>JANUYF010000001.1:67336029-68536029 GCA_026167975.1 Phrynosoma blainvillii | reverse complement strand
AAATGAGTACCCAGCTTGTTGGGGGCAACTGGCTGAGTTCACTATTAAGCAGTATAGGAAATTAAATGCTATTGCTATCCAGCAGTGGGCTTTGCAACAAGCAGAGCAGTGCTGATCCCAAGCACCAATACTACACAGTCTAAAATATTAAAACAACTAATAAAGACTTATAAAAACTGCAAAGAACTAAAACCAATGTTTCTATACTATGCAATAGAAATGAAGTCCTACCTTAGCTACAGCACATCGTACAGCCATGGCTCTGTCTGTCAGAAGAGATCTAGCGTTCTTGTAAATATCACGATGGCAAGAAGCTGCTGCACCACCCAGCCCGCTTAAGACTTTTTGCAAACTCATTAATATTTCACTCCGCCCTTGTGACTATAAAAATCAGTGGGAACACAGAAGCAAAAGAAAAAAAAGAGAAATTAACTGCACTTTTGCAGTTCAACTAATATTGGGGATTATAATGACATAGTATGCTTACTTCTTCAAAGCTTTAATCATAAGAATAAATTGGCATACTTAATGTTCTCAAACAACAGTATACTTCATTAATTATAAACTCTTAAGAGTTGGAAGGAACCACAAGGGCCATCTAGTCCAGCTCCCTATTATGCATGATATACAATTACAGCACTCCTAAATGTAGCCCATCTAACCTCTGTTTTAAACCCAGCCAATCTATGCAACTGCCGAACAGCTGTTACAATAAAAAAGTTCTAATGCTTAGGTGGAATCTCTTTTCTTGTAATTTAAACCCACTGATTCATGCTCTAGTTCAGGGGTAGGCAATCTTTCCCCTTTAAGGGCCGAGGGACTTCACCTCCCAGAATCCCAGGAGCTATTGGCCAACATGGGACTATTGGCCAACATGGCTGAGGCTTCTGGGAGCTGAAGTCCCTCGGCCCTTAAAGGGGAAAGGTTGCCTACCCCTACTCTAGTTTCTGGAACAGAAGAAAACAACCCATCCATCTCCACCTTCTACATGACACCCATTCAGATATTTAAAGAAGGCTGTCATGTCATCCCTCCGTCTTCTCTTCTCCAAGCTTAACATACCCAGATCCCTAAGCTTTTCCTCATAAGACCTTTGATCATATTGGTAACTCTTCTCTGGACATGCTCCCGCTTGTGAATGTCCTTCTTCAACTGTGGTGCCTAGAACTGAACACTGTATTGCAGGTGAAGTCTGACCAAAGCAGGATAAAATGGCAATACTGCTTCCCTTGATCTGGACATTATACTCCTGTTGATGCAGGAGAGAGAAAGCCCACTGGGTTTTGTTGGCTGATGAATCACACTGTTGTTGGGGGCAATTACACATTGTAAACCGCTTAGGGAGTGCTTAAGGGCACTGAAAAGCAGTATAGAAATGTACTTGCTGTTGCTATTGCACTGTTGACTGATGTTTAGCTTGTGATCTACTAAGATCTCTAAAACCTTTCCACATGTACTGCTTTCAAGCAGGATGTCACCATCCTATACTTGTGCATTTCATTTTCCATGCCTAGATATTGTTGTATGCCTTCAAGTCATTTCCAACTTATGGTGACCCTAAGGTGAATCTGCCACAGGGTTTTCTTGGCAAGATTTATTCAGAAGAGGATCTGCCTTTACCTTCCTCTGAATCTGAGAGAGTATGTTTTGCTCAAGGTCACCCAGTGGGCTTCCATAGATAGAACCCTGGCTTCCAGAGCAGTAATCCAGTGCTCAAACCACTACACCATACTGGTGTGGTATCTCTGTTGAAATTCATTTTGTTAATTTTGGCCCAGTTCTCCAATCTGTCAAGATACTTTTGAATCCTGTTGCTGTCCCCCAGGGATTTAACTATACCCCCTAATTTGGTGTCATCTGCAAATTTGATAAGCATGTCTTTTATTCCATCATTTAAGCATTAAACAGAAACATAGAGAATGAGCCAAAAGTGAGCAAAGTGCAGTTGAGAAGTTGTAATACATGCCCCCAAGCTACTTTCATATGCCTTGGGCTCCTCTTGGACCCATTCATATTCTGGGGCTGTATGGTTTGTGGTAGATCAACAGAATGACCACAGACGATCTACAAGAATTCACCCTATACATTGAAAATTGAAATAGTCAAAGAGTTTCCATATCTTGGTTCAAATATTAATTGGAAAGGAAAGAAGACTGCAATCAAGGAATCAGAATATGATTAGGATTGGGAAGGGTAGCTATGAAAGATCATAAAGTGTAAATACTTTACACTCTGAACATTAAAGTGAGGACAGTCCAAGCTATGACACCCATACACCATGTACGGATATGAGAGCTGGACAGTGAAAAAAGCCAGTAGGAAAAAATAAACTCAGACCCGAAACAGACAGGCAGTAAAGTGCAGTTTCTGGCCACTCTGGGGAGCAGGGGAGCGTGCAGCTGATGTACATCCCTAAAGTGGCCAGAAGCCATGGGAAAAGGAGAGGAGAAAGTCCGCTCTTTGCCAGTGTCCTGTCTGGGACTGGGCCATGAGGTCACCACCATCTCATACCAACTGAGGGGCGACTGAGGCTGGAGCGGCCTCAAGCCGCTCCAAGCTGCTGGTCTGCATGACCCTTCATTTGAGGTGTGCTGCTGGAGAAAAGTACTGAGAATACCATGGACAGCCAAGAAGATAAACAAATGGGTTCTATAAGTGATTAAGCTGGAACTCTTTCTGGAAGACAAAATGACTAAATTGAGGGAGTTAAACTTTGGCCACTTCAAGAGGAAAATAAATAATTAGAAAAGGCAATGATACCAGAAAAGGTGGAAGGCTGTAGAAAGAGTGGAAGTACACATGTCAGATGCTTAGACTTTATCAGGGAAGATATGGCCTGGGCCTGAGCCTGGAGGTCTTGAGCAGAGAGGTTGAGGACAGGGGGACTTGGAGATGTCTCATTCACAGGGTCGCCATAAGTCAAAGTCGACTCAAGGGCAGTTAACAATAACAGCATCAGCGAAGCCCTCAGAGGTGAAAATTGGCCCCTACACTCACCAAGATTGTCCACCCCTGGGAAAGCATAGTGGCCAAGATCAACTTCCCACTGCAGACTCCCATGCAATCCAAAAACCTGTTCTAGAGGGCAGGAAAACCATTTACATCCCATTTCCAAGCTATACCATACCGAGCGGCTTGGATGTTGCCCCTGATGTAACATTGTTGCAAGCCTTACGTATTAAACTATATTTGGCAAATACATCCTTTCCACCCACCCACCTACCCCCAAAACCCAACATTTGATAAATGTGTAGATTAGGAAGTTTTTAAAAATTTCCAACTTGCTATGAAATTCGTGTCTATTAAAAATCCAACTTTGAAATACAAAAGAAGAATATAGGACAAGTAAAGATGATGAGTAAATAATGTTAACTCATATTATCATCTCTAAAGTGAAGAAATAATAAATAACTGCATAGGGAACAACAAGGAAGCGCTAGAACACAACTGTAACTTTTGTTTGCATCAACTAGGTTTCCTCATTTATCCAATTTAAACTAATAGCAGCAGATACAATTGCTCAAGCTGAACTATATGGCAAAATAAATGAAAAAGAACAGATTAATCATAAACTATTTTGAAAGTCTTGATTAAGTCCTTAGCTGATGTTGTTAATCTGCTGTAAAATGGATAGTGTCTGTTAACTAAACATGGGGAAAAAGCGAACATGTAAAACATTTTTAAATATTACTTTCACTCACCTCAGCACTTTTCAAGGATTTTAATAGATTGTTAACCGTTTCTGGAAAAGAACTGCCCAGCATTCTCCCCATCTTTTCATAAAAGGCTCCAACACATGCCACTGCAGTGCTACAAAAAGGCAAAATAATCACTAGCATTGTCCACTGAGTAATATACAGGTAAATCAGAGTATTGGATTAAAGCAGGGGTCGGCAACCTACGGCCCGCGGGCCAGATTCGGCCCAGAGAGGCCTTGTTACCGGCCCCGTTTTGTTCCTGCCGCTGCCGCCGCCGCGGCACTACCGCCGCCGCGGGTTTTTTTGCTGGGCTTCTCCGGCAACACAAAATGGCTGCCGGGTTGCTCTCGGCAAGCTCCGCCCCCTGTACTGCGCCCTCCCTCCTGGGAGGCAAAGCAAACTACAGAAGCCGGCCAGGACCCGCTTCTGAAGCCAGCTTCTGTTCGCCTCCTTGGCTGTCTCCCCCCCCTCTTTTCCCCAAGGGAGACAGCCAAGGAGGCGAAGGAAAGCGCTTCCCAAGAGGATCCTGGCTGGCAGGGCGCTCAGCTCGCTGTCCTGAAGCCACTTTCCTTGGCTTCCACGGGTGTCTTCAGCCCTCCCTTGGGAAGAAGAGGGAGGGGAGACACCTGTGGAAGCCAAGGAAAGCGGCTTCAGGACAGCGAGCTGAGCTCCCTGCCAGGATCCTCTTCGGGAGCGTTTCCTTCGCCTCCTTGGCTGTCTCCCCCCCCCCCTCTTTTCCCCAAGGGAGACAGCCAAGGAGGCGAAGGAAAGCGCTTCCCAAGAGGATCCTGGCTGGCAGGGCACTCAGCTCGCTGTCCTGAAGCCGCTTTCCTTGGCTTCCACGGGTGTCTTCAGCCCTCCCTTGGGAAGAAGAGGGAGGGGAGACACCCGTGGAAGCCAAGGAAAGCGGCTTCAGGACAGCGAGCTCACTGCCCGGCCAGGATCCTCTTCGGGAGCGTTTCCTTCGCCTCCTTGGCTGTCTCCCCCCCCTCTTTTCCCCAAGGGAGACAGCCAAGGAGGCGAAGGAAAGTGCTTCCCAAGAGGATCCTGGCTGGCAGGGCGCTCAGCTCGCTGTCCTGAAGCCGCTTTCCTTGGCTTCCACGGGTGTCTCCAGCCCTCCCTTGGGAAGAAGAGGGAGGGGAGACACCCGTGGAAGCCAAGGAAAGCGGCTTCAGGACAGCGAGCTCACTGCCCGGCCAGGATCCTCTTCGGGAGCGTTTCCTTCGCCTCCTTGGCTGTCTGTCCTCCCTCTTTTCCCCAAGGGAGACAGCCAAGGAGGCGAAGGAAAGGCTTCCGAAGAGGATCCTGGCTGGCTGGGCGGTCAGCTCGCTGTCCTGAGGCCAGTCTCCTTCCCTTCCACGGGTGTCCTCAGTCCTCCCTTGGGAAGAAGAGGGAGGGGAGACACCCATGGAAGCGAAGGATACTGGCTTCAGGACAGCGAGCTGACCGCCATTTGCCATTTCCACCCTCTGAGGCTGAG
The DNA here is from genome assembly GCA_026167975.1 of Phrynosoma blainvillii. Lineage (NCBI taxonomy): Eukaryota > Metazoa > Chordata > Lepidosauria > Squamata > Phrynosomatidae > Phrynosoma > Phrynosoma blainvillii. The sequence goes on along the minus strand of JANUYF010000001.1, from coordinate 68,530,851 downwards.
AAAGTGTGACTTATTTTCCAAAACGGCAGCCGCGACTTGTGCCGTGGCGGCTGTGGGCACGCGCACGCGCGCTGCGCACGGAGGAGGGGGCGTGGGGGCGCATCATGCACGGCGGAGGGTGTGCGTGCGTGCGCGTGCGCCCCCCCCCCGCCCGGCCCAGCCAAGACCTGGGCTAAGGGAGACCGGCCCAGGTCTCAAAAAGGTTGCCTGTCCCTGGATTAAAGGATAAATATCTTCAGGCAAGGATGGGCAGATTTATGCAATGCACAAACTCTGGTGAAAATGCAGAGAATTCAAGCTTACATCTTGGCTACAGAGAAAAAATTAGAAATGAATAGGTATCAATTCAGAAGAATTAACAATAAGGTGATAAGTAAAACAGACATTTCAAAACAGTTTCATAACAATTTTGAGACTCATGATTTACACCATCTTTCTCCCGCAGGATGACTCACATTACTCTTATTTCAAAATAGTTATAATTTGTTAATCAAATAAAGTTTGGCATTCTTCAAGGATGTATGAAATAATTAAATCAAATGCATCTTTTTAAAAAAGATTATAAGCTCACTAACAAATCATGAAAATGTGAGACTTAATGCAAACAGAAAGATCTGTTGACCTACATTTCTTGAAAGACATTCCTGAGTGATTTCACAAGAATAAAATTATGTCAAGCAACTCACAATAATAAAATTACGTCAAGGAGCCCTGGTGGCACAGTGGTTAAATGCCTGTACTGCAGCCACTCACTCATAGACTACAAGGTTGCGAGTTCAATACTAGCCAGGGCTCAGGCTAGACTCAGGCCTGCATCCTTCCGAGGTCGCTAAAATGAGTACCCAACTGTTGGGGGCAATGAGCTTACAGTTGTGAACTACTTAGACATCCCATAGCACAATATGAAGTGGTATATAAATGAAGCTGCTTTGCTTTGCTTTGCTCTTAAGTCTTTCTTCTCTGAAGGTGTTTCTGAATAACTACATTCTTAATCCAGCCCAAAGACAGCATAGAACTTTCACAGAAAAGGTGCCCACAATGCTCCATGAAGCTTAATTGTTGTTGCCATTCTGCCCAGTGTAAGCATACAGGAACACATACAGCCATTGCAAGCAGCAGTGCAGGGAACAGGCAGTTTACATGCACATCTCATATCATTATGTAGCCCTCTCCCATGGGGCATACAAATTTGTAACTTGTGGATGGGATCCAGGAAAGGTAGTATCAGATAGAAATGTTACTGGTAAACAGGGAACTATCAATCCCCACAGTGCTGCCTTGTGCTTCCTGAACTCTGAGATTGGGTAGAATGAGGAAAATACAGTTCTCAAAGCCTGTTGGACTAAATACAATAAATTTTTAGTCACTATTTTGACTTTTCTACTTCAGTATACACAGAATGGATACCAATGCTTTAATACCAAAGCTTCAATCCTATGGATACTTCCTGGGGAGTCCCCTTAATTTCAGTGAACTTTGTTCAAAATACAAATACTGGAATCATAGACTCATAGTATCACAGAATTGGAAAAGACCACAAGGGCCATCCAGTCCAACCCCCTGCCATGTTACAGTGTGCAAATATACTTCTTTAAATATTAATGCCCTTGTTTTCCTCTGCCCTCCTCCTTTAACTCCATCATACCACTAATAAATAAGTCTTGTAAAAAAACCCAATAAGAAACAGATAACAAAGGGGCCATACAGACGGCCCCTATGAGGCGGCTCTGTGTCGCCCCTGGGAGCACCGGATTGAGGCCGCAGCAACCACATGCCGCAGCCCCAATCCAGCTTTATGCTGCTCCAAAAAGAGCTAGCAAATGCCGCTAGCATGATGGCAGGGTTGGGGTGACCGGCGTGCTGTTGTCCCGCCCCAACTCCACCCCCAGGCCAGCCCTTTTGGCTGGTCTGTACAGGCCCAAAGTTGCTTCAAAGTATCAGTCACTTATCAGTAGGTATCTCTAAAAATTTTTGAAATACAGTATATATCATGAATCTCCAAGGGATATAGTTGGAAAACTACTCCTTCAATTATCTTTCTTCTTCAAAATTGATAACTGAACTATGATATTTTCTTACTTATTACTGTACTCATAATAATAACCTATTACTTACAGTTTGGTTGGTAAGTAGGCAGAAGTATCATCTTTACTTTTGATAATGTCATTGCACTTATCAAGAGTCTGGAATACAGTAAAGGTGTCTCCAATGCTGTACAGAGCAGCAAGATTTTTAGCAAGTAATTTCCGGGTAGGTGGCCCAGGAGAACTGCTGATAAGACCAGTTAACTGTTCAACAAGCTTTTTTTGTTTTTCTTTTACATCCGTCTGTTTAAAAAAAATAATCAAATTTCTCAGTTCCGATAGCTACATCTCAAATACAAATGTTTAGTTCTATCAGCTGACTGCTATTCACCTGTATAGATGAATACTGGAGGAAATTTGCACAGTATTTTTGGTTAGTACAGGTTGAGTCTCTCTTATTCAAAATGCTTGGGGCCAGTAGTGTTTTGGATTTCAGAGTTTTTCAGATTTTAGCATATTTGCATATACATGATGAAGATGGGACCCAAGTGTAAATATGAAATTAACTTATCTTTCATACACACCTTATACACATATCCAGAAGGTAACTTCATAGCTAATATTTTTAATAATGTTGTGCATGAAGCAAAGTTTATGTATTGTACATTGAACCATCCGAAAACAAAGGCCTCAGTCACCCATATGGACAATTCTGGTTTTGGAATATTTCGATTTCAGAATTTTGGATAAGAGAGACTCAACCAGTCACCTTACTTTACACAAAGATGCGCTGGCATCATGAGATATGATGGTTCATTGAGCAAAGTCAATATTGATCTTCTGCACTGCCCATTTACTTGAGATTTCCCCAAACCTAATGATACAATTTTACTTAGAAAGAAATTACAACTCATGACTTCTGAATACAGATGGGTATCCCAGCCTGCTTATATTACTAAAGAAAAATAAAATAAAAATAAAAGCAAAAAGGAAAATATACCTTGTTAGCAGCTACAAGGACTTTGTCAAGAAACCTCAGCCATTCAAAAATGAAAACTGGTCGCTTTGCTTCTGTGATCTGAGCCAAAGCCTCTTCATTTAATAATAAACTGTGAGCCAGCTCCATGGCTGACTAAATTTAGGTTTTTTTAGAGATGCACTTATTTCCTATTACAGAAACAGAAAGAACATATCATAGAACAACAGATGTTATTATTTACTCTTAGTCCTAGTGGCAGTTTACAAAAAACTCATCATTTATCTAATGACATTTACACGATATCTCAGCTGGGCAAACAACATGAAGCAATTGCACTGGTACATAAATATTTAGGACTATCTATCCACATGTTACAAAGGTCAGGTTTGACAAGTCCTAAACAACCTACCATTTACAATGGAAATGGGGATGGGTGAGATGGAGCAGGGATCAAAGGGGAAGGAATGGAAGCAAGGACAAACAGGTGAAAATGTGTGATTCTTTTGTTGTACTATATGCACCTTAGCTTAATTACAAAAGTTTGTTCCAAAGATTTTCCAGAAAGTGATTGTACAAGACAAAAGGGCAAGGGAAAGGGAAAATAATTTATGGGGAAGGGAGATTTTTGGATGGCTGGTGGTAATAAGAATGGACAAAATTAAATCAAAGATACCACAGCGTGAACCAATTTTTTTTACTTAATGGAATTTCATTAAGAGATAAAAACTGAATATGGAGATAAAAGATTGAATATGAAGCTGTGGGGAGGAGAGACAGGCAGAAATAAAGAGAAAGCTGTTTGGTTTTAAATTAATTTACAGAACATTTTTCATTTGTTTTAAAAAAAACTTTTATCTATTGATTGTTTTAAATATATTTACATATCATGAATCATCTTGGGGTGCCCTGACAGGCTGAGGCAATATATAAATGCTTTAAATATGAATAAATGAGTAGGTATCAATGCTGTCAATGGAAAAGGACAGTGAACAAAGAGAAGAGGGCTAGGTAGAAATGATGAGATGTTTGATCTTGGACATATTGAACCTGGGATAGACAATGAAACATCCAAGGAGGAATATCAGAGATATAAATTTGGATGAAGGGAGAAAGTTCTGGGGTAGAAAAGTGCAGGCAGGTGTCATCACCATTTTAAAACTAAAAGCTATGGAGTGTGATGAGAGTTATCCAAGGATGAAGTATCTTGACAGCAAAGTCTGGAGCCCAGTAAGATTCTAATTAAGAGACACTTTTAAAACAGAGGAAAAGCTTCCTCTGTGGAAAAAGTCTGGAAGACAACTAGCTAAGGGGAGAACCACCAACACTTAGGTCAACTGTATCAAAGGCTGTAGAAAGGGCAAGAAGGCTGAGGATTGGACAGAGACCATGGGAGTTGACAATGAAGGCACTGGTAATTGCCATGGAAGGATGTAGGAGGCAAAAGCCAGATTAGAGGCATTAAAAGGTGAGTTCAAAAGAGAGAGATTTGAGACAATGGGAGTAAACAATATACTTCAGGAGTCTGGAGAAGGGAAACGGTATGGTAATTAGATATAAAACATACATCAAGTACAGTTTTTTTGAGAATGGGGGAAATATGGTGTATTTGAATGCTCAACTGCAGGAAAGGCTAACAATGTGATGGAGAGGTGAGACAATAGCTTGGGAGATAGCATCTAGGTGGGAATAAATTCATGATGTCACATGGAGATGTGAGGGTAACTGGGTCAAATGTGATGGGTAAAAGAAAGGGGTTGAGGCTGAACATATTCTTTAAGCAGAGGCTGGATGGCCATCTGTCAGGGATGCTTTGATTGGGAGTTCCTGCATGGCAGGGGGTTGGACTGGATGGCCCTTGTGGTCTCTTCCAACTCTATGATTCTATGATTCTATATTGTTTCTTTCTCTGCCAAGCTGCATGTCAACTTGCAACATTAACTGGGGAACATCTGTTTTACAGTGCATTTATGATTTCTATCTCTTACATAGTCCACCAGCATGTCCTAAAAAGTGGAGAAAACACAATATATGATGCCTGAAGAATTTCTCTCTGAAATTCTGGAGCAGTCATTAACATGGAGGAATGCAACCTTTGCAAAGGCCAGCAAATTCATGGCTCCTTTTAGATTCTTCACCATGCTGTTGGTGTTTGAATAGGACTACTGGTGGTGATAACACTGTATTCTGATAAGCATATACTGGAAGAGAAGTTTTTAAAATACATATTTTAGTAGAAATATATATAGCCCTAAATTCATAAGAACAGATCAGATGGGGAATATTAAACACACAACTCAATCATTGATGGCAGCAATTAATAGATATCACAAGAAACCAGACATCAGTCATATAAAAGAAAATCCCAACATGATTGTGTTTATAACTGTGAGCTTATGACATCCTTCATAGGGACCCATACCATGCTAAAATAATATATTCTTGTATATTAGCATTTATGTGTGTAATAAAAAATGGTTTCAAAGGAGGTATCCTGACTTTGAGCTTTTGGGGCTAAACAACTTAATTTGTTGTGTCAGTTTTTCCATTAATACAAATACAGTCTTTTTGCCCATTTTTAAAGTAAATGTTTAAAATTCTTTTCCAAGTCATGGTTTTATTCTGATTTCTTGATTGCAGTCTCCATATTGGTTAATCACTGTGCCAAGGTATAGAATTTTTTTTACTATTTCAGTGTTGTCACTATCTACTTATATATAAATCACCTGTGGTTATGATTTTTGGTTTCTTAATGTTCAGGGGTAAAGCTGGCTTTGCACTTTTTTCCTTGACTTTCTTCAGTAATCATTCTGGATATTTTGTTGTTGTTCTGTGCTGTCATGTTGCTTCCAACTTATGGTGCACCAAGGTGAACCTATCATGGGGTTTTCTTGGCAAGTTTCTTCAGATGGTGTTTGCCACTGCCATCCTTTGAGGCTGAGAGAATGTAACTTATCCAAGGTCACTCAGTGGGCTTACATGGCTGGGCTGGGATTTGAACCCTGGTCTCCAAAGTCCAATGCTCAAACCAGTACACCACACCAGCTTGAAAGCAGTTAATAACTTATTAACAACTGCCTTCTACCTTACCAAATATTACTGTCTTTTCTAATAAGTCATGCCTTCTGCCAAATTATGACAGTCTCAGTTTAGTCATCTTGGCTTCCAGTGAGAGTCCAGGCTTGATTTCTTCAGGGACCCATTTATTTTGTCTTTTTACCAAGTTTACCAACCTTGACAGCTTTCTGTGTCGCATCCTACGGTCCTGCTGCCTCAGTGATAATAAGACTGCCAGGGGGACAAAAAAAGAAGCCGCTGCCTTTTTCCTCTCCCTCCACTCCTGACCTACTCTCTGACAGGGTGGACAGACTTGGTCCTCCTTTTCCAGGACATGTCCTCCATTTCAGCCTTCTGTCCACGAGGAATTCCAAAATGTCCTCCACTTGGAGCATGACTAGGAAGCATGGGTTTACATTTATTTGTCCTCTGTTTTCCTTGAATGTCCTACATTTAGTGCTGCCTTGTCTTCCTTTGCGGTCACCCTGTTTCCTGGACAGGTTTGAATGAGAATGAGGGAAATTAAAACAGGTCAGGGAGGACATGTGTGGGGATTGTGGGCGGCTGTTAACAACCTTCCCTGACATTATACTCCTTGGTCTCCCCAAACTCCTTCAGGTGGGCTGATCATGTCCTCCTTTTCCAGGACATGTTTTCCGTTTTCGCTTTCTGTCCAGAAGGGATTCCAAAATGTCCTCCATTCTGAGTATCTCTAAGAAGCATGAGTTTACATTTATATTCAGGGCAACTAGACATGGTCCACCTTTCCAGAACATGTCCTCTATTTCAGCCTTCTCTCCAAGACGGATTCCAAAATGTCCTCTATTTGGAGTAGGACCAAGAAGCATGGATTTAATATTTCTAGGAATTTTTGGCCAAATGGTAATGTCTTCCTCAAATGTCCTCCATTTGTCTTGTCCTCCTGTGTGGTTAGAGGACACCTGGTCACCCCAGTGTCCCGAAGCTGGAAGCATCAAATCTACATTTCATGCCCTCCATTTCAACTTCCTTTCCAGGAGAGATTCCAAAAGGTGCCTCATTTGGAGCATGGCTAAGCATGGGTTTACATTTATGTGGATGTTCTCAGCTTTTATTGTTAAGGAAAAAGCAACATGGGATATACAGTAATAGAAATAAAAATATGTATGTGAATGTCAAAGTGACTAAGCAGGAGCAATCAGGAAGACACACAGGTGAAAAAGATAATATAATTAAGAAGCCTTGAGAGCCAAGGACAAAGTTATAGAAGGTATATTGAGAACACCTGTGATAGATTGCAAACACCTGAGACTCATTAAGTGGTCAAGGTAAAGTGATGAAACACTTGGGTTGGTCTTAGGTATGGGATGATCTATGTGGACCAATCAAGATGTATGTACACACCCACTGGGTGGAAACTGACTGGTGGGTGGTGTCTAACAATGGCTATAAATTGCAATGTTTGCTAATGTACATTGTGGAGTAGTTTGGAGATATTGTGATTTGTAGGGCATATAGTATTTATGTATATAGTAGAATAAAGTAGATCTTTTATATAAGACTACTGAGTTGTCTGGTGTTGTCTTGAGGGAAGATACAAAAGCCAGAAGAATCCTGGAGAAGTTTGGAGACATCTCAGGAAGAAGAGAGAGAAGGCTTGGAGAGTTTGTCAGGGTCTTCAGCCTATTCTCTGAAACTCTGCTGCTTGGGAAAGAAGCATCAACCACTGATCAAAGCTGGTCAGCTCTGCTGCATAACAAGGTGGTGAGTTAGAGCCAGAGGTGAAGAGCTACAACTCCCATCATCCCTGACAAGGGTTATGGGCCCAGATACTAGAGCAACCAGCATCCACAGAAGCTGAAAATTCCAGAGTGTGGAAGAAAGTTTTGTGGAGCCTTGTGAGTAAATCATTTTGTATTTTGTCTGCTGTGCATACTCAGAGGGACGGTGTCAAATTGAGTCACTGCACAAATTAAGATGGAGATCCTAAAGTTTAGTAAATTAAATAGAAATAACTACTCTACCTGGAAAATATATGCCCAATCTCTACTCATAAAGGAGTCTCTGTGGTCGCCAGTTGAATCAGGGCTGGCAGCTGATGCTGATGCAGGCACTCGAGAAAGAGACGCTAAAGCAAAAGCATGTCTTTATCTAATGCTAGAAGAAGACTTGATTAACGACGTAAGAGATAAAGTGTCCGCCAAGGATGTGTGGGATACCTTGCCGAGATTACACACACCTTCAACTGCGTTTGCAAAAATGCTTTGGTCTAAAAGAATTTACAGACAAAAGATGACGAAAGGACAGTGTGTGATAGAACACTTAAAAACAATGCAAGATTTATTTGTGCAAGCTGAACTGAGAGGAGTGGAAATTAGCAAAGAGCAGCGGTGTTATATTTTACTGGAATCGCTAGACTCTTCTTGGGACAACATTACAAATAGCTTGCAAAATTTGCCAGAAGCTGAGCTGAACAGAGACTTAATTGTTGCCAGGATATTGGAAGAAAACTTGAGAAGAAAGTCTGAGCAGGGTGACTCAGCAAGCTTAAGGACTGTGCCAAAACAACAAACAACACCTGATCTACGAAAGCGGGAAGAAGCAGCTTCTACAAGGGAGCAACGGAGGTGTTTTTATTGTAAAAAGACTGGTCATCTACAGAGACATTGTAAACAATTCGCTGCTGAGAGAAGCAAGCAAAAGGAGAGCAGATGGCAGCCGCGGCAGTATCAAAAACAGTCCAAACCTCCATTTTTGAAGGACAGTGGTAACAAAAAGGGGTCTGCAACCATGATTAAGGAAAAACAAAATGATAATTGTAAATGGTTAATTGACTCAGGAGCATCATCTTCAATGTGTAACAATATTAATTTGATAAGTAATAGAAAATCAGCTAATGTAAATGCTGTAGTTTTAGCTGATGGGAAAGAGCTCAGTACTGTAAATCAAATGGGTACAGTTTTCATTCCAGGGCTAAAGGAAAACTTTAATGATGTGTTACATGTAAAGGAGTTAGAAAATAATTTGTTATCAGTAAGCAGATTAACAGACAGAGACTACACAGTCATTTTTGAAAAGAACATGTGTAAGATAAAACTGAATGGGGAATTGCGAGGCATAGGCTTGAAAAAGGATAAACTTTATTTTTTGGAGGACAATATTGATAGCTACAGGGTTGAAAATGCTAATAACATAGACAATAGTCCAATTCACAAAGACTGCATACATGAACTTCACAGAAAATTTGGCCATGCTAGTTTCAAATGTTTAAAGAAGTTAATCAGTATGTGTCCAGATTTAAAAGTTGCTGAATGCAAAAATCACTTAGATTGTACTGTATGCAATCAGGTAAAGGTCAGAGCTTTTCCAGTAGCCAAGAAAACCAAAAGAATTGTTCAAAGACCATTTCAGTTTGTACATGCAGACGTGGCCCAAGCTAATTGTTTATCTTTAGGGGGAAGCAAATATTTCCTAGTAATTGTTGATAGGTTTACAAGGTTTGCATTTGTAAGAATATTGAAAAACAAATCTGACGCTGGGCAAAGTTTAAAAGCATGGGTGAGAATGGTGGAAAGACAATTTGATATTAGAGTAGGCACCATTGTTACTGACCGGGGAGGAGAGTTTCTAAGTAATCAATTGTTTAATTGGTTTCAAAAGGTAGGAATAAGGCATGAAACTACTAATCCCGCTTGTCCTAACGAAGATGGTTTAGCGGAGAAAAAAATACAAGATATAAAAAGGATAACTGCTTGTTTGATGGCAGATGCAGAGGTAAAAGATAGTTTCTGGGCAGAAGCAACTTTGACAGCAGTACATATTAGTAACAGACTGTATCATTCAGAAATTGAAGACATTCCCTACAGGGTATTGTATGGGAGAGTGCCAATTTACAAGTATTTGAGAGTCTTTGGACAGTTTGCTTATGTTTACATTCCAGCTTGTTTCAGGAAGAAAGGAGAACCCAAAAGTAGAAGGCTTAGGTTTTTGGGGTATTCAGGAAATAGCTACAAGTTTCATTTGGGTGGAAAAGAAGTGCAGTATTCTAGGTCTGCAAATTTCGAGAGACATGCCGGTTGGGACAAATTGCATGCCAATAAGGAAGTTTTCTTGAGGTTAGGAAGTTCAAATGAGCCAGAAACACAAACTGAACCAACTTCAGGAAACGGAGGGGTTTCAGTTAAGCCGGAAGCATCCACTAGCAGCAGTGATAGTTCTTCTGATAATGAGACACAATCTAGACCCATTACTACTAGAATGACTGAGGACAAGAGATTTAGCCATAGAACTATAACTCCCAGCACAGAAAGTGAGGATGAAAGAGGCAGATCAGCAGAGTTTATTCCCAGACGTAGTCACAGAGTTAGAAAGCCTCCAGATAGGTTTGTTGTGACAAATGCAAGAGCTTGTTTAGCAGTGGAAGAGCCTGAAAGTTTTGAAGAGTTGGAAAGTTTGTCTAGAGAAGAACAGGAAAGATGGATTGATGCAATGGATGATGAGTTTGGTTGTCTGGTAAATAAAGATGTTTTTGAAGTCGTTGATAGACCCAAGGACAAGAAAGTAATTGGTTGTAAGTGGGTGTACAAAAAGAAAGAAATGCCAGATGGAAGTATTAAGTATAAAGCAAGGTTAGTAGCTAAGGGTTTTGCACAACAGCAGTATGAGAACTATGACAAGACATATTCTCCAACTGCAAAGCCAGAAAGTCTGAGAATGGTTCTGGCTGTAGCAGCAAAAAGGAGTTTAGTTGTAGAGCATTTTGATTTTGAAACAGCCTACTTAAATGCTAGTTTAGATGAAGAGATATTTATGGAACAGCCACAAGGTTTTGAAGAAAATAGTAGTCAGAAAGTTTATAAATTGAAAAAAGCATTGTATGGATTAAAACAAAGTGCCAGAGCATGGAATTTGTGCATTAATGAAGCGTTAGCTAAACTAGGATACAAAAGGAGCATTGCAGATGCTTGTGTCTATACAAAAGGAGACATAGTGTTAGTGATCTATGTAGATGATTTGTGCGTGGCAGCAAAGTCAAGACAGGAGATTGAATCAGTAAAAAGAGAGTTGTCTAAAAAGTTTGTTTTGAAGGATCTAGGTTTATTAAAGTCTTATTTAGGTATTGGTGTTGAGTGGACAGAAGAAGGACATTGTTTGTTAAGTCAGAGAAAGAAAATTGAAAATTTGATTGAAAAGTGTAGATTACAAAATGCTAAAATAGTAAGAGCTCCAATGACAATTGGTTTCGTATCTGAAAAAACATCTAGAGATTTTGAAGACAAGACTTTATTCAGGAGCATAATAGGATCTTTACAATTCATATCTTGCCACACCAGACCAGACATTTCATATGCTGTAAATGTATTGTCCAGAAGAGTTAATGATCCAAAAATTGAAGACTGGACAGCAGTAAAACACTTATTAAGATATTTGAAAGGAACTCTAGATAAGAAATTGATAATTAGAAACAGTCATTCAGATTTAGATTGTTATGTAGACAGTTCTTTTGCATCAGAATTAGGAGACAAGAAGTCAGTTACAGGAATAATAATCAAGTACAGTGAAAGTCCAATAGTCTGGAGAAGTAGGAAACAAACAAATGTAGCGATAAGTACGACGGAAGCAGAATTCGCAGCTTTAAATGAGATCGTAAATGAGGTACAGTGGGTTGAGCAGTTATTGAATGATTTAAATGAAAGTTACAAGATACCAGTAGAAATTCTGGAAGATTCACAGTCATGCATAGCAATGGCTGAAACTGAAATTTTGAAGAACAGAACAAAATATGTTGGAGTAAGATATCAAAATGTGCGAGACATGGTTCAGAAGGGTAAAATAGAATTGAGATATATAGAAACACAACACAACATAGCAGATTTGTTCACAAAAGCATTGACGGCGGAAAAACATGAAAGACTGACACAGATGGTTGGAATGACATTGTAAGACACATACAATATTTTATTTCGGAGGGGATTGTTAAGGAAAAAGCAACATGGGATATACAGTAATAGAAATAAAAATATGTACGTGAATGTCAAAGTGACTAAGCAGGAGCAATCAGGAAGACACACAGGTGAAAAAGATAATATAATTAAGAAGCCTTGAGAGCCAAGGACAAAGTTATAGAAGGTATATTGAGAACACCTGTGATAGATTGCAAACACCTGAGACTCATTAAGTGGTCAAGGTAAAGTGATGAAACACTTGGGTTGGTCTTAGGTATGGGATGATCTATGTGGACCAATCAAGATGTATGTACACACCCACTGGGTGGAAACTGACTGGTGGGTGGTGTCTAACAATGGCTATAAATTGCAATGTTTGCTAATGTACATTGTGGTGGAGTGTTTTGGAGTAGTTTGGAGATATTGTGAAGTGTAGAGATTGTGATTTGTAGGGCATATAGTATTTATGTATATAGTAGAATAAAGTAGATCTTTTATATAAGACTACTGAGTTGTCTGGTGTCTTGAGGGAAGATACAAAAGCCAGAAGAATCCTGGAGAAGTTTGGAGACATCTCAGGAAGAAGAGTGAGAAGGCTTGGAGAGTTTGTCAGGGTCTTCAGCCTATTCTCTGAAACTCTGCTGCTTGGGAAAGAAGCATCAACCACTGATCAAAGCTGGTCAGCTCTGCTGCATAACAAGGTGGTGAGTTAGAGCCAGAGGTGAAGAGCTACAACTCCCATCATCCCTGACATTTATTTAGATATGTCCTCTGTTTTCCCTGAATGTCCTATATCCAGATTGACCAGACTTGGTCCTCCTTTTCCAGGACACATCCCCCATTTCAACCTCCTATCCAGGAGGGATTCCAAAAGGTCCTCCATTTTGAGCAGGGCCAAGAAGCATGGGTTTATATTTACGTGTTTATGTTTATATTCATGTGTGTTTATATTTATATTTATGTGAGTGTTTCCCACTTTTATTTTCCTTGAGTGTCCCACACTTTGAGGCAGGACGATTTTTAATAATTGATGTTTTATATGCCTAAATTAGAGATGTGTGCTATTATGTGTAGAAAATAGAAAGTGTCAAGCAGCCATGCAAAGAGGATTCTGGGAAGTGGGGCCTCTAAGAAAGATGCTGGAAGGTTTAAACTCAAGGAATGTGCAGAGATAAGCAGAAATGTTTATGGTACAGGATGACCCTGATGCTTTAGCAGAGGTGCCTGGTGGATATCACAGCCATAATAAATCAGACCAAGACACTGGGTTAGAGGCTTCCTGGTACAGATAAGAGGTTTCTGGAATGCTGTGGGCATGGCAATATGGTATCTTAAGTAGATTGTAATATATGCATAGATCTTTACTCTTATTGCTCAGGAGTCTATATGTTTAGAGTTTAAAGTGACCAATAAGGTATAAGGGATGAGTTTCTTTGTCTGTGGGTGTATAAAACCACCAACCATTTTCTTTTTTCTTCTGCCCAATGATCTGAATGCTAATTCCGTTGGGACTTGGCAGCAATAAATCTGTGGGCCTTTGCAGACTGCCAGAAATACTGCAAATTGAGTCCACTTTAAGGGTTAGTGTTAGTGCTAGGGAATCTTGGGAATTGTTGTTGTTTTTCTGAGACATTGAGCCTTCTCTGTCAGAGAGCTCTGGTGCCACAATAAACTACGGTTCCCATGATTCCCTAACCGTGGACTCAATTTGCACTATTTCTGGCAGTCTGCAACCCCCCTGTGTTTTTAAACTATTTTGAGATCCCCTGTTCTGCTTCAATTCTGCCTAAGAACCCTGGATGCTGAGTGTTAATTTGCTACAGTTTGTTTTTCCACTACACTTCAACCTCCTGTCCAGGAGGGATTCCAAAAAAGTCCTCCATTTTGAGCAGGACCAAGAAGCATGGGTTTATATTTATATTTATGTGAGTGTTTATGTGTTTATATTTATATGTGTTCATATTTATGTGTGAATGTTTACATTTATATTTATGTGAGTGTTTTCCGCTTTTATTTTCCTTGAACGTCCTACATTTCAAGCTCCTGTCCAGGAGGGATTCCAAAAAAGTCCTCCATTCTGAGCAGGACCAAGAAGCATGGGTTTAACATTGCTAGGAGTGTTTTTTTATCGTTCACCAAACCCTAACCCTAACCCTAACCCTTTTTGTCTTGAGTATCCTCCATTAGGCGGTGCCTTGTCCCTTCCTCCTTTGAGGTGAGGACACCTGCCTGGTCACCCCTGTGCCTTGAAGCTGGAAGCATCCCTCCGCGAAGGCCCCCGCTCCGCCCTAACTTGGCCCTGCTCCCCACCCGTAGCAGCCTCTCTCTCACCTGGGCGCTCCCTCACAGACCCACCTTCCCGGACAGTTCTCGCCCTCGTAGGCAGCCGCGGCGCTGGACCGAAAGGGACCGACCCCTCCGTCGCCATCGCCGTTGACGAGGACAGCAACCACCGACCTTCCTCTCCCTCAGAGCCAGCTGAGGAAGCGCCGGCTGAGGCGCAGGCGCACTGGCCACCCAGGAAGCGGGGGCGCGAGAGCGGACGCGCATGCGCACCTGGCTGGGAACTGGAAGATGGTGGTTCTGCGAGGAGAGGAAAGGAAAGGTCTGTTGGTTGGGAACTAGGAGTCGAGAAATAATCCAGTTTGACACCGCTTTAACAGCCAGGATTCCCTGCTCTAGAACTCTGGGAAGGCTCGTTTGTTGTGGCACCAGAGTCCCTGCTCTGGAATTCTGGGAAGGGTCGTTCGTTGTGGCACTATAGAGCTTCGCAAACGACTCTTCCCAGAATTCCAGAGCAGGGGTAGGCAACCTTTCTCCTTTAAGGGCCGAGGGACTTCAGCTCCCAGGAGCTCTTGGCCAACATGGCTGAGGCTTCTGGGAGCTGAAGTCCCTCGGCCCTTAAAGGAGAAAGGTTGCCTACCCCTGTTCCAGAGCATGGAGCCCTGGCAGTTAAAGCAGTGTCAACCCGGGTTATTCCTCCACTGTGAATGCAGCCTGAGAGGTACCCCGGGGGAGGCCTGGCTTAAGGCACTGCAGAGGAAGGGAGACCCTGATATCTTTGGGAAAGAAGATTCTGGAGGAGGCTGGCCTTTGACCTTTCAGGCCCATCACCAACCAGCCCCAGGATCTCGGCTCCTGTTGCCCTTAACCCTAAACCTTGGTTGCATCCGCACTGCAGAAATAATCCGGTTTGACATTGCTTCAACTGCCATGGGTCAATGCTATGGAATTCTGGGGGCTGTAGACATATAGCCTTTTATGTCAGTGAGATCTGGCGCCTTAACCAACTTCAATTCCCAGAATTCCATAGCAGGGACCCGTGGCAGTTAAGGTGATGTCAAACCAGATTATTTCTGCTATGTGGAAGAGACAGCAGTCTAATCAACACTTGCGTAATAAAGCAGAATAAAAGACAGCCTTCTAGCACTTAAAAGAGTAACAGATTTATTATGAGATATACTTTCATGGACTGGAGTCTCCCAGATGCATTAAATATTAGCCTTTGTTGCAGGAATGCATGCAGGTGTATAAACTCTGATCCAAAAACCTTTGTGCCATATAAAATTGAAGGACTCTTTCCCCTCCCTCCTACACAAAACAGAGGCTTGGGAATGATGTGGAGCAGAAATTGCTAGGAGAGGGATTCGGAGGATCAGACAGTCCTCAAACCAGAATCCGATCCAGGAAGGTTTTTTTTACCAATAGTAAAGATGTGTTCTTAACAGGGTGCTGTAAGAAACAGTTAAAAGTTCAGAGGAACCCTTTGTTTTAATGCATTCTAAAAACTAATGAAATATCATTTGTAGGCAAAACCGTTGGAGCTGAATATTGATACAAAGCATGGATGATCCAGAAGAAGACTATATGTCTGATTCCTTTATTAATATCAAGTAAGTAGGTTATTTTTCTAAATGTATGTGCTCATTGTTGCCTGGTAAATACACTGTTTTTTGTCAAAATGGCTTTCTGCATTTCAGATACTCAATAAATTTTGGATGTTGGAGAAAGCTCTGATAAAATGTCTTGTTAATATATCATACTTCAAACTGGTATATGCCTAGAACAACTCTAAGGAAAACAATTAACAGGACTGCCATGCTGTTATTCTTCAAATACATCTCACAAATCTATGTACCTATTATATCTTGGAGCCATTAGCACATCTCTGTATGACCTAACTCTTGACTTTTCCACTTCCTCTACTTTCCCTCCTGTCCCTCCCTGTCTATGTGTTTGAACTTTTTCATCCCAGTTCATGTGTTTGAAGGCTTTTCAATTTCTTGTGTAATTTCATTTTCTGCATAGAGAACATTTTCTAAATAGTTTAGGTTTCACATTGCTGTCACTTAAGTAGCTAAATTATCCTTCAGAAGCAAAGGAAGGAGGCAAAGGAAAAACAGTTGCCAACCTACATAGTGGGGACCTTTAGAGAATCATCCAAGTCTTTGTAAACCATCATGTATGAGGCTGTGGGAAAGCATTGTGCCCTTTCTTGTTGTTCCTCCTCCTGTTGCACGCTGGTTTCAGTGTTGCATTAAGCAACAGTTAACACCATACGAATGACCATTGTACACCTTATGCTCCACACTCAGGCAATGAACTGAAACAAACATACCACCCTGTCTTACCTGATTTTGCAAGCTAAGTAGGGTCAGGCCTGATAGTACTTGAATGAAAGACCCACAGAGAATATCAGGCATTTATAGATAGGGCTCGGAAATAATTGTCTCTGAAACCTTGAAAGCCATTGCCAGTCAGATCTGATGTACTGATCTAGATGGACCAATGATCTAAATCTGTACAAGCCAGCTTTCTGTGTTCCCCTATTTGGAGCTAATAGGGAGCAGGTGGCAGGAGCAAAAAGATAGTTGATGAAGTCCTAGATGATCATCCAAGTGTGTCCATATTATTACCTTTTTTATGTAAGTAATTCATATCCTCTTTGAAGGACTCAATACTTGCTCACAAGTTGTTTCCAGCTTATGGTGATTGTAAGGCAAACCAATCACAAGGTTTTCTTAACAAGACTGGTTCACGGGGTGTTGCCCCACCTTCCTCTGAGGCTGAGAAAGTGTGACTTGCCCAAGGTCATCCAGTAGGTTTTCATGGCCAAGCCCTGGTCTCCAGGGTTGTCGTTGTAGTCCAACACTCAAACCACCACACCACTCTGGCTCTAACACTCACAAAATAGACATATCAGAACCAAGGCTGTCAACAATTTACCAAAAGTAATCTAATAATTGTATTAATAAGTGCATAAAAACACACTTCAGACAGGAGTTTGTACTTTATACTGTTTATAATTTGTTGCTGCTTTGCTTTTGCTCAGCCAGGATGTCAGGCCAGGAATGCCATTGCCAAGGCGTGTGAAAGAAACATTTAAGAAAGAAGAGAAGCAAAAAGAAGCCAATGAGAAAAGTAGGCAGAAAAGTATAAAAGAGCAGGAAAAAGAACAACGTGAGACTGTGTTAAATATTGCATTGGGCAATGAAAATAAAGGCTTTGCTATGCTTCAGAAGATGGGCTACAAAACTGGACAGCCTCTTGGCAAGAGCGGTGAGTGTGTCAACATGTAGTTCTCAAGATGTGCATACAATATGGTATTAGCATCTGGTGTTCTGTCACTTTAAATAAAGTGGGAAATGTGTCATTCCCCAGATACTGCTGTACTGTAGCTCTCATCAGCCCTAGCCCACATGAGTGATGGGGAATCATGGGAGTTTCAGTCCAACAAGGAGGGCCACAGGCTACCCACCTTGACACAGTAGGTCCATGTGCAACTTGTATTTGTATAAAATCCACTTTCTGAAAACGATAAAGCTGCCAGAAAACTTTACAGACTGCCAGAAATAGTGCAAATTGAGGCCACTTTAACTGTCCTGGCTCATTGCTCAGGAATCATGGTAACTGTAGTTTATTGTGGCACCAGAGTTCTCTGGCACAATGTCCCAGAAAAAAATACAGTTCCCATGATTCCCTAGCACTGAGCTAGGACAGTTAAAGTGGCCTCAAGCTGCATTATTTCTGGCAGTCTGTGAAGGCCATGAGAAAGCTAGAGTCAACCTTAACGACGGGACTGATCAGGCATTGCTTCAGCTGCTAGAGCTGTGGAGGAGGAATAGTTTTGTCTAGTGAGCCAGTTTTGTGTGCCATGAAACAACTGTTGCTCTCTCAGTACCTAGAAATGTTTGCTGCAGTCACTTGATGTGGAGGAAAAACAATCCATTCCTGTTTTAGCATGATGTCAAGGAAAAATTATTTTTTTCAAATTGAAAAAGGACTAGAACCCAATGTAATATATATCATAGTAGCATAAGTTCTTGAAAGGAATCCATTCTTGAATCTGATTGTGGGAGAAAGATGGGATATAAATCCTTGAAATAAATAAATAAAATAAGTAAGAGCTGACAAAGACAGCATTGTTGAAGAAACATAAGGTTTTTAAGTGTCTGATCAAGTTTCAGAGAAGGCAAGCCATTAGATCCGTTATCTGCTTAGTGAATGTCCTTTTAGTGATCTAGAGAGAAAAAGTGTTGTTTTTGGAGATGTATGTTAAAGGTGAGAGCGAACCATGCAAGTACTTGGATCATGTGATGGGTACTTTTTAACATCAACTGAATGCTTTCATTTTCTGCAGGAAAAGGGATTGTTGAGCCCATCCCTCTCAATATTACCACAGGTTTGTGACAAATCTACAAATGTCTTTAACATTTTTAGTTCAAACATGATTCAGCTCAGTTTGTTAAAGCAGTGCTTTGAATTTTGGAACAGGTAGGAGTGGGCTTGGCCATGAAGAAGTAAAAAAACGGAAAGCTGCTGAAAACCTAGAAAGTTACAGAAGAAAAATACATTTGAAAAAACAAGCAGAACAGCAGACAGCTGACCTCTTCAAGTAATGTTCAAGACAAAGTGTTTTCTTACAGTTCGACATATACTGTAACCTGCAAATAACACTTGTATATTTAGGAGAAGGGTAACAGTGCAGTAGGTGACAGTGCAGCCCACACTTTACATGCAGAGGGTCCCAGATTTAATTCCTGGAATCTCCAGTTAAGCTGGGTTCTTTGAACATCTGACTTGATATGGAAAAAGCTTCTTATGAATGTGTCATGGGGTAGATTAACTCATAAAGCAAAGGTAGGCCACTCAAAGTTCTCCAAATATTTTAGAGTACAACTCCTATCAGCCCCGGCCAGCACAGCTATTGATACTATTTTCTGGTGACAGGTTGTCTGTCTCTTCTGTAGAGTTGTATTGTCTAACTAATCCAACAAGGAAAAATCATGCATAAACTCAAAGCATACTTACAGATTAGAGTTATGGATGCAAATAATGCTGACTTGCATGGTTGCGGGGGGGTGGGGGGGAAACGACTTATTTTTCTAATGATTTCCTTAAGAGAAGCACAGCTAAATATGTTTTGAGAATGTTATACATGGATGTTCTGCCCAAACAGTATTAACTTCAATGCTTTCATGCATGGAGAGGGACTGTAAGTATAAATTAGAATCCTAGCCTTCCCTTTCAGGCTCACTCTGGATGTTTTTAGAGTTGCTGAACTCATTGAATCCCACTGTACCCAAGCATAACATTTCAGAGGGAAAACTTTAAAGCCCTTGTGGACAAAGCAGTATATCTCAGTGGTCTCAATCATGGAAAGTGTCTTATTTTTAAACTGATTTTGAAAAGTGATACTCTTCTGTTATGTTTATTAATTTTTTTAAATTAAAAGAATGAGACTGAAGACAAAACAAGAGCAACTGCAAGTACGGCGGGACCTTGAGAAGAGTCAGAAAGCCTGTCAACAATTAGATATGCAAAAGGTAAGTTTACATTTATAAACTATTTTCAATAGGGAAGTAAATATTACCTTAAAAATTGCTCATCCTTGACAAATTTCAGCCTTTCAATGCTGCAAAAAGTTTGCTAAGGAAACTTATACTTCTTCAAAAGTTCCTGCCACAGGTAAAGAAATTAGAATGAACTGGGGATTTTTCTGGAAATATCCCATAATCTTTACAAACTAAAGGGAAGATTGCACCAAGTTTACAAATCATGTGTGAAGGCCTTTGACATTTTAGACAGATTCATTGCTTGTGCTGCATTATATTCATTCATATTGCAGTAGCATACAAAGAGTATGGAGGAAAAAAATTCAAGTGCTGGATGATAATGCGTATTTGTTTAGGATTTGCAAAATCTGCTGTTTTGGATTGTTGTGCTCAGAGAAACTGCAGTTTTTAATTAAATATAAAATAATCCTCACTTTCCTTATCTATGCATTAAAAATAAACTACAGTTAGCCCTCCACTTTTGTGGAAGTTAGGGGCGCAAGACCCCCATGAAAGTGGAGCAACTGCTAATAAGTGGGGGAAGATGGGAGGAGCCTTTGCACGCACTTCACTCCCCCACCCCCCTGCTATAGCCAGCTTCCCTCAGCTGACTAAAGCATGGAGGAATGCAGGAGAGATGTGTGCGCTTGCTCAGTCACTCTTTCTTCTCCCATGCTATAGCCGGCTTCCCTCAGCTGGCTAAAGCATGGAGGAAGGCTGGAGGAGCATGCACGCACTCTTCCTGGCTGCTTCCTCCTGGGCTTCTTTCCCCTGAGAGGAAAAGCCCACGAGGGAGGAAGAGCAGGAGTGTGCACGCACACGGTGACAATCTTGTGAATAATCAAAGCCATGAAACTCGAGGGCTGACTGTATTTACCTTGCTTGCTGACAGCCCCTAAGGGGGGTGCTGTCCTGCCGCCCCTTTCCATGCCAGATCAGGGCCGCAGCAATTGCATGCCTCAGCCCCGATCCAGTGCTTTGCTGTTAAAGCTGGCAAATGCCGCTCCTTTTTAGAGTGGCAAAAAGCTGCCCTTGCCACGGCGACAGCTTTTCGGCACTCCTTTGGTGCAGCATGTGTGAACGCTGCGCCAAGGGAGCAACCTAACGCTGCACACCGCCTGGTTGGGTGGCCAGCATGACAGCGGAGTTGAGACAGCCAGTGTGAGTTCGCCACACCTCCACTCCACCCCCAGGCTGACCCTTTTAGCCGGTCTGTACAGCCCCTACGTCTGCAAAAGCTACTAGACTTCAACCAAATATATTTAGTCTATCTCAGTGATTTCCAAAATGGGTGGAAGCGACCCCCTGGGGGTGCTGAGGGGAAGACAGGCAGCAGAGAATTGTGGGGATGAGAGTGGCATGAAACCTGTTTTGTGCACCATTCTGGGGCAGGACAGAGGGAGGCCGAATGGAGAGCGGCTCAGGGAACAAGTTGTCAGTCTGTCCAGGCTGCAAGGCGAGAGACCCAGCATGACTTCTCCGGCTTTGTCTCATCCTGGAGCAGAGCAAACAGACCCTGTCCTTCCCCTTTCTGGGTGACAAAACACCTGCTATGCCACCTTTTTGCAGAAGCTGCTTGGCTTCTCCCTGCAAGGAGCCCAAGGAGGAAAGCCTCTTCCAGCAAGAAAGACATGGGATGGTTCTGAGGCAAAAGGGAATGGTGGGGGGGCAGGTGCATGCAAGCTCTCCTTCTTCCCCTCTTGCCTTGGCTAGCTAGCATGGGGGGGGGGGACTAGGGTTGTCACCGAAGACTAAAGGGGGTGGTACCCTGTGAAAAAGTTTGGGGACCACTGGTTGGTCTGGTCACATATACCATATTTTCTGGCATATAAGACAACTTTTTAACCCTGGAAAAGGGTCTCAAAAGTCAGGGGTCATCTTATACGCCGGGTAGAGGAGGAGGAGGAGGAAGAAGACTATGAGGACGAGGCGAGAAAGAAGAGAGCCAGGAGAGAGGAGGAGGAGGATGAGAACGAAGGGAGAAAGGGGAGGAAGCCAGGAGAGAGAAGGAGGAGGATGAGAATGAAGGGAGAAAGAGAAGAGACCCAGGAGAGATGAGGATGAGGATGAGAACGAAGGGAGGAAGAGGAGGAAGCCAGGAGAGAGGAGGAGGAGGATGAGAAAGAAGAGAGGAAGAGGAGGATGAGAACGAAGGGAGAAGGAGAAAGAAACCACTTCTACAGTATGGATGCAGCCTGAATCTGCACTGTAGAAATAATGCAGTTTGACACCGCTTTAATTGCCATGGCTCCATCCTATGGACTCCTAGGATCTGCAGTTTGCTTTGTGGTACCAGGGCTCTCTGACAGAAAAGGCTAAATATCTCACAAAACTGCAAGTCCCAGAATTCCATAGCCTTGAGCCATGGCAGTTAAAGCGGTGTCAAACTGCTTTAATAAATTTCAGCAATGCAGACACAGCCAAAGTTGATGTGTTGCTTGGACATGGCTTCTTTAACAAATAATTCTGCATATTGAGAGAGAGAGTGCGTGTACCCCTGAAGATTTATCTAAAGAAGAACCAAGTTCCTTCATTTGGAGGTTATATGTGTATGTTGTGTGCATTTAAATTGTTCCTGACTTATGGTGATCATGGGGTTTTCTTGCAAGATTCGATTAGAAGAGGTTTGCCATTGCCTTCCCCTGAGCCTGAGAGTGTGTGAACTTGTCCAAGTTCACCCAGTGGGTTTCATGGCAGAGTGGGGAATCAAACCTAGGTCTCCAGAGTGGTAGTCCAACACTCAAACCACTACACCATGCTGGCTCCTATTCCCATGAAACAATACGTATGAAACAATTGCAGACTTTTTTGTTGTTCTTGTGTATCTTCAAGTCCTTTCCGACTTATGGCTATCCTAAGGCAACCTTATCATGGGGTTTTCTTGACATGTTTCTTCAAATGGGGGTTGCCATTACCATCCTCTGAGGCTGAGAGTGTGTGACATGCCCAGGGTCACTTACTTGGCCATAAAATGTACATACCCCAGAATGCATCACCTAGTATATTGGCAGTCCTTCCCCCCAACACTTTCTCATTTCCCCCCAACCATCTCATAGCTGGGAGATGGAAATAATTTTTAAAGCATCATTTAAATCTGGACTATTTTTAAAAAAGTAAGGTCCAAAAATCACTGCAGAAATAAATGCAAGGGAACATGGGAGCTGTATTTTGTTGTGTTTATAAGTGACAGTTTCCCTGCTAAGTACCTGCATGTCATAAGCATTTGAATTAAAATTACCATATTAAAATCAAATCTAATTTTTTAAAATTTTAATTTGGTGTGTGTTGGAAGAGGGGTAGTCTTATATGGTGAGGATATCCCAAACTCTATATTTTTAATGGAAAAGTTGGGGTCATCTTATACGTCCAGTCGTCTTATATGCCGGAAAGTCTTATATGCCGGAAAATACGGTACCATTGTAAGCTAATTGAGGCTGAAAGCAAAAAAACAAAAACTTTTTGGTGTCAAACACTTCCCTGACTGGCTTTCTAGAGCCACTGATAGAAGGCCAGTGGTAGTTTATACAGGGTAACCAGAGGTCCTCCTTTTCCAGAACTTGTTCTACATTTCAACCTTCTATCCAGGAGAAATTTTGAAGTGTCCTCCATTTTGAGCATCACTGAGAAGCATGAATTTATATTTATATTTGTGTTTTTAGCTTTTATTGTGTAATGTCCTACATTTTCTTGAATGTCCTACATTTTGCAGTGCCTTGTCCTCCTCTGTGGTTAAGACAGCAGGTCACTTTAAGTTTATAAGATTATTTTATTGCCTTAAAAAAAAAAGATTATTTTATTGCCTGAGAAGTATATACCATGCAGACATGGTATATATTTTTTCTAGAGATTATTTCACTATTTTGGCGTATTTAAAATATTAAATGAAATTAATATCTTTTTTCTGTTACCAAATTGCTGCCTAGGTAGAATGTCATTTCTTTCTATATTTTCATTTTTAAGGGCCTTGAACTCCCCAAAGAGATTTGGTACTGGATAAAACCAAAAGATGAAAAAGAAGATGTGGAGGAAGAAGAGGAAGAGGAAGAAGAAGAATACGAAGTAAGTTTCTCTTTCAGTATTGTTTTAAGCAACTCTGTTTGTGGAGCAGATAACATATTGGTGAACATCAAGAATCTTTAATGCCAAATAATAATAATAACTATTATTATTATTATTATTATTATTATTATTATTATTATTATTTCTATCCCGCCCCTCTGCAGCACAATTGGGCTGGCTTACAACATTAAAAATACCAATAGGTACATCAACACCCAAATCCACCCACCCCTAAAAAGATATTAAACTAAAACAATTAAAACATAGAATAAAATTAAGGTATAAAACAAACATACCATCTCGCAACAACATAGCATAATCAGCATAATCAGCAGCAGCACAGAAAGGGAAGTTAGCCAAATCTTTGGGCCAGGATAGTTATTCAGGAAAGGCCTGCCAGAAGAGATCCGTCTTGACAGCTTTTTTGAAGCTGTCAAGGGTGGTAATAAGACGGATCTCATCCGGCAGGCCGTTCCATAATCTGGGAGCGATGGCAGAGAAGGCCCTATGGGAGATAACTGACAACCTTGTTTTCATAGGTTGTAGCAGATTCCTCCCAGACAACCGAAGTGCAAGGGGAGAGTCATACGGAAGGGGGCGATCCCGGAGATAGGTTGGACCCAAGCCATATTAGGCTTTAAAGGTCATAACCAACACCTTGTACTGTGCCCGGAAACTGATGGGCAGCCAGTGGAGAGTTTTTACCTGGCTGCCATATTCTGAACTAATTGAAGTTTCTGAGTCAAGCACAAGGGTAGCCCCATGTAGAGCACATTGCAGAAATCGAGATGGGAGGTTACCAGCGTATGTACCACAGTTTCAAGATCCCTAGTTTCCAGGAAAGGGCGCAGCTGGCTTAGCTGAAGCTGATAACAGGCGCTCCTGACCATTGCATTTACCTGATTTGACTTCTGGAGCGACAGATCCAGGAGCAACCCCAGACTGCAAACACAGTTCTTGGAGGATAGTGTGACTCCATCTAGGACTGGATATTGTATTCCCAAACCTGGTTTTGGGCCCGTAACTGTTAGTACCTCCATTTTGTCTGGATTCAGTCTCAATCTGTT
This sequence comes from Phrynosoma blainvillii, assembly GCA_026167975.1. NCBI lineage: Eukaryota > Metazoa > Chordata > Lepidosauria > Squamata > Phrynosomatidae > Phrynosoma > Phrynosoma blainvillii. Next base: position 68,505,909 of record JANUYF010000001.1, on the reverse strand, counting down.
TTTCCTCATCCAGTCCATTACTGCTTTAAGATAATCGTTGAGAGGAGAGACGCCATCTGAAGTCGAAGCTGACGACCGAGACATGGAGAAGTATATCTGGGTGTCATCAGCATATTGATGACACCGCGTTCCATGTCTCCGGATGATCTCTCCCAGCAGCTTCATATAAATATTAAATAGTATCGGGGACAGGATGGTGCCTTGAGGGATGCCACAATTAAGCTCTGTTCTAGTAGAGCAACTGTTCCCGAGCCTCATCCTCTGAGATTTGCCTGAGAGGAAGGAATGGAACCACTGCAAAGCAGTGCCTCCAATCCCTAACCCTCTCAGGCGATCCAAAAGGATGGAATGGTCTATTGTATCAAAGGCCACTGAGAGGTCCAAGAGCACCAACAGGGTCACACTACCCGTCGATACCCAAGCGGAGGTCGTCAGCCAGAGAAAACATGGCAGTCTCAACTCCATATCCTGTCCTAAAGCTGGTTTGAAATGGATCTGGATAATCGGTTTCATCCAAAACAGCTTGGAGTTGAGAAGCAACTGCCCTCTCAATCACCTTGCTTAAAAAAGGCAGCAAGGAGACTGGCCTATAGTTGTTCCTATCCAGGGGTCCAGGGAAGGCTTTTTCAGGAGCGGCTTAACCGCCGCTTCCTTTAAACAAGATGGAACAAAGCCTTCCCTAAGGGACGCATTGATAATGTCCCTAAGGAACACCCTCAATGCGCCACCCCCCTGGATGGCCAGCCATGATGGACAAGGATCGAGGGGGCAAGTTGTCTTCCTCACTCTACCAAGGAGCTTGTCCATATCATCAGTACTCACAGGTTGAAGCTGATCCAGTAAAAATTCATCAGTGGAGTTGCTGGACACCTCGTCTGTAAATTCTGTCATAACATAGGCATCTAAGTCTGCTCTTATCCAAGAGATTTTATCTGCAAAGGAGTTGTTAAACGCGTCACAGCAGGCAGTTGTCGGGTTGAGTATAGGGTTCTGCACAGGTACAACCTGCGTCAGCTCCCCCACCAGCCTAAACAGTTCTGCTGTACAAGACTCTGCAGATGCAATACGTGCAGAGGAGAAAGACTTCTGCACTGCACATATTGCCTCTTAATAGGAATGAAGAAAATTCCTATGACGAGTCTTATCAGATAAGAGTCAAGTCTTCCACAAGGTATGCTCTAGTCGTCCCCTTTTTGTGTGGCCTTTTTCACCTTCTGTCCAATGTGTGCTTGGATTTCTTGTGTTAAAGTGGCCTCTCATACCTGTTTGTGGTTGCCTTCTGAAACAGGTACCCCTCCACCACCAGCTGTGGGCCCACATCATAGCTATTCTAGCTGGGGAATTCTGGAGTTGTAGTACAAAATGTAACTTTTCCAAGCTTTAAATCAGACTAGCATCCAACTTGATGGCTCATTTTTGGCGGTAATTTTCCTCAGTTCCATTTCCTTTCTGTTCCTTCTATTCAGCTTATTTCCAGGTTTCATTCTATCCTTTTTCTTTACTAAGGAGGATTTATGAGTGGTAGATCTGATAAGATATTGTGTGATGTTTATTTTGATTTCTGTTACAGCAACACTTAATAACTACTCTAGCGTATATAGAATCATAGAATTGGAAGAGACCACAAGGGCCATCCAGTCCAACCCCCTGCCATGCAGGAACTCCCGATTAAAGCATCCCTGACAGATGGCCATCCAGCCTCTGTTTGAAGACCTCCAAAGAAGGAGACTCCACCACACTCCGAACGAACAGCTCTCACTGTTAAGAAGTTCCTCCGAATGTTGAGGTGGAATCTCTTTTCCTACAGCTTGCATCCATTGTTCCAGGTTTTGTACTCTGGAGCAGCAGAAAACAAGCTAGTGCCCTCCTCAATATGGCATACTTTCAAATATTTAAAGAGGGCTATCATATCCCCTCTTATCTCTTCTCCAGCCTCATAGGGCATGGTTTCCAGATTCTTCACCATTTTAATCACCCTCTCTAGACACGCTCCATTTTTTCAACATCCATTTTTAATTGTGGTGCCCAGAACTGGACACAGTATTCCAGGTGGGACCCGACCAAAGCAGAATACAGTGGCACTATTACTTCCCTTGATCTAGATACTCTATTTCTACTAATGCAGCCTAAAATTGCATTGGCCTTTTTAGCTGTGGCATCAAACTGTTGACTCATGTTCAATTTGTGGTCCATTAGGACTCCTAGTTCCCTTTTCCACGTAGTCTCAGATGTTCCCCATCTTATATCTATGCATTTCATTTTTTTGGCCAAAGTGCAGTACCTTACATTTCTCTGTGTTGAAATTCATTTTGTTAGCTTTCTAATCTATTAAGATCATTTTGAATTTTCATCCTGTCCTCTGGGGTATTAGCTATTCCTCCTAATTTGGTGTCATCTGCAAATTTGAGAAGCATGCCCCTTATTCCTTCATCCAAATCATTGATAAAGATGTTGAAGAGCACTGGGCCCAGGACAGAACCCTTAAAACCCTTATGTTTTTTTCTTCTATTACTATAAAGGCAATTAGACTAAATAGATATAGACCATAAATTTGATTTTATGTTTTTAGAGCTTGCAAGAGAAGCATTCTGAGATGTGGTAGAAGAGCCAGTGGCATAGTGGTTTGAGTGTTGGAATGCAACTCTGGGGACCAGGGTTCAGTTCCCTGCTCAGCCTGAAACCCACTGGGTGACCTTGGGCAAGTCACATGCTCTCAGCCTCAGGGGAAGGCAGCGGCAAACCTCCTCTGAACAAACCCTGCCAAGAAGACCCCATGATATTTAGGGTCACAATAAGTCAGAAACGACTTGAAGGCAAACAACAATAATCGAGACTACTGAAAATAATAGTAAAATAAATATAAAATGCCTCCTGTTTGAAATCTGTATTCTTGATGTCACCCACATGCTCAGTTTTACAAGATCACTCAACTTTAGTCATCATGTCTAGCAACACTGTGGCCCATTTTGGACATAGTAGAAGTGCTAGCTTCCAAGGTGCAGGATTCCAAAATCAGTTGCTGAGCTACTGAATCACTGTCAATTTTTTACTTAAACTGAACAGTGTGTATATGGAGCCCCTGTTGAAAAATGGCTAATTTCAATCATTATAAGACATTTTTAAAAATCAGAGAATAGTTGCTGTCATTAATGGAATATGTGCCTCAAAGTAAGCAGTGTGTGTGAGGATGTTGAATGCAAATCAGTTTTGTCTGTATCAGTATAGAGAAATTATCTCCAGGTGAATTCTGTAGTGAAGCCTAGGTCCTCTAAACCTGTAAGCACTGGCGTTGTGATAGGCTAACCAATGGCAGCTGTCTTAGGCTTTGATTTTCTTGACTTTCCTCCACTTCAGCTAACATCTCCATCAGCTCTTCCAGATTCTATAGCTGGCTGTGCCTGTCACTATTCCCTAGGTATCTTAGAATCATAGAGTTGAAAGAGACCACAAGGACCATCCAGTCCCCTGTCATTCAAGGAGTGCACACAAACCACTCCCGACAAATGGCCATCCAACCTGTTTAAAAATCTCCTAATAAGCAGACTCCACCACACTTCAACATAGCATATTCCACTTTCAAACAGCTCTTACAATCAGTAAGTTCTTTCTAATGTTTAGGTAGAATTTCTTTTCCTGTACTTTGTATCCATTGCTCTGTGTCCTAGTTTCTGGAATAGCAGAAAACAAGCTTGCTCCATCCTCAATATGACATCCCTTCAAATATTTAAACATGGCTCTTGTGTCACCTCTTAACCTTCTCTTCCCCAAACTGAACATACCCAGCTCCCAAAGCCGCCCCTCACAGGGCATGGTTTCCAGACCTTTCACCATTTTGGTTGCCCTCTTAGTTACCATCTGAGTCTTTGTGCTTCTTCTTGAATCATCCTGGCTTTAGATGGACTTTATATTTTTCCAGTAGTCCTGTTTCTGTTTAATGACAATGTGGGTTTGACAGAACAATGCACCTTTTTTGTGTCTCCATCCATCCTCTCTCAACCTCCATTATCCAGGCATCTGGAATGTGATGCAGGAGTTGTTTGCTCTTACCAGTGAGGAGGGAAACCAAAAAAGTGGGATTTCATTAACATGGCTTCTCTGTGATAAAATAGTGGCTGCTTTATACCATTCTTTGTGCCTTCCTGGTAGATGTTTGCTACCTAGGAATAAAACAAGATGTGCAGAGAACCCCAGAGATAACAAAGTAAAAAAAAAATTGTATGAAATGCTATCTCTGACACTTTTGCAGTAGATTTTCAAGGTTTCCCTGTTAAGTGTTTTTCTGTTAGTCAGTATTTTTTCACATGACACATTGCTCTCTTTCAAGTTAATAATGGCTGCTTTCTGGTTGTGTTTATGAAATCACAGAAAATAGCTGTAAATTTGCATTTTGATCACCTGTGTTTGATGGAACTTGGCCTTCCTTTTTGCTTTGGCCTGAAAATTGTTGTCCTTAGGGGATGTTCTGAATGACTTTCGGGTTTGACTTTGGATTCATGTAAATATTTTTTTATAGTTATGCAACATCTGTTGGAGAAAACAATTGTTAACATCGGTTTAGCACTTGAAATCAAAGTGGTGGGTAAAAATACACTGGGATACATTTAATTTTATCTCAGTGACATATATCCTGTTGGGAAGCTTCAATAAATATTATGTGTCTCATTTCACTTAACATGTTAATATTTGAAGATAGAAAGCAATTCCCATCTTCACCCCCAGTAGCTAACTAGTATGTTTGGGGCTGCATCCATACTAAAAACAAACAAACAAACATCCCAGTTTGAGACCATTTTAACTGCTATGGCTCAATGCTACAGAATTCTGGGATTTGTAGTTTGCTGTGACACTAGAGCTCTGGCAAAGAAGACTAAATATCCCACAAAATTAGATACCAGAATTCCATAGCATTGAACCATGGCAGCTAAAGTTAATGACCAAAATAGGAAGTAATTGATGATACAGGGTGCTAAAATGTGTGACCTGCTTTAAAATTTCATTGTTAACTAAGCCTTTCAAACTGTTAATTTTTTTTTTTTACATAGATAGGATTGGACATAAAATTGTCCTTCCATAAACAGAAGGAACCAAAAGTCCAGTGGGGTTATCTGTTGGAAGAAGTGAGGGAGAGGTAACCTGGAGCATCTTTCAGAATACAGCAAATGAAAAGGGGAATTGGTCAAAAAACTTCTTCCAGCAGGAAAGTCCTGTGGATGGTCTAGGTCCCACTCATTAAAGATAATGGCCAAGATCCTGTTCATCACTTGGATAATATAATGTTATACTGATATAGTTAGTTTGCACCATTGCACACTCCTAGTATGGTTATGCACATTATGTAAGAATCAATCCAACTAATCACCCACCAGTAAGAAACAGCTCACTTGTGAAACAATTAATGCTGGCACAATACTGAATAGAATAGCAAAACTGTTGTGCAAAACTGAAGAAAATGTAGCCACTTGTGTATTAGCATTTACTCCAGCATAAAGGTGTAACAGTATTTTGGTTTACATTCCCATTTCCAAATCTAAGATCACATGTATCTTGCTCAGATTGCTAGATTAACCAGTGGGTTCTTATATTAATATGTACAGTAATTCTGCTATTTTGTTTTTGTTTTGTTTTTTAAACAGGAATCAGAAAAGTTACAAATTTTGACAGAGTATTTAAGGACAGAATATTTCTATTGCATCTGGTGTGGCACAGCTTATGAAGGTAAGCATAAATCCCCTTTTCCTTTTAAATACATAGTAGTAAATCTGAAGTGGTAATTCTTAATTATATTTCTCTGGCCTGAAACACACAGGACAAAAGAAGCGGCTTCCAGACACTTTGGGGGCATGGCATTTAGATGATGCATGCCCCCAAAGCGACCGGAAGATGCACTGAAAGGACCAGAGCAAAAAGGTGTTGGTTTAAACTGACTTCTGGTGGTGCCAGCTTGAGATTTCAGGCAGTGGCCCGCTCCCAGCCAGATTGCAGCCATTCTCGGCCATCTGCTTCGCCCCATTGTTGTTCTGGTGGTGTAAACCTTTTAAAATTAATTTTGGTTCTTCTGCCTTCTAGCTGAACTGATAAATGATACCCAATTGCAGTTATCACTTGACAACCAGGAGAGAAGCAATGGCTACTAGGTTGGATATATACAGTCTTTTGTGTAATTGCCCTCCAATTCAGCACTAATATGGCTCACATTGGGCCGGAAAATTCAGTCCCTGTTCTTCTTTGTCCAAATTTCATCTTCAGATCAGGACAAAGTCACCTTTTTGAAATTCATCCATGTCCTGATGAACTGCCTTTGTTCATTATGTTTGTAAGGTAAAATCCAGATATGTCCTCCTCCTGAGGGAACAGCTTCTGCCAGTAGAGATTTCTTCTTCCCCCTATCCCCCCCCATCTGCTTTGGAGAGTTGGGAGAACTTTCCCATGCAGTTTTTTTGGGTGCGTACAAGGAGGGAAGAGGGCTGTTCCACAACTAGTCTCTTTGTATTCCAGTTTTCTTTATGATTCTGTTGCTTGCTTGCTTTTTGAAACTGCTTACAAGACTTCAAATATTACCCAAGGTCTTAATTTTGTTCTTGCTGTATGTAAGAATTATTGCCATAATAAATGGGAGCTCTTGCTTAGTGGAATTTAAATGGAACAAGGAAAGTCTTAAATATGTCTGGAATTAATTTCAGCGAGTTGTTCTGTTTCCAGATTTGGTTCTTCTTGTCACTCTTCTTTTTTACTTAACAAAGCTAATTCTCCATAATATTAATGTAACATTATCTATTCTGGTATTTGTATAATCTTTTTATAATTTACAGATCAAGAAGATCTATCGTCAAATTGCCCTGGAAACACTTTTACAGATCATGAGTAATGCTCTTAAGAAGCAAAACAGCAAATCAAAAGGCCTGTTTTAGATCTATGGAAAGATCTGGGTTCCAGAGACTATGGACTAATTTGGAAGACCATATCTTTTTATGGGCACATTTATTTTGAGACATGTATTATATGTTTAAAACTGGAAACTTACTGAATTCCTGATCATTTGGAGGAGTGGATATGAAGGGACTTGTTCCCAACTCTACAGAATGTGAAAGTAATGAGCTGGAGCTGTGCAATCAATTGACTGTTACATGTGCAAGTATTATGTTCTTTAAAAAAACCCCAAAAACCAGTGAAGCAGTTGAGAGGACTTGGCTGTTAGCCCCCATTTCAGGCTGGGTACCTACACTATTTCCTGCTCATTCATTTACAGTAGGGGTGTAATGATCCTATTGAAAAAGGACAGCAGACCTGGAGAGGTTCTAAATAAACTGATGGAACATTTTACTATTGACCAAACTGTTCATCTTTGATATTTTGAGTATGTAACAGCAATGATTTTATCAGGTTTTTGTCAAATATATTTTGTATATACATTAGTAGCTTGAAGACATTTGTTTTATACTTTTTGTTTAGTAGATTATTTTTTTAAACACAGATGAAGTGGTTCAATGTATAGTGGATACAATGAGGATTTCATTTAAAATGAAGCAGCTCTACTCAGGCAAAAGTGAAAGCCTGATAGGTGTCTGCCCATTTTAGGCCATCTATTTTATATGTGCAAAAACGCCATCCTCTTGTGAACTGGTTCATCAGATACAAATGTAATTTTGTAAAATTGAGTCAGGTGAAAGTCTCCTAGCATAAGCAGCCTGTTTGAAAAAGTGTTATTATACTACACAAAGAGGAAAATATCAAACTGGGATAACTTTCTTGAAAGAGGTAGAATAAAAGAACTATAGCCAGCATCCATTTGGGGAACTCATGACTGCATGACGTTGTACTTGTTTCCGACTTACATAATACTTTACAGTACAGGTTCCTTCATTTGACTGGCAGTGCAATGTCCGGCTCTGCAAGTTAATCTGGCTCTCTGCCCATCTCCAAGCAAAACAAGACAACCACTGATTGGCCCATGGTGTGTGTGCTGAGTTGGATACCTCCATTACCTGTTTGGCAATTTTCAATCCCACCCAAGTACAGCTAAATAGGACTTTGGCTTATGTCACTCTCAACAGGAGCACACTAAAACTTAAATCTTGCAATATAAATCACAAAGCAGCACTTAGCTGTAACACCACTTGACTTGAGTCAGCAATTAACTAGGACTATTGAGCAGACTTTATAAATCTTGCCCACTGAAAAACAATGGCTCTTTAAAGAATTCATGTTTAGCTAGATTAATAGTGCAGAGCCTCATTATTTATTTAGCATAGACCACTGTAGATAGTCTGAAAGTGGACTATCTCCCAGATTGTTTTGATTACTTCATATTACTGCATACTGAGAAAACTGGTTCAGCTGCAAGCTAGAGAGGTTACAGTAAAATGCCAGTGCCTTTCAGCAGACATGCAAACTCCATTAAAGGTTAGGTTTAAGTGAAACATTGTTGATATATAAATCTTTCCTAGAGAAAGATGTTCTGTGAAGAAATGATCAAGCAGTTTTGTGTGTGTGTGTATATGCCCCTTCAAGTTGCCCAACAATTTATGCAACCCCATAAATTTCATAGGGTTTTCTTGGGCAAGGAGTACTCAAGAGGTGGTTTTGCCAGTTTGTTCCTCTAAAAAATAGCCTACAGCACCTGGTATTCATTGGCAGTCTCCCATCCAAGTACTAATCAGACTTGACCCTACTTAGCTTCCAAGATGAGATCTAGTGTCTTTAGAGCATTTAAGCCTAATTTCTTTTATGCATTCAGTTTATTGGACTGATGAAAGCTATTATAAGACAGTAACATCAATTTTATGCATAACTATAACAGTACAGCATTAATTTCAAGAATGAGGAAGATGCCAAATTTTAGTAATTTTTTTTTTAAGATTAATATATTCATTAAAATTCTTTCACAGAAATTTCCTAGTATAAATTAGATCTAGTTAAGAACCCACACTGAATGCTCTCCCAAGCGGTCAGCATGTGGAATGTAGACTAAAGCAAGTAAGCCCCACCCCACTTCCCCGCATGCTTTTTGTAACATTTAGCCTAAGGAAGAAATATGGAGATCTCAAAAGCTTGCATATTCTCTGCCCTTTCTTTAGCCTGCATAAAACAATTGGAAGGATTTTCAGATTTTTCTTATACTGAGATGGCAACCTCTGCATTTTGCTAACTTGGACATCTTTATTATCAAGATAAAGCAAGAATTGGGGTGCAGGAAGTGATTTCAGAGTAATTATCTCAATATTCTTGACACCACCTACAAAATAATGGATCTGTCTAGTTTGTGCATCAAAAATTCTTCCACACAGATATGTCTTTCATTATGTGTACAACCATTTTACACCGATTCCCCCACTGCCAACTGATACTCTCAGGACAGGCAATTTTATTCATGAATCATGCATACAAACTTTCCATTAGTCATTCCATTAGGTTGTTAACTGATCCAGCTGTTTGGGGGAATTTGTTAAATTCCTGATACAAAGTCAACCTAAAATGTACAGAAGGAATTTGAACAGTATGAAATCCCTTTGTTACCCAGAGGATGAAATTCTTAACCGCAGGAGTGGTCACAGTGATAATTCAAAATCAGTTTAACTATGGCATGCTTTCAAATTTAGCACGTAAAAATGTTTGCTGAAGTAAAGCATCAACAACAAAATGGTACCCAGTGGTGGATAGTTTCAGGTGAGCAATTCATGCCGTCAGAGCAGATATAGGAAAAGGTCCCTTATGATCAGCAGCCACACTACCCCATTTGGTGTATACAACCACCACATCAGAGCTTTATTAGGGGGAACATCTGACACAACACCCAGTCTACATACTGGAAATACATTAAGGGATTTTGCTGGCCATGTACCAAAATACAGCAAAATCCACAAAGCTGTAATTCTATTGGCCAACCAAAATACATTGTGTAAGCTTTCAAAACTTCACTGGCTTCTTCATCAGGCAAAGATATTAAAAATCTTACAGAAAAAAGTGACTGAGCTAAGAATCACAAGCCTACCTACATTTTGTTTCTTATGTTATTTCTGATATCAATTGAAATGGCCTAGTGCAATGATTCCCAAACTTTGGTCCTCCAGTTTTTTTGGAATTCAGCTCCCAAAATTCCTGACAGTTGGCCAAGCTGGCTGGGTTTTCTGGGAGTCTGAGTCCAAAACATATGAAGGGACAAAGTTTGGGAACCACTGGTCTAAGAGGAATAGCAATGAAGGTGAAGACCATACCCCTCCTTGGCCATGTGGGGACCAGGGACAAAGGGCAAAAAAGGACAAGTAATATAATTTCAACTCCTCCATAAGCAACAGAAATGTAATCTCTCAAGTTCAAGGCTACCCCATCCTATGCAAAGCTAACTGCTCATTTCTTAGGCAGAGAACACTGAATTTCTTAAGAGGTGCCTGTACTGTTACATCTGGAAAACCCGTAATACTGTCATTTTACTTCTGTATGATTTTTAACATCTCAAAACTCCAAGAAGAAGCCAGTGAAGCCTCAAACGCTTGCATAAATCATTTTCTGCATTTTGATTGACCAATAAAGTATCACTGTCCTGTGTTATTTTGTATTTTGTTGTATTTTACTGCATGGCCAACACCACTACCCTGAGGTTTTTTTCCTGGATTTGAAGATACTAAAGTTTGCTGAAACGGGAAATTTTAACAAGTGGAAGCTAATGGACTGGAACATAATTCTTTGAGGGTTTTTTAAAACTTCTAACAAAGGTAAAACACTGCCATTTGGACAATAATTGACATGTTTTACCTATACAAGGGAGTATTGTAAAGTTTTAATTATCACCTTTAAATTTTTTTGATATAAACTTTGTTTTGATTTGTAGTTGTTAACTTATCTCTACATAGTCACCATCCAGATTTATACATTTTCCCAGCATTTCTTGACCCTCCGAATACCATTATTGTAGAGGTCTGCAGATTACACCTTAAACCACTCTTCCACTTCATGAATGTCATTTGTGTTGTCAAATTGGTGATCCTGCAATGGATTTTTCGTTTCTGGGAACAAGAAAAAGTCACTAGGTGTGAAATCGGGAGAATAAGGCGGATGCTGCAAGATCGCAAAGCCACATGCCCTTGCTTTGTTAACCAACTTGATATGAATGAGCTGGTGCATTGTCAGCTAGGAGATGAATGTCTCTGGAGAGCATACAGCAGTGTTTCTTTTTCAGAGCATCTCACAACTTGTCCAGAAGATTGCTGTAGTATGTGCCATTAATGGCTTGTCCCTTTCCAAGGTAATCTGTGAGAATGACTCTACAACAGTCTCAAAAAACTGAGAGCATGACCTTCCTTGCTGACTTTTGCACCTTTGCGTTTTTGGGGGGAGAGAAATAGGCATGCTTCCACTTCATGCTCATGGTTTTGGTCTCTGAATCATACTGATAGATACAAGATTCATCTATGGTTACCAGACGACCAAAAAATGAAAAATAAAAAATTAATAATAATCCTCTTCATCCTGTTCCAACAGCGTCAACATGTCTTGAAAGGTCACACCATGTTTTTTTTCTGGAAAGGGGTTAGCAAACGTGGAACCCAGTGTGCAGGCACCGTAGACATATTCAGTTAGTCATGAATAATTTTCCACACACTACCATAACACACCAGTTTCATTCATGATCATTTGGATGGTTGCTCATCTGCCTTCCAGGATTAAATACTCCACTTTCTTCATTGTGGCTGCATTGTTTGTCAATGATGGTCTTCCAGGTCTTGGCTCATCTGTGAGGGACATGTGACCAGTTTGGAAATTCCTTTTCCACCTAACTATAGTGTACGATGGGCAATCATTTCCATAAACTACCATCATGAATTTGCTGGACACTATTACCCTTCAAATATAAGAACTTTATCACACTGCGAGCCTCAATCTTCTCCATCTTACACTTTAGTCACTTCTGGCACAACCTTAACAAAAATAAAGGACACAATGAGCTGATTTTCTCAACATCATGCACCAATGATGACACAAAATTTCACTAATATACCATAATAACTTCTGGGTGATAATTATTACTTTATGATGCCTCCCTCATCCAGCACTTAAGAGTTTTTCCAGATGTTAACAGTATAGGGACCTGTTGAGAAATTCAATGTTCTCTGCCTAAGGAAAGGCCAGTTAGCTTTGCACAGGACAGGGGCAGCCTGGATCTCAGGGAGGTTACTTTTCTGTTGTTGATGGAGTTGAAAATGTATTATTTCTCTTTCATTGCCCTTTGTCCCCAGTCTCCACAAGGCCAAGAAGGGGTCTGGCCTTGGCCTGCACTGATATCCCTCTAGACCAGTGGTTCCCAAACTTTGCTTTTCCCAGAAGCCCCAGTAAGCTTGGCCAACAGCCAAGAATTCTGGCAGCTGAAGTCCAAAACATCTGGAGGGCAAAATTTTGGGAACCACTTCTCTAGACCCTTAATCCTCCAGATGTTTTGGACTTCAGCTGCCATATTTCCTGACTGATAGATAAGTTGGCTGGGGCTTCTGGGATCTGAAGTCCAAAATAAACAGGACCAAAGGCTGGGAAACACTGCCCGAGCCCATCTTAACCGACAACAGAAATAACATCTCAAACAAAACATAAGCCTATGACTAACCTTGTCACTTTTCTTCACCTATGCCTCATGAAAAAGTCAGTAAAGGCTGAACAGCCTGCATGGTGTATTTTCTGGTTTGGTTGGCCAACAAAGGTATTACTCTCTTGTGGATTTTGTTTGTCCACATATTGCATGCGATCCCCTGGATCATTCTAACATTGCTGACACCAAACCTACACCCCAGCAGATTTCATGCATAACACACTTTCCTTTCTGCTGCTAGCAGCCAATGACTTGCATAAGGATCTTAGGGAAGGGAGGAATAGTGTTCTTTGTACTCCCTCTATGGTTTCTTACACATACTGATCATACTCTAGCGCTAACAGCAAAGAAGGACCGATTTTTGAGATCACAGGATGGGGTAAAAAGAAGGCTCTCTACTACCTCCCAGTAAAGAGTCCGCATATATGTATATGGTTCCTGAAATAACATTACTTGCAATTGCGTAAACGCAACCATGATCATATAAACAGAAGCAGTCAACTAACCTTATCTTAGGTTTTGCTAAGTGCTCTATCTTATGCTCATTTTCTACATAACAAAACACTGAAAAGTTTTTTTTTAATTTTTTTAACAGTATGCATTTCAACACACATTTTTTTCTCATAAAGTAACATTACTTTTGAGTTATAAATGACCAATTTGCCCCACTCCCCTCAGATTATTTTGAAAATAGTTATTTTGGCAGGTGAGAAATTTTCCAAGCCCCACTACAGAACAAAAAACAAACCCTATCTTCCTCTTTCCCATGATTTAAAATGTATTTTAAAATGATTTAAATATATTTTTTAAAAAAACAGAGCTACAGTATTGGGTTTAAGCCCAACAAAATGGTCTTCATGAACTATTGCAAGGTTCACAGACTTCCAAGGCACATTTCATGGGTGGAAGCCATCACTGATTCTGCCTATTTAAGTCATTGGTGTCTCAGATGTTGCTTCTATATGAAAAGTAGGGATGTACTTTGGATCCAGATAAAAACCAAAGTCAAAAAGCAACCATGCCCCTTTGAACTGGTTCTGATACTTCCCAAGGGTAAGCAAGTCATACTGAAGAAAGTTCCAAAGTCAAATTTGGATCCTACATGAGATTTCATGTAGGCTTGGAAGGACACATGGTGGGTGCTGTTATGATCTTCTATGTGGCTCAGAGCCCATGATGCCACTACGTTCTGGCTCCCTGGCATACAGAAATCATTATTGCAGGTCTTCTGGGTCCCCCTCCCCACTCCTGCTGAGCTGAATGCGACTTCTTGAGGCCATCTATCCAAGCTGCCACTACCTGGTGAATTAGACTGAGTTCTTTGCTAAGTGATTTATAGAGTTCCCCTTGCCACTTAAAACAAGCACCTAGCTGAATCAAGGCAAGTGAAGAAGGAGTGTGAGAGAGGCAAGATATTTTAAATAAAAGCTTTATTCTAACTAAGGATTTCTGGAGCAAAGGATATATACAGGACCTCCTTGTCCTGCAGGCAGAAAAATTACAGAATACAGTCATTTCAGCCAAGCCAATAAATAACATATGAAGCTGCTTTGCATAACCAAAAGATCCTAATGGCACTAACTAGTACATGTTCCTAACTACTTACAGTCAGACGGGATTTGTAGTCCTTGATGTATTGGGACAGCTGAAAGCCCAGACTCTATTGTCCATCTTGACCAGCATCCTAAGATTCACTCTCAGAAGAGAACAAAAGAAGACTCACTAACCTCTGGTCCAAAAGGCCTTTTAAAACCTTTGCTTAGAAGAATCTCAAAGATCCTGGTTCTGTCCAACTGATTGGTCAATTGGCATTTCATCAGCTGTGATGTAAACCCTCATTAGAATGCACCTCCCATGAATAGTTAACCCTTTGTTGTTAGGGAGAAGGTGCTATATAAAAATGGCAGGCTTTAGGTCAGAGTGGACAATCCCTAGGGGCTATTTCTTTTCCATACAATTTTGATGGTGCACTGTACCATTGCTGCTGATATTCAGTAGTGCAACATTCAGATATGTCACTTTCATAGTCCTATTTTTCTTTTAAATGAAGAGTACACTCTCTGTATGACTTGCATACAAGTAACTCATGTTCCTAGGAAGTTTCCAGGATTTCCCCTGTAATTATGGCATATTGGGAGTGTGCATCGTGATCAAAGGAAGGGGGTAAAATCACATCTTTTAGAATAAAAACAGTAATTTTTCATTATTGCGCAAAGCAATTCAAGTGGCAAAATCAGTCGTGGCAGCAGGATGCCACAGGAAACAAAAGAATAAACAGTGAAATTGCACAAAAGCCTTATGTTGTTCACATGTCTCAGATGAAAACAACCAGGGAAAGAAACTGAGTAGCTGGCAGGTCCACCTTCTAATCCTCACGCATGCTTCATGAGAGGCTTCCCAATCACTCTGCTTTGGGATGGAGTGCATTGCTGAGAGAACTTATGATTTCATTTTTCCTCCTGTTTCTTCAAGGTGAGGAGAGCGAGTGCTTTTTAAAAAAATGACAGGGAACATTCTTCCAATGCCACTGTGCTTCACTATTTTAAACACATTCAATATTTAGACATCATAACATAAAGGTTTACAAGCATCATAACTACTCAGTTGCAGCACCTATCAATTTGAAAATTTTCAGCTTTTTGACCTGTAGGTCAAATTTGACATATTCCACTTCTATTCAAATTGCCCACAAAACACAGAAGAAGTAAAGCTGAAGTGAATCACTCTCACCATAAAATGTTTAGGACTCCCATCTCACACAAGGTGCTGTACCTATCCTTCTGTGGATGTACAGGTTTGTTATAGAAAAAGCATCTTTAAATGGTTAGTCATTTTCAGACTTGCATTTTGCAAGGACCTGACAATAAGAATATGTTCTTTTGTATACACTTCAAATGGAAAGGCAGTACAAGAAAATGGAAAGTTCTTGTTCAAGAAACCCTATATCCATTCATGTGAAATTTTTGCAGCCTTGATTCCATCAGAAAAGGCAACGATGCCTGTATATTTTAACACAGTTTGCCAAGGAATAGAAATATGATTGGCAGTTTTATTTAAAAAAATATTTTAAAAATATGTAGCACAAAGGTCCCAGCACCTATTTGTCTGCAATTTGGCAAGTATAACCCACCACTGAGGGGCTATTATTCATCTTAACTTCAATCTAACAGGCAGAAAAAAAGTTAAAATCACTTTCAGTTTAAATTAAGTTTCTAATCACTTTCAGTTTAAATTAAGTTTCTAATCACTTTCAGTTTAAATTAAGTTTCTAATCACAGCCCATGAGAACTGCAACCCTTCAGAGTTCTGCTACAAAGATTGCTGAGCTACTGTTGACGCAAATTTCTTCCAATCTGATGTGGGTCATTTTCTGGAGCACTTCACTGTGCCCTGAATCAAAGTTCTGGGCAATGCACATATTTAATAGAAAAATCTCAAGATAGTCTCAAAGACTACCACTAGACATATGGTAAGGGGCAATCCAGTTAAACTGTTGGGAGTTAGCAACCTTTGTGTGCCTTAAACTTAGTAGTATTTATACACTCTTGAGTAGTTTAGGGCACAGCATGTTTATGGTAACTTCCTGTTTGTCTGTTTATTTCAGGGGTCGGCAACCTAAAGCCCGTGGGCCACACCCAGCCCGTAGAGGCCTTCGGACAGGCCCCTGCCCGGTCCTGACGCCGATGCCGCCTTTCGTGGCCACGGGGGTCCTCCGGGGCACCATTTTGGAATCCAAAATGGAGCCCCGGAGGCCCGGTGTGGTCGAGAGCCCTCCTGGGGGGCCTCCGTGGCCGCGCTGGGCATCTCTGAGGCCTGGTGTGGTCGAGGGAGCCCTCCTGGTAGTGTAGCGCACACACACCACTGCGGCCCGGGGGACAGGGGGACCGGCCCCACCCCCCAAAAGGTTGCCGACCCCTGGTTTATTTGTTCACACCTGCTCTCTTCCTGGATCACACAGGCACTCCTTTATTTGTTCCTAGCACTTGATTGCTTGCTTCTCTCTTCCTCCGTGCCTGCCATCCATGCAGCATCTATAGATAAGAGCTCTCCCTTTGTGGAATGCTTCAACTTTCCTAAAAGCATGTAGAACTTACTTTTCTTTACCTTCCTCAAGCAGATGAATTTCTGTTGATTATGCACAGATTTTATGAGTAAAATTACTTTTATACTTCTTAGGAAAAAACCTCAGGCCTCATTCACACTATGATTTAACCTGGTTTGCAAGCTTTGCAAGCAAGGTTATAGGTGCCTTGTTCATTCTCAAGTCAATTACACCCATGAGTATGTTCAGGTGAATCGACACAAGTCCGCTTCAATGAGTTCTTTTGAATTTGGATTTTTTATTGCAACTTTTGAAAAGTCGTGGGTTGTCACAAAAGTGAACATGCTGGCATGTATGAGTCCATGTATGCCATGAGGGATTCTTCCATAGAATGCATGGATCCATGAGTGCTGTGTGGGATTCTTCCCTACCGTGCATGGATCCATGGGTGCTGTGGGGGATTCTTCCCTGGAATGCATTGAAGAATCCCCCATGGCACCCATGGATTCATGCATGCCAGCGAAGAATCCCCCCATGGCACCTATGACTCTCCCCCCCCGTGAACCCAAACAAACGCGACAGTGCGCAGAAGCTGTCAGGTTTTTTTTTTTAAAAAAAACCACACACACACACCACACCATGCCCCCTAAGGAATCCCCCTGACTTCTCCAACATCTGGCCCACAGGGGAAAGGGAACTGTGAGCACTGAGAGGGGAAAAAGAATGCTTGACAAAACCTTTGGGATAGGTATGTTCCACCCCTCTGCCCACCCTCTGCCCATTGCCCCTCCTCCTGGGTGCCAGCTCCAATCACCATTTCCAATTAGTTACACATTTAAATGTGAACTTTAATGCGAACATGGACAGCTTCAATCGTGGGAAGCAATAATCTGAACATCTATTTGGTGTTGAATCACTCCATCGATTCGAAACATTCAAGTGCAAAAATCTGTTTATCACATAGTGTGAATGAGGCTTCAGATTGATTTCCTATATTGTACATAGGGCGGAGTAAGCTGGAAAACTGTTCAAATCTTTGCCTAGTGCATTGCCTGAAATCCAATGAATCTTTCTCATATATATCCCCAATATATAAGGCCCAAGTAATTGTGCACAGACTTGTCAAGCTTTGATCCCTAAAAGATTTCACAAATTAGCAACAGCAACAACCACTTTTGGACCAAAATACTCCCATTGTGTTTTGACCAATCTCTGCTAATAAGTATGTGGTTTGGAATGGTCTTTCTTTAGCATGCCCAAAATATCATTTGCTGTTGGTCTTTTCGATGGCTCTTTTGAAAGTAGTTTCATAATGAGACGTGCCTAGAAACAAATAAAGACATTTTTTTTAAAAAAATGTAATGGATACGGATAAGAGGATAAATAAAATAGCTTTACTACAGCATACCTCTCTTGGAAATTGCCTCATGAATGTTTCTGGAAGTTTGCCTTCTTTGGCTTTCTCAATCACCTGAAGAAACACATAATGTATTTATAATTTCCACTTAATGATATACCTGATGAAATAATTGTCAATCTTCCCTAACTTCCCAAACAGTAAACAAAAATTTCCTTCCCCTTGTTCCTTAGTGAACCAATTAAGTGCAAGAAACAATGTAGCTTCCTTTAATGGTTCAAATGACTACAAAGGAATGCAACAATCACCACTCTTCAGGGGATTCTTCAGAGGATGAAAGAGGCTACAGCAGGCTCTTGTGAATAGGATCCTTCTCCACACCTCTTATTTCTCTTTCCTCCCTCTCGGTGCCAACCTCTCAGTTTTCCATGGACCCCCTTTCCACATTCCAAAGGAGAAAGAAGATAAAACCTGTTGGCTGGAGAGAGGGGGAAGGAGAAAGAAGGGGCATGGAGAAGTAGCCTAGTAAAAATCTGAGGTTGGTGCTGGGGCTGTTGGCAGGAGAGGGGAAAGAAGGATCTTGGTAAAACTAGGAGGTTGGCACAAGGGAAGGAGAAAGAAGAGGTGTGGAGAAGGATCCTGGTAAAACTGGGAGGGTGATGCTGGGGCTATTGGCAGCAGGGAAGGGGAAGGACGGGGAAGAAAGAGTATGGAGAATGATTTGAGGGCTACAGCAGTTGCTATTGCTGCTTCTGTCTATAAAATTGGGAGGTAGACCCTGGGGCTGTTGACCTGAGGAGGAGAGGCAAGAGGAACAACAATCCACTGCTGGTGGTGCTGCATTTGGAGTGGGGGGGGGAATAGAGATATTTGTTGCTTTCTCCACTTTCGCAGGGGGGCTGAGCCCCTAACTCAGGGGTAGGCAACCTTTCCCCTTTAAGGGCCGAGGGACTTCAGCTCCCAGAATCCCAGGAGCTCTTGGCCAACATGGGACTATTGGCCAACATTGCTGAGGCTTCTGGGAGCTGAAGTCCCTCGGCCCTTAAAGGGAAAAGGTTGCCTACCCCTGCCCTAACCCCTGCAAAAGTGGAAGAGCAACTACTTTCAAACTCTGGGTAGTATGGCATTTATTACAAACAGTTCAAAGATTCATGTTTTATTATCCTTGCCTCTCCTAACCCTCACAGCCAAGTTTGAAAACATAAAAAAAAAAAAAAAAAAAACAAGGGCTGCTGATGCAAAATGAAGCAACTTTAGATGAGGTACAGCACAACTATATTCTATTTTATTTAATGACATTCAGTTTCATTATCTCTGTGAATGAATGTCTCCCTATAGAATACAAGCCCTGAAACTTCTATTGGATCCCTGCTGGCTTTGCTGGATTTCTAGGAGCCTTTTGATATCAACAACCCATGGTATACTCCTAAGCTGTTTCACTGAGATGGGACTTGAGGGCACTGTTTTTCAGTAGCCCCAGTACTTCTTGGCTGAGTATCCCCTAAAGGGAATGCCAATATTAGGGGAAGAAGAGAAAAATCCTGTGTTGAAGGAAAAAATGTCTTGCCCTTCTCAATATAGGATCAAATATCCTCATCACCAATTCATCCCACTACATCTCCCTGACCATCACACTTTAAAAAAGAATTTGAAACTGGATGCTTTGGTTTAGTTTCCTTTTCAGAGAAGACAAACTATTTAGGAATTGTGACTCTACAGAAGAGCAATTTCCACAAGGACAGGTTTCCACCCGCTTACTTCCTTCTGTCTGTTTAAGAGACCAACAGAGTTTAACTCTCTTTCACTGAGGTCACCAGGGCACCTACAGTTTCACTGTCACGATCTATGCAAGGAAGGTATTCATATCTGTGGGTCATATATTCCAGGACTTTAAGTGGATAATGGAAACCACAGACAGAAGCAAACCCTATGTTTTTACCTTAAATGAACCCACCTACCCTTTTCCAAGTTGGGATCATGTCATCCTGCCTGCTATGTTTGCTGGTGGAGGGCACCATGGAGGGAGTGAGAGGGAGAGAAGGAAAGAGCCATCCCATCCAAGGCCCCTTGCCTGCTCTCACCCACTTGTATGCTACAACACTGAGCCAAGATTGCACGTGGGCCTGTGAGGCAGCTTGGTGGGCGCCTGGGCAACCTGGTGTTGGAGGAAGGCACTAGAGGATAAGGCTATTCTGGTTTAGTCTTTGGTGGAACTGGCAGAGCAGTCAGCAAACTGCACTAGCAGCCACCACCTTGACCAATGGAGGGAAGGGAGAGAGAGCAGCAGACACTATCACCACCATGTCCCTTCTGGCTAGCCTTCTTCTTAATCTCTTTTCCCACCTGAAGCCTGGCAGCTGTGCCACCACTACTGTTTCCTTCTTGGCACAGGGCTGAGGAGAAAAGGGTGGAGTGCATGAGGTGGTAACGGGGTGACCAGCAAAGGAACAAGAGGGAAAGACATGGAGGAGGTGCAGAAGGCCAGTGACAGGCCCATAGAAACACCAGGCACTATAAGGTGGCTATTAGAGATGAGATCCAGGTGCTGCAGGTGGTTCCCTCTCACCCCTCCCCTCTGCAGAGCCAGGGAAGAAGTAGGAGGGAGAGGCATGGAGGGGGGCAGAGAAGTGGAGGAAGTGAAGTGAAACCTCAGAATAGTCCCCAAGCCCTGGCTGCATAGACATGAGATGACATGCTTTGACCTGCTGCTGGATCACGGGGTTAAGTGAAACCACCGGACACTGGTCCTGTGGATAAGGATGCCTTACTGTAATCATTTGTACTACTCAGTTCAGTTTCTGAACTATTAGAATCACAATCTTTTTCATAAAAGGATATTCTTTTTTGCAGCAGTGACAGTGGAAACTGCCAAGCTTGCCTGGTATTGTATTGGCATCCATTTATATATATGAGAATGTCCATGGAAAAATTAAGCACTCAAAAATTTTCTATTTTCTATTTAATTTTCTTTACCTCATACTAAGGGTTACTCTGCTCTCTAGTGCATGGAATGCAGATGGACCAATAGCATCACCTAGAGCAGTGGTAGACAAAGGGCCTCGGCAGACGACTAATAGAATCGTCTTGGAGGCTTGGAAGAGGAGGGGCAGCCGCACGAGCGGCGCCCCTTCCTCTCCCCGAGGTCGCCCTCGGAGTCGCCGGCCCTCCGCACGGCCGGCGCTCCGGGGATGACCTCACGCTGTGGCGACCGGACGCGCCGCGGTGGAAAAGACAGCGAAAGTGCGCCCGCCGCTTTTAGTGCGCACTTTCGCTGTCTTGAGGAAGGAGCGCTGATTTAGCGCTCCTTCCAGGGACGCCACTGGTGCGCCGAGGTGCGGAGGCTGCGGCCCCGCGGCGCTCCGGCCCAGGGCGTCCTGGACGCCCTCGTCTGCTTCCCCCCAAAGTGCCCCTAAGGCTGTTTTTGTGGCACATGACGCTCCAGAAGGCCCTTTTTCTAGCTAACCCCCCCCCCTTGAACTCCTTTTGGAAGCCTCCAGGAATTACCGTTTTAACTGGAGCCGTTCCATATGACACAATTACAGCACTATATATCTGCTTTAACTGTTATGGCAACATGAGTTTTGTAGTTTGGTGTGGTGAAGCACTAGAGCTCTCTGGCTGAGAATAATAAATTCCCCTTCCCAAACTACAACTCCCAGAACCCTGAAAATTAAAAGTGGAATATTGCTTGTGGGAAAGGGGACTAGGTTGCAGTCTCTCCTTGTGCAACACACAAACAAACAAACAAACAAACAAACAAAAATTTTCAAAACTAAAAATGGGCTTCTCAATACTCCCTTTTAGGTTTTTTTGGGGTGGGCACTCTAACCATCAGGACAGTTTCTAAAAGATCCCAGGAACAGAAAACTGAACCTCAGATCCATCACAGTTGCCAAGCTAGAGTTCACACTTCTTGGTGCCGAGTAAGAAAGGGATGGGTCTAAGAAGTTTCTTTAGTCAGGTTCTCCAGAACAATTTTCATCAGTAAGCATGCACATTAAAAAGCCTCTTCATCATGTCTATTCATCATGTCCATCTCAGAGCCTTTTCATATGAGAAAAGAAATCCAAAACAGAACAGGGGAGCAGCAGCTTTCTCTACGACTCTCCACATGATGTCGTATCACTTTCATTCTCATTCCCAAGTGAGACAGTTCTAATGTGACAAAAGACATGCTTTTACTACTGTCTCCCTTGAAACGAGAATGGAAGTACTAGTATGTCATGCAGAGAGGCACGGAGAAAGCAACTCCTCTCCTGCTCTGTTTCAGATTTCTTTTCTCATGAGATAAGGCTCTCAAATGTTTGGCAACTGGATACTTTAGTTCTTACACATTTGGGGTAAGAAAGACATGCAGGCAAACAAATGAAGGAGAACATTCAGATTATTTACCTTTATCCTCTCATGCTGTGTTTCAAATGAGGAAAGCATTTCCAGCAAAATTAATCCAAGTGAAAAGATATCCACTTCTTTTCCATAACTTCTCCCTACCTATGGCGAATACAACAAACCCCCGTTAGGACTACTGCTTTACATTTTAAGAATGTCCTTTTTTTTAAATGGAACATTTGCAGAACTTAAGTATAAGACGACTGGGCGTATAAGACAACCCCCAACCTTTCCAGTTAAAATATAGAGTATACTCGCTGTATAAGACGACCCCTCTTCCAATGCACACCAAATAAAAATTTAAAAAAAAACATCAGATTTGATTTCAATATGGTAATTTTAATTCAAATGCTTATGACATGCAGGTACTTAGCGGGAAAACTGTCACTTATAAACACCACAAACTACAGCTCCCATGTTCTCCCAGCTATGCGATGGTGGGGGGAAATGAGAAAGTGTTGGGGGGGAAGGACTGTCAATATACTAGGTGACGCATTCTGAGCTAGGTACAATTTGCGGCCAAGTAAGTGACCCTGGACATGTCACACACTCTCAGCCTCAGAGGATGGTAATGGCAACCCCCATTTTAAGAAACGTGCCAAGAAAAACCCATGATAAGGTTGCCTTAGGGTCGCCATAGTCGGAAAGGACTTGAAGACCCACAAGAACAACAAAAAAGTCTACAATTGTCTCATAGGTAGTACATGGGAATAGGAGCCAGCATGGTGTAGTGGTTTGAGTGTTGGACTACCACTCTGGAGACAGGTTTGATTCCCCACTCTGCCATGAAACCCACTGGGTGAACTTGGACAAGTCACACACTCTCAGCCTCAGAGGAAGGCAATGGCAAACCTCCTCTGAGGGAATCTTGCCAAGAAAACCCCATGATCACCATAAGTCAGGAACAATTTAAAGGCACACAACATACACATATAACCTCCAAATTAAGGAACTTGGTTCTTCTTTAGATAAATCTTCAAAGGTACACACCCTCTCTCTCTTTCATTGTGCAGAATTATTTGTTAAAGAAGCCATGCCCAAGCAACACATCAACTTTGGCAGTGTCTGCATTGCAGAAATTTATTAAAGCAGTTTGACACCACTTTAACTGCCCTGGCTCAAGGCTATGGAATTCTGGGACTTGCAGTTTTGTGAGATATTTAGCCTTTTCTGTCAGAGCTATGGTACCACAAAGCAAACTGCAGATCCCAGGAGTCCATAGGATGGAGCCATGGCAGTTAAAGCGGTGTCAAACTGCATTATTTCTGCAGTGCAGATTTAGGCTGCATCCATACTGTAGAACTGATGCAGTTTGACACCACTTTAACTGCCATGGCTCCATATTATGAGAGCTCTTGGATTTGTAGTTCCATGAGCTACTTACCCTTCTTTTTTCCAGGACATGCCCTCCACGTCAATCCTCTCTCCAGGAGGAATTCCAAAACGTCCTCCTTTTTGAGCACGGCTAAGAAGCATGGATTTACATTTATATTTGTGCTTTTAGCTTTCTCTACATTTTTTTCTTGTATGTCCTACATTTTCTGTAGTGACTTGTCCTCCTTTGCATTAAAGATATTTGGTCACCCTGTCTGAGTATCGGAGTATGACTCTGGAGGCCAGGGTTCAAATCCTGGTTCAGCCATGGAATCCCCCTGGGTTACCTTGGGCAAGTCACACTCTCTCAGCCTCAGGAGAAGGCAATGGCAAACTCCCCTCTGAAGAAACTTTGCTAAGCAAACACCATGATAGGGCTGCCGTAAATCGGAAATGACAACAACAATCTTAGGAGTGGCTTCCTTCTTCTCCCCCCCTCATCCCCCCCCTTGCATGGATTCCTTCGTTTTCTCCCCTCTTTTTCTTCCTCCTCTTCCCTGGATTCCTTCTCTTTCTCTCTCCCCCCCACCCCCCGTTCTCATCCTCTTCCTCCTCTTGCCTGGATTCCTTCATTTTCTCCCCTCTTTTTCTTCCTCCTCCTCTTCCTCTTGCCTGGATTCCTTCGTTTTCTCCCCTCTTTTTCCCCCCTCCTCCTTCTCTTGCCTGGATTCCTTCTCTTTCTCCCCTCCATTCTCATCCTCCTCCTCCTCTGCCCAGCGTATAAGACAACCCCTGACTTTGGAGACCCTTTTCAAGGGTTAAAAAGTTATCTTATACGCTGGGAAATACGGTATATAAGCCTTAAAGGTAAAGGTATTTCCCGTTGACAAGATTGTCAAATTGTGTCTCACCATAAGGGGGCAGTGCTCATCTGTTACTAAGCCGAAGAGCCAGCGTTGTCAGAGACTACTCTGTGATCCTTGGGCCAGCATGAATGCACAGAATGCTGTTTACTTTCCCACCAAAGTGATTCCTATTTATCTACTTGCATTTGCATGCTTTCGAACTGCTAGGTTGGCAGAAGCTGGGACTAGTGACAGGAGCTCACCCCATCATACAGTACCCGAGCCTCGAACTTCCAACCTGCCAATCTTGCAATCAACAGAGTCAGCATCTTAACCACTTGAGCCACCACATCCTTAAATAATAATATAAGTTGTGCCAACTTCAAAGTACATTTTGCCATTTTC
The DNA here is from genome assembly GCA_026167975.1 of Phrynosoma blainvillii. Lineage (NCBI taxonomy): Eukaryota > Metazoa > Chordata > Lepidosauria > Squamata > Phrynosomatidae > Phrynosoma > Phrynosoma blainvillii. The sequence goes on along the minus strand of JANUYF010000001.1, from coordinate 68,480,983 downwards.
TCTAAAAACCTAACTACACCATCAATGAAACTGGTTCTTTCTCAAACAAATTCTTATTCAACTGTTATGATTGTATAGTCTTGAGATTTTGGGCCTGGTAGTATATTGGTTCAGGCAGCAGTTTAACTGTATAAGTATGTAGGCCTCATGTGTTTCAGTTTGAGAATAGGTCAAGGAAATTTCTCTGTGCTTGAGATGGTACAAAGGGAGGAGGGGAGGAACATTCCAGCGTCACGGGAGATAGTGGTTCCCATTACATCTTTGCACCTGGCATTTTATAAACATTTGCTGAGTGGGCCTGATTGCCCCCAAGCCCCTCCTGCTAGCACAACCTCGCTGAGACATATGATGACGTAATATATGATAAGTTGATAACAACTTAGACAAAGAAGCTTTGCTTTGCAGACTGCCAGAAATAGTGCACATTAAATTGAGGCACTGCCCTGGCACAGTGCTAGGGAGTCATGGGAATTTTATTTTTTTTCTGGGACATTGAGCCTTCTCTGTCAGAGAGCTCTCGTGCCACAATAAATTACAGTTCCCATGATTCCCTAGCACTGAGCCAGGGCAGTGCCTCAATTTAATGTGCACTATTTCTGGCAGTCTGCAAAGGCCCGTTGTTTCTTTACTTGGGATCTCAGAGCTATGCTTTATCTTTTAACCTGTTTATTCTAAACCCTGTGAGAGTGTACCCTTGAGCTGAAGGGCAACACATCAGGCCAAGCCTGGGTTATGAGCATCAAAATCACTACAATGCTCATTGAGTAATTTTGGGCCAAACATGTTTTCTTTCACCATGATGTATCTCACAGTGTAGTTGTACTAACAGAATAGATGGAGAGGTGAGAAGCATAAAGTACTGAGTAGTGATACAAATCTTCACTAAATTTCTTCTTGAAGTAACAATGAGTAATTTCTGTAATTTTCTTCACTGTGAAATAGTCTTCAAAAACTACATGGTTTTTGAAGGGTATTCGCCATTTGGGATTCATTCTGTGCAGAACTGGCACAAAATAGTTTTGCACAGAAAACAGCATTTTTTTGGCATGGAAAGTAACATTTCAACACAGAAATATTAATTCTTTTGCAGAAAAATGCTATTTTCTATGCAAATCAACCTTTGTGTATTTTACACAGAATAAATTCCCCATTATAGGATTTTCCGTACAGAAAACTGCATGTTCTGCACAGGACTTTATATTTCTGTCTTGAAATACTATTTTCCATACAGAAAATGCTATCTCCTGTGCAGAAAATGCTATTTTCTATGCAAAACAACCATGTGCATAGAATAAGTCCAAAACTGTGAAGTTTGTCTCAGACCAAGATTCTTCTCATCAGGGTTTCTTAAGATTCAAAGAACAAGTTTTTCTCTCATTTTTTGAATATTTTCAAATTTTCTTTCCATCCCTAGCACTGAGGCTCCTTGAGGAAAAAAGTAGATCAATTAAGAAAAACAAATAAAATAATTCCCAGAAGGATCATCTTGAGAACATCATGGGTTATAATCTAACCAAAAATTGTGTACCTGCCATTAAGAGATTCTGACTCAGAATTACAATGTAATTACAGAATTATAGTGTAAAGCGGACCAGGAAAGAAGCATCAACACATGCAGATGGCTCAGGCATTAAAAGAATTACCTGTTCAGGGGCCATGTACAGTATTGTTCCCTTGTTTTGTGTTCGCTGTTCTAAGGATTCACCTGTATCTGATGCTACCAGTCCAAAATCACCTATTTTTATTTTATCATCTCTAGATATGAATATATTTAAAGGCTGTGGAAGCAAACACAAAAGAGAAAGTCAAATAAACTGCCCTATATACACGCATACAAACTGGTAACATTATTGTGAGTCAGCTGGAGCAGTTCAAAAGTATACTTATCCTGCAGAATGTTAATTAAACACAGCTTATTTTTTATTTTATTTTATTATTTATATCCTGCACTTCAAACTCCAAAAGAGACCTCACTAGGGCAAGCACTGCACTGCCCTATGTGGCAAATATGACTAGCAGCCAATGATATAGGGCTGATAGCCTTTCCTGCTTTGGATCAAGGAAGTTGGGGAGAAAATAAGACACCACTACATAAAAGTGCTTAAAGTGCACCCAAAGAAGGGGTGCTCAACCATTTCATTTTTCCTACCTGGAAATGTGGAAAAGGATTCTTATATGATGCTGGTTGGAAGCATTCAGGACACTTAATCAGAAACTAGGAGGTTCCTATTATACTTAAAATCTTAGGCTAAGGGGGGTTGCAGACTGCCAGAAATAGTGCAAATTGAGTCCACTTTTAGGGTTAGGGTTAGTGCTAGGGAATCATGGGAAGTGGGTTTTTTTTTTGAGACATTGAGCCTTCTCTGTCAGAGAGCTCTGGTGCCACAATAAAATACAATTCCCATGATTCCCTAACCCTAACCCTAAAAGTGGACTCAATTTGCACTATTTCTGGCAGTCTGCAACCCCCCTAAAAAGCCTTTGACTAAGAAGACACCTGTACGTACACTCAACCAACCTAGTGCAGTTGGCCCTTGGTATCCACAGGGAATACATTTTGGATTCATCCACCCACCCCACAGATACCAAAATCTGTGGATACTCAAGTCTCACTAACCCCAAAATGGCAGCGTGACCATGCAGCCACGCCACCACTGGGGACAATGGGACTGAAGTTCTCCTTCCTTCCTCTCTGAGGCTTCTGAATGGGCTTAACTTCAGGGTTGAGGCTGGAGCTCTGTTGGCTGGAGGGAGCCAGCACCAGGGCTGGGGCCTGGATCTTGGAGCCTGGAGGTTCTGTTCTGGGTGTTGGGCAAGCGGGGGGGGGGGGCTCCGAGACTCAAGCCCCGGCCCTGGTGCCGGCTCTGGCTTTCTCCAGTCAATGGGGCTCCAGTCTCTGCCTCCAAACCGCCCCCAAAGCCAAGTCCAGGGCAGAAGCCACAGAGGGGAAGGGAGGGAGGACTTCAGTCCCATTGTCCCTAAAGGCGATGCACTGGGGACAGCGTGGGCTTGCCATCTGCAGATGCTCAAATCCGTGGATGGAAAGTCCATGGATACCAAAGTCCCACTGTAATGGTAGATGATTCCTTAATCTATAGCAGGGGTAGGCAACCTTTCCCCTTTAAAGGCCGAGGGACTTCAGCTCCCAGAATCCCAGGAGCTATTGGCCAACATGGGACTATTGGCCAACATGGCTGAGGCTTCTGGGAGCTGAAGTCCCTCGGCCCTTAAAGGGGAAAGGTTGCCTACCCCTGATCTATAGAATCACATTTATTTATGCCCCCTTAAGAAAGAAGATTTGCTGGATCAATTCCAGAAAATTACTACATTATGTGGGCTATAGTTGGTTTACTCTGCTGAAGGGCCTGTGTGTGTATGTGTCTTTCCAATCCATTTTCCCAATGCTTGCCTTGAATTCTTTTTTTCCAGCTTTCACACAGTGGGAGAGCTACTGAAATATGCATGCCCACAAAGATGTGATCTAAGGCCTAAAGAGGGGAGTCCCTCTTTCTTCAGAAATTTAAAAAAACAAAAACACTTAGATTCCTTCCTGGACCCTGAAGAAAGGAAGTTCTGTGGCTGAGTGAAATAAAAGCCTCCATTTCAGTTTATCCATGATGCAACTTTCCATCTAAAAATTGGAGATGGGGACAGTCCCTGACCAGAGCAGCCTGACCTTGCAGAAGGTGAAATGATCAGCTCAGGCACACACAACGGAGAGGATAAATTAAGGTCGGAACCAGCATTTAAATGGTGCATCTGGACTTAAAATATACAAGGGATTATCAGAGACAATTTGATGCCAAGATTTATTTAATTTTTGGCTACTGTGTGTAGATAGATGGTGTTTGTGCATGCATGGATACATGCATGTGCATGTAAGTTTTACGATAAATGTGGTGAGTGAATAGATGGATAGCATGGCATGTCTGTGAGTAAATAAATGTGATTACGCTGGCATGCATGAGAGTACACCAGTGGAACAGGAGTGTGGATGTAGCCTCCTGGCTCCTTCTCTAGTGTCCTGCCCTGTGCCCCTCCAGCTCCAGTGGGCACCAGCTTCTACTGTATTTAAATATTATCATTGAGAATAGAAATATGTACTGATTTAGTCCATGTACCTTGAGGTCTCTATGAATGAACTTTTGTTCATGAATAAACGCCACTCCCTTCACTATTTGCTGGAATTTCATTAGAACGTTTTCATGATAGCTTTCTTTCCCTTTCCTTTTCTCTTCAGCAATCCAGTTCTCCAGTGTTCCCTTCTCACAATAGTCCATACGTATGAAGAGGCAATTGGACAGATCAGCTTGCCTTGAGCTGTTAAAAATTTGAAATAAAGACAGGATATACTATTAAAGAAAAGACACTATGTATTTATGGAAATGAATGCTGGGACTAATAGTTTCACACATTTAACATCAATTACTTATAGAAGAATTCGGCAACAGTTGAGAAGGATTACATTTCTAACTGAGTTTTGATTTTGGCTCTAAATTGACCAGCAGTAGTCAAGAGGATCATTTTTTAATCTGGACTGCTGCCAAGCTATTTAGTTTAGCACAAAGTGGCATTTCTGTAAATCAAGCATACTGGGATCAATAACTAAAAGTGACACTGCAAGAAATACTACAAGATAGAAGAAATCTTTCTATAGGGAAGAAACACACACACACACACACACACACACACACACAATGTATGAGTATGCACAAAATCTCAGTAATCTTTACTATAGTTCAGTAAAAGCCAGAATTTAAATCACAGTCAACTGGGAAGGCTTTATTTGATAGCTTATTTTACAGAAGCCACTAAGGGCATATGCTTCCATACAATATGAGGAACTTATCACACCACACTCTTAAAATGGGGCTAGGTCGGTTTAATTCAGGGGTAGCCAACCTTTTTGAGCCGGGGGCGGCCCCTCGAAGTTGTCCCTTCCGGCGGGCTGGGGGGGGGGGGAATGGCAGCGCATGCGCTCATGCGCATGTGCGCAACCCCCGCCGCCGCACGCGACCCCCCCACACGTGCTGCCACCTCCGCTGCACACGCTGCCGCCGCCGCGCATGTCGCAGCCGCCATTTTGTTCTCCAAAATGGCGGCCGCAAACGCATTTGCGCATGCGTAGTAGTACTGCGCATGCGCAAACGCGTTGCAACCGCTATTTTGGAAATCAAAACGTGTGGCGGCGGTGGCGTGCGGCAGCGGCAGCAGAGGTCCACCTGGCTGGTAAGTGTGGGGCCCTGGGTCGGAACCAGCCCGCAGGCTGTAGGTTGCCGGCCCCTGGTTTAATTGCTCTGACTGCTCCTGTTGCATTTTGGGGTTTGTAGTTCAGTAAAGCTTAAGAGTTCTCTGGCTGAATGTTCTAAATGCCCTTCCTAAACTACAAGTTCCAGAATGCAACAGGAGGCAGCCAGAGCAGTTAAAGTGACCTAACCCTGTTTTAAGAGTGTGGTCCGATAAGCTCCTTATATTGTATGAAGCATATGCCCATAGTGGCTTCTGTAAAATAAGCTATCAAATAAAGCCTTCCCAGCTGACACTCTACAACACTGGATTCTTCCTCAAATTAACTGATGTTTACCTGGTCACCTAATTTCATTTGGGTCAACACTTATTTAAATCAATTGCAAGTAACGACTTTTCCTAACAGAAAAAAGTGCTATTTTTATAGAGATGTGACAATCAGGGAGTGGAGGAATGGAAACATTTCAGAGGAGAGGATTTTTCTAATATTTTTGTTTTAATCCTCCAAATTAGAATATTTGGAAAAAATCAATTATGGGCATTTCCTTTTAGAATAATAAATAAAATATTTAAGAAGTTTATCACATGAACCCCATTCTCACTGCAATCACGCCATACATACCGGTTTTGAAACATTCCCTCACATGCCTTGTAATAGTCCAAATGGGGCCTCACACTCTCTTCCACAATCCTCCATTATCCTGCCTTCTGGCCAGTCCTAACCAGCATTCCTTTCAATTTTTTTTTTTTTTATTTTTGGTGGTGGAGGTGGGGGTTTAACGCTAATACAATTGCTTAAAGTTATATATATATATATATATATATATATATATATATGTAAGAAAAGAGAAAAAGGAGGAAAAGCTTACCTGGGATTAGCAAGAGGGAGAGCATGGGGAGAGGAGGGGACACTAATACCATTTGACTGTCCAATCCTGGAACTGCAACACAAAGAAGTTATCACACCTGGGAACTAATAGGACAGCTGCATGTTTGGGGCCTTACTGATAGGTTTTCTAGTCAATGACAAGGTGAGGTGAAAAGACCAGCACTTTGGGCTGGCCTGGGGGTGGAGTGGGGGCACTGCGACCACATGCTGGTCGCCCCAACCCTGCCCTCACACTGGCTTCACGGCGCACACCCCACCACATGGCAGGAAGCATCAGGGCACTCCCTTGACACAGCAAAGGAGCGCAGAAAAGCTGCCGTCGCCATGGCAAGAGCAGCTTTTTGCCACTCTAAGGGGGGATGCAGACGGGTGGCCCTGGGCTGCCCTCGGAAGCAGAGGATCGAGGCCGAGGCTGCTGGACACCTCGGCCCCGATCCTCCCTTTCGCCACCTGCAAAAGGAGTGCTAAAATAGCATTCCTTCCGCAAGCTGCGAAATGGGCGCCGCAAGAGGCGTGGTGCGCCTCTTTGGCGTTTCTTCTGGCTCAGCGTGTCTGGACGCTGAGCCGGAAGGACGTCATCGGAGCACCCGTCGTGTGGACGGGCCATCACTCTGATGACGTCCTCAGGAAGGGGATTGGGCGCCCAGCGTCCAGCTGCCCCTCCCCTTCCTGGGATTGAAGATGGCGCTTTTTGCCATCTGCATCCCCCTAAAAAGGAGCGGCATTTTGTCAGCTCTTTTTAGAGTGGCAAAGCACTGGATTGGGGCTGCAGCGTGTGGTTGCCGTAGCCCTGATCTGGCAAGGAAAGGGTTGGCTTGCCACCACCACTTAGAGGCAGTCTGTTCAGCCCCTTGGATGGCAAGGCAATGATGAGTTGGAAATGGTACTGGTGGGGTAAGTAAGCACTGTTTTAGAACTTTAAAAGTGGTTTAAAAACCACATGGGAGAAAGACCAAAGCTACAAGTTACTCTTTTGTAACTTGTAGCTTAATTTGTAACAAAAACCAAAACAAAACAAAATTTAATTTGTAATTATTGTCTGAATAAACTGTACTTTTAATATACTAAACATGATGATTTTACGTTAAACCAAGTAATACAAATTTTATGTCCCTACAATAACAAGCAGAATTGCAATCTGTAACAGGCATTAATATCTTTTTTTCAATTTTCCAAACATCTCCATTTCCCCAGCCTCACCTCACAAAAACCTTGGAAAAATTTTTTCCCTATGGACTCAAATGTTTTGAAAAATTTGTATCTCTATATTTTCATTAATCAAGGAATATGGCTTTTTCCAATTTTAAAGTAACTGCAGATATATATATTGGGCACATTTATTTATGATTATAAAGAATGGTTGACTGTTCAGAATGCAAATTGGAAAAGTGAAGAAGATGCCAGCCACAGATGCAGGTGAAACATCAGGAATAACATCTTCTAGAACATGACCTCACAAACCAAAACCCCACAAAAAGCTACAGATGCCAGCCATGAAAACCTTCAACTGCACCCTGTGGTGATGCTTTCAGCCATTTTACTGGGATTGTGGCTCAACTTTTCCAAGTCCAGACAAGCCCCCAAGTGGTCACTTCCTGTTTGGGAAAACAAGCCCCATCTGGGCTAAAAAGAAGAAGAAGAAGAAGAAGAAGAAGAAGAAGAAGAAGAAGAAGGAGCCCAAAGATCCCAAAATACAGCAGAATTGTCAGTCATCTCCCTAGAAGCTTGAGCGGTGATCATGCCACTGTGCTAAGACTTTGGCTGATGTCTCACTACAGCTTCAGGCCATCTAGTAGCAAAATCTCTAAATGCAAACACATCCTATTTCCTACAAAAGGCTCTTGAAGGATAGAACCAGGATGTCCACTACTACCCAATGGACTGGAACTTTTGATGAAGAATGGCTGGAACAGATCTGATCTGTGGATTTTCCTACATTCTAAGAGACATCACCGATCCAACCTATTCTCCAACTGCACTGCCTACTCCCTCCCAATGAAAAGCCTTCCCCAGCTAGATCAACAAATGATCAATGGCTCATACATGGTGACATGAAAACGACACCCCCCGTCACTTCCCTTGAAGCAACCTTGCCACACTTTCCTACTATGCTGTAATCTACTGTATACAGTCGTACCTCTACTTACGAATGCTTCATCTTACGAAAAATTCGACTTATGAAATAAGCCTCTGGATAAATTTTGCTTCGACTTACGAAAGTGTTCAACTAATGAAAGCCAAAGCCGCAGAGGCAAGAGCGAGGCCGGGGTTAAAGGGACGCTGCGCGTCCCTTTAGTCCCAGCCTCTCTGCTCTATGGGCTTGGTCGCCGAAGCGGCGACCAGGCCCATAGAAGAGCAAGGCCAGGGTTAAAGGGACACCGCGCGTCCCTTTAGTCCCGGCCTCGCTGCTCTATGGGCCTGGTCGCTGAAGCGGCAGCCAGGCCCATAGAAGAGCAAGGCCGGGGTTAAAGGGACGTCGTGCGTCCCTTTAGTCCCGGCCTTGCTGCTCTATGGGCCTGGTTGCCGAAGCGGCGGCCAGGCCCATAGAGCAGCGAGGCCAGGACTAAAGGGACGCGCGGCGTCCCTTTAACCCCGGCCTCGCTCTTGGATGGGCCTGGCCGCTGCTTCGGCGACCAAGCACATAGAAGAGCGAGGCCGGGACTAAAGGGACACCGCGCATCCCTTTAGTCCCGACCTCGCTGTTCTATGGGCCTGGTCACCGAAGCGGCAGCCAGGCCCATAGAGCAACGAGGCCGGGACTAAAGGGACGCACGGCGTCCCTTTAACCCCGGCCTCGCTCTTGGATGGGCCTGGTCGCTGCTTCGGCGACCAAGCCCACAGAAGAGCGAGGCCGGGACTAAAGGGACGCCGCACGTCCCTTTAACCCCGGCCTTGCTATTCCATGGGCCTGGTCGCCGCCAGGCCGGGACTAAAGGGACGCACAGCATCCCTTTAACCCCAGCCTAGCTGCGGAACGGATTAGGCCTTTTCAGTGTTAAATTTGCTTCTACTTACGAAATTTTCTACTTACGAAATGGCTGTCGGAACGGATTAATTTCGTAAGTAGAGGTACCACTGTATTAAATGCCCACCACTATGTGTTTGGCACTGATGACCAATCCAACGCTTGATATTGCAAGCAGTCACACTTTCCCTAATCAAAAAGCATCAGCTCCATGCACCTACAACAGTGTCTTGGTAGCAGGAATGAAGAAGGGGATATGCTGTCAAAGTAGTTTGAGTGTTGGACTACTACAACTCTGGAGACCAGGGTTCGATTCCCCGCTCAGCCGTGAAACCCACTGAATGACCTTGGGCAAATCACATGCTCCTGGCCAGAGAGGATGGTAACAGCAAACCCCCTCTGAAGAAACTTGCCAAGAAACCCCATGATAGATTCACCTTAGAGTTACCGTTAAGTCAGAAATGACTTGAAGCCATACAACAACAAATGCTTATCAAGAATGACATATTGACACTTCAGAGTACAACTGATTATGCATCATAATTACCTGCTATCACTCATACTATCTTCTGATGAAAAACGATCTTTCCCAATCCAACAGCAAAAATACTGAACAATGTTTTCATGGACAAGCTCTGCTAAAGCTTGTACTTCTCTTTTTGTTTTCTCTGCTTTCTCACTAGTTGGAGGAAGGGAGAAAAATACTTTGTTATAAATATTCAGAAGGATACCTTAAAGCTCCAAGGTTGATTCAGCCGTCATCCTTCTGAGGTCGCTAAAATGAGTACCCACCTTGTTGGGCGCAATTAGCTTACACCAGGGGTAGGCAACCTTTCCCCTTTAAGGGCTGAGGGACTTCAGCTCACAGAATCCCGGGAGCTATTGGCCAACATGGGACTATTGGCCAACATGGCTGAGGCTTCTGGGAGCTGAAGTCCCTCGGCCCTTAAAGGGGAAAGGTTGCCTACCCCTGGCTTACACACTGTAAACTGCTTAGGGAGTGCTTAAGTGCACTGGTGTAGAAATGTACTTGCTAAAGAAATAATAATCATTTCTTCAATCAGTCATTTCTGAGGTCAATTAGGATACATGATTTACTATAAAGATACTTGTAATATTATTAGGTCATATCCCCACAATCAGGTTTTTGATTTGGAATACATATCCAAAAACAGTGTCAGAAATAATAGGGATTTTTTTACATCAGGCATCCTCATTATGTCAGGGGCATACTTCAGAAAATAAATACTCTAGCATACAGAAATTACAAAAACTTCCAGAAGAACAGCTTGACCTTTCTTGCTGTCTGTCTTCAACTGACAGAAAATCATCTTATAGGAATGACCAATATATGGGAATCATGAAAACCTGAAAAGCATTAGATCAAAATATTTTACACAATACATATTCTGCGGTGAGCACAAAGTAACCAACAACTACCATAGCTATAGGAACATACAAAGAGGGTCTTAAGCAAACAATGTGTGAGTGCTTTAACATTTTACCTAATCTTTCTGTTACAGTACTACCTAAGTCCTACATGATTTGGGTCCAGGTTACCTACAGGATCGCCTCCTCTCATATAATCTGCCCCATGCACTAAGGTTCTCTAGGGGACATTTACTCCAGTCAGCCAGGATTAGGTTGGTGACAGTCAGATTTTTTCTTTAGCCAGAAGAGATTTGACAGCTGAATATGCTGTCTGAATTTAAAAGAGCATTAAAGATTAATCTCTTCCAGCAGGCCTATCCAGATGAATTTTAAAACTGTAAATTTTAAATTATGAATTTTAAACATAGGTTGTTTTAATATATGTCTTGTTTATCCTTTTAAAGTGGTGTATGTTTTAACCGATGTTGCATTCTTAACTGATGCATGCATATTTGTTGGTATGTTGTTGTTCTCTGCCTCGATCCATGGGGAGAGGAGGGTAATGAATAATAATAATAATAGTAATAATAATAATGCTATTATTACTACTACTCTTTTATAGACAATGGTCATGAGAGAACATTTCAGTTACAACGCACATACAACCAGTCAAAGAGCAATGACATATAATCAGTACACAGCTGTCTGATCATTAAATACTCAATATTCTGTCTGTACATGGAAGCACCAACCACCTGTGTCTCGTGATTCTACTCAAAGTACAGTTGACCTTCCACATATGCAGCTTTGACTTTTGCAACTTTGATTATTTGCAGTTTTGATTAATATGTTCTCTCTAGGAATTTCTAAGGCTTCCAGTGCAACTCTACCTGAAGCTGACCACAGAGTTTTGCTGGAGAGAAAACACTTCTCTAAGCATTTGTAGGTCCAGCATGATTCTATGATCAAAATCTGACAGATGTTGACCATAGAGTTGCACTGGAGGACCTGGAGAGTCCTAGAGAGGTGTTCTCTCAGGTAAAAAGAATAGTGTTTTATTATTTGTGGTTTTTCCACATTCAAGAGGGTCCTTCACCCCTAATCCCAGCGATGTGGAGTCCACTGTAGATTTATCAGGGAAATAGCACTCATTATAAATACTGTAGAAGCAAGCACAGAATAACTTACTCTGTAAGCTTGACTCGTTTGATAGCATATATTTTATTATCAATTTTATGTTTTGCCTTGAAAACATTTCCATATCCACCAGATCCAAGTAGCTCTATATCTTCAAACTCCTCCAGAAATCTGTTTTTTAAAAAAGAAAAAAGAAAAGAAGACAGAGAAAGGAAATCTTAGTACTGAATGTGGCAATAATCTTTGGAGACATTATGATTATAACATAGTCCCTACATCACACAACTGTGAATTTTATTATACGCCTCAGTAAATGAAGTAGATGTGTTCCTGGACACCACTAGTTTAACAGAAAATTTGGTACAGAGGCAGAAATAACATGAAAAGGTTCCTATGTCACAAAAAGAGAGAGCATTTCAACATGTTATAGTAAATGTTTTATTCAGAACTAACAATATGCACATTTAAAATGAAACAACTAAGTAAAGTATAGCTTGCATAAGTAAATGAAAACATTTTGAACTTTCTAGGGACCATCTAAAGGCTTGTTCTAAAATGTTTCCAGGGATGATTTTTTCTTTGACCAACCTCTTACTTTATTTATGATTTCCATTTTGGTGGCAAAACTTATAGAACTACACTTTTTAATATGCCTGGAGGTAGTTGGTGAGCCAGGTTTTTCCAATTTTCTCTTTCTATGGACTTTATCACACAGGCAAAATTGGGCAAAATCTGGGGTTTAAACAGCTCTTATCCCAGGCAAAAACGCGAATTTGCAATTAACATTTTCACAAGACATCGCTGTTAAAGATCTATTATCCCAATGATAAACTGGCAATAAAGAGGCAATAAACAGCAACAAATCATTTTCGTGATTTCCCCATGAATGATTTGTTGCTGTTTATTGCCTGTTTATTGCTGGGATAATGAATCTTTAACAGCGATGTTGTGTGAAAATGTTAATTGCAAATTCACATTTTGCCTGGGATAAGAGCTGTTTAAAACGCTGATTTTGCCTGATTTTGCCCGTGTGATAAAGTTCTGTTTTGCTGTTCACAAATGTTCAATAAGGGTTTCCAGAGACAGATGCCATTTACTATGCCTCTTGTAAAAAGTCAAACACAGCTAAAAAGCACTGTAGGCCCTATGATCCTGACATCAACTCAAGATTTATTGCACTTTTTACTCCAGACACACTGCTGCAACCCAATACAGAAAAATCTGTGTTTCTCCAACCCTCCATCTTTCTCCCAATGCTGTTGCTGCTAAAATCCTCTAGCTAGACATAGGACAAGGTGGAAAAGGGGACTGGATAAATGTAAGAAGACTTTGTAAAAGGGAGATTCTTTGTCAGAGGTGTTGTTTAGCATGCTATGCCTATATAGACTAGAAGTGGATATATTTGTTACAAAGTCCAATGCCAAGATTTGAATTAGAGCACACTATTAGGAACCACCACACAACTTCTTCACATATCCTCTGGTTTTCACCTGGAGGAGGAATTCCAGATATGCTATTGTTCCTGGACATCTAAGTGACTACTGAAACCAAAGTTGTTGCTGGCCAACTTCCAGTAGTATGCCCCTTCCTGAAGAGGAAACTAGCCAGATTGTTCCATTCTTCAGTCACCTCATATTTAGATTTCTGAAATGTGTTCCATTTAAGACTGTCCTTGAAGAGGTCTCAGAGCTGTTGGTGCAAAACACTGCAACCACTTTGTTGTCTAGTGTTTGTTTTGTAGAATGCATTACACCAGTCATATATCATGTGTACTGGTTTCCAATTTCTGGGCCCAATTCACGGCACCAAGTCTTATTTTAAAATGCCCATTTGAGACCAAGGTGTGTTAGGGGCTCTGCAGACGGCGCAAAGCGCCATCTTGGAGCCAGGGAAGGGACGCCCCAACCCCTTCCTGAGGATGTCATTGGAGAGCCCACCGTTGCACACAGCGAGCTCTCTGATGACGTCCTTCTGGCTCAGCGTCCGGACACGCTGGGCCGGAAGAGACCCAGAAGAGACATGTGGCATCTCTTCAGGCACCCCTTCTGCCCGCTCTGTAAGGAGCGCTATTTTAGCGCTGCTTCCAAGGCCGCCCATATATATAGATTATAGATATATGGAAAGATGTATAATATCATTTTCTTAGGCCTTGTTTTCTGTCCTACCACTTAGACAAGCTAGGATGGTGGAAACACAGGGCAGGATCTTTTTTTCTGGTAGCACCCTGACTGTAGAATTCCATCCCAAAGGAACATCTCTGCCCACTTTTAAGTTTTAAGTTGGCAGTATGTTTTTGTGCCAATTGACATTCAGTGATTTTTAATAGGGAATACTTTCCATCCTCTACCATGTTTTAAATACTGTTCTGCACTTTTATTGTGAGCTATTCTGACTGCTTTATTTTTACTTTCCCCCTCAGAACTCTGTTGTGGTAGACAAGCATTTTAGAATTGTCTTAATAACTATGAGCCTTTGCAGACTGCCAGAAATAGTGCAAATTGAGTCCACTTTAACTGCCCTGACTCAGTGCTAGGGAATCATAGGAACTGTAGTTTATTGTGGCACCAGAGCTCTCTGACAGAGAAGGCTCAATGTCTCAGAAAAAAATACAGTTCCCATTATTCCCTAGCACTGAGCCAGGACAGTTAAAGTGGACTCAATTTGCACTATTTCTGGCAGTCTGCAAAGGCCCTATGTTTAATGAAGCATTGGCTTCACTTCAATTCATTTTTTGTTTTCAAAATTTAGCTCTGAAGAACATCTATGTATTACCGTATTTTTCGCCCTATAGGGCGCACTTTTTCTTCCCCTAAATATGCGTGGGGAAGTGAGTGCGCCCTATAGGGCGAAGGGGCCGAGGCCGTGGGGAGAAGGAGCCCTCCTTCCCCCCGCGACCTCAGTCTTTGAATGGACTGGTGCTGGGATCGAAGCGATCCCGGCACCAGCCCATTGAAAGACTGAGGCCACGGGGAGAAGGAGGGCTCCTTCTCCCCGCGGCCTCAGTCTTTGAATCGGCTGGTGCCGGGATCGAAGCGATCCCGGCCCCGGCCGATTGAAGACCGAGGCCGGCGGGGGAAGGAGCCTTCCTTCCCCCTCCGGCCTCGGTCTTGGAATGGGCTGGTGCCGGGATCGTTTCGATCCCGGCACAAGCCCATTCCAAGACTGAGGCCGGGGGGAGAAGGAGGGCTCCTTCTCTCCCCGGCCTCAGTCTTTCAATGGGCTTGTGCCGGGATCGAAACGATCCCGGCACCAGCCCATTCCAAGACTCAGGCTGGGGGGAGAAGGAGGGCTCCTTCTCCCCCCCGGCCTCAGTCTTTCAATGGGCTTGTGCCGGGATCGAAACGATCCCGGCACAAGCCCATTCCAAGACTGAGGCCGGGGTGGAAGGAGGGCTCCTTCTCTCCCCGGCCTCAGTCTTTCAGTGGGCTTGTGCCGGGATCGAAACGATCCCGGCACAAGCCCATTCCAAGACTCAGGCTGGGGGGAGAAGGAGGGCTCCTTCTCTCCCCGGCCTCAGTCTTTCAATGGGCTTGTGCCGGGATCGAAACGATCCCGGCACCAGCCCATTCCAAGACTCAGGCTGGGGGGAGAAGGAGGGCTCCTTCTCTCCCCGGCCTCAGTCTTTCAATGGGCTTGTGCCGGGATCGAAACGATCCCGGCACAAGCCCATTCCAAGACTCAGGCTGGGGGGAGAAGGAGGGCTCCTTCTCTCCCCGGCCTCAGTCTTTCAATGGGCTTGTGCCGGGATCGAAACGATCCCGGCACAAGCCCATTCCAAGACTGAGGCCGGGGTGGAAGGAGCCCTCCTTCTCCCCCCCGGCCTCAGTCTTTCAATGGGCTTGTGCCGGGATCGAAACGATCCCGGCACAAGCCCATTCCAAGACTGAGGCCGGGGTGGAAGGAGGGCTCCTTCTCTCCCCGGCCTCAGTCTTTCAATGGGCTTGTGCCGGGATCGAAACGATCCCGGCACAAGCCCATTCCAAGACTGAGGCCGGGGTGGAAGGAGGGCTCCTTCTCTCCCCGGCCTCAGTCTTTCAGTGGGCTTGTGCCGGGATCGAAACGATCCCGGCACAAGCCCATTCCAAGACTCAGGCCGGGGGGAGAAGGAGGGCTCCTTCTCTCCCCGGCCTCAGTCTTTCAATGGGCTTGTGCCGGGATCGAAACGATCCCGGCACAAGCCCATTCCAAGACTCAGGCTGGGGGGAGAAGGAGGGCTCCTTCTCTCCCCGGCCTCAGTCTTTCAATGGGCTTGTGCCGGGATCGAAACGATCCCGGCACAAGCCCATTCCAAGACTCAGGCTGGGGGGAGAAGGAGGGCTCCTTCTCTCCCCGGCCTCAGTCTTTCAATGGGCTTGTGCCGGGATCGAAACGATCCCGGCACAAGCCCATTCCAAGACTGAGGCCGGGGTGGAAGGAGCCCTCCTTCTCCCCCCCGGCCTCAGTCTTTCAATGGGCTTGTGCCGGGATCGAAACGATCCCGGCACAAGCCCATTCCAAGACTGAGGCCGGGGTGGAAGGAGGGCTCCTTCTCTCCCCGGCCTCAGTCTTTCAATGGGCTTGTGCCGGGATCGAAACGATCCCGGCACAAGCCCATTGAAAGACTGAGGCCGGGGAGAGAAGGAGCCCTCCTTCTCCCCCCAGCCTGAGTCTTGGAATGGGCTTGTGCCGGGATCGTTTCGATCCCGGCACAAGCCCATTGAAAGACTGAGGCCGGGGAGAGAAGGAGCCCTCCTTCTCCCCCCAGCCTGAGTCTTGGAATGGGCTTGTGCCGGGATCGTTTCGATCCCGGCACAAGCCCATTGAAAGACTGAGGCCGGGGAGAGAAGGAGCCCTCCTTCTCCCCCCAGCCTGAGTCTTGGAATGGGCTTGTGCCGGGATCGTTTCGATCCCGGCACAAGCCCATTGAAAGACTGAGGCCGGGGAGAGAAGGAGCCCTCCTTCTCCCCCCAGCCTGAGTCTTGGAATGGGCTTGTGCCGGGATCGTTTCGATCCCGGCACAAGCCCATTGAAAGACTGAGGCCGGGGAGAGAAGGAGCCCTCCTTCTCCCCCCAGCCTGAGTCTTGGAATGGGCTTGTGCCGGGATCGTTTCGATCCCGGCACAAGCCCATTGAAAGACTGAGGCCGGGGGGGAGAAGGAGGGCTCCTTCCACCCCGGCCTCAGTCTTGGAATGGGCTTGTGCCGGGATCGTTTCGATCCCGGCACAAGCCCATTGAAAGACTGAGGCCGGGGAGAGAAGGAGCCCTCCTTCTCCCCCCAGCCTGAGTCTTGGAATGGGCTTGTGCCGGGATCGTTTCGATCCCGGCACAAGCCCATTGAAAGACTGAGGCCGGGGAGAGAAGGAGCCCTCCTTCTCCCCCCAGCCTGAGTCTTGGAATGGGCTTGTGCCGGGATCGTTTCGATCCCGGCACAAGCCCATTGAAAGACTGAGGCCGGGGGGGAGAAGGAGGGCTCCTTCCACCCTAGCCTCAGTCTTGGAATGGGCTTGTGCCGGGATCGTTTCGATCCCGGCACAAGCCCATTGAAAGACTGAGGCCGGGGAGAGAAGGAGCCCTCCTTCTCCCCCCAGCCTGAGTCTTGGAATGGGCTTGTGCCGGGATCGTTTCGATCCCGGCACAAGCCCATTGAAAGACTGAGGCCGGGGAGAGAAGGAGCCCTCCTTCTCCCCCCAGCCTGAGTCTTGGAATGGGCTTGTGCCGGGATCGTTTCGATCCCGGCACAAGCCCATTGAAAGACTGAGGCCGGGGAGAGAAGGAGCCCTCCTTCCACCCCGGCCTCAGTCTTGGAATGGGCTTGTGCCGGGATCGTTTCGATCCCGGCACAAGCCCATTGAAAGACTGAGGCCGGGGGGGAGAAGGAGCCCTCCTTCTCCCCCCCGGCCTGAGTCTTGGAATGGGCTGGTGCCGGGATCGTTTCGATCCCGGCACAAGCCCATTGAAAGACTGAGGCCGGGGGGGGGGGGGAGAAGGAGCCCTCCTTCTCCCCCCGGCCTCAGTCTTGGAATTGGGCTTGTGCCGGGATCGAAACGATCCCAGCAGCAGCCCATTCCAAGACCGAGGCGGGGGGTGGGGGGGAAGGAAGGCTCCTTCCCCCTCCGGCCTCAGTCTTCAATGGGCTGGGGGTCGCGGGGGGGGGGAAGAAGCCCTCCTTCCCCCCCGCGACCTCTGTTCAATGGGCTGGTGCTGGGATCGGAGAAGTTCTCCAATCCCAGCACCAGCCCATTGAACAACCGGCCTCCGGCTAAAGGGAGGAATCCTTTTTTCTTGGATTTTCCCCCTTAAAAATTGGGTGCGCCCAATATGCCGGAGCGCCCTATAGGGCGAAAAATACGGTAATTCAATATATCTATAAAGATTATCTACAGTAACATGCTGATATGCATATTAGCTGCAGCAAAAGCAACACCTTGTGATGCCTTTGACATAAGCTTTCATGAACTATAGTCCCCTTTATCACTGGACCACAATCCACAAATGCTTATGCTAAGGTGCCACATGACTCTTTGCTAGTTATTGAATATATTCCCTAACCATCTTTGAAGATCAAGTTCTTGGCCAATAATTATTTAGATCAGAGCCAATCACAGATTCCAAACTGAAAAAGATCCAGATATTCATACAAGAACCTTTTCAGTTAGCCACAGACATCTCACTACAGGGGTTTAGTTGGTCATTTAATATAGTGAATAGAGATACCTGTATTCATCAGGTCCTCTACACACAGACTGGAAATTATCTGTTGACAAGTCATGTGTCATGTCAACCAAAATCAGCTCTTTGTCTATACCAAACTGATCAATTTCACACAAAATCAAACTGCTAAGGTAACAAATGCCAATCTTATTTTTAAAAAATTCCAGAGTAATTTAGAAGCTAACTCTTACCTTTCATTGACAGTGTACTGACTTTCCTTCTGATGCAGCTTTGAAAAGTTAGCTGCCAATCTTGGAAAAATAAAAATAAGAAATTAAAATGAAGATTCTGTAATGTTTAAGTGTAAATACACATGAAAATGCTACTGATTTTTTAAGAAATCCTAATTCTTTACCCCCTATTAGTAAATCAACTTGAATGAAGGTTGTCTATTTTTAAAACAAACAAACATGTACCTTTTATGCTTCACAGCAGATCCTTTTTTACTTTCCCCCTTTTCAAAATGAAAAAAGGCATTACTTTTCAACACATTAAAAGTTGTACTCTAGTGCTAAAAGCTTAAATGTAAAAGTTTTTCTTTAAAAAAAGAGAAGAATCAGACAGTGCCAGATATCACATCACTCACACTAAGAACAGTAGAACACAGGAAACAATTTCCTGTTTCTTGACTCTGCATTATCCAACAAATGCACCTCAGGACTTGGAAGTTTTCCTACTTAATAGCTCTATGGTCTTCTGTTTAATAGCAATAGCAAGTACATTTCTATACTGCTTACCAATGTACTAAGCAGTTTACAAAGTGTAAGCTAATTGCCCCTAACAATCTAGGTATTCATTTTAGCGACCTCTGAAGGATGCCAGGCTGAGTCAATCCAGAGTCTTTGGCTGATATTGAACTCACAACCTTGTGATTAGTGAGTGGGTGGCTGCAGTACAGGCATTTAACTACTACACCACCAGGGCTCCTTTCTGTACGCTCTCCCTTTGGGTGGAAGTCACTATCCTTCCTCACTTCCAAAGTGTTCCCTGTTTGTCAACGTTTTGGAATAAAATGCTATATTCCACCTTAACTGCCACGGCAACATCCAATGGAATCCTGGGAATTGTAGTTTAGGGAGGGGTACTTAGAATTCTCTCAGCCAGAGATCTCAATCGCCTCAATGAAGTACACACCCTAGGATTCCACAGGATGTAGCCATGAGAGTTAAAGGGGAATCATAGTTTTATAATTGTGTAGTGTGAACAGTCTGTTGGAAAATTTACTGATTCTGCCGAACTGCATTATGAACTGCTTTAGGAACTGTTTGACTAAAGGGAGATGTATAAAATTTTTACTTTTGTCGTTGGTGCTTTGTTTTACAATGAAAGTTGGGGGGGGGGGGGAATCAGTGGACACTGGTACATTGTATCAGAAGAACTAGTGATTTTAAATTCAGTCCTGCTGTGTTAAAAACATATACAGCACAATTAACATTTCAGAATGCATACACAAAAACGAATACCTGATAATATACAAATTAATGACAAGAAAAACATTTCTCATACTGTACCAGAGAAGATGAAGAAGACTTATTCAGATGAATGCCACCAATTTGATCAGCCAATTCTGAACCACTGCGGAAAACATATTAATAAATTTCATTTTTATTGTTTAAGTCTAAATTCCAGTTTAGGTTTTGGGTGTTATAGGTTTGGGTTTTTGTTTTGGTTTTTTTGGATAATACATCCATCCATAATAGTTCATGTCCATTACAGAGGTCTGCGCCCATTAGGCTTAATATATTATTACAAACAGGATAAAAGGAAATGTCAAAACATCACATTCCCAAGATGAAACAAGAAAGTATCTGCATAAAGACCTAAGCTGTGCCAGTGTTGGAGGACAGTAGCAAAAATATTAATTTGCCAAGTTCAAACCATGGCAAAATGGATGTGTGCTGTTATATAGTTGTATAATGGACAAGAGTTTGAGATATTGGCTCAAAACAGACGGTCCAAATAAACCAGCCATTTTGGGAGCATGGCGTTTAGATGATGCACTCCCCCAAAGTGGCCAGACACCGTGCTAAGACAGCACCAAGGTGGCAAGAGCCAGCCTTTTTAGGAACAGATTTAATCCACTCCTGTCAGCTGTTGGTTTGAGATCACTTCGGAAGCGGGCCATGCGGTCACTGCGGTCCCGGTCTGATCAGGGCAGGAGCCCACTCCTTCCGGGCCATCTGCTTTGGCCCAGAGTACATAGAACTTCATAATAACACGTTAAAAATAATGTTACCTATTAATAAAGTTAATAAAACAGTTAGCATTTAAAAATTGTGCATGAGTGTTGGAGAGAGAGAAGGAGAGAGATTTACTCATTACTTCCAAACTACTGTGTGGCATGTTGAGGGATTTTCTCAAATTTTGGGGTGGAAGAACTGATAGTAAGAATTAATAAATAACATACTATTTTAAGTAACAAGTAACACAGTACTTTTAATATAAAAAGTGATAAAATTGCTAGTTTTTTAATGATAATAATTAAGGAAAGGAAATCTGCTTCAAATTCTGACTTCTACATATTTGGCTTGAACCCCATCTCACAGCAATTCAATCATCTTTGAAGATTTTAACCATCCAAAACTTTGAACAGATACTAGACTGGCGGGGAACTTTTTTCTCCTTTCTCTCCACTGGCTCTTCCCAATTCTTCCACAAAGATGACAAAATAATAATAATAATTGTGAAGTCGTTGGCTTTCATGGCCGGCATCCATAGTTTTTTGTGTGGGTTTTTCGGGCTGTGTGGCCATGTTCTAGAAACTCTTCTAGAACATGGCCACTCAGCCCGAAAAACCCACACAAAATTATTATTATTATTATTATTATTATTTTTAACCCGCCCCTCTGCTCAGCAACCGGGTTGCATACAGCATACAGCAAGTTAAAACAACAACAAAAACTAGAAAATAAGTGGAGGCTGCAGGCTCTCTCCTCAAACACCATTGCTTTCTGTTATTTAAACCGCCACTGAAATTGTCTCTTACCTTGAGTTTTGAAAAACGCCACTATCTGATATGTCCAAAGGAACATCCTTGGCTTCTGCAACATTTCTGAAAGACAAGTTTTCAATTTTCAGTTTAAGTTTCCTTCAAAGTTTTGATGACACAAAGGCTTTCCCCAGTCTTATTCCACCTTCTTTTTGCCAGGGAAAATACAGAAACCCCAAAGGCATTATGCCTGGTCATTTACAGCTAAGAGGATCTGCATGGCAGTTCATAATCCTTTAATCCAGGGGTAGGCAACTGAATGCGGCCCCCGAGGCCTTTGGACCGGCCCAAGGCCGGTCCTGCCGCCGCCACCCCCCACCGCCGCCCGCCATGATGATATTGATTATTGTTGTTATTACTTGTTCTTGGGGGTTTCTTGGAAAAATCTCCACAGGGGTTTTGCCATGGCTGCATATTTTTTAATTTTATATATATATATATATATATATATATATATAATTAATTTTGGTGCTTCGGCCCCCCAATTGTCTGAGGGATAGCAACCCAGCCCCCGGTTCAAAAAGGTTGCCTACCCCTGCTTTAATCCATATAACACCATTTTGAGAGAAATAGCACTGGCTGCCAATACATTTCCAGTGTGAATTTAAGATGCTGACAATGAAATTTCAAGACCTAAACAGCTCTAGACTTTGCTATTTGAAGGAATACATCTTCCGATACAACCTGACTGAGGTCTTTTGCAGGGACAATATAATGTGGGAGGACAGGAGAGAGGGCTTTCTCAGCTGTGTCACCCTAGCTGTGCAATGCCCTCTTCTTAGAGGCCAAATTGGCACAGATGTTGGCTTTTCAATGCCATGTTAAAACATGGATGTTATGAAAGCCTTTAGGGTCTAATTATTTTATTAAACTTGTACATCCTTTAACATTTTAGGGTTTAATTATTTTAGAGTTTTTTTAATATTTTGAATTTTAAGTTGTTTGAATTGATTTTATTGTATGCCAATCTAAGATCCTTGGATGCAGCATATACATATTTTAATCACTCAATCAATCAATTAAAAAGTATTTACAGTTTTTAAAAAAGCCATAACATAACAGATATAACAGAACAAGTGTGTAAGTTTGCTAGAAGGCTCATATAACGCAATCTGAGGGTTACTCCTGCCCATCCAAAACTTTATACTTTCACTAATTCTGAAGTTCTTGCCTCGCAGACACACAGGATAAAATTTATGGAGGCAAAACTAGGTTTCATCTGCCCACTCACGCTCTATGGGACTCACCTGATATGATCTGATGAGACCTCCAGAGGATTCCTGGAAGTCTCAGTAGATGATGTCATTATTCTGCATCTGGCTACAGGGACACAGCCAGGCTCTTGTTGACTGCTTCCCACTCTCTACCAGTCACTAAATGGCCATGAAATAGGGGTTGCAGCATCTAAAATGTGAGTCTTGGGAAGATAATGGTCCTTGTGTGAGGACAGTGGAAAATTTTGACCCTAGCCAATTCTGACTAAGAAAAAGACTAATGATGGCGTACTTTGGCTTTAGGCCATTATAAATCACTAACAGGCAGTCTGCTGTGGTCTACTTTAATATAAAGTTTTCTTTTTTAAAAAATACATTTGTCATAACCTACTTCACAGATGCCTCATTTGATGCTTCTTTGGAACTACAAATTGCCCTGTTCGCAGAACTATTTGTAGAGGTAGCATTTCTTTCAGGCTGGAAAAAAACAAAGGATAACTCACTAACTGTCAACTGAAAGATCAGTTTCACTGCTGCTAAAATAGCATCATGTCAAATTGTGCATTTAAATCATTACAGAAAAGTTTGATTCAATCATAACAAATAATTATGTCAGTGATGAAATGACAAGAGTTATATGACTGAACTTTTAATTGTCATCAGATACAACAGGGTGTTCATATGCTAAACCAGGGGCTGGCAACCTACGGCCCCCGGCCCGGTTCCGGCCCAGGGCCCTGAACTTACCGGCCCAGTCAGACCCCTGCCGCCTGCCACCGCCGCTGTGCGTTTTGCTCGCCGCGTGGGCCGCAACCGCCATTTTGGAAAACAAAATAGCGGCCACGGCATGCGCGGCGGCGGCAGGGGTTGCGCGTGCACCAGCACGTGCACCACCATTTCCCCCCCCAGGCCCGCCGGAGAGGAGGACTTCGGGGGAATGACCCCCGGCTCAAAAAGGTTGCCTACCCCTGTGCTAAACTGGACATGTGTTCACACAAGATATACACAGGTTCAGATGTCTGTAAAAAGCTGTGTACCCATGCTCACTATGATCTGTATCCAGTTACAAGAGTCTTCTGAAGGCCACAGTACAAATCTCTATCTGGGTAGAATGAACACACTGATATTTGTGTGAACTGATGTACACATGTTCACTTTATGAAAACTGGAAGTGTAGCCCACCATGACTACATACAGTAAGATACTGAGGAAAATGCCATAAAAATTCTGAGGAAGTTCTGTGCAGGCTACCCTGAGGGAATGATAGAAAGCTGAGTAGAGCACAGGAAAAGAGTGTGAGTTAAAAGCATCAACTAGAAGGCATGGTACAGAGCTCCAGCCAATATCCTCAACAAAGCACTCATTCAGCAGCAGCTTAGAAGGTCAAAGATGCAGGATGAGGTTGACAGCTCCATTCCATCCAGCAGACAAACATGGAAGCCCAACTACTGATCTAATTTACTGTACTCCATCCCATCCTCTCCTCTATTCCCATCTTTTAGTGGTGAAAGGTGGGAACTTAGGGCCTTTCACCACTTGGGGCGGCACAGAGCCACCCCGGGGAATGGCAGATCAGGGCCGTCACAACCCCATGCTGCGACCTCGATCCTCCATTTTGTCGCCCCCAAAAGAGTGGCAAAATGCCGCTCCTTTTGGGGTGGCAAAAGGCCACCCTAAGGGCCAGTGCCGTGGCTCCTCCACGCCCTTTTGGCACAGTGTATGTACACGCTGCGCCAGGAGGGCATTCTGACGGCGTCAGGGTTGAGTTGGGGCAGCTGCTTTGCGGCTGCCCCGCCCCAACTCCACCCCCAGGCTTGTTAGTCTAACCTGGAAGCACCTAAAAGAAGCAATGACCTCCTCCATGCTCTTGGTGTTTCTTCGAGGGGAAGCACCAGAAATATCACCGCTGCTATTTTCCAAACCAGGCATTCAAACAGCTCAGAAGATGCATCATTGGTGCTTCTTTTGGGTTCTCCAGGTATGTACTAACAGGCTACACAGACCGGCCAAAAGGACCGGCCTGGGGGTGGAGTTGAGGTGTGGCGAGGCGACCACATGCCAGCCGCCCTGACTTCACCCCAATGCAGTCATCACGCCGCCCACCTAACCAGATGGCGGGCGGCGTTAGGGCACACCCTTTGCGCAGCGTTCACACACACTGCACCAAATGAGCACTGAAAAGCTACCGTCGCTGCAGCAAGGGCGGCTTTTTGTTGCTCTAAAAAGAAGTGGCATTTGCCAGCTCTTTTTAGCATGGCAAAGTGCCAGATCCGGTGCTTCCAGGGGCGGCACAGGGCTGCCCGTTAGGGGCCATCTGTTGAGCCCCTAAGTTCTCACCTTCCACCACTCTACTCAGAGAAGGGGATGGTTCCTTTTTTTCTTTTTGGATAAACAGTTAGGATACAATACTTTCATGGACCTGTGGATAAGTCAACCCAATTTTGAGGGGTTAATTTTTAACTAATATTTCTAAATTTATACATGGACCTGTGGATAAGTCAACCCAATTTTGAGGGGTTGGTTTTTAACTAATATTTCTAAATTTATACATGAGTATATACAGTGCTTGTATTAATAACGGCTTGCTTTTTTTAAAAAAATAATCAATTTACAGAAGACCTCAGAACCTTTTATTTCTATTGTTCATTAACCAAGTGGCTTGACAACTTGGAACAGCAATGTAAATCCACAAGCTCCAGCATGAAGAAATGTACATTTCATCACAAACGAATAAGTCTACCAGTGTACAGCTGACCAATTTGTGTACACTACACACATACTGAATGTTAAGTGTGAAAAATATTACCCTGTGTACAGATCAACAATCTATTTTTTATATATATCTATCTCTCAGAGGTGGGCAACTGTGGAAGGCTAAGGGGCTGTATTAGTGCCCCAGGAGGCTTTGGAGAGTCATTTTTCACTTCTTGTTCCTAAATGTGTCCCTCCCCCTCCCCAGACATTTTGGGCCATTCCGGTACAACAAGTTTTGGACAATTTTTGAAAAAAATTGTTTTTGACATCTAGGGGGTCCAGGGGGGTGTCACAAAAATGGCCCTAGAAACCACATACAGCCCATGGGCTGCACCTTACCCACCGATGATATATATGAACTGCACTGCATTGAATGTAATATGTGAAAACTCCTTAATCTATAAACAAGAATGGATCATTCATGGAAGAGATTTCCTCCAATGTCTTCCCCTCTAGGTTGATAAAACCACCAACAACACTTAAGAAATAGGTTGATTTGCTTCACATGACTGCAAACTTGCACATCCTTTTTAAAGCCACACAACTTGCTTTGTGCACAATGAAGGAAAAACAGAATAAAAAGGTAGCAAATACAATACAATAAATAAAAAGTTAACCAATTCAGCATGGGCAGAATAAACTGTGGGACAAGAGGCATGACGAAAAAATATACATGCTTGCAAAAGAACAAAGCTGCAGATCTGAAAGCTCAGACACCTGTTACATAATAATAATAATAATAATTATTATTATTATTATTATTATTATTTATAACCCGCCCCTCTGCGTGGCAATCGGGGCGGGGTACAACAAGATTAAAAAACAGAACAGAGTTAAAAGTCATTCCCCCATCTCATAATCCCACCCTCCCATCCCCTTAAAATAAGATTAAACTGCAATCAGATTAAAAATGCCACATAGTTAAAAAAATAAAAATAAACAGAATCAGTGGAGCAATTCTAAAAACTCTAAAAACTCATTATATGAAGTTATAAGAAGAATTTATCTGCATAAATGGTCTATATCTGTAAGAAAAAATATTTCTTACACAACTTTGTCCTCATCCCTTTTCAAAAATAAAGCATTAATGCTGATTAGGATTAATATTTAACTTAATTAATTAACTGAAATATTTACCACATCTTTATTAATAAATGCCTCCAAGGCAATATGCAACAGATAACAACTGAGAAAACATTTTACTTGTTTTACATAACCTACTTAATTTACTTCTGAACAGGTTACCTCCATAGCAAAGCAAGTTTATTTGGGTAAGTGGAACCTATAATGCAATGCAAAATTTAAGCATCTGTGGATCAGATACTTACATTTTCCATATTATAAAAAAAATTGCATGGGGAATCAGAACAGAAATCTTAGAAAACCTAACTGGTATTTTTTACCACAGGCTATCATATGAATTATACAGAACAGCTTTGCTTTTGATTCATTTTAAGAAACAAATATTCTTCTTTTTTAGTCCCCCCGCCCCCCGCAGATGTAATACGTACCTTGGAAGTTATTTGGCCAGTCAACTTTTCATATGCCATTTTTGCTGCAATAAGTTTTGCAGTCTGTTTATTATTTCCTGTACCAACACCCCAAACTTCATTATCAATTTTAACGGACATGGTAAAACTAAAAGAAATTTTGAAAAGTGTGGAGAAGAACAAGTTAGTATTAATTGTTGTATACAAAAGCTATAATTTCCTATGTGTAAGGCTTATTGAACAGTTTGTCCATTGTTAAAGTGTCACCTTAATTAGCTGAGTGCTGTTTATTTTATAATAGGGTCTTCTCCTTACATACATACAACTTTTTTTTAAAAAAACTATTAAAGTAATTGCACAGCAGTACTTAAATTAACCACCCAAATTAAAAACTTGACTTAATATTATTAGAAAAAATTGTGCATTTGTGAGGAGTGAATGAATCTTGTTTTAGTGGCACTAATGGACTAAATAAGAATATGAGCAAAAGAAGATGAAGAATCACAATGCATGATATGGGGAGTTCCTGGGAGAGTTCCTGGCAAGCAAGACGAGAATTTTAAAACTGCTGGTGTCGGTGTATCCTAGCAAGGATGCAGCTGCCTGTGTTATCTATGGGAGAACAGGTCATTCAGAAGGTTTGGGTAGCAAGCAAGAAGATAACAAGATGTTTGGACTAATACTGATAAGACTTGGAGTGTTTTCTTTATCAACGGAAAAGGACCAGAAAGGGCTGGTTTGAAAGTTTGTGGACAGAAGCCAAAAGGGCAGAGGTTGCCCAATACTATGCAAAGACTTTAAAAGATGAGATTTTCCCAACTAGCAGTGTGTTCCTGGATCCACGGTAACAAGACTCCCACCAAGTGCCATTGGGTGTGTGTGTAAGTAGATGGATGAATGGGTGTGTGATACTTAAGTGTGATACTTAAAATGGTTGTCTTATTTGTTATTTCCTATCTCTTATTGTCTTATTTCTTATTGTCTTATTGTCTTGCTTGTTAGGTCTTAATAAATGTTACATGCACAGTTTCTAAACCCAGATCTGGTGTCCCATGTGTCTTTGTTGAAAATCCTATGGTCTAGGGTGGCTAAATTTCTCTCTGGATCAAAAGAACAACAGAGAACCTCGGTTCATGACACGTTCAGGCAAATTGTTTCTTCCATATTCACATAGTCATGTCAGACCCATGAGTGTAAAAGAAACACTGTAGAATATATCCTCAGTAAAAGGACATCTTCCCCCGGCACTCGCAGCAGCGGCGACTCTCCCGGCTTGGCAGGGACTGAGGAAGGACTGGGCTCCCTGTGGGGGTGTGTTTGGCCCCATCTGTTCCATCTAGGGGACCAGGACTCCAGCGGACTCTGCCCGCCGCCCACACTTACCATCAAGGCGGCCGCGGAGCAGCCGTGTACTGCGAGCCAGGGAGAACGCCAGCGGGGATAAAAGCCCCGCCCAGGAACATCTTCCCCCGGCACTCGCAGCAGCGGCGACTCTCCCGGCTTGGCAGGGACTGAGGAAGGACTGGGCTCCCTGTGGGGGTGTGTTTGGCCCCATCTGTTCCATCTAGGGGACCAGGACTCCAGCGGACTCTGCCCGCCGCCCACACTTACCATCAAGGCGGCCGCGGAGCAGCTGTGTACTGCGAGCCGGGGAGAACGCCAGCGGGGATAAAAGCCCCGCCCAGGAACATCTTCCCCCGGCACTCGCAGCAGCGGCGACTCTCCCGGCTTGGCAGGGACTGAGGAAGGACTGGGCTCCCTGTGGGGGTGTGTTTGGCCCCATCTGTTCCATCTAGGGGACCAGGACTCCAGCGGACTCTGCCCGCCGCCCACACTTACCATCAAGGCGGCCGCGGAGCAGCTGTGTACTGCGAGCCGGGGAGAACGCCAGCGGGGATAAAAGCCCCGCCCAGGAACATCTTCCCCCGGCACTCGCAGCAGCGGCGACTCTCCCGGCTTGGCAGGGACTGAGGAAGGACTGGGCTCCCTGTGGGGGTGTGTTTGGCCCCATCTGTTCCATCTAGGGGACCAGAACTCCAGCGGACTCTGCCCGCCGCCCACACTTACCATCAAGGCGGCCGCGGAGCAGCCGTGTACTGCGAGCCGGGGAGAACGCCAGCGGGGATAAAAGCCCCGCCCAGGAACATCTTCCCCCGGCACTCGCAGCAGCGGCGACTCTCCCGGCTTGGCAGGGACTGAGGAAGGACTGGGCTCCCTGTGGGGGTGTGTTTGGCCCCATCTGTTCCATCTAGGGGACCAGGACTCCAGCGGACTCTGCCCGCCGCCCACACTTACCATCAAGGCGGCCGCGGAGCAGCTGTGTACTGCGAGCCGGGGAGAATGCCAGCGGGGATAAAAGCCCCGCCCAGGAACATCTTCCCCCGGCACTCGCAGCAGCGGCGACTCTCTCGGCTTGGCAGGGACTGAGGAAGGACTGGGTTCCCTGTGGGGGTGCGTTTGGCCCCATCTGTTCCATCTAGGGGACCAGGACTCCAGCGGACTCTGCCCTTTGCCCACGTTTACCATCAGGGCGGTCTGGGTCCCCTGGGGGCATTTCTTAAGTTATTATCTTCAGAGACCGGGGTTTAGAGGTCTCTGTTTAAGTCCATACTTATTGTTAGGGCGGTCCTGGAACGGTCTTGGAGTTTGGGGTCGTCTGCCCCTCTTACATTACTATTATTATAAGGTCTTAGACCTAGAGGGCTCGCCTTGGTTCCCTATTACCATCAGAGGGGAGGACAGGATTTGTTCTTGGTGTTTCCCTCCCTAAAGGGAATTATAGAGGGTCAATGGTCCATCTCACAGAGGCTAGGATTGTGTCGGGAGAGGCTATCGGAGTCGTGCAGGGGAAAGGGAGGTATGGCTGGAACTATCGGAACCAATGTTGCAAAAGAAGACGGGATCGCTGGTTGAGAGCTATCCCGCCTTCAGTTCCCTTAGTTGCTCTGAATAGTTTGGGGAGCAGACCAACCATACCACAGAACCTCACCCTGCTCCTTTGCAATGCCAGGTCGATAAAGAATAAAACCTGTATCATCCAGGAGCTTCTCTTGGATGAGGTTGCCGACCTGGCCTGCTTCACAGAGACCTGGCTGGGAGAGGATAGCTCAGCGATCTGGGCGCAAATCCTCCCACCCGGGTACTCTGTGATTGAGCAGGTGAGGGGAAGTGGGCGGGGGGGCGGAGTGGCTCTGGTTCATAAAAACCATCTGGTCTTGACCAGGATACCTGTCCGGAACGTGGTCCACTTCGAGTGTATGTACCTTAGCCTGAAGGCCAGGGATAGTTTGGGGATTTTGCTAGTCTACCGACCACCCCGTTGTCTAGCAGACTCCCTGACCGAGCTGACGCAGCTGGTCTCTGAGCTGCTGTTGGAGACCCCCAGGCTGTTAGTCTTGGAGGACTTCAACATTCCGCTCGAGACCAGTTTAACAGGTGCGGCTCGGGAGTTCATGGAGGCCATGACAAACATGGGCCTATCCCAATTGGTCAACGGGCCCACACATTGTGCAGGTCATACACTCGATGCGGCCTTCTGTACGGAACAGGAACATCCGTGGGCGGAGGTGGTAAGGACCTCCGCATTGTCATGGACGGATCATTTCCTGGTCAAGATGGAACTGAGAGCCAATATCGGCCCCGCCGGGGGTGGTGGACCTATTAGAATGGTCCGCCCTCGAAGGCTAATGGAGCCTATCGGATTTCGGAAAGCCTTGGAGGGTTTATTGGTTGGTAATGCCGGGGACCCTGTCGACACCCTAGTTGATATTTGGAACACCGACCTCACTAGGGCTGTCGACACGATCGCTCCCAAGCGTCCTTGCCAACCCGCTCCTAACCGGAGGGCATGGTATACACCTGACCTCAGGAGAATGAAGCGGTCTGGACAACGACTAGAGCGCAGGTGGCTGAAGACTCGACTCTTATCGGACAGAACTCGCCATAAGAAATTTCTTTATTCTTATCGGGAGGCAGTACGTGCAACGAGGAGGGCTTTCTCGTCTGCACGTATTGCGTCTGCAGAGTCTCGTCCAGCAGAGCTGTTTAGGGTGGTGAGGGAGCTGACGCAGGTTTCCCCTGCGCCAAATCCCTTGCTTAATCCGACAACGGCCTGCTGTGACGCTTTTAACAACTACTTTGCAGACAAAATCTCTCAGATAAGAGCCGACTTAGATGCCGCCATTGAAACAGAGTCGATAGGCGAGGTGTCCAGTGACTCCGCCGATGTAGTTATACTGGATCAGTGGCAATCTGTGAGTACCGAGGACGTGGACAAGCTGCTTGGTAAGGTGAGGAAGACGACTTGCCCCTCGACCCTTGCCCATCATGGCTGGCCGTCCAGGGGGGGGATGCATTGGTGTGTTTCCTTACGGATATCATCAATGCATCCTTTAGGGAAGGTCATGTTCCATCTATTCTTAAGGAGGCGGCCGTTAGGCCGCTTCTGAAAAAACCTTCCCTGGACCCCCTGGAGATGAAAAACTATAGGCCTGTATCATTGCTGCCATTTTTGAGCAAGGTGATCGAGAGGGCGGTTGCTCTTCAGCTCCAAGCTGTCTTGGATGAAACCGATTATCTAGACCCATTTCAAACCGGCTTCAGGACAGGCTTTGGGGTTGAGACTGCCATGGTTGCCTTGACCGACGATCTGCGTCTGAGCATCAACAGGGGTAGTGTGACCCTGTTGGTGCTTTTAGACCTCTCAGCGGCCTTCGACACGATAGATCACGGCATCCTCCTGGACCGCCTGAAGGGGTTAGGTATCGGGGGCACCGCTTTGCGGTGGCTCCGGTCCTTCCTCTCGGGTCGGTCCCAGAGGGTGCTGCTCGGGGACTGTAGCTCCAGTAAGAGGGAGCTCACTTGTGGGGTCCCTCAGGGGGCTATCTTGTCCCCGATGTTATTTAACATCTATATGAAGCCGCTGGGTGAGATAATTCGGAGTTATGGTGCTGGGTGTTATCAGTACGCTGATGACACCCAAATCTATTTCTCCATATCTCGTTCGTCGGTCTCGAATTCCAATGGCATATCTTCCCTCAATGAATGTCTTGGGTCGGTAATGGGCTGGATGAGGAAGAACAGATTGAAGCTGAATCCAGACAAGACGGAGGTGCTCACGGTCTCGGCCCCGAAACCAGGAATTGGGTTGCAACCTCCAGTCCTGGATGGGGTCACACTCTCCTCCAGTGACTGTGTTCGCAGCTTGGGGGTGCTCCTTGACTCGTCGCTCCTGATGGTAAATCAGGTAAATGCGACGGTCAGGAGCGCCTGTTATCAGCTTCGGCTGATACGCCAGCTGCGCCCTTTCTTGGAAGTAAAGGACCTTGAGACAGTTGTGCATGCACTGGTAACCTCACGCCTGGACTTCTGTAATGCGCTCTACATGGGGCTACCCTCGTACCTGACTCGGAAACTGCAGTTAGTGCAGAATATGGCGGCCAGGTTGGTATCTGGGACATCTAGGAGGGATCACATCACTCCGGTGTTGAGGTCCCTCCACTGGCTGCCTATTGGTTTCCGAGCCCAGTACAAGGTGTTGGTTATCACCTTTAAAGCCCTAAATGGCCTGGGCCCAAACTATCTAAGAGACCGCCTCCTCCCATATAATCCTCCTCGCGCCCTCCGATCCTCTGGGAGGAACTTGCTGCAGCCTCAAAGATCCAGGCTTGCGGCGACCTCCCAGAGGGCTTTTACCATTGTCGCTCCCAGACTCTGGAACGGCCTGCCGGATGAGATCCGTCAATTAACATCCTTACACAGCTTTAAAAAGGCTGTCAAGACGGATCTCTTCCGGCAGGCCTTTCCGGATTAGATAACTGGCCCGGGGACCCTTTGAAAGCCAGGGATAGGACCCACTGCAATTTCTTGACTGCAGGGACTGTTACGCGTGCTGCGTTGTGTGTTGCGTGTTGTATATGTTAATGTTTTTAGATTGTTACTGCTTATAGCAGTTGTTTTAATACTCAATTGTTTAATAACTTTTTAAGGGGGGAGGAGGGATTGTTGTTGTTTTAATTTGTTTGTAATTTTATAAATCTTGTTCACCGCCTAGATTGGTTTTCCACTGGGGCGGTATACAAATAAACCATATTATTATTATTATTATTATTATTATTATTATTAAAAAAGCTATGAATGAATATTAGAGCAAATCAAGCCTGACCTCTCCCTATAGAACCCAAGATGACTAGCAATAGCAATAGCATTTACATTTCTATACCACTTATCAGTGAACTCAGCACTCTCTAAGCAGTTTACAGTCTGTAAGCCATTTGCCCCCAACAAACTGGATACTCATTTCAACAACCTACGAGAGGATGGAAGGCTGAGTCAACCTTGGAGCCCTGGTATTGAACTCACAGCCTTGTGGCTGCAATACCAGCATTTAACCACTGCATCACCAAGGCTCCTAAACTGAGACTGTTGTACTTGGACATATAATGAGAAAGCATGCCTGATTAGAAAAGACAATAATATTTGATAAGGTAGAAGGCAGCAGGAAAAGAGGAAGACCACCTTAAAGAGGGATAGAATCATAGAATAGAATAATAGAATAGGATCCAGAGCAACGGATTCAAACTATAGGAAAAGAGATTCCAGCTGAACATTAGGAAGAACCTCCTGACAGCAAGAGCTGTACAGACCGGCATAAAGAGCTGGCCTGGAAGCAGAGTTGGGGCATGGCAATTTATATACAATTTATTTTTAAAAGGGGGATTAGCCCCAAAATGCTTTAACAAAAATCCACCTTTTAATTAGGCACCTGAAAGAAGCCAGTCTTGGTGCCAATCATGCTACCAAAGGAGGGCATTCTATAAACAAGATACAATGAATGGCAATTCAAAACCTTTCGTGGTTATGGTAAATTGTGAACTTATTACTTTCTGTTATTGTAATTTTCTACTCTCACAGCTAAGTCCCATGTTAACAAAGTGCTTAGAGCCAGAGCTAAAAACAGCAGCCTATGTTACAATTTCCCTTCCCCTTCTGCAACATTTCCTTCAACTTGTTCCATGTCCTGATGTCATTACTATGTACACTTTCCTGCAACTCCACTAGCCAATGGATGTAATACAGGAGGAGAAAAATACGTATCTTGTGTGCATGTGCCTTCAAGTCACCTGTCAACTTACAGCAGGCCCAATCCTCAATATGACATCCCTTTAAATATTTAAAAAGGGCTATCATAGGATCATAGAGTTGGAAGAGACCACAAGGGTCTTCCAGTCCAACGCCCTGCCAAGCGCTCTGACAGATGGCCATCCAGCCTCTGTTTAAAACAGGGGTAGGCAACCTTTCCCCTTTAAGGGCCGAGGGACTTCAGTTCCCAGAATCCCAGGAGCTATTGGCCAACATGGGACTATTGGCCAACATGGCTGAGGCTTCAGCCCTCCCTCCATTCCATCCGATGTCATCTGGGAGAGAGAGACCAGGCCCAGCACCATCGGGCCTAGACTAAGAAGAAGAGCCCTCCCTCCATTCCATCTGATGCCATCTGGGAGAGAGACACTAGGCCCAGCACCATCGGGCCTGGAATAATAAGAAGAGCCCTCCCTGCATTCCATCCGATGTCATCTGGGAGAGAGACACCAGGCCCAGCACCATCGGGCCTGGAATAATAAGAAGAGCCCTCCCTGCATTCCATCCGATGTCATCTGGGAGAGAGACACCAGGCCCAGCACCATCGGGCCTGGAATAATAAGAAGAGCCCTCCCTCCATTCCATCCGATGTCATCTGGGAGAGAGACACCAGGCCCAGCACCATCGGGCCTGGAATAATAAGAAGAGCCCTCCCTCCATTCCATCCGATGTCATCTGGGAGAGAGAGACCAGGCCCAGCACCATCGGGCCTGGAATAAGAAGAAGAGCCCTCCCTCCATTCCATCCGATGTCATCTGGGAGAGAGAGACCAGGCCCAGCACCATCGGGCCTGGAATAAGAAGAAGAGCCCTCCCTCCATTCCATCCGATGCCATCTGGGAGAGAGACACTAGGCCCAGCACCATCAGGCCTGGAATAATAAGAAGAGCCCTCCCTCCATTCCATCCGATGTCATCTGGGAGAGAGACACCAGGCCCAGCACCATCGGGCCTGGAATAAGAAGAAGAGCCCTCCCTCCATTCCATCTGATGCCATCTGGGGGAGAGACACTAGGCCCAGCACCATCCGGCCTGGAATAAGAACCCTTAAAGGACGGGTGGGAATTGGGATTTTTATTGTCTATTTAAATTGTATTAATATATATGTATGGTAATTTTAATGTTGTAAGCCGCCCCGATTGCTCTGCAGAGGGGCGGGATATAAATAAATATTATTATTATTATTATTATTATTACCCCTGGTTTGAAACCTCCAAAGAAGGAGACTCCATCACTCTCCGAGGGAGTGTGTTCCACTGTCAAACAGCTCTTAGGGGCTATACAGATGGCTCCTAAGGGGCGGCAAGACACCGCCTCTTTCCTTGCCGGATCAGGGCCGCAGCAACCACACACCGCGGCCCCGATCTGAGCTTTCCACGGTACAAAAAGAACCCACAAAAGTCCTACCTGCAGCAGTAGCAGCTTTTATCCTCTTCTTTGGCGCAGCCCATGTAAATGCTGTGCCAAAGACACGCCCTTTTGCTGCCCTGCAACAAACTGTATATGCATGTGCTTTTAACTGTTTTAGCCTTTTCTGCTGTTTTTACTTGGTGATCTGTTTAGTATGCCTTTATCTTATTTAAATTACTTTCTTGTTTTTATTTGGAATTCGTTTTTTAATAATATTTTAATTGTATACCACCTTTCCTAAGTCGAGGGAAAGATAGAAACATTTTAATACATAAAATAAATTAAAAATAATGAAAGAGCAGTTTTGTAGAGATCACAGCTTAGAGGAATTATAACATCTTTTTGTTCCTGTTAACTGCTGTCCAGTTGATTTTGATTTATGGTAACCTTATAAATAAGAGACCTCACCCTGTCATCAACATTCCTGCCCAGGTCTTGCAGGCTCAGGGACACAGCTTCCATGACTGAGTCTATCCATCTGTAAGGCAGTCTTCATATCACCTCCTAACCTTTTCCCCAGGTTAAATATGCCCAGCTCACTAAGCAATCCCTCCTAGGGCATGGTTTCCAGACCTTTCACCATAACAATTATGTATTATCAATAACTTACACTGGAATATGTTTTGGTCCATCTTGAGACTCACAATGATACTGATGAACTTTTTTGTTCTTTGCTGCATATTCATTAAGCCAGGCAATATAGTTTTGTTGTGATGGTTCCAGTAAGTTTGCAGCAGGCAGAGGCAATGGTGTTGATGGATCAGGCAAAGGCTGTAACAATGGCGGTGTTGATGGAGCAGGCAAAGGCTGCTGCGTTTCTGAAGCCCGCTCTGCCTACAGACAATACACATAATTTCATTTAGGTTATCATCAGTGAGTTCACTGTGTTAGCCAAAAGTCCTGACAAATACAGTCGCCCCTCTGTTCTCATGGACTTGAAGTCCATGGTTTTGCATATTCACGGTGGGGCCACCTCTGTTAAAATCAAGTGTTCAAGCCTATGGTGCTTGAATATTCGCAAATCTCCATTTTCATGGGACGGGGGTGTTCCGGAACTCATCCCCCATGAAAATGGAGGGCCAACTGTGTATTAAAAATATATAAAGTATCAAAAAATAAAAACACAGCAAGATAATTTTATAAATAATATAAAAATTCTACAAATGTCAGGGCCTAGAAAACAATTAAAATATTAGAGCTGAACAAATATATGTAAATCTTGACTTACTGTGCAAGATTTAACAAACAATTTTGTGCACATTTGATCTGGGTTGTTGTCCAACTTCACCTGTTATCTAGTACTTATAAAATAATAATTTATTTCTGTGGTGAAAAGGAAGTCTTGTGTGCGCCTGGGTTTTGCTATTGCTGCTATTGCTTTTTCAAAAGAATTTAATACCTAATGCCTCTGGCTGGATGGTCCAGTTCTCACTTAGTGAATCTCTTTCTTTTATCAGTGTGATGTTTGCAGTTACTGGAGCTGCCATATTATGTGACCAATTCCATTTTGAAATGCTTTGGTATAAGAAGATGTAATATTGGTGGAAAGAAGGAACTCTACCTCATATCCCACCCGTGTTATGCAAAGTGGAAATACATTTAAATAATTTGGTTTTTACCATCCTCCCCCATTTTTGGAGTGGGGGATAATTTAAAAAAATATTTTCTTCCCCTTGTGTGCCATAAAGATAACAAGCTAATACTGGAATTCAGTGCAATGGGTAAATGTGAAGCCCCTGTGATGGTTTGGTGCACAGCCATGAGTGGTGGCAGAACTACCAAGGACTTTATCACATCAGGGTCATAAAATGTCGCAATCACATTAGTCTAAGAAACGCAAACGTTGACGATCATTATTGCACAGCTCTTCCAAATCATCATGGTGCTCCTTCCGTTTTGGCTTCTGTCCTCTGCAAACCAGCCTCCATAGCCCTGTCTCTCTGCCCTATGCCCTTCTCACCATAACTTTTGGTCTGTAATTATTTTTATTTATTTTTATTTTTAGTGCAATTGCGCAATCATGGCAATCCATTAAGTAATAATAACAACAGCAACAGCAACAAAAAGAAGAGAAATTGGGGGCAAAAAAGAAATACAGACTGCTTGGTAATAGTAAGGTGGTGGAGGGAGAGAAGCAAAATCACACTCATTTGTACCACATGGCTGCCTGCATAACAGAACTGCTTTCGGAGGAACTTATCAGATCTGTATCCACAGCAAAAAGCAGTATGATTAAGAGGCATTGACGGGCACCACTAATAAGAAAGAATGCTCCAGCAATAGATGGACTACAGATCAGGTACTGGACAGATACAGATTCATGTGAAAAGATATGGGCACAGATGCTACTATCCTGCTCTAGTTCCACTTTTCACGCTTTGTGTGTGTCAGGATTCATGGACTCAGTTCCCAATAAACAGGAAAACATCTTAATGTGATAGAGAACAAAAGTCTTTTATTCTGGACAACAAGACAGAAGTTCACAGTCTGAGATTTTTGTCAGAACTGGGGATCTGTTCCCCTTACCATAGCCTTAGAATTCAAACAATACAACCCCCCTTCCTGGCTCTGGGCATCAGGCTTTGATCCTGATCAAAGCAACCAGTAACAGTCCCTTCATCTCCCCATATTATCATTCAATCACCCTTGAGGAAGAAAGGAAGGTACTCCTTCTTTACAAGCCTAAATCCGCTGCAGGAAAGACAGGGTCATAAAGCTATAAACCCCCTTTGCTCTGCTGGCCATTTGTTTCTCCTGTTACTTCCCACACTTAGAGTTCCTACATCAGGGGTAGGCAACCTAAGGCCCAGGGGCCGGATGCACCCCCCCCGAGGCCTTTGGGCCAGCCCCAGGCCGGTCCTGCCACTGCCGCCACGCCCCCCCCCGCCACTGCCGCCATCCGCCATGATGATATTGATTATTGTTGTTATTACTTGTTCTTGGGGTTTTCTTGGCAAAATCTACACAGGGGTTTTGCCATGGCTTTTCTGGGGCTGAGAGAGTGTGCATGCATATTTTTTATTTTTTTAAAAAAATATTTTTATTTGTTTGTTTGTTTGTTTGTTTTTCGTGCTTCGGCCCCCAATTGTCTGAGGGACAGCAACCCGGCCCCCGGCTCAAAAAGATTGCCTATCCCTGTCCTACATGATTAGTATCCAATGCATTTCAATATTTCATACATACATGCTTCCCAAATAACCCATCATGATAGAACCATGCTTATGGGTCTGACATCCCACCACCCCAGGAGAAATCTGCCTATGTTTTATTCAACCTTCCCCTTCCCAGCATGTCAGGGTACTTTTCATGAAATAATGTAGTCATTTTGGGAGCATCTATATGGTTGGTAGACGCACTCATTTTCGGACTCAAGAAAATGTTTCCAGTGGACCAAATACTGCAACTTACCCCTGTGAATTCTTGAGCACAAAATCCCAGCCACTTCAAAGTACTCTTCCCCTTCTACTACGAGTGGTGGGGGTGGGTCTTGGTCCATCTGACAAGGGTCCATGGCCAAAGCTGGCTTCAGCAGGCTAAAATGGAATGCTGGGTGCAAATGTCTGTAGGACTTAGGCAAATCTAACTCCGCTTAGTTGACCAGTCTTTTTACTAGGTCCCACATATTTCGGTCCCAGCTTTTTAGATGATTGTTGGTCTTCAAGTGTTTGGTGGACAAACAGACTTTTATCATCTGCAAACCTTTTATAGTCTCTCTTTACCTCATCCAAAGCGGTCACAATTTGAGGCCAGGCATCCTTAATTTTGTAATCCATTGGTAGAGAAGAACAGGGTTCATGGGTTCCCCCATCAGTGAAGGCAGGTTCTTTGGCTTGTAGCCATGTACAATTTCAAATGAGGAGTGACCAGTGCTCTGGTTAATGGCCTCACTGAAAGCTACTTCAATGTGGGGCAATAAGTCAAACCAATCATCCTGCAAATAGTTACCATAACGTTGTAGGTATTGCTCCAGAGTGGCGTTCATTCTCTCTGATTGCTTATCCATCTGTGAGTGATGGGAGGTGCTCATCACCTACTCAATCCCCAACTTTTTCTGCAGCACCTTCCAAAATTGCAAAGTGAATTGGCCACCTCGATCACTCACAATTCTATAAGGAAGCCTGTGCAATTTGTATACATGGCCAATGAAAAAGTTGGCCAACCTGGCTGCCGATGGCAAGCCTTTGGACTCCACAAAATGCACCTGATTTGAAAATAAGTCCGTTACCTAGCCCTCTGCTCTTGAACAAGTCAGGTATAGAGTCCATCGCTATGTGCCTCCAGGGGGCGCCTGGTGTGGGCAGTGGTTGCGGTAGCCTCTGAGGCTTGCCTCCTGTCAGATTGGCATGGGCACAAACCAGGCAGCCCTCGACATAGGTTTCCACATCCCACTGGATTCCATCCCATCAGTATTGTCTCTGGACCAAATGCCAGGTCTTCAGGAATCCCAAGTGCTCGGCTGCTTTGGTATCATAGCACAGTTGCAAAACTTTGAGTCTCAGTTCCTCCAGGACATAGACCCTAATCCCTTTGTACTACAGTCCACCTTTAAACTCTAGGGCCTCCAGATGCTCCTCAAGTCACTGGTCCTTTCCTGCCGCTTCACAGAAACTTTGAAACAGCGGGTCTGGAGCGTGTGAGGATTTATCTTCCTTTCCTTGGCAAACCTGACTCCGGTGGTCACCGCCAGCCCCAATTGCTCCAGGTGAATACAGTCTCTAGTGGGGCTTATATTTTGCTTTCATGTTGGGGCAGTCCACTAACACATTTTGCTTTTCTGGAAAAAAACTTCAATTGGAATTTAAAGCGGTAAAATTCCTTGGCCCACTGACTCTGCTTTGGACTTAACTTTCTCGGTGTCTGCAACACTTCTAAGTTATGGTGGTCTGTCCAGACTTCAAAGGGGTGAGGCGTTCCCTCCAGAAACTGGCAACAATTCTGCAGGGCCCACTTGATCACAAAAGCTTCCCTTTCCCAAGTGGGCCAGTCAAATTCTGCTCCCTGAAACGTTTTGGACAGGTAGGCCTTTACTCTCTGTTTGAGTCTCTTTGCATCAGCATTGCTCCTAAAGCAACATCGCTAGAGTCAGCCTGTATGATGAAAGGTTTATCTGGATTTGGGTGATTTAGAATGGGTTCAGTGTTAAACAGCCTCTTTAACTTTTCAAATGCCTTCCGACACTTCGATGTCTACCTAATCTCAGAGGATGGCTTCTGTTTCTCACTGGGGCTCTCTGGGTGGGTCTTAGTCTTTAACAGGTCAGTGATGGGCAAACTATTTGGGCAAAGTCAGGGATGAATTTCCTATACAAGTTTGCAAACCCCAAGAAGCTCTGCACCTGTTTTTGGGTCTTAGCACCATGTATACCTTAGCAGGGTCCATTTTGATCCCCTGGGTGGATACACAGTACCTCAGGAAATTCAGCTTGCCCGTGTGGCAGTTGCATTTAGATAGCTTGACATACAATTGATTGTCCAACTTACCAACTTCACATGGGAGTCCAGATCCTGGGTATAAATGAAGAGAACATCGAGATAGACCAAGACTCCTTCAAACAGCAGATCATGCATAATCTCATTCACTAGCCTCATAAAAATGTCTGGAGCTCCTGATAGCCCTAACAGCATCACTAACTGCCCTGAGCGGGCAGTTAAATACGGTTTTGTATTCATCCCTCTCCTGAATCCACACTCAGAAATAAGCATCTCTTAAGTTCAATTCGGTAAAAATCCTGCTGGTGGCCAGTTTCCCTAACATGTCCTTCACCAGTGGGAGGGTGTATTTATTGGTACTGAATAGACCATTGAGATTCTAGTAGTCTGTAACTAGCCTAAGGGACCTATCCTTCTTTTCTCGGAAGAACACCAGGGCTGCAAATGTGGAGGTCGACGGACAGATAAATCCTCTAGCCAGGTTCTTTTCTATAAAGTCCTTCAGAGTCTTCATTTCAAGAGGAGTAATTGAGAATAATTGAGGCTTGGGGGTTTGTGCTCCCGGTTCCAACTCAATCACACAGTCCATCTCCCAATGGGGTAGGAGCTGGTCACACTCCTTCTCCACAAACACCTCCGCCAAGTCCCAGTAGATTGGGGGGTAGTCCAGTTGATTCTCCTGGATGGCTTTCCCCACCCTCTCTTGCTGGAAGTCTGGTCAGATCAGCACAGCCACTGCTTTCTGCCCTGCATTTAAATTGGGGCCCCAGGTATGTTCCCTACATACCAGGTCATCGAAAATCAGTTCTCCCAGCACCCACTGGATCCTGGGATTGTGGAATTGCAGCCAATCTATTTCCAGAATCAACTGGTAGCTCAAGGTTGGGCCCACCACAAATCAGATTCTTTCCCAATTTTCCACCACCCCAAGCCACACTGTCCCCATCCACTCGCTAGTGGGTTCCCCCCCCCCGGGAAATAATAATATAATATAATAATAAAATTTATTTCTATCCCGCCCTTCTGATGAGCAATCAGGATGGCTTACAACATTAAAATTCATACAATATAAAACCGATTACACAAAGTAACTTGAAAACCCCAAAAACCACCCCGTCTGTTAAAAGATTATTAAATCAGATTATACATTAAAACATATTAAATAAACTCACAATAACTTAAAACAGTCAACAGTCAGCAGCAGCGGCTACAAACAGAAGTGGGGGGAGAATAAGAGGGCAGGACTCCTAAGGCCAGAAAGGTGATGAGGTTTTCTAGCTTCTTGGTATCTAACTTTAGTTCCATGACTATGTTCAGGTTTATAAAACATCAGGTGCAGACTGAGTCTATGGCCTCCACCAAGTCCATACTTCCTCTCTCCTTTAGGTTCACCAACTTGATTCTGAGGGTGTATAGGGAAATTCCTCCACTCACCATTGGGATGCAGTGGCTTGGGTCTGGGGCCTGCCTTCCACTGCCATCTGTGGCAGGCCTGAGTAGTTTCCCATTGGCTCTGCATTGTCCTCTAACTCCATGGTGTCCAGCGTGACTTCTGGTTCTGCAGCATCTCGGCTAGCTGCTTTGAGTGCCTAACTGCACAGCAACCCCTTACTTGAGTTTTGCTGGTTCCCCAACCGGGCCACAGCGGGTGCCTTCCTTGCCATGGTTCCTTGCTGATGAGCCTCTCTGTCGGGGAATTCAGAAATCCAGTGTCCTTTCTCCCAGAATGCCAGGCAAAGTCCCAAACTCATTCATCACTCTTGTTACGGTTCCCAGGTGCTGGTCCCTCTCTCTTTGCCTTGGGTGTATGTGTGTGTGTGTGTGAGGTTTTGGTTAGTCCCCTTGCCCACTCCTCTTCTTCTCTGCCTCGTCAGATGGATCTCCTTCACCATCTTGCCTTCCCTGGCTAACCGATCCATTCCCTCACCATCTGGGTATTGTATCTCACTAGGACCCACTCCAGGGAATCTGGCGACAGTTCCTCCTTGAAGTTGGCCCCATAGTGCTACATGAATGCCAGCAGGTTCGTCAGTTCCAGTGTCCCTCCATCATATAACTGCACCAACCAGGTGCGCGGCCACACATCTTACCTTTGCTCCTTCACTGGTAAAGGTGTGTCCCCAATCGTTCATGTGCCCTGCCGCCTGGGCCAAGAAGTAGGGCAAATGGCTTAGCCTCCCATCAAATCATACCCCCATGTGTTTGCCCACTGGGTCCTAAGTTCGATGGGCCTGGGCCAGGACCATCAATAGGGTTTGTGGAACCATTGCTCTCACCCTGGTCTGAACTGGGCCCTGGGGCTACGGGGTCTGTGCCAGTGCAGGGGATGCCCCTGCTACTCCAATTCCGCTGTGGGCCATTCATCTCATCGAGGTTCCTCCCGCCCTGTGAGCTGATTGTCTCATCGCACTCCCTGTCGCTCCATGGGCCGACTGTCCCACCGGGGTTCCTTCCTCTCCATGAGCTGACTGTCTTACCATGCTTCCTACTGCTTTGTGGGCCGGCTGGCCTACCGTGAACCTGGCGAGTGAATGCACTAGGAGGTCCCACACTGAATGCTCTTCTGCTGGTATCTGTTGCCACCCAGGACCATGGGGACCATGCTCCTCCCCTTCCTAGGGATCCATACCTAGTAGTCCTGCTACCACAACATCCCAGCGCAAACTCTCCTCTCCTCGGGCTGCTCCTGGTCCCCACTGGAGATCAGGGTTCACAACCACTCAT
The DNA here is from genome assembly GCA_026167975.1 of Phrynosoma blainvillii. Lineage (NCBI taxonomy): Eukaryota > Metazoa > Chordata > Lepidosauria > Squamata > Phrynosomatidae > Phrynosoma > Phrynosoma blainvillii. The sequence continues at coordinate 68,437,535 of JANUYF010000001.1, read as the reverse complement.
CCTTCTCCACGCAAACCAACGGGTCTTGCTGGGCTTCTACACAAAGCCAATCTTCTGTCCCTGCATCATTCTCACCGTCTGGGGACCATTCCTCCATGCAATTCTGCACGGCGGTCGTGCCGCCTCCCAAAGCCACTCTCCATTCTCCATGTATGCCTCTATGCCTTGGGGCCATCTGGATTCACACTTTCTTCCAGGGCTTGAGCCCCCTGAGTCTTCCAGCTCTCCCTCGGAAGGCTCCTTGAGATTGGTGCACCTTGGCCCAAATGCAGCTGAATCGTACAAGGCACTGTTGTGAGTTCTGACAACCTGTCAGGATCTGTGGATTCAGTATCCAATAACCAGGAAAATATCTTAGTGATAGATAGATGCCCTGGTGGCACAGTGATTAAATGTTTGTACTACAGCCACTCACTCACAAACCATTAGGTTGCAAGTTCAATATCAGCCAAGGGCTCAAGCTTGACTCAGGCTTGCATCCTACTGAGGTCACTAAAATGAGTACCCAGCTTGTTGAGGGCAATTAGCTTACACATTACAAAGTGCTTAAGGAGTGCTTAAGTGCACTGATAAGCGGTATAGAAATGTACTTGCTATTGTTATTGCTAGAGAACAAAAGACTTTTATTCTGGACATCAAGACAGAAGTTCACAATCCGAGGTTTTTGTCAGAATTGGGGATCTGTCTCCCTTACCACAGCATTGGAATTCAAACAATCCAACCTCCCTTCCTGGCTCTGAGTGCCAGGCTTTGAACCTGATCAAAACTACCAGTAACAGTCCCTTAATCTCCCCATATTATCATTCAGTTACCCTTGAGAAAGAAAGGAAGATTCTTTACAACTGAAATCTGCTACAGGAAAGATGGAGTCATAAAGATATAAACCCCCTTTGCTCTGCTGGTCATTTGCTCCTCCTGTTACTTCCTACCCTCAGAGTTCTTACATGATTAGCATTCAATACATTTTAATATTTCATATATACATCCTTCCCAATAAATCATCAAGACAGAACCATGCATATTGTTTGACAGTGAGATAAAGTCCCAAAGCTAAAAAGCTATGGTAAAAACTGTTTGCTTTCATCTTCATAAAAGGAGAACATAATGGGAGAACATAAAGGGATACATGAAGGGCACTATTAGGAAATAGGCTAACCCTATTCTCTGCTCCTGGTCACCCCAACTATTCAGAATCAAGCTGTTGCCTATTCCTTATTCTCTATTGCAGACTTTTTGGTCATCATTTGTATTACAATGCAGCCTGCGCTACACTTCAACTTACCAGCTTTTCTGGATCTATAATTTTCAAAGCTAGTGCTGCTGCATGCTTTTTTGCCTCCTTCTTGGTTTTTCCTGTGCCTTCGCTATACCGTTTCTTGTCTATTTCAACTGCTACAGTGAAACTGCAAAGGGAAAAAAAAGATTCATGAACCACAATCTGCAAAACACACCTAAACCCATGCCGCTGGGTTGTTGTTAGGTTTCTTCTCGCCTCCCCACCATGCATGCACACCCTTGCATATACACACCACCTGCAACTTCCAAGTACCTCCCACATCCCACCCAGATGCCATCCCACTGGATGGCTGCACTTTTGATCGACTACACATGTGCACATGGATGCACTGCCTATACAGCACATCAGTGCGCCAAAGTGATACATTGGCAAAAGACAATCATGGAGGCCCCCCATACAACTCCTTCAACTTCCCTTCAACCCATGCCCCCTTGTTGGGCTCTCTAGTTTATGTATGATGTAATTACATCCATTGTAGTTGTCACACTTTCACTTTTTTTTTGGTTTGCTGCAGCCCCACACAGGCGCTGGGCTGTTTACAGGTAGGTGCAAAGTTGCGAATTTTCCATGTTAAGTTGGAGTATCCCTGCTTCTTTTTGCTCTGGTTTTGAGCCCCGGAACATGGCTTCATTTTACTTCCCATCCACTTTCATGGCAGGCGTTGTCAAAACACCCTGCCTTCAAAGTGGCAAGAAACCACTTTATTTTGTCTCTGTGTTTCACCCCCTAGTCTCTGGAGCAGCAGAAAACAAGCTTGCTCCATTCTCAATATGACATCTCTTCAAACATTTTAACATTGCTATCATGTCACCTCTTATCCATCACTTCTCCAGGCTAAACATACTCAGCTCCCTAAGCCACTCCTCCTGTGGCATGGTTTCCAGACTTTTCACCATTTTGGCTGCCCTCCTCTGGACATGCTCCAGCTCGTCAATGTCCTTTTTGAATGGTAGTGCCCAGAGCAGGGCACAATATTCCAGGTGAGGTCTAACCAAAGCAGAATACAGTAGAATCACTTCCATCGATTTAGACACTGTATTGTATATAGCCTAGAATCGCATTGGCTTTCTTAGCTGCTGCATCACATTGCTGACTCATGTTCCTGTGGTCTACTAAGGGGGGTTGCAGACTGCCAGAAATAGTGTGAATTCAGTCCACTTTTAGGGTTAGGGTTAGAGTTAGGGAACCATGGGAACTGTATTTTATTGTGGCATCAGAGTTGTCTGACAGAGAAGGCTCAATGTCTCAGAAAAATAACAGTTCCCATGACTCCCTAGCACTAACCCTAACCCTAAAAGTGGACTGAATTCACACTATTTCTGGCAGTCTGCAACCCCCCTAAGACTCCTAGATCTTTTTCTCATGTACTGCTATCAAGCCAGATGTCCCCCATCTTATATCTGTGTATTTCATTTTTACTGCCTGTATTCTGTATTTCTTCCTGTTGAAATTTATTTTATTAGTTTTGGCCCAGCTTTCTAATCTGTTAAGGTCATTTTGAATTCTGATTCTTTCCTCTGGGTATATTAGCTACTGTTCCTAATTTGGTGTTATCTGCAAATCTGATAAGCATGGCCTCTATTCTTTCATCCAAGTCATTGATAAAGATCTTGAATAGCACTGGGCCCAGGAGAGATCCCTGTGGCCCCCACTAGTCACTTCTCTTCAGGGTGAGGAGGAGCCATAGGTGAGTACCCTTGGGGTTTGGCTGGCCAACCAATTATAAATTCACCTAATGGTTGCATTACCTAGTCCACATTTTACTAGCTTGTTTGCAAGACCATCATGGGGGACCTTGTGAAAGGCCCTACTGACATCAAGATACACTACATCCATAGCATTGCATTCATCTACTAAGCTGGTAATTTTACACACACATTAAGATTAGTCTTGTTTTTGAGAAAGCCATGACTTTTAGTAATCATAGCATTCCTTTCTAAATGTTTACAGATTGTTGGTTTAACTAACTCCTCCAAAGTCTTTCCTTTCTTGAAACCTAACAAGAATGCTAGGAAATGATATCTATGGATATTTTTTGTAACTATCAGTATCTTATCCCTAATTTTTATATAATAATGCTAATTTTATTTCCTCCTTTCTCCCATAAAAAATCTTCAGAAAAATCACCATTTGATAAGGATAAGAAAACAAGAAAACATTTTACAACTGTTTATCTAAAGATTTTTACACTACTGAACAGGGATTCTACAGACAGCCCCTAAGGGGTGGCTCCGTGCTGCACCTGGGAGCGCTGGATTGGAGCCGAGACAACCAAATGTCGCGGCCCCGATCCGGCACTTTGCTGCTCCAAAAAGAGCTGGCAAATGCCACTCCTTTTTGGAGTGGCAAAAAGCCCCCCTTGCCATCGCGGCAGCAGCTTTTCTGCGCTCCTTTGGCACAGCGTGTCTAAATGCGAGTGATTCAGCTGGGATACTCCAGAATGGATTTAGTAGTAAAACTGAGGCATCTTTTAATTCTGCTTAATTAATGGCACATGGAGGTGCTGGACCCAAGTGTATATAAGAACTTCACTTTCAGAAAGGAGAAATGAATTTCTGCTCTTGATCTGCTCCAAGCCAGATGCTAGTTTCAGGAGATGAAAAATGAGGCAGTGCAACAAAGAAAATGCATCATCCTCTCCCCAATTTAGGCAATGAACTTGGAAAGAGGAATGAAGGGTAAAAGTAGCTATAAAAAAGAAACCTGGTCCTATCTAATGTTTGATCTCCAGCAAATACAAGTGGAGTGAGAAGTTTTAACAGATTAAGGGCCTTTACAGACTGCCGGAAATAATGCAGATTGAGGTCACTTTAACTGTCCTGGCTCAGTGTTAGGGAATCATGGGAATTGTATTTTTTCTGGGACATTGAGCCTTCTCTGTCAGAGAGCTCTGGTGCCACAATAAAATACAGTTCCCATGATTCCTTAGCACTGACCAGGGCAGTTAAAGTGGCCTCAATCTGCATTATTTCTGGCAGTCTGTAAAGGCCCTAAGATGTAGGGCTGGGGGAGGGAGGTTGAACATTTTTAAGGAAAGGCTTGGATTATTTTAACCCTGTCATACTGGACACAGGATTCCTTTGGCAACTATGACAAACATCCTGATTTGTTCACTTTTTGCACAGCACATATCTGGGAAAAAGCAACTCCTTATATCCCCATCTTCACATCCTCTATCAACTCACATTCGATCATGAGAAGGGCCCGTCTCATTGACAGGGGTATATTCCAAATGTAAACGATTTTTCTGACAATATTCATTAAGCTTCATCATGTACACATTGCCATAGTTATCTGCCATTTTGATGAGACCTATGAAAATGAAAGAAAGTCTGATAAGGAACAACTTTATCATACTCTAATATAACACGTATAGGTTGTTGTTGTTTATTTAAGTTCTAAACCAAAAACTCCCCTCAGAGTTCTCTTTCCTCTCCCATTCAAACCACTGCTGTGGCAGACACAATAGCTTTCACCACTACCTCCCTTCCCCAAGAGGTACAAAACACACATTATAACTATGCACTTCTCCCAAAGAAAACTGTCTTAGCTATACTTCCATTTCTGCAAGAAGGGTGCCTGATCAGCTTTCATGCTGCTTATGACTTTATCAGTGGTGAAGGGATAAAGGACTTTATCACACGGGAGGCAAGTGTCTTCCTCCCGTGAATAATAATAATAATAATAATAAATTTTATTTATATACCGCCCTCTGGCGAACCAATCCGGGCGGTGAACAGAATAAAATAGAATATACAATAAATGCAATCTAAAACACACCATTCCCCCCTCCCCCCTTTAAAAAACTATTAAATCAATCCAATTAAAAAACGAAATACAACTAATATATTTATAAAAATTCATACCAACCAGTTGCCCTGCTAAAGGGAATTTAACAAGTGTTTTTGAGAGCAGTCGGTCGCAAGTCTCAAGGTCTCAAGGCCGGGTTATTTAATCCGGAAAGGCCTGCCGGAAGAGATCCATCTTGGCAGGCCGTTCCAGAGTCTGGGAGCGACAACAGAGAAAGCCCTCTGGGAGGTCCCCGCCAGCCTAGTTTTTTGAAGCTGCAGCAGGTAGATAGACTGGCATCCATGGAGTAAGCGAATAAAGCGGCATTAAATCCCATCAATATCTCGCAAGAGCAGGATGATTTACAGACGACGTCCCCTGATGTCGCCATTATCGAGACATTATCCCATGAATAAAGTGGCAAAATCGCGCCACTTTTTATTAATGGGAAAATCCCGAAAATAAAACGTGGCATGATTTTGCTGTTTTATTCACAGGATAATATCCCAATAATGGCGATGTTGGGGGACATCGTCTGAAAATCATCCTGCTCCTGTGGGATATTGATAGGATTAAATGCCGCTTTATTCACGGGAGGAGGACACTTGCCTCCCGTGTGATAAAGTCCAGAGGAAACATGAGAAATAATGATTTGCTTACTCCATGGATGCCAGTCTATTTTCCATAGAAAAGGCTGCTAGGGCTGTATCCACAGTGCACAATTATAACAGCTTGATCCCACTTTAACTGCCATGACTCCATCCTACAGAATCTTGGAATTTGTAGTTTGGAGAGATACATAGAATTCTCTGTTCCAGTGTTTTTTGATCTTTGATCCTCCAGACATTTTGAACTTCAACTCCCAGAAGTCCTAAACAGTGAGGCCAATCATCAGGAATTCTGGGAGTTGAAGTCTCAAAGAAATGGAGGGCCAAACTTTGAAAACCATTGCATCTAACACAATCTCTTGAACTACGTACAGCATTATTGCTCTTGGACAGAGAATCCTAAATAATTCATGAAAGTACAGTCCCCAGAGTTTCATATGATGGAGTCGTAGCAATTAAAGTGATACCAAACTGTGTATACACACTCCCACACCTCCCTACCAGGGAGAAGGTGTACAGATGGTAGAAACTTATCCTGTCTCCAGCGCATCTCATCAGTGGCAGAGTCGCTCCTGCCTTTAAACAGAATAAGACAATCAATCATTATAGGCAACAGATTTGGGGTGTCAAGAAAGGGAAGTCAATTCTTAAGTTAGCCAATCTGGCTTTGTTGTATTTTTACTGCTGAGAAGGGACAGGCACTTGTGGAATGTTCTGTCTCATTTGCACAAATAACCTGGCTGATATTAGTTACTATACAACAGCGGTGGCCAATTATTGAGGATAGTGGGGTGAGGAGGGGAAGGGAGGCATTATAAGCCCAACAGGAGACCTTGGAGGGCTGTACCCCCCCCCCACTGTAAGTGGGACGCAGTGGCTCAGCGGTTAAGTTGCTGGCTCTGATGAAGATCACAAGGTCGGCAGTTCGAGGCCCAGGTGCCACTTGATGGGGTGAGCTCCCACCACTAGCCCCAGTTTCCTGGGACTCCTCCTGTTCTCCAGGAGTTCTCAAAGATTATTGCCAGTGGCTCTGAGATGACATTTGCCAGTTCTTTTAATATCCTTGGATGTAGTTCATCTAGTCCTGGAGACTTAAATTCATTTAGGTTAACCAGGTATTCCTGTACTACATCTTTACTCATTCTGTGCTGCATTTCCCCTGTTGTGTCCTCAGCTCCATTTTCCTCAGGTTGAGCACCCTTTTCCTTTTGTGAGAAGACTGAGGCAAGGAAGGTGGTGAGTAGTTCTGCCTTTTCTCTGTCCCATTACAATTTCTCTATCTTCTCTGAGCAGTGGCCCTACCATTTCCTTCTTCTTTCTTTTGCTACAGACATATCCAAAAAAGGCCTTTTTATTGTCCTTAACCGCTCTAGCAATCCTGAGCTCATTCTGTGCTTTGGCTTTCCTGACTTTACCCCTACACCTTTGGAAGCGAAATGTCTCTGACAGGTCTTGATCCCACCCGAATCAACTTGGCCTACAGCCCAAAAAAACCTGAATGCGCTCAAAGCAAGTTGCGTGGCACTATCCATCCCCACTGCAGAAATAACCCAGTTTGACACCTCTTTAACTGCTGCAGAAACTCCGACAAAAGACCCACAGAGAATTTTGGAAAGTGAGATTTATTTCCAAGTAACGCGCGGGCTCTTAGTGGAATCAAATTCCAAAAAAACAAGAGCCCTGAACGACAGATCTTGAACACTTTTATAGACAATTAATTGGCTCTGTAACATACAGAAAACTCCTTTCCCCCGCCTTCTATAGTTTCCTAATGTACACTCAACATTTCCCTTTCTTGCAATTTTTATTTACATTTTTTGCAACTAGTTTGCAGAACAGTTTTAGGACAAGATAACCCGTCCCGGGACCCTTCAGTCCTCTGGGGAATGTTTACAAAGCAATGTCCACTGAGGAGATGTTTTCAGGACAGATTGACACAGGGGTAGGCAACCTTTCCCTTTAAGGGCCGAGGGACTTCAGCTCCCAGAAGCCTCAGCCATGTTGGCCAATAGTCCCATGTTGGCCAAGAGCTCCTGGGATTCTGGGAGCTGAAGTCCCTTGGCCCTTAAAGGGGAAAGGTTGCCTACCCCTGGATTGACAAGAACACTGTAATTAGTTACTTATTGTCTCTGCGTCAGCATTTGTGAGTACAAAGTTTCAGAAAATACATTGAAGGGGGAAAATTTTTAAAATATGTTAAGATTCTCTAGACTGACCCTTTACAAAGCTACCTCATAACTGCTCTGGCTCTTTATTCTGGTATTCTGGGAAGTGTCATTTTGTGAGACATTTTGCCTTCTCTGTCAAGAGAGCTCTCGGTCCACAACAAAGTACCATTCCCAGAATCCCCTAGCACTGAGCCAGGGCAGTTAAAGCGGTTTCAGACTGGATTATTTCTGCAGTGCGTTTTGCCCTCTCTCCTGAGTCCCAGCCCAGAGACCCGCTTCATTTCCCTCAGTAGTTCCCTCAGCCTCTCAGCGCTTACTGTGGCGGCGGCGGCGGCGGCGGCGGCGGCGGCGGCAGCGGCAGCTTCTTCCCTCAGAGGATCCTGGAGCAGCCGGCCTCCTTTCCCTTCCAAGGCGGTCGACTGGGCTCTCCTCAAGCAGCCCCGCTTTCGTTTCGCGACAGCTGTTTCCTCATCTCCCAAGCCTCTCTAGAAGTTTCTGCAGGGCTGGCTGGCAAAGCAGAGAATCGAAACCGAAAGGAAGAGCGGCGGCTGCGGAGACGGAAGAAAGGGCGCTCCCCTGGCCAGCCGCCTCCAGAGTCAGGAAGAAGAAAAAGGAGCCTCTTGAGGACGCCATGTTGTTTTGTGGGGAGGCTCAGGGCGACCAGGGGTCCTCCTTTCCTGGGACATGCCCTGCACACAGGACATGTCCTACATCCACGGTGTGACCAGGCGTCCTCCCTTCCTAGGACATGCCCTCCATTCATTGTCACCAAGTGTCCTCCTTTTCCAGGACATGCCCGCTATTCAGAGTGACCGAAATATACAAGCGCCATATTCAAGGCGACCTGATGTCGTCTTGATTTCCAGGACATTTCCTACATTCAGGGTGACCGGGGTCCTCTTTTTCCAGGATATGTCCTACATTCAGATGTCCCCTTCCCAGGACATGTCCTACATTCAGGGACCAGATGTCCTTCTTTTCCCTGGACATGCCCCTCATTGTGACCAGGTGTCCTCCTTTTCCAGGACACATCCTACATTCAGGGTGACCAGGCGATCCCCTTTTCCAAGACATATCCTACATTCAGGGTGGCCAGACACCCTCCTTTCCCAGGACATTTCCTACATTCAGTGTAACAAGACTCTCTCCTTTTCCAGGACATATACTACGTTCATTGTGACCAGAGGTCCACCTTTTCCAGGACATGTTCCACATTCAGGGTGACCAGAGGTCCCCTTTTTCCAGGACATTTCCTACATTCAGGGTGACCAGACGTCCTCCTTTTCTCGGACATTTCCGACATTCAGGTTGACTAGAGGTCCTTTTCCCCCAGGAAACATCCTACAGTTCAACTTTCTGTCCAGGAGGGATTCCAAAAGGTCCTCCATTTTGAGCAGGAATACGATGATGATGATGATGATGATGATGATGAATTATTATTCCCCACCTCTCCTAAAGGCTCGAGGTGGAATACAAAGTGTTAAAATACAAAACACAATTTAAAAACAAAACACATAAAACCAACAGTTAAAATACAATACTATAAATACAATACTATTAAGTCGTTGACATTCACATTGAATTTACATTCACATCAGTGTTTTTAGTTTTTTATTTGGTTAGGCCCTCAATTGTTCTTGAATGTCCTACATTTTGTGTTGCCTGGTCCTCCTTTAAGGTTAGAGGATGTCTAGTCACCCTGCCTCCATTTCAACCTTCTGTTTGGCAATCCAAAATGTCCTCCATTTTGAGCAGAAGAAGAATGAATTTACACTAATAATATGAATGTTTTTAGCTTTTATTTTGCCTTCTCTTACATTTTTATTGCATGTCCTGTGTTTTGCGGTGCCTTGTCCTTTGCGGTTAGGACATCTGATCACCCTGCCTATATAATAATAATAATAATAATAATAATAATATACACTCTCCTGTTTGGTTTTTTAGCACCTTTGCCTGATGAAGAAGCCAGTGGAGCTTTGAAAGCTTGCACAATGTATTTTGTGCATTTGAGTTGGCCCCGTAAAGGTATCAGAGAGCCCACATGGTATAGTGGTTTAAAGATAAGACTATGACCCCAGATGTGAGAAATATAAGCAAATATGTTGTCTTTCCATATGGATTTTTTAAAACTGTTATAAAGGGGCCTTTGCAACTTGTAGAAACATATATAGAGACAATATAGAATGGACTGTCCCAGGTAGACAAGTGTATATGTGGGAAGACAAGGTCACCAAAAGAAATAAAGAATTTATGGCATACCGCTAGGCAGAAAGACTCAGACATAAGAAATAGAAACAGGAATTGAAATTGAATGGGAAACTGAAGAAAGAAAGTGATGAAGGATAAATGTAATAGGTTAAGGTGAAAATAATGATGAGAAACATGGGCATTTTGGACAGATTGTAGACCTCAAAGTACTTAACTAATGGAGAAATGAGGAAGGGCCTCAAGTGTCAGGTTTTAGGGAATAAATACTTAGGCAAAAAAACTTGTAAGGTGTGCCTACTTGCTTAGGACACCTGATCTTGCAAGACCATATTGTATTAATAAATGTATATTGCTTCACCAATTGTATCCACATAATTTTATTCAAAATTGTGTTTCTGACACTGGAGATTAGAGTTTGATTTCCTGCTTGAGCATAAAAAACCACTGGATGACCTTGGGCAAGTCACACACTCTCAGCCTAAAAGGATGCAATGGCAATGGCAAACCCCCTCTGATGAAACTTGCCAAGAAAACCCCATGATATCTTCGCCTATCATAATAGGTTTTGTCTATCTTTATGATCTCTTTCATGATACACGAATCTTCATGATAGGGGTTTGTAATCTGGGGAAGTGGTAGAAAATTCTAAATTCCCCTCCCTAAACTACAAATCCCAGGATTCCATAGGATGTTGTCATGGCAGCTAAAGTGGAGTTAAAGCACTATAATTATGTATTACGAACAATTTTAGTGTGTTTTATGGTGGGGATGCATTGAGGGTTTCCTATTTTTTTCAGCCAGCTAGCTACCTGTACCTTTATGGTTGAGAGAGAACTGACACCTGGAGAAGCCGTTACAACATTAATTTCCCCCTTCCCTCTCTCTGTGCATGTGTGTGAATGAGCGAGCGTGCTTGTGTCTATATAGCAACTATATTTTTCTCTAAATTTGGTTTTGAGAACTTTTTGTTTGTTAAATTTGTATCCCAGCTTTCCATCAGTGGTGCCTAAGAATGGCTCCGTTATGGTACATGCAAAGGATATGAAATACGTGTAGCTGCTACCTCTGTATAAAAAAGAGAGAAGTGTACATGTAAAAGTGTCAGAATGAAATTTGTATTGCAGCAAATAACAACAAAAAAGATACCACAAAGACTAACAAATGTATTACCGATTAAGCTTTCATGGAATCAAGTTCATTTATTCAGATTCATCGAGTGCTATCTTCAGTTATAAGCTAAATGAGGATAACAAGGTAAATGAGACATATCTTTGAGGTAGGACATAATACATTAAAAGGAGGAGGGTAAGATACAGTCTCTCTCAAATTGCTTCATACTACTGTAGATATGTTACTTTTCAGTTTCTCCCATTTAGAATGTTTAAAATTTGAGCCCATGATTTAAAAACAAACAAAAAATTGAGAAAGTTAATCAGTTTTCTATATGGACGTTATCACACGGGGAGTTGCGGGGAGAAAGTGGAAATAAACGGGACGAGCGGAAAACTTTAATTTACGGGATTTGTCCCGTTCCTCCTCGTCTGATAACTAAATTCGAATTTAAAAGAGGGTTAATTCGAACGAAAACCTGATCTTTTCATTTTCGGGATTTTTGAGGATTTGAAAAGATCAAGTTTTCGTTCGATTTAACCCCCTTTTAAATTCGAATTTAGTTATCAGACGAGGTGGAACGGGACAAATCCCGTAAATTAAAGACTTCCGCTCGTGCCCGTTTATTTCCACTTTCTCCCTGCGACTCCCCGTGTGATAACGTCCTATGTAAATGTCTATACCATTTGAATATTTCTCCCATTTAGAAGAAGCACAATGAAAATACTTCATTCCATTTCAGAATTTGCAGTATTTATCATATTTTAGCTTTCTACCCAGTTTTGTTGCTGCTAAACACTCTTCAAATTTTGCATCCATTTCCTGGCTCTGAGCTTCAGTGAACAATGTCTTCCAGTCACCCACTTCACCTGTAGAAGAACAACAACAATGAATTCTATCCAGCTTTCTTCACATAATGGAACTTGAGGAGGCTAACAACATATTTTAAAATAATGCAGATTAAAACTATAGAAAGGCATTAATAAAAGTATACAATTTTATTATCCTACACTATCCTACACACCTATTTTTCCAGAAATATATCCCACTGTGGGACTCACTTCCTAGATTGTTGCCTTAGGACCTTACTTTGGAGTTAGCCAAATAAGGTAATAAGGAAATTCCATCTGAAAAAAAATGCAAAGGATGGGTATATTTGGAGATTATAAGTCCTGCAGGGAGGGAAAGAAACACTGGAGGGATGTCTGTGTACCTGGAGATTCTTGTTTGTTTGTTTTTTTAAGCTACTTTTCCTTGTTATTAAAATAAAGAAGATATCTTTTTTTCCAATTAATTTTTTAAACAATTGGCAATTAAAAACCCCTATATTTTTATCTTCTAAATTTAAAAAAAAACCTCATACTGTGCATGATATTTTATCTTCTAAAGTGCTTAGTGACTAAGGTGAAATGTTGTTATGAGACTGAGGATAGTCAGAAAGGTCTCTTGGGGGGAGTCATTTCCAACATAGTGATTCTAACTCAGTCTAAAGGATCCTGAATTAGTAGGAAAAAGTTCAAGATATAGCCATGTTAGTCTGTAGAATCAGTATGTAGAGAGACCTTGTAGCACCTTTGACACTAACTAAAGAAGTTGACAGCATGAGCTTTAGTAGACTCAAGTCTACTTCCTCAGATGCATTTGGTGGAAAATAAATTGTTCTGGTGAGATTCTTGGCTGGACATGTCGTTCTGTCAGGAGCAGAGCTGATTTACATCATATAGCTTGTGAAAGAACATGAAAGCCAAAAGATTATTAGATTCTTCCCTCCCTTAAGGAATGTAGTGCAATCCGTGGGTCAAATCAGACAATACATTTAGCTATTTATTTATTTGTTTTACACTAGTGAAAGCAAAGCAGACAATTTTCCTTACCTACCCCATTTGTATTTAGTATACAGTACTTTGTTTTGTGTTAGTAATATGAAGGCAAACTGGGGCTTAATTCATAAATCTGATTGCAATGACACATATGTCTAAGAGAATCTAGTTAATCATACAGAATACAAATTCCCCTGATGGCATAATTTGAAAGGCCTGCAACATGAATTAACATTGTATGGAGTTTTAGTTAACATTGTATGGAGTTTTAATGCTGTGAGCCGCCTCGATTGTTCGACAGAGAGGCGGGATACAAATAAAATTTATTATTATTATTATTTATGAAGCAGCAAGAAGTTGGTCGCAACAAGTAAGGGTCAGTCAAGGGAAAACTGGAAATTTCTATGGGCTCCAAAGATGCTGATGCTGTGTGAGCACTCTGAAATCTTGTGTGGAAGAAATGTTTTTGCACTGTGAAATACCTATACATTTTGGTAAATAAATACAAATAGTACAAAATGCCAGCGGTCTCATTCAGAGGAAACCAACCCTGACTTTTATTCCTTGAGTCACTGTGGAAAACTGAAATCAGATCAAAATATTTATTACATACTCCTCTAGAAGGCTCTTACGTTAGAATAATTGAATTAGAAGAGACCACGAGGGCCATCCAATTCAACCTTCTGCCATGCAGGAAGACACAATCAAACCACTCCCAACAGATGGCCATCTGGCCTCTGTTTAACAAAACCTCCAAAGAAGGAAGCTCCACTACTCTCCGAAGGAGTGGGTTCCACTGTCGAACAACTATTACTGTCAGGACATTCCTCCTAATATTGAGGTGGAATTTCTTTTCCTCTAGTTTGAATCCATTGTTCCAGGTCCTATTCTCTGGAGCAGCAGCTTGCTCCATCCTCAATATTACATCCCTTCAAAATTTAAACATGTCACCTCTTTCTCGATGCTAAACATATCCAGCTCCCTAAGTCTCTCCTCATGGGACATGGTTTTCAGAACTTTCACCATTGAGGTTGCCCTCCTCTGGACACACTCCATTTTGTCAATATCCCTTTGGAATTGTGGTGCCCAGAACACAGTATCCCAGGTGAGATCTGTTCAGCCAGGACAGGGGAAGGAGGAGGAGGAGGCTTTCCAGGCCAGTTCCTGCTAGGAAAGAGGAGAAAGCAGTTTCCAGGCAGCCATCTTGAGTGGGTAAGTTTTTAAATTCTTTTTAAAAACACTTGGGGGGAGTGTGACTGTGACTCAGCGGGTGGGGCTTTGTTGAGTGGCATTTGCAAATCAATAGGGGGTGGGCTAGGCAGTTAGCTCTATACAACTGCTGCCAGAGGCCAGTTTCAGGTCAGTTCGGCCAGGACAGGGGAAGGAGGAGGAGGAGGCTCTCCAGGCCATTTTCTAACAGAGAGAAGAAAGAGAAAGAGGCTTTCTAGGCAGTTTCTGCCAGGAAAGGAAACAGAGAAGGAGGCTTTCCAGGCCAGTTCCTGCTAGGAAAGAGGAGAAAGCAGTTTCCAGGCAGCCATCTTGAGTGGGTAAGTTTTTAAATTCTTTTTAAAAACACTTGGGGGGAGTGTGACTGTGACTCAGTGGGTGGGGCTTTGTTGAGTGGCATTTGCAAATCAATAGGGGGTGGGCTAGGCAGTTAGCTCTATACAACTGCTGCCAGAGCCGCGTGCCTAGCGGCGCGCGAATTTTATAACCAGTACTAATTGTAGAAAAGTTCCATTCATCAGCAGACTTAAACACTGGTGTTAGCAAGGGATTTTCTTTGAGGAGGAAAGCCGTAGTCCTCTTTCAGGTACTAATTAAGACTTAGTATGGACACTGAAGGAACTGCTGCCGTCACCTGCAATACCTGTGGGATGTTTGTATTCTTACCTACAGATGTGGGGAACTACACATGCTCAAAGTGCAAGTTGGTAGCCCTCTTGGAGGACAAAGTACAGCAGCTTGAGGCGCGAGTAGCTACACTTCAACACATTAGGGAGCAAGAGGCTTTCCTTGACAGAACAGAACAAACGGTCTTGGACGGGGAACACACAGAGGAAGTCGCTGGAGAAGAGAAGGTCACATCACGCACACAGGAGGTAGAAAGCTGGAGGAAGGTCACACACAGAAGTAAGGAGACCAAGGATCGTTCTGGGAGCTTGCGGCTACAGAATCGATTTCAAGCTCTTACTCTTAGCAAGGAGGACGCAGAAGAGCAGCATGGACAGATTTCACAGACACAGCAGGGGACCCTGGGAGTTCCACCACAGGGAACAGTCGCTGCTAAGACTCGGAGGAGGCGTGTGGTCGTGGTGGGGGACTCCTTGCTGAGGGGGACAGAAGCAGTGATTTGTGGGCCTGACAAGATGTCTCGGGAGGTGTGTTGTCTCCCTGGGGCAAAGATCCGAGATGTGACCGAGAGGCTGACAAGACTGGTCAAGCCTACCGACCAATACCCCTTCCTTCTGATCCACGTGGGAACAAACGACACAGCAAGACACAGCCTTCAGAACATCAAAAGGGATTACGAGGCTCTAGGAAAGAAGCTGAAAGAAATGGAGGCACAGATTGTCATCTCGTCTCTTCTGCCAGTTCAAGGACATGGTCCAGGAAGAGAAAGGAAGATAGCAGATGTCAACAATTGGCTCCGCAGATGGTGTCGTCGAGAACGATTTGGATTCTTGGATCATGGGCTGCGGTTCCATGAGGGCGGACTCCTGGCAAGGGATGGGCTGCATCTCACACCAGTTGGAAGAAATGTTTTTGCCAACAGTCTCAAGAATTGGATCAGGAGGGCTTTAAACTGAACTGTGTGGGGAAGGGAGACAACGTCCTGGAAGACAAAAGGACTGGAGAAAATAGTCAAAGTGTCATAGAGGAAACAAGGCAAACAGTACAGGGACCGAACAGTGGGAGGCAAAAAAATGGGCACAGACAGCAAGTAAAGGGGACACGTGGTCTTAGATGTCTCTACACTAATGCACAGAGCATGGGAAATAAGCAAGATGAACTTGAACTCCTAGCGCAACAAAGCAAATATGATATAATAGGCATCATTGAAACCTGGTGGGATGAGTCTCATGACTGGAATGTAGAAATAAAGGGGTATAACCTTTTCAAGAGAAACAGGACAAACAGGAAAGGAGGAGGAATAGCATTATATGTCAGGGATGTTTGCACCAGTGAAGAAATCCAGGACATCAATCCTGGAAGCCAAGTGGAGAGCATCTGGATAAAAATTAAAGGGGAAAGAAACAACAGGGATGTTAGTGTGGGAGTCTACTACAGACCCCCAACTCAAGCAGAAGAATTGGATGAAGCCTTTCTAGAACAGATGACCACACACTCAGAAAGGAGAAATATAGTAGTGATGGGTGACTTCAACTATCCGGATATTTGCTGGAAGTCAAACTCGGCAAAATCCTCAAGGTCTAGCAAATTCCTCACTTGCCTCGAAGACAATTTCATTGTTCAAAAGGTGGAAGAGGCAACGAGGGAGTCAGCTATTTTGGATCTGATACTAACTAACAAGGAAGACCTAGTTAATGGTTGGATCCTTAGGTGGGAGTGATCATGTCCTCCTGGAGTTTATTATAAGTAGAAAGGAGAAGCCAGGCATAGTCAGACACGCATTCTAGACTTTAGGAAAGCTGATTTTACTAAACTTAGAGAAATACTGAGGGTGATCCCATGGACAGGAATACTAAAAGAGAAGGGAGTTCAAGACGGATGGGAGTTTCTCAAAAGGGAGATACTGAAGGCACAATTTCAAACTGTGCCAACGAGGAGGAAGAATGGGAGGTGTCTCAAGAAACCAGGATGGATGACTAAGGAACTTGCAACTGAACTATGTTTTAAACGGAACATGTATAAGAAATGGAAAAATGGGGAAATCACCAAAGAGGAATTCAAACAAATAGCTAGCACGTGTAGGGTTAAAGTCAGAAAAGCTAAAGCGCAGAATGAAATCAGGCTTGCTAGAGAGGTTAAGAACAATAAAAAGGGCTTTTGGGGGTATGTCAGCAGCAAAAGGAAAAAGAAAGAAATGGTAGGGCCACTGTGTGGAGAAGATGGCAAAAAGTTAACAAGGGACAGAGAAAAGGCAGAATTACTCAACACCTTCTTCGCTTCAGTCTTCTCAGAAAAGGCAAAGGGTGCTCAACCTGAGTATAATGGAACAGAGGACAGAATAGGAGAATTTCAGCACAGAATAAGTAAAGAGATAGTACAGAAACATCTGGTTAATCTCAATGAATGTAAGTCTCCAGGACCAGATGAATTACATCCGAGGGTATTAAAAGAACTGGCAAATGTAATATCGGAACCATTGGCAATAATCTTGAGAATTCCTGGAAAACAGGAGAGGTCCCAGCGGACTGGAGGAGGGCAAATGTTGTCCCCATCTTCAAAAAGGGGAAAAAAGAGGATCCCAACAATTGTTGTCCAGTTAGTCTGACATCAATACCCGGAAAGATTCTGGAGCAGATCATTAAACAGAGAGTCTGTGAACATCTGGAAGATAATTTCAGAATCACAAAAAGTCAACATGGGTTTCAGAGAAACAGGTCATGCCAGACAAATCTGATCTCTTTTTTTGATAAAATTACCAGCTTGGTAGATGAAGGGAATGCTGTGGATATAGTATATCTTGATTTCAGTAAGGCCTTTGACAAGGTTCCCCATGACATTCTTGCAAGCAAGTTGGTAAAATGTGGGCTAGACAAAGTAACTGTTACATGGATTTGTAATTGGTTGACTGGTTGAACCCAAAGGGTGCTCAACAATGGCTCCTTTTCAACTTGGAAAGAAGTGACCAGTGGGGTGCCACAGGGCTCTGTCCTGGGCCCAGTGCTATTCAATATCTTTATTAATGACTTGGATGATGGTATTGGGGGCATAGTTATCAAATTTGCAGATGACACCAAATTAGGAGGAGTAGCTAATACCCCAGAGGACAGGATCAAAATTCAGAATGACTTGAACAGACTAGAAAGTTGGGCCAAAGCTAACAAAATGAAATTCAACACGGAGAAATGTAAGGTACTGCACTTAGGGCGGAAAAACGAAAAGTACAGATATATGATGGGGGACACCTGGCTGAATGAGACTACGTGTGAAAGGGATCTAGGAATCCAGGTGGACCACAAGTTGAACATGAGCCAACAGTGTGATGCAGCAGCTAAAAAGGCCAATGCAATTTTAGGCTGCATCAGTAGAAGTATAGTGTCTAGATCAAGAGAAGTAATAGTGCCACTCTATTCTGCTTTGGTCAGGCCTCACCTGGAATACTGTGTCCAGTTCTGGGCACCACAATTCAAAAAGGATGTGGAGAAACTGGAGCGTGTCCAGAGGAGGGCAACTAAAATGGTGAAGGGTCTGGAAAGCAAGCCCTATGAGGAACGACTTAGGGAGCTGGGGATGTTTAGCCTGGAGAAGAGAAGGCTGAGAGGTGATATGATAGCCGTGTTTAAATATTTGAAGGGATGTCATATCGAGGAGGGAACAAGCTTGTTTTCTGCTGCTCCAGAGACTAGGACCCGAAACAATGGATGCAAGCTGCAAGAAAAGAGATTCCACCTCAACATTAGGAGGAACTTCCTGACAGTGAGAGCAGTTCGACAGTGGAACACACTCCCTCGGAGAGTGGTGGAGTCTCCTTCCTTGGAGGTCTTTAAGCAGAGGCTGGATGGCCATCTGTCAGGGATGCTTTAATTGGGAGTTCCTGCATGGCAGGAGGTTGGACTGGATGGCCCTTGTGGTCTCTTCCAACTCTATGATTCTATGATTCTACGAAAGCACAAGTGGCACTATTATTTCCCTCCATCTCTACACTACACCCCTACAGATGCAACACAGGATCATTTAGATGTTGCATCACACTGTTGATTCATGTTTAGCTTGTGGTGTACTAGGACTTCTATATCCCTTTTGCATGTTATTAGAATAAACAGTACCTAAACTATAACCTGCTACCTAGGGCTCTTAAAATGGCATTATTACTCTGAATAAAGTAGTACCTTTCCTGAAGAAGATAGGTCCAAATGCACCATGAGTTTGGGGGGATTTGTCACTCATTTCTTGAAAGGTAGCTTTCTCTGCTGTAGACCTGATCTTCTCTTCAGAAAGAGGAAATGCATAAAAATCAGCTATAAGTTTTATTCCTTCATAAAGATTCTGTAAAATAATAACACAATCAAGTTAATTATGATTTCATAAATAGGATGGGACAGGCTAAGATTTGAGACAAATACATTTGTACTCTAGCCCCACTAAATAATTGCATCTGACATGACAAAATTGGCACAGCATGGCACTATGTAACAAGGATGGGGAACATGTATCTTTTTATATGCTGTTGGACTACAGTTCCTATCATCCCATTTGATTATGCTAGTCAAGGCTGATAAGTGTTACACTCCAGCAATATCTAGAACAGGGGTAGGCAACCTTTCCCCTTTAAGGGCCGAGGGACTTCAGCTCCCAGAAGCCTCAACCATGTTGGCCAATAGCTCCTGGGATTCTGGAAGCTGAAGTCCCTCGGCTTTTAAAGGGGAAAGGTTGCCTACTCCTGATCTAGAAGGTCATATGTTCCCTGCTATTATAATTTAGCTATGTTAGTCTGAATCAGTATGGAAGATGATCTGGTAGCACCGTTGAGACTAACTAAGGTCCAAGACACTGCAGAAATGATCCAGTTTGAGACTGTTTTAATTGCCCTGGCTCAGTGTTAGGGGATCTTGGGAACTGTAGTTTATTGTGGCACCAGAGCTCTCTGACAGAGAAGGCTCAATGTCTCAGAAAAAAAAAACACAATCCCCATGATTCCCTAGCACTAACCCTAACCCTAAAAGTGGACTCAATTTGCACTATTTCTGGCAGTCTGCAACCCCCCTAAATGTCTCACAAAACTGGCTCCCAGAATTGCCTAGCATTGAGTGTTGGTATTTGTAGTCAAAGTGGAAATGTACAGATGTGGGAAAGTTCTAGCTGTGAAAGTTTTAGCCTGCAGGTGGATTACACAAAAACAACTTAGCCAAAGTCAGTGCGTCTGGGAAGACAGGATACTAGAGAAAAACAAATTAGGTCATCAGAGTGTGTGAGAACCACTGGTCACATGACACAAGACACAGGAGGAAGGCTGGGTTTAGAAGCTGTTTAACAAATGTCTATAAAGGTATCAGCCTGGGGGTGGAGTTATCGAGGAGAGAGCTTTGTCTTGAGTTGATTGCTGGGCTTAGCCATGGAGTTTCCTTTGTTTTCTGCCTGTATGATGGATGTTCTACAATGTAAATAGTTATCATGTTAATTCTGTAACTGAAGAACCTTTTTTTTTTTTTAAGTGAATCTGATCTCTGGTCTGGTTTCATGGAATGCTGCAAGCTGCAGGGACCTACAGATCCAGAGATGTATGGAGCTGATGAATGGCAGTCCTGCATACACTCTGCACACTCTCACCATAATTCAACACTGAGCCAGGGCGGCTAAAGCGGTCTCAAACTGGATTATTTCTGCAGTGTATTTTGGACCTAAGAGAAGTAACTTTGAAGCATAAGCTTTTGTAGACTGGGTCTACTTCATAAGAGGAAGGCCTGCAACATGAATTTTCTGAAAAACAAATGTTTTTAATTTTTTGCTACCAGAATTCTTCATTTTCTGTCATGCCTAATAATCCATGTTATTTTTAAAAAATGCTACTTAAATTGAAAATATATAAAATAACTGGCCAAGTTAGGGACACTACCACTGCTTAGTTTATATGTATCCAAAGTCCCATGTTAATTACTTTAATATTTTAGTGAATGTTTTTATATTCTTATGAAATTTACAATACAAAGGGTTAGGCTGCAATCCTATACCCAGTTACTGAGTTTAATAAGACTTACTTCTGAGTAAACCTGGATAGTAGTAGTAATCTCATTGACACATTTGTTCATTTTGTGTTAACCAACTGCAAGATTACTTTTTTGTTCATTTTTAATTTGTTTAAAATTGTTAAATTTTAAAAGAGAATATCAAATGCATAGCAAATGAATAACAAAATACTAAACAGGAATACATTAAAAATAAATATAACTGCTACCACAAAAATAACTAATAAATATTTACAGCAACAGAACAAATATTTGCAGCAGCAGAACAACAGCAAAACAAATCAAACACAATTCTTCTTGTGGAACAGAAGATAAAACATCATGGCAGAACACATATGTGATGAAGCCATGTGAACCTCATGGGGAAGGGAGTTCCAAAGATTTGTCCCTCTATTTCCTGACCAATATCACAAAGGGAAGGAGGGAAGGCTGAGCATGGGGAAGTTTCTATAGGCTTTGATTGCTGTAATGAAAGAGAATTAAAGGGAGGTGCTCAAGTGGAATTAGCTGAATAATGTCAGAAACCACTAACTACCTGGTATAAAAAGAAAATGCATGTCTTGTATGCCTTGTTTAGCATTTGAAAATGCCAAATGATTCTGTGGGGCTAAGTTAGAATTGTACTGAGAATTGCCCTTGATAATAGAGAGCTCCTTCTATAACAGTACTCAGAAGAATAAGTATGTATTCTCACTTCTTTCAGTTCTTCATACATGAGGATCATGATATTTTCTTCATCCATATGTTTGTCCCAAGCAAGAGCATGTTCAAAGTAGGATTGCCAACCAACTAAAATGAAATGCCAACACAGTATACATCAAAGTGTGTGTGTGTGTGGGGGGGGGGAATATCACAATGGCATCAGTTTCAGCTTGCACAAAAACTTCACAAGGATATGTTAAGAATATAACTACAGTATTAATTGATTGCAATTCACCCATGCAGTTGGAGCCAGACTTAAATTATCACACACAGTTTTTAAACAGCAATGGCAGTCCTAAAATAGTGTCTTTGGCAATACTTATCACACGCCATCACCTCCAACCCTGTAGCTGCTGTGTTTCCCAAGTGTGGTTAGGGTTCCCTTTTCATTGATGGGGGAAATACGTTTACAAGCCTCCAGTCAGTGCCAGAAATAGCCATGATATATTTGCATCAGGGTTACCATAAGTCAGAAACAACTTAAAGACATACAATAATGAAGTATTGCACTTCATCTAATTTTCATTTATATGTGCTGGTTATCCACATTGTACTGAGGCCACCCCAATGCAGAATTTCTGGCCACAAATTTTTGAGTTTAAAAACATCTGGAGAGCCACATGCTGTCCACTGCATCTTAAAATGTGGTATAAAAGAAGTCAATCACTGCAGCAGTCCTGTTTATTGCTGTTAAGTGTCAAGTCAACTCTGACTTATGGTGACCCTATCCTAGTTTTTTCCTGGCATGATTTTTTATTCAGAGGAAGTTTGCCAGTCTTCCCTTGAAGCTCACAGAGTATGGACGTTATCACACGGGGCTCAATCCAAATAGAATCCAAACGAAATGGCGAACAAATCCGGATTATTTGCCCGTGTTTCAGCACAACGTCGCACATGACCCCGACAGAAAGTGGAAAGAACCGAGATCTTTTGAATTTTGGTTTCTTCAGGAATTGCAATTGCGCAACGAGAATCATTTTGCATTTACCGTAGGTCTGATAACCAAATATGTATTGTGGTGCATTTCCCCGCTGTTGCCATGGTTCCAGCGAGCATTCCTCTCTCTGCGCATGTGCAGGAGGCTCATTTCGGCTACATTTACGGGTTTTTTTCTCTTGTGTGTTGACGTTCGATACACTTACTGTAAATGCGCAATGAAGGTAATGACGTATGCAGAAACAAGGGTTATTTCCCGTTTATTTTCGGGATGCCTCATTTCCACTTTTATTTCTGCTTTCTGGCCCACGTGTGATAATGTCCTAAGACTTGCTCAAGGTCATCGAAGGGGTATCCGGTTTCTTGGAATCTTAGTCAGGCATTTAAAACATTGCATCACAGTGGCTCTAAAGTCGTGTTTACATGGACTTAACTATGAATAGGATGTTTCAGATTAATATATCTAAAATGTGAGACATGCCAAAGATTAACTAAATATAGTTTGCATGCACACATTGGATACAATTTTGTGTGCCTTCCAGATGTTTCTGACTGATGGCAACACTGAGATGAACCTATCATGGGATGCTCTTGGTAAGATTTGTTCAGAAGGGGTTTTCCGTTGCCCTCCTCTACAGCTGAGAAGGTATGACTTGCCCAGGGTCACCCAGTGGGTGTTAATGACAAGCATGGGTTCAAACCCTGCTCTCCAAATTCCTAGTACAAAACCCAGATGATGGCTGATTAATTGAAGCTCTTCTTCCCATAAGGCACATGACCAATATAAGTCTCTAATTATCCCAACTTTCTTGTCTCCACATATTACAAGTCTTCAGAAGCCTTTAGACCCCTTAAAATACATTTAAAAAAAGAGAGTAGAGAAATACCTCAGACATACCTTCACCATTCATGAACATTTGAAAGAATTTATCCCAGGAGCTGACATTAGGAAGCAAAGGATTTTTGTTGTAAAAATGATAATAGGAGACAGCTGTATCCTTGGGATTTCGAAACATTACAAGTATCTATGAAAAACAACAGTAAAAGGCATGTTAGACTTGTGACTGACAACAGACATTGACATCTAGTGATTTGAACTGTTTGTGTATTGAAACTAACGTTAGTTTAGAGGCAAACTAAAGATGCTGGAAATATTCAGCTGGCATCAAAATCTGTAAATTAATCTGAAATCCCATTCCCTCACATCCCACTTAACGTGGGAGGGGAGAGAAAGAGATACAACAAAAAGTAAGAAATTGAGGGGAGTAAATTCCAATCGTCATCCCTGGACCCCAATATATCCTCTTGTGAAGATGTCGGATTAGACTTTGTTTCATATTAAGGATCCATGTTTCCATCTTTGTGTCCAAGAAAGAAATTTAGTTCAGTACATTTGGGTCTTGTGTGTCAAATTTGTAGATGGCTTCCAGTTTGGAAGATCCTTTGTTCAAGGACACATTACCTGGAACAGACATTACAGAGAAAAGAGCACCTCTGCCTCCATTTATGTTGATAAATCAATAGGTTGAACATCAGCTTAGTGTTAAAAG
The DNA here is from genome assembly GCA_026167975.1 of Phrynosoma blainvillii. NCBI lineage: Eukaryota > Metazoa > Chordata > Lepidosauria > Squamata > Phrynosomatidae > Phrynosoma > Phrynosoma blainvillii. The sequence continues at coordinate 68,413,473 of JANUYF010000001.1, read as the reverse complement.
AAAAAAATGTTGTATTGTGAGGTCTACAGAAATTTATTTAGTAACTTCATCCTTGTAACCCGCCAATCCCAGAACATTGGTGGTGAAAATACTGAAAGCAGTCACTTACCTTCACCTTATTCTCAAAAAAAGGTTTGGGAATGTTATTGTAATGGAGATGAGTTGTAAAAATACGAGGCGAAGGCTGATTTTCCATTTCCTAGAAAAAAAATTAAATACAGCTATGCATAACCAAAAGTCTATCCTCACACGTGTGGAAAGTCACAAGTGTATCTCTATACCTGGAAAACATGGAAATATAGGATTATTTTATGGAAGCGTAGTGTGTAGTGAAATAGTGAAGCAGGGCTTGAGAAGCAATATGAAACAGTTGCAACTGTATATAACATACAAGGCCCTCATTCCCACTATGATTTAAAACAAATTGCTGATTGGGTTATATGTCTGTCATTCCCACTTGAAACCAGTTCCGAACTGACTGCACTCAGTTTCAATCATGATGAAGCGAGGCAAATGCAAAAGAACTGCTCTTGCCTGACATTAGTTTTTTGATGGTTCTTTTGAAAAGAAGTTATTAGCAAGCGTGTTCATCAAGTGGGAACAAAAGACCAGAATCACATCAAACTGAAGGGAAGGGATTACTGTGGCAAAGGGTTGGCACATCCCTCACCAGATTTTGGGGAAATCTGCAAGGCTGGGAGGGCAGCCCCTCACCCAGGGGAGAGTCCTCTATATGACATCCATGACTGAGGCATCCCAGGGGACTTGGAGGACATGGGGAGTTGAAGTGGGGCCCTCCCAGCCTTTCAGGACTTGGAGGACATGCTTCCTTGTCAAGCTCAGAATCAAAGGCATTCTGGAATTCCTCCTGGACAGAAGGTTGGACTGTAGGATGGGTCCTGGAAAAGATGAGGAGTGGAAATGGTGGATTTCCCCCAAAACTAGTGAGGGATATGATTCTAGTGAGGGATGGGATTCTGGCCACGGCATCCATGAGTCCCTCCTGTGTTTTCTTGAATGTGTTGCTAGTTGCATCACCGATGACGCATAGATGATTGACAGGCATTTTGAAGGGGCACAAATGAGTGGGAATGACAATCATGTCAAAATAAAACTGAATAAAGAAAAGACCCGCTTCCATAGTGGGAACAACACATGGACTGGAATCAATTCACCAACCTGGAGCAAAAGCGAATCGCAAACCGGGTTAATTGTAAGTTGGAATGAGCCCAAAGTATCTAAGGAAGTAGACTTAAGTCTATGAAAGCTCATGCTGCCAACTTCTTTCTTTCAGTTAGTCTCAAAGGTGCTACAAGATCTGTCTACATACTGATTCCACAGACTAACATGGCTATCTGTGTTATCACATGGGAAGCAAAATGCTCAAATCCCTTCAATAAACGGGGTTTAAATCCCAAGAATATCCCACAAAAGCGGGATAGTTTTCAGACACATCGGGCTAACTGAGCATTAATATGACATTAACCTGTGCAGAAACTGGGCAAATCGTGCTGCTTTTACTTTCAGGATTTTCCCAAAAGTAAAAAGTGGTGCAATTTTGCAGCTTTCTGCACGTGTTAATGTCTCATTAATGCTCAGTTAGCCCAACATCGTCTGAAGCTTTTGCGGGATAAATCCCATTTATCTCTGGGATTTGGGCGCTTCCCTCCCATGTGATAAATTCCTATATCTTTGTATACAAGGTATATATAACATTTACCCCTTCCCCCAATGAGGATGAAAAATTTGCTTATTAACATCATTTTTTATACTTAAGATACAAATAATTGCCTTGTTATGCATTGGAGGAGGTTGTGTCAAGAGGAAGAGGGATGGTTGGAGAGTGCTGAGATTCTTACAAAGTGGAGATGTGAGGGAGTGAATTTGGGATACCTGGCTCCTTCATGCTACACATGTGCTTTAACATTCATTTTTGTAGACCTCCCTTCTTGATTCTGAGTGGGAAGACAGACGATATCGTTATTTATGCCACAAATGTCTGAATATGCTCAGAGGCACTCAATTTTTTTTCTTAATCTGAAATCTCCTTTCTTGATTTACCAGCACATCCTCATAGCCACTTACCAACATGCTTCTCTACTGTAATGGAATTATGTCCTCTAACTGGAATTAACACGTAATTCCTTATTCACCTTTCCAATCTAGACAAGCAATCCACATTGTTTGAAGAGTGAGTCAACAGGATACATTTTGGTATTGGTGGAAAGGTGGCAGACAACAGAAGAGAGATGTAGAATTACAAAATTTAACTGAATGGATTGTTAGATTTCATGATTTAGAAAGGCTATCCCTGATTTGACAATCTCAAATGTATAGCAGTACAAATCACTGTTAGGATATAGGATCCTAGGGAAACTGTCCAGAGGTGGGACAAAGATAACGGGGTTACCAAAGGTCAATAAGCAGCCATGATGAGTCAGCATTTGGACCTAGCTGAGTCATATGGTCTGATGCAAGCATGGCAGGATATGAAGCCATCATGTGGCTGAAAGTGCACAGTCATGCCACATGAGGGACACGTATAATGGTACTAAATGCCCAGGGACGGCACATGTATATAAGGGGAGGAGCATCAGTGTACAGCGTGAGCAGTTGATGATGTGTATGTGGCTAGAGATTCTGTCAGTGAGGACAAGCTCTGTAAACAGTGGAAGGAAGAATAAAAGCCTCCTTGTGAAGAACTCAGTGTGCTGTTGTGTTTGCAGCTTTTGTGAGTGGGAAAAGGAGTTCTCCAGCCTGCATCAAGCTCTGTGTGATTTCTTGGGTGTTCATCCAGGTGCACAGCTTCAGCACAGTGCACTCCAAGTTGCACAAGCATTCCAACAATCACACCATCCCTAACTATAAATCTGACTCTAGGATTTGTAATCCAGTGCATTTGGAAAATGCCCAGGTGTGAAAGGCAACTTGCAAACTACACGCACGCACGCACGCACACACACACAGATATCTCTTTTGAAGGAGCCACTAAAATTAGCCACTAGGGGGCAACTGTGACAACCAAACAGGCCATTCTTTGTAAATCCCATGGTTTCTTTAAAAACTAATAATATGTATTGATTAATCCTAGTAATGAATTAAATTCTACCTTGCCAATATTAATGACAAATTATTTCCCCATTTCTAAGTATCAAACCTAGTGAATTATTGTTTAAAAAATAACATTCCAAGCTTTGCAAAAGGACAATGAGTAAAATTGTGGGAGGGGAATCTTTCTTTTTTAGAAATGCCTTGAATGCCTACTACAGAGTATGAGTGGCATTTTTGTCATGTTTCTTTCCCACCACTGTTTTAGCCCAGGAGAGACCTTTTTTAAACCAGTAATTTTAAAACCAAGAAGTAAAGTAGAAACCTGTATTTCAACCATCTATAATATGCTGTCTATTTATTTGACAATACTCTAGAGCTGGGATTTATTTCAAAGTGTCTAACACTATAATGTTAAACAATAACATCTGAATCACAATATAAATATACATTGTATAGTATAACATATACATACAATACAATATAATTGTTATATACTTAAAATGTGATACATTCTATGTGATATAAATAATACATTTTCCAGACAGACTTTATGAGTTCATGCTGACCTTAACTTTTTCTGGGGGTCCAAACTCAAGCATTTGTAAGGTATTTGGTGGTAAATAATCCTTGTAACTTGCAGCTACCATGTTGTTTAAAATATGTCGTGCCCAGTTAGTACCTGCAACATTAAAGCAAATAATTAGAGTCAACAACGTAAGGCACACACAGCCAAGCAAACAATCAGTGAAGAGGAAGTATGCCAATTTCTGTGCTATTAAAATAAGTTGCCTTTATTTTCTGAATTTTAACTACTATCTGGCTTCATTGTTATGCTAAATTACAGTTTAGCATTTTGGAAATGAACAAAGAAATCTTGGGACTGTATTCTCCCTCCACAACCCTTGTGTATCTGGATTTTCCCCCTCTGATGAGGCAACCCCTTCTTTGTCACTTCATCCTCATCAGCATATAGTGGTTAGTGCTTTCTCTGCAAACCTAGGATTGCAAACTTTAGTTTTTTGTGGATTTTTTTTGGGGGGGGGGCTGTGAGGCCGTGTTCTAGAAGAATGTATTCCTGACGTTTCGCCTGCATCTGTGGCTGGCATCTTCAGAGAATGGTGGCATGGAGGTGTGTGGGGCATATATACTGTATGACCCTTGGTTGAGAGGAAGTGCCACCATTCTCTGAAGATGCCAGCCACAGATGCAGGTGAAATGTCATCTAGGACACAGTCTCACAGCTCGAAAAACCCACAAAACACTATGGATGCCTGCTGTGAAAGCCTTTGACTTCACACTGCAAACTTTGTTTAATGCGACAAGCACTAGTCAGAGTTCATTAAGATTAACGAAATGGCAAACTCTGATTTCCTTCAAACAAAAATCAGTGGGGTGAGTTTACAGCAGATAAAGAAAGAAGGGAAAGAGGATGTGTTTGATCCCGAGGTCACTTTTCTTGGCTCATTCATTTGGCTTTATGCCTGAACCCTCTTGGAAGGTGTGTAGTAATCAGCATTTGTTTGACCAGTAGATACTGTTTGCTAAAGAGAAGCTATTGATTGTATAGAAGCTACTGTATTTTTAAAAAATTCAAGTTTTTCAACATTTCCTTGTCAGATCTTACAAATGCATTTTTCTTATCTTTAACACCCTACCATGCAAAATACCACCAACATATCTGCATACCTATGAAGCAAGATAAGCTACAAGTGACCTGGAAATCATTTCATGTTTTACAGGCCTTTCTTGTGCCTAAAATGGCCCAGGGAAGTAATGTGGCAAAAATACTTGCCCTGCCACATTACTTGTTTGGGAGCATATTTTGATCCTTCGGAGTCCTGGGGGCCACAAAAATGGTTCATGAGCCACACTTTGCCCAATCCTTACTCATAGGAGACTATAACATGAGGGAAATCAGGGGATTAAAAAGGCATTTCCCTGGGAAAGTCATACAATCAGGGTGAAGATTTTCACACACATCACAATTAGAGAGGACTTATCTTGGGAAGAAGCAGGAATGCTCCAGCAACAAATCATTCACAGGGAAATCCTGTAAATGGTTTGTTGCTGGAGCATTCCTGGTTCTTCCCAGGATAAGTCTTCTTAGATCGTGACATTGAAAATGCTTTTTTAATCCCCTGATTTTCCCCGTGTGATAGTCTCCATACTTTTCCAATCTCGGTTGGCCCATATAGTTCCTACAGCCAGAGAGATACAGTGGCAAGGAAGGAAGAGAGATCAGAGACCTAAAGTTGTAAGGAAACAACAACAACTAATCCCTTTAACTCTGGTAGTATTGCCAGAGTAGAAACTGGATTTGGATCATGTACTTTTAATGGTTGTTTAGAAGAGGAAATTTCAGCAAGTATTTCAGCAAGTGATACTTATTACCTGGTTGCATGACAAGCAACACCTGTTGAAGTTCCCCCTTGTACACAAGCATTACATCTCCAGTTTCCAATCTGGCAATCCTAACCATGGGACAAGGTAACTAATCATGGAACAAGATTTGAGGCTAGCATCTTAAGTGGCACAATTTTGCCCACATGATCAATTCCCTGTATGTTCAGTGAGAAGCTGCTGCCAGCTCAGTCATATCCCCAGAGAAGCTCTTTGGGAAGGGTAGCACTGTGTTAGGAAGGAGCAGCACAGGAAACTTCAACACCTGATAGGTAAAAAGGCACATCACATTGCTTAAAAAACCAAACAACCAAATTCTGCCAACCCAGCTTGATTTTCACACTTGGCCATGAGCAACAACACTGTAGTTCCCATATGGATGTAGAGCAGGGGTAGGCAACCTTTCCCCTTTAAGGGCCGAGGGACTTCAGCTCCCAGAAGCCTCAGCCATGTTGGCCAATAGTCCCATGTTGGCCAATAGTCCCATGTTGGCCAATAGCTCCTGGGATTCTGGGAGCTGAAGTCCCTCGGCCCTTAAAGGGGAAAGGTTGCCTACCCCTGATGTAGAGCATCTGCCATCAAATAGTCTGGTAAGAATTGGTACCACATCCTTTCCCCTTGTAAGCCCTCCTTAAAAGAATACTCACCACATTTGGGATAAGTTACTATCAGGACATCATCGTTTCTGACTTCCATAGTTTCCAGGGCTTCAAAAGTCTCAGCACAACAAAGGCGCTGAGGATACAGCACTCCTCTATAAGAAAATAACAGCTCATTCTTGTTATCTTTTGGGGCAATTAAAAATTTTTCTGAGTTCAGAAAGCCACTTGTTTCCTCAGCCATCCTTTCCAGTTGCTGGCGTCCTCTGACTTGTCACAATCCCTTTTAAAGAGCAGATTCAGTTCTTTTGTGATCAGTGTGTTCACACGTACACTGGTCTTTCTTGTTCAGAAAAGGATATTTCAGAGAAGGAAACAATCCTGAATCACAAACACTCCTATTCTGGACTCCAGTTCAGACTTTGGTTTGTAATACCATCTGACTTTTTTAGAGCAAAGTACTGCTTAATCTTCCCCTGGCTGAGTATAACTCTTTTTGGAAGGGAAAATGGCTTGTGGAACAAGACTGCAACACTAGGGGCCCTAGAGTGGAGTGAATTGAGTAAAACCAAATGCACAGATTAAAGAAAGCACTGTCCCTTTAAGGAAGGAATATTACATAGTGTGTTATTGTCTCACAGCTGTTGTAACGCTAAAAAAGTCTGTTTATTTGCTCTAGAAATCAGTCAAAAGTGTTTAAAATACAATGCAAGATATGTAGTAAGATTAGACCTCCTACAGCAGTTCAACAATAACTGGGTGGTTCTGTAATTATACTTTGTTCATTTATAATGTGAATTGCTTTTAAATCTTGTTTTATTGTGTTCTAAAATTTTGCAAGGCACCCTGGATATTTTATTGAACTTTGGTTTATAAAATCCCTCAAGTGAAATGAATATTGTGTTAGGGAATCTAGCAACACTGTGCTCTATGAGATGCAATGTAAATTCTTCAACTATTGCTTCCTCATTGTCAGGAGTGTAGATCATGACCACAGCTTTACAACACAATCCTACACATATTTACAAAGTAGTAAGTGCACTGAACTGAGAGGGACTTACTCTCAGGTTAGAGGATAAAGCATTGTAGTCTTGATAGCAACAGCACTGAGGTAGAAAGAAAGATTATGTCCACCAGAATCAGGTAATGCAGGAGGAGTCTATTGCAGTCATGGATTTGACCAGAGCTTGGAAAATTTACTTTTTGGACTACAGTTCCCAGACTCTCCTCCAAGCATGGCTACTGGACTTATTGGCTGGCTGTTGTGTCTTGTCATCCAAAAAGTCACTTTATGAAGCTCTGATGTTTACTTTGCTGAGTTATCCAATCCAATTGGGGTAGCAGTGAAGAGTAAGGAGATCTGCAAACACACTCCTGATGTGGCTTCTTAGATCTATTGTTTTTGCAGTCTAATAGGAATCATGTGGCCTGCCAGATGTTGTTGGATTACAATTCCCAGCATTCATCACTATTGACTAGGACTGATGAGACTTGCAGTCCAACAGCACAGGGGAAGAGTACAAACAAAGATGACACAATACTGATTGGGTGAGGGAAGGAGTGGAGAGGAGAAAAAAGTACTAAAAGCAAAACAAACACAGCACTTGGGCTGGGTGGGGGGAGAGGAGGGGGGAGCCCAATCTAACCCCTCACCACTGATCATATATATATATATATATATATATATATATATATACACACGCACACACTGAATATACATTGAAGCAGAAAAACATGGTGACACACACCAGGCTTGCTGGACTCAACCAGTCCCACTCATCAAAAACCCTGCCCTGCCATGCCCTAACCCCAGCCCCAGCCGAGCCTCATTGTGCAGTCCACACATACATGAGAATATCTGGATTTTCCACTCAAATCTGGAGTAAATCAACCCTTTATTCCCAAATTAATAGTCCAGATTAAAGACCTGAGGCATTGAAAAGAGTCAGATTTGGCCCAAATCATTCCATACATTGGGCGTACAAGTTGAATTGAAAACAAGGTGAGACAGCTCATTTGACCTGTGTAGACAAGCCCTTCAATTTTACTTAGTACAACCCCCCAACGCCCCCCCCCAACATTGCTGCTTTAGATCTTTTTTCCCTTATTGCACACTTGCTCCTGTTCTTGCAACACTGTCTTAATTTCATTGTCATGTTTCTTCAAGTCAATTCCAACATATGGAAACACTATCCTAGGGTTTTCTTGGCAAAACTTATTCAGAGGAGGTTTTCTGTTGCCTTTCTCTTTGGCTGAGAGTATGGTCCAAAACACACTGTAGAAATAATCCAGTTTGAGACCGCTTTAACTGCCCTGGCTCAATGCCAGGGAATTCTGGGAACTGTAGTTTTGTGGGACATTTATCCTTCTCTATCAGAGAGTTCTGGTGCCACAATAAACTACAATTCCCAGGATCCCCTAGCACTGAGCCAGGGCAGTTAAAGCGGTCTCAAACTGGATTATTTCTGTACTGTGTTTTGGACCTATGACCTGTCCAAGGTCGGCCAGTAGATTTCTATGGCTGAGCAGAGGAATAACACTGGTCTTCCAAGTCCCAGTCCAAGACTCAAAGCACTACAGCACACTTGCTCCCATCTTCCTTTTACTTTAGCAGAATTACTTAATTGCACTATTTAGATGGATTAGATTTCCTATTTTCACCTGATCCCTTATATTGCCTTGCCTGCATGAGGCAGGCTTTAACAAGGAATTTGTAGAAAGGAGGAAATGGAAGATTAGGAGGCTAATCTCTGGGAGCATAATTGGCTGCTTTAGCCCAGCGAAGGAAAAAGTCTGCCTAACTTCTAGCTAAACCTTTTTAAAAAAAAGTTATCAACAGATGTGTAAGATGCATCAGAGATCTACCCCATAGAGTTGGCATTGGAGCATGGTGAATACAATCATGAGTTACTTGGTCTGTACAGTACTTAGTACAGTGTATGAATGAATCCCCTGATGTCAAGTACTATGTAAATTATGCCTCTGCATACTTATTCTTTACTTATTCTTTAATAGTCTCAATTTTCCATACATTTCTTTCTTCAAGAAGTAAAAATACAAGAATCATAATCAGGTCCCTGCAGTGGAATACAGTTGTAATAATTATTATGATTGTTCTTGTGGCCAGAAATTGTAGTGAACCTTTAGATCTGTATCTCTGAAAGCTTCCGTTTGTAAATGTAAATTTAAACCAAGACAATATAGTTATCTCAAATTCTTTCCCCCCTGTTCATTCTCTCATTCTGCTTTTTTGGTGTTGTCAGTTGCTGTCAACTTGGCTTCAACTTATGATGACCCTGTCAATGAAAGACCTCCAAGAGCCCATGTTATTAACAATCATGCCAATGTCTTGCCAACTTAAGTCCATGGCTTCCTTGCTCAAGTTTTGCCTTAAGGTCTGTTAACTGTAATAAAGGCTTGATTGAGCCTATCCACCTGTAATATGGTCTTTCTCTTTTCCAACTGCCTTTGACTTTACCAAGCATCATCATATTTTCTAATGAGTCATACCATCACATGCTATGTCTGAAGCATAATAACCTGAGTCTGGGGGGGAGTGGTGGTTTCAAGGAAGAGCTTAGGCTTAATTTGCTCTAGGACCCCCCTCCCCCACCCCCCCGGCAGTCCATAGTATCTGTCTGTACAACTCTCCTCCAGAACCATACTTCAAATGAATTATTTTCTTGTCAGCTTTCTTTGCCATATGTAGATACTGGAAATACAGTAGGCCTTCAGTATCCATGGGGATTTGGTTCCAGGACCTCTCGCGGATACCAAAGACTAGGGATACTCAAGTCATTATTTAAAATTTAATTTTACCTGAAACTGAGGCATTCAGGCTGAGAAGCAATATAGGCATGATTCTCCTGCTTGCCTCTCCCTTTTTCTCGGTTGATTTGAACCTATCCTGGGAAGGAGTTAACAGTGCAGTCAGAAGCAGGACATCCCTGGCTCTGAGGCTTTGGTTTGCAATGCTGTGTGTCTGCTGTTGAACTTATGATGGGAAATGGGGCTTTGGTTTGCAGCACTGAATCTGATTTGAACCTATAACGGGAACTGGGGCTTTGATTTGAGATGCTGCATGTTGCTTCTGACTGCCTTGTTAACTCCTTCCCACCATAGTTTCAAATCAGATGCTCAGCACTGTAAACCAAAGCTTCAGTTCCCACGATAAGTTCAAATTAGACACCAATTGGGCATAAAAAATGATCACAACAAAAGAGTAACAAAAACAAAATATAACAATTAAGTTAAACTATTTTAATCAAGACAGATACTTTATGTTATCCACTGTTATATACTTTTTAATATATATTTTAAAAGTATACAGTGGATGAGTTTTCTGTTTTGTTGAACAGAGCTTGCACATGTATTTATTTCTGTATTGAATGTCCTGGAACAATACCAGATCCTGCAAAAAGAGAAAATTAAAACTGAAATAAATACCATCACTGAAGGTGAAATGCCAATGAAATGCCATTATGTGTAAGGAATATTACTTTAGTGATTGTAAGAATGAAAAACAAAAACAAAAACAATAAAACCCAAATAACTGAAAATGGCAGCAATCATGTTTAGTAACAAATACTTAAAAGACAGGTTTACCCCAAAGGCATAAAAGTATTCCAGTTTTGGACAATCATATCCTGAATGTGACACTGTCTAGAAAGCTATTATTTAGTTGTTTAATATACCCTTTACAAACAACAAAGGCTCATTGTATGTCAAAACAACTAGTAAAATTACAGAATGGTATTTTGTTCAAGGTCACACATGCATTAATAATTTCTGTTTAAGTGGTGGACCTGCCTTTTTTAAAAACAGTGGTGGACCTGCCTTCACACCCTAATTATTACCTCATCAACACTTGATTTTTTTACATGTATAAAAACAGTAAAAGGCGAAAGATTTATACGATCTGAAGAGAAACCAGAGTATATGCGGAGAAAATTCTAAATTAATTGGAAAGATATATAAAAAATTATTAGAAATAGAGAATGAGGATGAAGTTATCAAAGATACCATGATAAAATGGGCACAATATGTGGGTCACTCAATTCAGTTAGAGGATTGGGAACGAACATGGAATGAAAGAATGAGACATACAATCTCTCAAAACTTAAAAGAAAACGGGTATAAAATGTTTTACAGATGGTATCTTACTCTGATAAAAATGCAAAAATATATACAAATCAAAGTAATTTATGTTGGAAATGTAGAGAAAAGGCAGGTACATATACGCACTGTTGGTGGGACTGTAGCTGAGCAAAAAAAATATTGGAGGGAGATAAAGTTTCAAATCTGTGATATATTACAGATAAAACTGGAAATGAAACCAGATTTTTTTATTAGGAATGACAGAAGAGGAATTAGAGAAGAAATATGGAAAATTTTTATTTTATATGTTTGGAGTAGCAAGAATTTTATATGCACAGAAATGGAAAACGAAAGACATACCAGACATAGAGGAATGGAAAGTGAAATTACTAGACATGATAGAGATGGATATACTAACACAAAATTTAAAAAATGAGGTTTCTGACAAGGTGAGGACAGAATGGACTACAGTGTTCACATATATAAAGGAACAATGGGATAATGTAATAATTTAAACAAATTGCTGAATATAAATTCAGCTAAGAAAAAGAATGTAAAATTTTAGATTAAAATGTTGGAATGGTGAGCTATAATTTGTAATGATTAAGAAGTAGGATAAGTAATATTAGATGATTATGTAGTAAGTAGCAGAGACAATATTCAATATCCAATATTTAATGGATAAAAGTAAAGTAGAAATGAGAATATATAATATAGAATATTACATAAGAAGACATAAGAAAGTCAATAATATCACAATTCATATTGGGGGGAGGAAGCTATGGAATTAATGTAAGTATGGACCTTATCACACAGGGCCCAATCCAAACAGAATCCAATCGAAATCCCGACCTAATACGTATTATTTTCCCGTGTTTCCACACGACGTCGCACAGAACCCCGACAGAATGCGGAATGATCCGAGATCTTTTGAATTTCGGTTTCTTCAGGAATTACAATTGCGCAACGGGATTAATATCGCTTTTACCGTACGTGTGATCACCAAATACGTATCGCCAAATACATATTGGGGAGCATTTCCCCGTCATTACCTCCTCGGAGCGCCAACCCAACGCGGGGCCGGCATTCCAAGGAGGAGCTCCTTGGAGCGCCGATCCAACGCAGGGCCGGTGCTCCAAGGAGGACCTCCTCGGAATGCCGATCCGACACAGGGCTGGCACTCCAAGGAGGACCTCCTCGGAGAGCCGGCTCTCCAAGGGGGACCTCCTCGGAGCACCGCTCCGACGCAGGGCCAGCGCTCCAAGGAGGACTTCCTCGGTGAACGCTGCGGCGGGAGGTCCTCCTCAGAGCACCGGCTGTGCAGAGGGCTGGCTGCACCGAGGACGACCTGGGAAAGGGTGGCAGCCGCGGCTAGTGACAGCCGCGACGAGCATAGTGCGCATGTGCAAAAACATCATTGCTTGTTCATGTACGGGATTTTCTCACTTGTGTGTGAACGGCAAATACAGTTCCCAGGAGCGCTTTCCTTAAATGCGCGATGAAGGTAATTGCGTGTGAAAACCATTTGCGGAATGAAGGTTTCTTTTCGGTTTCTTTTCGGAATCTGTCATTTCAGGATTATTATCGCTTTGTGGGCCACGTGTGATAAGATCCTAAGATTGAAATAAGATAAGAAAGGAATTTGTACACGGGTGTTGGTGGTGGGAGACAAAGAGGGAGCATGATAGATATTATTTAGATATAAGAATGTATAGTGCGTTAGCTGAACTATATGTAATTGTATGTATGTAGTTGTATGTATTAATATTTTTTTTAAAAAAAAACAGTGGCATCATTAGGGGTGTGCAGATTGCACCAGGTGTCACCCTAAGGGTGTGTGTGACACCACTGTTCTTCAAACATTTGATTTTTGGCAGAAATGGGCTGTGGCATTTGCCTGTGTTCCATTAAAATGCTGAGGAGAAGGGGTGAGTAGGATGATGCTCAGTGGAAGGAGGAAGGAGAGGTCCCAGGATTTTTTTTTTCCAGTACAAAAAGCATGACTAAAGCTTCTGTATAGTGTGGTAAGGGAAAAGGTCAATGGTAAGGATGACACCATGAGTTACCACACTAAGTGATGCCAACCCAAGTGATGCCACTGTAGACATTATACATATATTAAAGATTTCTTAGCAATGGCAATATGAGAGGGTGCTAAAAAGTTTTTTGCTCAATCCACTTTCCAAAATCTGAGGGTAATTTTGTCACTGTAGCTTGAAGAGTGTTCTTTTGTATTGTAAATTGCCTATTTTCAGAACTATAGCTCTAATTTCTGAATTTTTTCAGATCATTAATACAACCATGTCAACAAAAAGTGTGGAATTTTCAAGTGCTGAACCCTGGACTGTGATGAAGTTCTTGTTCCTGCAGAAGAAAACTCCAAAGGAAATCATGAGTGTATGATGCAAATATTGAGTGGCAAATGCCCATCACACTCAACTGTGAAGAAGTGGAGTGCCAACTTTCAGTGTGGAGATTTTTTAATGGATACCTCCAAGTTGATACAAGTGGATACCTCCAAGTTGATATGCCGCAAGGTCTGAGAAGCCTTCAACAGCGCCAGCTCCTGAATCTCAGCTAAAACAATTGCTGAAACACAAGAGATATCCCAGGAACCCACTGGGTTTATAATTCATGAACAGTTGGCTATGCAGAAGTTGTCAGCCATGTGTGTGCTGAAATGCTGAAATGTTTTAATGCTGTCCAGAAATGAAAAGAAGCGGATACGTCCAAGTTGATTTTGCAGCATTTTGAGCAGTCTAGTAAAAAAAAAAAAATTGGAATGACTCATCACTGTTGATGAAACATGGTTCCATCACTATCATTAGGCGACCAAACATCAGTCCTTGCAGTTATGACACTTGAATTCTCCATGGTCCAAGAAATTCAAGAGTGAAAGTTCAGGAGGAAAGGTCATAGCCACCTTTTTGCGGGAGGGATAAGAAAGGTATTCTGATAACTGACTATCTTCAGAAGGGCCAAACAGTTAATGCATAATACTATTCTAACTTGCTCTGCCAATTAAAGAAGGTATTGAAGGGAAAATGGCAAGAGAAGCTGTGAGAGGTGTTCTCTTCTTGCAGGACAATGTTCCTGATCACAGGGCATGCAAGAATGTTTTGAAGAATGTGGGGTTTGAGGGCATAAACCATCCACCCTACTCATCAGATCTTGCTCCAACTGACTATTTTATGTTTCCAAACCAGGGGTAGGCAACCTAAGGCCCGGGGACCGGATGTGGCCCCCTGAGGCCTTTGGACCGGCCCCAGGCCAGTCTTGCCTCCGCCGCCGTCCCCGCCCCCCGCCACCACCACTGCCCGCCATGATGATATTGATTATTGTTATTACTTGTTCTTGAGGTTTTCTTGGCAAAATCTCCACAGGGGTTTTGCCATGGCTTTTCTGGGGCTGAGAGAGTGTGCATGCATATTTTTTAAATTTTAAATTTTTTAACATTTTTATTTTTATTTATTTAATTAATTAATTTTTGGTGCTTCGGCCCCCCAATTGTCTGAGGGACAGCAACCCGGCCCCCGGCTCAAAAAGGTTGCCTACCCCTGTTCCAAACCTTAAGAAGAGTTTGAAAGGAAGACAATTTTTGAATGATTCAGAGGTGATAGCAACAGCAGAGCAGCATTTCAGTGACCAGACATATATTTTTTTGGAAGGGCTAAAAAAAACTTGAGAGATGATGTGTCAAGTGCATCAAACTTAGAGTGAATATGTGGAATAGCATGTAAGTTTAATAGCTCCAGGTCTTTCCCTTCTTGGGCAGGCAGAGAACTTTTAGCACCTCCTCAAACACATAGTAGACAATATGCTGCAGAGCTGAATATACATTACTGTGATCAGTCCAGGCCTCTCTAGATGCTAGACAGAGTTCACCATATCAGAGCAAGAACAATATGTATTATTTTAAATAGGAGAGAGATAATTACCTGCCAAAGTCATAGGCTGCGCTTCTTGTCCCATGTAATCAATAGACTGCAATTTACACCGAACAGTGTAATTTATTTTTAATAATTTCTGGACTTGCTTACCTAAATGCTGTCTTTGTAAAAGACTACCAAGACTAATTGAGCATTTTGCCATTGCTGGGAGTGAAGACGTTGTACATAGATAGTGCTGAGTAGTTCTTGGTCCAAAAGCATCTGGCACGTGACTTCTGTTATCTTGTGATGACACAAATGGTGACATATATGAAGTCCTACTAGTTGGTATTCGCAATGGTGATGACCTAGTAATTCAATGGATTACACTGAGTCTTTATAGTATATTAAGAAGACAGATTTATATATATAGTGCAATCAATTATAGTAGAATGTAAATCTTTTAAATTTAACAACACATTATTCTTATACATCCCCCCCCCCCCCATGAATAATGAAATGATAAATTTGCTGGGGAAATGATAAAATTAGAAAGGAATAAATTGTGGCTGTCTGGAACCCTGAAAAGGAGCATCCCTATAATAGGTGGGGTTATCCTCCAACATTTTCTTATGGGTCCCACCTGTTCGTTCTAATACCATATGTTTAGGTCAAACGGGAAGCAAAACAACCAGGCTGGAAGCAGAGCCCTTTGGTGCTATATAACAATAGGAGGAGTTTTCAATATGGTGTGAAAAAAGAAAGAAAAAGATAGCAGAAAACGCTATCAATACTCCATAACAGGGGTAGGCAACCTTTTTGAGCCGGGGGCCGGGTTGCTGTCCCTCAGACAATTGGGGGGCCGAAGCACCAAAAATAAATAAATAAAAATTAAAAATTTAAAAAAATATATGCACGCACACTCTCTCAGCCCTAGAAAAGCCATGGCAAACCCCCTGTGGAGATTTTGCCAAGAAAACCCCAAGAACAAGTAATAACAACAATAATCAATATCATCATAGCGGGGGGCGGCGGGGGCGGCGGCAGCAGGACTGGCCTGGGGCCGGTCCAAAGGCCTCGGGGAGCTGCATCCAGCCCCCAGGCCTTAGGTTGCCTACCTCTGCTCCATAAGGTCCAAACAGTAAAACAAGGTTTCTGCTAAAACTCTGCATAAGAACACTCCTTAAGTAGTGCTTGAGTAGCTATTGTATCATTTTGTTGTGTTTCCCGAGTTGAACCTTTTAATAGTAATGTTGGAGGTTTTATACATACCAAAAGTGCAGTGAAAGGACTGCTTATAGGCAGTTTGGGATGGGAGTAAAAACACTCCAGGCCTAGGGCTGGAACCAGATTTGACAGAATTCTGGCCAAAGTTGGTGTCACCTGGTACAGGTTCAAGGGGGGCTACCAATCACCTAACTGCCCACCCAGGGCTGCGGAGGGGGCTGGTCAGGCAAATGAGGCACAAAAGTTAACACTTATCTGTAGCGCTGAATTGCCTTTCAATGTTGTTTTTAATTACCTTATTGACCCTGATGAATTCTTCTGACATGAACTCTTTCCAGGCAACTGAGAACTTCTGCATGAAACACTGCCTGAAAATAATATTCCTTATTATATCAGAATATTAATTTGTATCTGTTTCCCTGGGAGTAAGACCACTGAATTCAGTAGGAAGTACATGTCAGTAGACTTTAAAAGACTGTAATACATTACAATGCAATACATTATAGGCCTGTGATGGCGAACCTATGGCACGCGAAACCATTTTCTCTGGCACACGGACGGCGCTTCTTCCTCCTCCTTCCCAGCCATCCCAGGCCTTCAGCTGCAGGCCAGGGATGGTGCAGGGGGAGGAGGAGGAAGAGGTGCGTGCTTCCTCCTCCTTCCAGACCCTCCCTGGCCTTCAGCTGCCTCTCTGGAGGGAGCTGATGGCCAGGGATGGCGTGGGAGGAAGAAGAAGCATGCACCTGTTCCTCCTACTTCCATACCATCCCCAGCCTTCAGCTGCCTCTCTGGAGGCAGCTGATGGCCAGGGATGGCACAAGAGGAGGGGGAAGAGGAAGAGGCACGCGCCTGTTCTTCCTCCTTCCCAACCCTCACTGGCCTTCAGCTACCTCTCTGGAGGCAGCTGATGGTTGGGGATGGCGTGGGAAGAGGAGGAGGAAAAGGCGTGCACTTGTTGCTGTTCTTCCCCCCTTGCTCCCCTCCGGGCCTTCAGCTGTCTCTGGAGAGGTAGCTGAAGGCCCAAGAGGGCAAGGGAAAGAAGTCCTGCCACCAGCACCGGGTAACACCCAGTGCTAGAAGGCCTTTTAGTTTGGGCACTCAGCCCATAAAAGGTTCGCCATCACTGTTATAGGCCATGTAGTACATTATTGTGAAGGTGCATTTGATTTCCAAAAATCCAGGAATATAACATCAATTTTTGAAATAATGAAATCTTAGTGATGGTACACTAAAGATTCTTAATTTATATTACTGTCTGTTTCAAGCCAGCATGATAGTTAACTGTACAACATTTTAGCAAAACTGCACAGACTATTAAACATGATTCATAATTTAATGAACAATTATAAATTCAATAATAATATATTAAATTTGGATAACATGATAGCTGAAATATGCCTAAAATATTTTATAATTTGGATTATTAGTCTCTACCTAACCATCAATCTAGAGATCCAGTATGGTGCAGTAGACTGAGCACTGGTGTATGTAATCCCTGCTCAGCTACAGAAACCCACTAGGTGACCTTGGGCAAGTCACACTATCTCAGCCTCAAAGGAAGGCAACTGCAAACCCCCTCTGAACAAATCTTGTCAAGAAAACTCCATAATAGGTTTGCCTTAGGGTCACTATCAGTCAGAAAAGACCTGAAGGCACACAATATCAGCAACAATTTATCCATTGCCAATTTATCCATCCTTGAGACTCTTTTAATTATACTGTGAGAGTTCAAAATGGTTATGTATTTCCCCAATAAAACGAAACTAATATTTTGTATATACAATATCCATAACATCTTGATTACTTTTAAAAAGTACAAAAATATAGTATCGTGCAGGAAATTCATGACATAAAGTTTACCTAAAGGCCACTGAGCAAATGAACAAGTCATGATGCCCCTTCAGCAGAATGTTGGTTTGCTGGGCATTTCTGCTCCAGCTGGTTAGCCTTGTGCCCTCAAGATCTTCAAAAGGAAATGAATACTTCCTGTGCTGTCTTCAAATATCTGAAATCCCTTTTTTGTTTAAGTATGTTAAAGACACCTTGAAGTGTCTGATTTCCATCACTGTCTGTTCTTACTGTGGCCCCAATGGTGGGGGGGCTTAGCCAGGATGGAGCAGTGGATAACAGCTGCACCATCTAAGATAGGGGAGACTTTACTAAACCCTTGTGCCCACCCTCTGTTCTCTGTTAACTGAAGATAGTATTGGGACTTCCCATATTCAGAACAATTTTCCCCTTGATCCACAATGTGGAATCAGTGTGGAATCACTGCATGAAGAATATGATTATCAAGCTAAAGCATGAACCCAGAACTATTTATGAACAGTTTTAAAATATAATTATCTCTTCTTACCCATATGTCCATCCTGAGGTGGGCTTATCAATGATATCCTTGTTGGTCCAGCCACTGTTTCAACCTACATGTCAACAGTACAATAGAATATGTAAAATAATTTTAAAATAAGTAAAATAAATTCATATTTATCTATATGTCTTATGGTGGATAATTTTTGCTACAGAACTGATGAATTATGGACATTTCAGGTTGTCAGGAATTCACTGTTTCTTTGAGTAGCAAAAATATTATTAATAATTAGTATTATTCAAAATAAACCAAAAGGACTGGAAACTATGGCCTTCCAGATGTTGTCAAATTCCATTTTCCACCAAGCTCAGCCAACATGGCTTGTTGTGAGAGATGATAGGAACAGTCATTCATTAGCATCTTCTAGAGGAAAACAGGTTCTCCGTTCATGGTTTGTACTGGTTTGGATGGAACAGAACACTGCAGTTAGTTTATAATAAAAGCAGATACTTTGTACTCTTCTCAGATATACCTCGAGAAAATGGGGAGAGCATGAGACTGAAGGCTCCTGATGGATATGCTGTTTTAACTTAAACCTTCCTATTTCTTTTAAATTAAAAAATGGCAACTCTATGTAATTGGATATTGTTTTATACAGTGCTGAAAACCACCACTCCTGTGGCATCACTAGGGAGGATGCAGACTGCACCAGGTGACACCCTAAGAAGAAGTGACACCACTGCTCCTCAAACATCTGCATTTTGGCAGAAATGGGCTGTGGCTTTTACCTATGTCCCTTTAAAATGCTGAATAGATGGTATGAGTGGGGTGAGGCTCAGGGGGAGGAGAAAGGAGAGGCCTCAGATTTTTTAATTACAATTTAAAATGTCACAAATTGTAATTTTTAAGAAAAATTATTTTAACTTTTTATTGTTTTAAAATTGTCATTAAAAACATTACATTTTACCAAAGTTTAGTTTTAATCACATGAAACCATGTATATGTAAATACATTTACGGTGTGTATATGAAACTGTAATTTAAAGGTATAATTTTAATTTTGCTAGTTGTTTATGTCACAACTATTACCATTACATTCAACAATATATGGGAATTACAATTTATGAGTAACATTAGCATCAAAAACATTACTAAGTATTCTGTATGATGTGGTACTAGAGAAAATCAATGGGGGGGTTACACCACTAGTTGCCAAACCGGGTGACACCAACCCTAGGGATGCCACTGCCACTCCCCTTGCTGAAGTCACCCTTATTCTGGAGATACATCAAGGACTGAAGAGTGCAGGGTGAGATGGTCCTTTCTATTTGACAAAAACAGGTTTGAAATAAAAAAGAATTCTAGACATGATTCCAAAAGTGTATTATGTACTCTGCATTACTCTAGTTAGTGGTTAAGATGCTAATTCTGATGTCTGGAAGTTGGAAGGTTGGCAGTTTGAGACCCAGGTGCTGCATGATGAGGTTAGCTTGTCATTAGTTCCAGCTTCTGGCAGTCCAGCAGTTTGAAAGCATGCAAATGAAAGTAGATAAATAGGTTTCACTTTGGTGGGAAAGTAACAGCATTTGGTGTAGTCATGCTGGCCACATGACCGCTGGAGTCATCTTCAGACAATGCTGGCTCTTTGGCTTAGTAACAGAGATGAGCACCGTCCCCTACAGTCAGTTACAACTAGACATTCATGTCAAGGGACTACCTTTATCTTTACCTTTTAAGTACCACTAGGGTTGGCCTTGCTTCTAATGACCCTCCTTCTGTGTTTAAAAATAAGCCAATTATACAAAACAGGTACCAAACTGAAGTGAACAGAAAAGGTGTCGCCTCCTAAAATCCAACATGGTAGACCTGTGGTGGTGAACCTATGGCATGTGTGCCAGAGATGGCATGTGAAACCATTTTCTCTGGCACATAGAGGATGGGGAAGAGGGGGAACAGGCGTTCACTTGTTCCTCCTCTTCCCCGCCCTCCATATGCCAAGGAAAATGGCTTCGCGTGCCATCTCTGACACGTATGCTAGGAGGGGGGGGGGAAGAAGTCCTGCCCCGGAAGTCCCGCCACTGGAGGGTGAAAGTCCCTCTCCCAGAGGACAGAAGTCCTGCTCTGGAAGTCCCATCCCCCACCCCCAGAGGTCTCCCTCCAGCACAGGTAACACCCAGTGCTAGGATGCCTTTAGTTTGGGTACTAAAAGTTTCGCCATCACTATGGTAGGCTGTTCTTAAACAATCAGGTCCAGAGAGAAAAGTAACAAGTACCTAAGATTGAAGTCAATGGCATGTTCTCTAGCCAGGTAATATTGTATTACAGTGGGCCCCTGGTATCAGCTCAGGTTCTCTTGCAATGGCCAGGTAATACTGTATTACAGTGGGCTCTTGGTATCAGTTTGGGTTTGGTTCCAGGACCCCCTGTGGATACCAACACCACTGGATGCTCAAGTTCCATCAAATACAATGGCATAGTAAAATAGTGCCTCTTATATAAAATGGCAAAATTAAGGTTTGCATTTTGGCATTTATATATTTCAAAAATATTTTCAAGCCGTGGATGCTTGAATTCGTGGATAAAAATCCATGGATATGGAGATCTGGCTGTAATTACCTTTTATGGGGAAACATCTGTAATTGTATCATGTCAACCAGGTACCTAACAAATGAAGCTTTTCCCAACTTGCAGGGGAATAGTAGACAAATAATTAGCTGCAGAATTTCCCTCTGTCACACATTTGTTAAAGGTGTTGTAGGGAATATGTTAGACATGTGCTCAAATCCAGCCTTAGCTATAGAAATCTATATCCATATAGTCCACTTACGAGTTTCTTAGGACAGACAGAAGCTGAAGAGAGAACAATGCAGAAAGAAATGGCCTAGGGATTCTATCTGTGCTAAATTAGATGTGAACATGGCACACTTATATACTATATATAAGACAATGAAAGAGTCCAGTCTTTGGAGAACAGTCATATAGGTGAGTGGGCCTGAAACATTCTGGTACCAAGGAAAGGCTACATGCCCCCTCCCCACATGCACTATCATCCCATCCAAACTCACTGGCTAAGAAAAACAGAGAGAACAGGCCTTGGGAGGTAAACTGTGGGCAGAACTTACAGCCTTCATACTTATTTTCTACTACTAACTGACCATGTCTTACACCTTACTGGCACATATGTATTAATTTAAAGTTTAAGTATGGCTACACCATTTGTTTAAATGTTAGCCTTTAGTTACACATATTATGACCATATTATGATCTGTGAGATAAAGGTAATGTTACATGAGGCTGAAAAGCGCATAGCTTGTAGCTCTTTTTTCAAAACATGATTAATGAAGTTTCCATGTTTGACAGCACTGGACAAGTTATGCTTTTAAGGCTTAAGAAACCAAGATGGGAAATGAGACACCTCAGGTTTCTTGGCAGAAGAACAGTGGGACATAAAATAAATAAGGATGGAAAGATGGACAAATAGATGGACAGTAGTTCTATCAGCTGCGCCCTTTCCTGGAAGTTAAAGACCTTGAAACTGTGGTGCACGTGCTGGTAACCTTCCGTGTTGATTTCTGTAATGCGCTCTACATGGGGCTACCCTCATGCTTGGTCTCAGGTACATCAAGAAGAGACCACATAACACCAATCTTAAAGTCTCTTCACTGGCTGCCTATTAGTTTCTGGGCCCAGTATAAGGTGTTGGTCATTACCGTTAAAGCCCTAAATGTCTTGGGTCCAACCTATCTTCGGAACCACCTCCTCCATATAATCCACCCGCGTACTTTGGTCCTCTGGGAGGAATCTGCTGCAGCTGATAAAAACAAGGCTGTCTGCAACCTCCCAGAGGGCCTTCTCAACAACTGCTCCTAGATTATGGAATGGGCCGCCGGACAACCCTAAGCAGCTTCAAAAAAGCTGTTAAGACGGATCTCTTCTGGCAGGCCTTTCCTGACTAGATTCCCGGCTTCAGGTGCTAGCCCATCTTCTTCTCTCACACTCTCTGCTATAGTCGCTGCTATTGTTTGTCACTGTTTGCTCTTGTGAGATTTATTTTGAACATGTTTTAATTTATATTCTTGTTTAATACCTTTTTAAGGGGTGGTGGGTTTTGGGATTTTTAGGCTGTGTTTATATTGTATTGTAATGTATCTGTATGGTAATTTTAATGTTGTAAGCCACCCCAATTGCTCTGCAGAGGGGCGGGATATAAATAAATTATTATTATTATTATTATTATTATTATTATTATTATATCACAGCATGTCTGAGAACTGAGCTGAAGATTTATTTGTATATATGAAGTAAGCAAACAACTTACTTTCCTTACTGAAGATGGCACATAATCCACTTCCATTGATGAAACCCTATGAATAAAGAATGGAATACAATTGGGAAAATTAATATTCAACTTGTCAAATATTATAATGCTAGTTAAATTAATTTTTCAGACCAATTCAACAGAAATCACTACATATAAGGTCCGAAACAGCTGGGTCAAAAAGAGTGGCTTCTGGCCGTTTCAAGGCCATGATGTTTAGATGACATGACCCTGAAGGGGCTGGAGGATGCTCCAAGGCCACCTAAGGCAGCCCAAAGCCACCATCAAAAGGTCTGGATTTAATTTGCTCCTGCTGGCAGCCCGTTTGGGGCCATGGCGGTGACCTGCTTCAAGAACGGGCTGTCCAGCCACCATGGTCCCAGAGCAATCATGGCTGGAGATCGCTCCTTCTGGGCCATCTGCTTACACCTAAGTTACATTATATTTGATGTGTTGAGTAGCCGATAATAAAATAGAGCAATGGAATAAGAAAATCTCATTGATGCTTTTGGAAGGGTGTGATATTAGTTTTATAGTATCCATAGAACCACAGAGCCACCATGGTGTATTGAGCACTGGATGATGAATCTGGAAACCAGGGTTCAAATTTCTGCTCAGCCATGGAGACCCACTGGATAACCTTGGGCGTCACATTCTCTCAGCCTCAGAAGAAGCCAAAGGCAACCCCCTTCTGAACAAATCTTGCCAAGAAAACTCTATGATAAAGCTTAGGGTTGCCATAACTAGGAAACAACCTGAAGGCACACAACAACAAAAATGACCTGAAATGACCCCAAGGCCTACCTAGTCAAACCCCTTGACTGTGCAGGAGTCCTCTGCTACAGTACCCCAAGAGACAGCCATCTAAACACTGCTTAAAAACTTCAGTGAAGCAGAGTCCAACTTCAATTGCACATATAAGATCTAATGTTATTCAAGCACTTACTAGACGTGCTATAAATACATTTCCACTTTTCAATTACCATTATGAAGAACTAGACAAGGGTTAGGGTAACAGACAAATCCTGTGCCTCCATTTAAAAGTAAGCTCTGTTGGATTCCGTAGAGCTTAAGTAAATGGATGAAGGACTGTAGCTGTAAAGCAGGGTAAGAATTGTTGGACAGCCAGGCCTCACTTTCCAGATTGGTTAAGAGTTCATGGATAGCACCTTTAATCATTTTCAAAATAATAAAAAAAAAACTCTTGGTTGCAGACTGTCAAAAATAGTGTGAATTCAGTCTACTTTTAGGGTTAGGGTTAGTGCTAGGGAATCATGGGAATTGTTATTTTTCTGAGACATTGAACCTTCTTTGTCAGAGAACTCTAGTGCCACAATAAAATACAGTTCCCATGATTCCCTAACCTTAACCCCAACCCTAAAAGTGGACTGAATTCACACTATTTTTGACAGTCTGCAACCCCCTAGTTAAACATACTTACAATTAGTTACATAAAACAGATTAAAATTTAGCTTTAATTTAATTGATCTTTTTTATTAAAAATTCTTCCCACTCATTAACAAAATCTTCCTATAATTTATTATTTATATTTATATATAAATGAACCTTTTGTTGTTATTGTGTGCCTTCAAATAGTTTCTGACTTATATACATAGCCGAAAGGTAATTTTATTCAATAGTTTTAATAGTTTTGTGAACGAAATAAAGTTTGCATACCCTGAAACATCAGAATACAAAAGTGTCACTACCTTAGCTACCCCTGAAAAAGTTTTGAATTTTGGATTATTTTGGATTTCAAAATTCTGGATAAGGAAAACTCAATCTGTAACATTCTTTTCCATATAAGAATCCTACTGAATCAATCCAAAGATTCATCCAGTCCAGTGCCATGTGTTCCATACTAACTAGTCAGATGCTAACTAACTACTTTCCACAGGCAAGGCATGAAGGCAAAAATCCTCCCATGTAATATTCATAGTTTACTTGCAATGTAAATAAGTAAAATCTGCTTACTGTTGCAATTGTTGCATCTGCTGAATCTGTTGTGTTGCCCTCTTAAGATATCCTTCCAGTTTTGTAATCTGCATGGAAAAATATACTTCAGTATATTTTCTACTTCTGTGATTTTTATTGCCACTCATAACCTACTGAAAAAGTTTAACTGTCTTTAATGGGATTGTTCCAGAGTAAATGCTTGATGGTGTACACTCATAGCACTGTAACTGTCAAATGATACAAAGGTTAATACTGTATATACTTTCTCTAGATCCTGTCCTCCCACATCATGTGAAGTAAAAAGATCTGCCTCTGATATTTAATGTAATGTTAGCTGTCAATCTGTTACATTTTGATAATATGATATAAAAATGTACATGAAACCTCATGGAACAACCTCCAAAATATTTCAAATCAATTCAATACCTTTCCTCTGTAATGTGCTAATAGTCGTTGTCTGTGTTTTTCCTGGAATTGGACAATCTAGAAATTAGGAGAGGGGATAGAAGATAAGAACCACAAAAGTAATATTGCTATGCAAATATCTGGAAGAGAAATAACAAAAAATAACAAATGAAATGATTTATCATGTCCTTTATGGGTCATTCCATGGTATGCCAAATCAACAAGCAAATCCTAAACTATGAAACAAATGTACAATATTTTGAACATTGTCACATTTTGTTGATATGTTGATTTTCTGGGGGTGCGTGGGTGGGTTTATTTTGCATTTTTCAGAAATCTGGCAGCTCAAATAGCATGTATGTATGAAAATAACATATATAAATGTCCTGGGGGCTAATTAAAACCTTTACTCAGTCTACTAGCACACAGGAGATAATAGGCATGGAACTCAAAATCTGCCATATTTTCTTGTCATTAGTTAAACAGCAGTTTCAGATATAAACTTCTCAGTGTACTCATATAACTGTCAAGGACATTTTCACCTAATATTAATTAACACAACAGATGATTAGCTTTGTGTGCGAGTATGAGCATGTCAGCAGAAAACTGGCTACAGCACAGCTAAGGGCCTTTGCAGACTGCTAGAAATAGTGCAAATTGAGACCACTTTAAGGGTTAGGGTTAGGGTTAGGGAATCATGGGAACTGTATTTTATTGTGGCACCAGAGCTCTCTGACAGAGAAGGCTCAATGTCCCAGAAAAAAAAAAAATACAATTCCCATAATTCCCTAACACTGAGCCAGGGCAGTTAAAGTGAACTCAATTTGCACTATTTCTGGCAGTCTGCAAAGGCCCTTAGTCTGGGGAAACTGTCAGATGCTCTGGAATCTAAATAGATAAAAAAATAATAATTCACAAGTGTACACTAGACCCTAGACATTTGATGACACTAGAGAGGAACATTACAGTCTAATATTATGTCATTAGAAAAAGTGACAGGTAGATGACAAAAGAAAGGATGAGTCATAAAGTAAAGAACTTTCATGATTGGTCAGCAGACAAGGTGAGTGGATAAAAGTAGAAGATAAAAGAAAGCCCAGATAGAGTTCTTACCAGGCTGTTCCACAGCCTCCAACACAGTAGATACTGTTTTGATTAAACGACAACAATTGTTCCTAATAATCTGATGATTTGCCTTGACATGCTGCCCTAAAATGCAGATTTATGTTGATACTGATAAGGCTAATAAAAATAGATATACTTAAGTAATTATGAATGTTGTTAAGATTTAACAAGGAGAATAACTCTTGTATGCCTGTGTCTCACAGAAGCCTGTTAGAATTGTGAAATTCTTGAAACAGATGAATGTGTATTCTGTAATGTATAACTGGCTACATTATATGGTTTAGAGCAGGGGTTCCCAACCTTTTTGACTCATGGAGCCCTTATTTCTATGGCGGAGCCCTGAAGAAGCCTACCCTACGTCTTACAAATGAATGGTGTTTAGGAGTATATATAAGAATATATTCTTATTCTTTAATTTCTTTCCATTTTTATTTCTTTCATTTTTTTTTTGGAGCAGCCATGGAGCACCTGGGAAGTGCAAGTGGACCTCTAAGGGCTCCTCGGAGCACAGGTTGGGAACCCCTGGTTTAGAAAATTATACATATGGTACAAGAGACATAATTCTGTATAAGTGAAAGAGCCTTCATGAAATATCTGTGTAATGCCTTAGCAGGCACTATGAAATTATGGATGAACCTGAAGAGGATGATAATGATGGATAAGAAGCTATATATAATGTTTTGGTAGGATTATGTTCCTACATGTGTTAATTATTACCAAGCCTGTTAAAGGGCTGAATAGAAAGATAAAGCCCCTATGAAATGATCTGATGAAAGTATAACATCTTGATGGCCATACAATATGATGTAATGATGTCTTCCATACAAATGTAATGAAGCTAAATGCCCAGACAGTGTTGAGTGTACATGCCCTATTATCTCACTGTTGAGAGATAATCTTGTGTAGTCTGTGGGTAGCTCTTCTTCAGCCTTCACTTGTGCACCACTCAGATGGCTATTGAAATAAGTCTATGTACTAAGCACCTTGGGAAGAAGAGCAAAATGTGCATTGAATGGTCTTAGTTTCAAGCTAAGGATCCAGATTTATCCTTACATTCTCTGCTTGGTTAAAATGTTGCCCTCCATTTTAGATACTGTGGGTTTATTAATACAAAGATTTATTAAACACGCCTTTAAATCACGATCTTGGAGGAAGAAACATGCCCAGTTTTCCAATAATTGCTATTTTTATAGAACCTATATTAACACACATATTTCTTCCATTAAAAAGTTACATGAAAGTTCATTTTTAAGCAACCATTTGCTATATTTTATCCTATGAAGAAGATAACACAGATTTTTCTCCAGCAATATGGTGATAAATTGGAAATGACAGAGTAGATGTAAAAATCATTATCTAAGATAGTTTTGTGAAAAATGTTAAAAATAATAGGCAACTCACTTGTGCAACGTCTTTGGAATATTTTCTACATAATCCATCTATTTCCATAAACAGTGCCTGGATATCTGGATTAATCTGTAGTGCAAAGCAAATCTTTTTATTGCAAAGCAAATCTTGTATTCATCTGTAGTGCATCATTACACATAACCATAAATAATAAAAGTAGATGTTTTTGAAATCCATAAAAGTAAGTCACTTTGTAGGAAAACCTTAAAACACTATCTTTATCCCTAGTACTACTAATTAAAAATACAGTATATCAGAATCAATAAAAATAAGTGCCTTCTTCACACATTTAATTCATTCAGCAGTGTGATCAAGACAAATATTTAGGGTCCCACCCAGCAAAATGAACAGGATGGCCCCCAAATGTGGCAGGATCACTTTACCACCTAAAGAGGGAAAGCCTCATTATTCTTTTAAATCTGGAGCGTAAAATTACCTAAAGTCACAACGGAATTCCCTGTCAAATAATACTGCAATATTTAATAATATCAGTGATTTTTAAATATTAGAAACATTCCTAGATGATGCATGTATTTACCAACCTTGGGCAACAGCATTGTAATTAAAACAGAAGCACACTTAAATGAAATTGCATTTCACCAACATGAATAAGACTAAGTAACTGAAAGTGCCTGGATCTGAGGTACACATCAAATAGTCTGTTTTTAAGAATTTTGTAAATTACTAAATTCACGTAGTTATAATATTTTTCTATACCTTTTTTGAAAGTACTATTGTTCGACAAGGAGCTCTGCAAATCACACACTCATCTTTTTTACCTATAAAATAAAGATCAGTTTATACTACGTGTCATTTTGACTGGTAAATGTGTGCTGTCATGTTTGATCAATTACATATATTGAAATATAAGTTTTACTGGACTAGATAATTTTTGGACTGTGTGTAGAAGGGCTCTTTTCAGTTATGGAAGGCTTTTGAACCAGTGGATGATGCCAATGAAGAAAAAAATACCATTGTTTATTTTCTAATTCTATTTTGCATGTCCCAGCACTGCTCAAGAGCATCCCCCCAATCTTCTGGCCCAGATTTTTAGGAGGCACCAAAGACTGCAGGGGGAAGGTGAAACTGGTGAAAATCACATATGTTTTCAACAACAAATGTAAACTTAGCTCTAAAACATGCTGCAAAAATAATCCAGTTTGAGACTGCTTTAATTACCTTGGCTCAATGCTAGCGAATTCTGGGAACTGTAGTTTTGGGAGACTGTTAGAGAGCTCTGGTGTCAAAATAAACTACAATTCCCAGGATTCTGAGCCAGGTGGGTTAAAGCAGTCTCAAACTGGATTATTTCCGCAGTGTGTTTTGGACCTTATAATCCATGATGCTTAAAGCTATAATCCTCTATCCACCTAGATCCAAAACACACTGCAGAAATAATCCAGTTTGAAACTGCCTTAACTGCCCTGGCTCAATGCTAGGGAATTCTGGAAACTGTAGTTTTGTGAGACATTTAGCCTTCTCTGGCAAAGAGCGCTGGTGCCTCACAAAACTACAAATCCTAGGTTTCTGTAGCATGGAGCTACACACTTTCTTCACACTATGGGTGCATCTATACTGTAGAAATAATGCAGCTTGACACCACTTTGACTGCTATAGCTCCAGCCTATGGAAACATGGAATTTGTAGTTTTTCGAGGCCTTTCCCCTTCTCTGTCAAAGCATGAGGTGCCTCACAAAAACCACTCATCCTAGGTTTCTCTAGGATGGAGCTGTGGCAGTTACAGTGGTGTCAAACCATTATTTGTACGGTGTAGATGTAGAGTTGCATTTAAGCTTCAACCCAGGAGCAGCCATTTTAACCCTTCAGGATGAGCCAAGACGAATAAAAGAAGCCTGCTGTTGTGGGTGGAAGTTGAGAGCCACAAGGCAGGTTTACCTTTCTGGAGACATTGCTCACAGAAAACATGGCCACAGCTGGTCAGGTTGAACTTTGAGGCGGCACCCTGGGGTTTTTGGAAACAGGCGTTGCAGAACACAAGGGCGGCCATGAAGAAGGGGCTTTCCTCAAGCTGCCTTTGAGGCGCTGGGGACAAACACACTGGTTTGGGCCCCTCAATGGGTAAGGGATGGAAGCCACCAGGCCACCATTCAAATTAGGCCCTGAGAAGCCAGGCCGCCTGCCACCGCCTGAGGGGAGAAATGAAGAGACACTTCTTTCTCATCTCTGTCAGAAATGAAGGAGCTTCCCACTTCCCGACCGCTGAGGCAGGAGGAGGCCCCGAGCAAGGCCACTGGGGCAACTCATGAGGGGAATCTATACTGTAGAAATAACACAGTTTGACACCACTTTAACTGTTGTAGGCCCAGCCGCTGGAACCCTGGGATTTGTAGTTTTACAAGGCCTTTCTCCTTCTCTGGCAAAGAGCGTGAGGTGCCTCACAAAAACTACAGATCCCAGGATTCTGTAAGATGGTGCCATAGCAATTACAGTAGGGCGAAACTGCATCATTTCTACAGTGTAGATGCACCTTGAAGTCCCCAGCAGCAGTTGGTGATGGAGAGACCAGAAATACAGAACATAAGTCCCAAACACACTGCAGAAATAATCCAGTTTGAGGCCGCTTTAACTGACCTGGCTCGGTGCTAGGGAATCCTGGAAATTGTAGTTCGTTGTGGCACCAGAACTATCACTGACAGAGAAGGCTAATGTCTCACAAACACTACAGTTCCCAGATTTGCCTAGCATTGAGACATGCATTAAAGCAGTCTCAAACTGGATTATTTCTGCAGCGTGTTTTGGACTATAATCTCCCATTTTATGTGTGTTGTGTACTTTCGAAGCCATTTCTGACTTATGGCGATCCTAAGGCATGGTGACCAGAGGTTCTCCTTGTCCAGGGCATGTCCTACATTTCCACCTTCTGTCTGGGAGGAATTTTAAAATGCCCCCCCTCCCTTTGAGCATGGAGGAGCATGAATTTATATTTCTGTTAGTATTTTTAGCTTTTCTTTGGTAATGTCCTACATTTTTCTGGAGTGTCCTATATTTTGCAGTGCCTTGTCCTTGGCAAAATTTGTTTCAGAGTTTCTTATTAAAAACAAAAGAGTCCTGTGCATCTACATTCCAGAGCCAACACTCCACTGTCCCCATATCATAAATGGAAGAAGAGTGGCCTGAAGCATCCTTGAGAGCAATCTAGCGTTACTTTTGCAGGGTTTTTGTGTACGTGTGTGTGTAGATTTGAGTTTGAAGTTGAGAGAATAATTTATGCTAGTACTATACACATATATATGCATTCAAATTGCCTGTGGACTTATGGTGAATTTCACTGTTAATGGTGGGTGTGTGGCTGAAACTGGCTTAGATTTCCAATTAAAAAGAACCCACACAAGATTTCCAGCTTAAAACAACTCCCCCACTAAACATACAAAGTCAACAGATCCCATGCATCTGATGAAGTGGACATAAATCTAGGAAAGCCTATGCTACAACTTCTTTTGTTCAAAATATATCCAGGGTTAGCTGTACAACACCCAGATCCACAAAACATTTATGGGGGCAACAGAAATGCACAAAATACACATACTGTACTCATGTATAAGTCTAGAAATTTAGGTTAAAACATTGATCCAAAAAAACTTGAGTCAACTTATCCACGGGTCAAAGTACTGTCCTTTACCTCATATATATCCACCCCCTGATGAAAGAAAAAAGTTTAATCTGCCGTGGAAGCACTGGTACCCTTCTACTCTCTCATCCAACTCTCTCGTCCCCTTCTACTCTCTCATCCTTTAGTATGAGCACAAATAGTTATGCCTGCTAGGATTTTGTAAGTTCTTTGGCTTTGTTTTCCTTTGCTTCGTCCTTTACATCCTTCATTACATGTCCCTAAGTTTTACCATTGACTTATCCTTTTAGATGTTATAGCTGATTGTTTTATTGTTTTTATTGTTTTATATGCTTGATGTTTAATGCTATTTTAAGGGGTGGGAGGGGGTTCTTTGGGATTGTATATTGTGACATTTTAATTTTGTAAGCCATCCCGATAGAAATCATCATCATCATCATCATCATCATCATCATCATCATCCAGGGCTCATATCAAAATCCATAAATTTGGCCCCAAAACCTGCCCTCAACTTATACATGAGGTCAACTTATAGTTGAGTATATACAGTATTTTGTGCATTTCCATTGGCTCAATAAAGGTATCCGTGTTTTATGGATTTTGGGTGTATTGGACTTCGCTACATGGCCGTCTCATGCCTCAAAGGCCGTAGCAGTCTCAAAGGTGATACAAGATTCCTTTGCAAGCACTTGCATACAGACTGAAAGGGGGAGGATGGGAATTCCTCTAATGAAGCTTGAAACAGCTTTGCAAAGAAATCTTGTAGCACCTTTGAGACTAAAGAAAGAAGTTGTAGCATGAGCTTTCTTAGACTTGAGCCTACTTTCTCAAAGCATAACGACGACAACACAACCGGCTTATATAAGTCTGTCTGGACTCTCCACTCCAAATATGCATCTGAGGAAGTAGACTTAAGTCTAGGAAAATGCATGCTATCAGCTTCTCTTTTTCAGTTAAGTCTCAAAAGGTTCTACAAGATCCCTTTGCATACTGATTTTCCAGACATGCTGCACTACACTCTTCTTTGGAGGTCTTTAAAGAGAGGCTGGATGGCCATCTGTCAGGAGTGCTTTCATTGTGAGTTCCTGCATGGCAGGGAGTTGGACTGGATAGTCCTTGATGTCTCTTCCAGCTCCATAATTCTGTGATTCTACGAGTGCTGCTATTCCACTTTTAATGCTCTGTCTGCCTCCTGTTCTGCATATAAGTTGAACAGGTGGGGTGATAAGATGCTGCCTTATTTGACTCCTTTGCCAATTGGAAACCATTCTGTTTCTCTGTGTTTTGTTCTGACTGTAGCCTCTTGTCTTGAATACAGGTTCTGCATCAGGACTGACTATCAGATGTATTGGCACTCCCATGTCTTTAAGGGAGTTCCACAGCCTTACATGATCTATGCAGTCAAAGGCTTTGCTATGATCTATAAAGCACAGGCTGATTTTCTTTTGGAATTCCATGGTGTGCTCCATTAGCCATCGTATGTTTGCAGTGTGGTCCCTAGTGCCCCTTCCTTTCCTGAACCTTGCTACATATTGTAAGAAAGCAGGCTTGGACACAGAAGAAGAGGGAATGAAAATAGGAGGAAGGAATATCAACAATCTAAGACAGGGGTAGGCAACCTTTCCCCTTTAAGGGCCAAGGGACTTCAGCTCCCAGAAGCCTCAGCCATGTTGGCCAATAGTCCCATGTTGGCCAATAGCTCCTGGGATTCTGGGAGCTGAAGTCCCTCGGCCCTTAAAGGGGAAAGGTTGCCTACCCCTGATCTAAGATATGCAGATGACACCATAATACTACCAGAAAATCTCACAGACCTGGAACACCTACTAAGGAAGAGCAAAGAAGAAAGTGCAAAGGTAGGCTTAATGCTGAACATAAAGAAAACAAAAATAATAACCACCAAGGACCTTCACAAGTTCAACTCAGCACAAAAGTTAGAATCATACAAGCCATTGTATTCCCTATTACCATGTATGGATATGAGAGCTGGACAGTTAAGAAAGATGAGAGGGAGAAAATCATTGCATTTGAGATAATATGGTGCTGGAGAAGAGTGCTAAGGATCCCATGGACAGCCAAAGGACAAACAAATGGATCCTAGAACAGATCAAGCCAGAAATCTCCCTGGAAATAAGATGACAATGCTTAGGCTGTCATACTTTGGTCACATCATGAGAAGGCATGAATCATTGGGAAAAGCAATAATGCTAGGAAAGGTAGAAGGAAGTAAAAACAGAGGAAGGCCGTATAGTAGACGGATGGACTCTATTAAAGAGATCACGAGTATGATTTTGCAGGAGTTGGGCAGAGCAGTGGAGGACAGGGGGTCTTGGAGATGTTTCATTAGCAGGGATCGAGATCCACGGAGGGCAGTTAACAACAAACTGTCTCCTGCTGTATTCTGGGGCTTGTAGTTCAGTGAGGCCTAGGAGCTCCTTGGCTGAGAATATCAAATACCCCTCCTTCAACTGCAAATCCCAGCATGCAACAAGTCAGCTAGAGCAGCAAAAGTGAAATAGCAGCACTATAAGAGTGTTAAGTGCAGTAATTGGTCTCCCTTTGCATACTGGTTTTCCAGACATAATACTCTTTCTTTGCATACTGAATTTCCAGACATACATTTTCCTTTTGCATACTGATTTTTCAGATATAATACTCTCCCTTTACATATTGGTTTTCCAGACATACTAGTTTTGCTTTTGCATACTGATTTTTCGGATATAACGCCCTCCCTTTGCATACCAGTTTTCCAGAAAAAAATAGTTTTCCTTTGCATACTGATTTTTCAGATATAATACTCTCCCTTTGCATACTAGTTTTCCAGACCTAATAGTTTTCCTTTGCATACAGATTTTTCAGATATAATACTCTCCCTTTGCATATTGGTTTTCCAGACATACTAGTTTTGCTTTTGCATATTGATTTTTCGGATATAACGCCCTCCCTTTGCATACTAGTTTTCCAGAAAAAAAAAGTTTTCCTTTGCATAATGATTTTTCAGATATAATACTCTCCCTTTGCATACTAGTTTCCCAGACCTAATAGTTTTCCTTTGCATACAGATTTTTCAGATATAATACTCTCCCTTTGCATACTGGTTTTCCAGACATACTAGTTTTGCTTTTGCATATTGATTTTTCGGATATAATGCCCTCCCTTTGCATACTAGTTTTCCAGAAAAAAAAAGTTTTCCTTTGCATACTGATTTTTCAGATATAATACTCTCCCTTTGCATACTGGTTTTCCAGACAGAATTCATTTTGTATACTGATTTTTCAGATATAATACTCTCCCTTTGCATACTAGTTTTCCAGACCTAATAGTTTTCCTTTGCATACAGATTTTTCAGATATAATACTCTCCCTTTGCATATTGGTTTTCCAGACATTCTAGTTTTGCTTTTGCATATTGATTTTTCGGATATAATGCCCTCCCTTTGCATACTAGTTTTCCAGAAAAAAAAAGTTTTCCTTTGCATACTGATTTTTCAGATATAATACTCTCCCTTTGCATGCTGAGTTTTCCAGACCTAATAGTTTTCTTTTGCATACTGGTTTTCCAGACACAATAGTTTTCCTTTCCATACTGATTTTTCAGATATAATACTCTCCCTTTGCATACTGGTTTTCCAGACTAACAGGGCTGCTATGGCTTTGGTCCTGCTTTTCAGGGGTAATTTCAGCAGCCCTGGGACTTCCCCCTTCCTCTCGCGAGACTTAAGAAAAGGCTTCTTCCCCTGCTGGTGAGGTTTCAGGAAGAAGCCTGTGGATCCAATGGCGCTGCAAGGGACCAAGGCTGTCTTCTTTGACTTGGACAACACCTTGATCGACACCGCCGCCGCTGGAAGGAGAGCCATTGAAGAGGTATTAGAGACAGTTTCCTTCTCTTCCTCCCTCCCTCCCTCTCTCTGTCTTGGGGAACTTGGGCTGCCCAAGGTGACCAGATCTCCTCACCCCAAAGGAGGACAAGCCCCCCCATGGAGGACATTCAAGGAAAAATGGAGGAGCTGACCAAATAAACGCTAAGGATGAATTATTAAGTGATGAACTTTAAATGTGGTTTGTTTTAATATATGTATGTCTTGTCCTTTTACATTATATGCCTGTCCTTCCAAATTGATGTGTATTTTAATTGGTGTGTCTGTCAATTGTTGTTGATCCCCACCTTGATCCATGGGGAGAGGCAGGTAAGAAATAAGAATGAGAATTTTTACATTTCAGCTTTCTGTGCAGGAGGAATGTCAAAAATGTCCTCCATTTTGAACAGGACTAAGAAGCATGGGTTTACATTTATAGGAGTGTTTTTAAATAATAATATTTAAACAATTTACTATTTAAGTAATAATAATAAGAAGAATAAGAATTTTTACCTTTCTACACTACAGTAAGTGCAGTCTGACACCACTGCCATGATGCCATCGCTCTATTGCATAGAAGCGAAAGACCTTGTAAAACTACAAATCACAGGGTTACATAGGATGGAACTACAGCACTTAAAAGTGATGTCAAATTGCATTATTTCTATATCAATTTACTATTTAATAATAATAATAATAATGATAATAATAATAATTTTTACATTTCTGCCCACTGTGCAGGAGGAATATCAAAAATGCCCTCCATTTTGAACAGGACTAAGAAGCATGGGTTTACATTTATAAGAGTGTTTTTAATAATAATATTTAAACAATTTACTATTTAAATAATAATAATAATAATAATAATAATAATAATATTTACATTTCTGCCCACTGTGCAGGAGGAATATCAAAAATGTCCTCCATTTTGAACAGGACTAAGAAGCATGGGTTTACATTTATAGGAGTGTTTTTAATAATAATATTTAAGCAATTTAATATTTACTATTATTACTACTACTACTACTCATAATAATAATAATAGCAGCACATCCTGGAAAAGAAGGATGTGTCTGGTCACCTTGTGGCTGCATCCACACTGCAGAAACAATCCAGTTTGAGACCACTTTAACTGCCATGGCTCAATGCTCTGGGATTTTGGGAATTGTACATTTTTTTGTGAGACATTTAGCCTTCTCTGGTAGGGGTGCATCAGCAATATAGAAATAATGCAATTTGACATCACTTTTAAGTGCTGTAGTTCCATCCTATGGAACCCTGTGATTTGTAGTTTTACAAGGTCTTTCACTTCTATGCAATAGAGCACTTGTAAAAACTACAAATTGCAGGATTCTGTACGATGGCATCATGGCAGTTAAAGTGGTGTCAGACTGCACTTACTGTAGTGTAGAATTTGGCTATTTATATCATCTTAAGTGGCCACTGAGGTGATCTTGGGAAAGTCACACTTTCTTCACCCAGGGTGACCAGACATCCTCCTTTTCCAGGATCTGTCCTTCATTTCAGCCTTCTGTCCAGGAGGAATTCCAAAATGTCCTCCATTTTGACACAACTAAGAAGCATGAATTTATGAGTGTTTCTAGTTTTTATTTTGTAATGTCCTACATTTTGCTTAACTGTCCTACATTTTGTGGTGCCTTGTCCTCCTTTGTGGTTAGGACATGTGGTCACTCAGTCTCCACCTCAGAGGATGGCCATGACAAACCCCTCTGAACAAATCTTGCCAAGAAAATTTTTCATTTGATTTAATACTGTTTTAAGGGGGGGGAGGGATTATGTTTTGAGATATATTGTATAGTTTTATTGTTGTAAGCCGCCCTGATTGGGTCCCCAAAGGGCGGGATATAAATATTATTATTATTATTATTATTATTATTATTATTACCCTAAGGTGAACCTATTATGGGTTTTTCATGGCAAGGCTTTCCTTTGAGGCTGAGAGAATGCGACTTGCCTTAGGGTCACCCCAAGTCAGGAATGATTTGAGGGCACACAACAAGTGGCCATGCCCATAAAGTAGGCACAAACACCAACTACTGGGTTAAACTAGCTAATGTCTTGCAGCTGCTTATTTTGTAGATGAGTTTTTACTGCCAGGGAAGGTAAGGGGCAGTTTGGGGTTTTATGCTTCTTGCAGCAAAATGTCTTGGGCTCAGTCTAGTTTTCAGAGGAAGTACCCATTGTCAGTGGTAGGATAGGAAACAGTCTGAGTGAACTGTACTGTACATCCTTTCTTAAGATATCTTTGCGTTTAAAAGAGGACAGACTGGAGATGGACCTATGGGTATGCCAGTAGTAGTGGCGTGTGTGTGTGTGTGTGTTAGATACCATTTGTTATGTGTGGTGCATTAGATAGCATGCTGATGACATGTAGGTGGTGATCAGAAGCTAGTCATTTATTTAGGGTTGAATAATCCAAGGTAAGTGAATGTGAACTGATGGGATAAAGAGGGAAATTCTTGCCTATCATCATCTTCGTCTTCATCTTCAAATGACTTTGTGAGAGACAGGTCAGTTCTGGATTCTCATTATGAGTTCCGTTGCTGAAAAATGACAGGTCAGTTCCACTTCATTGACAGGATAATGACAGGATAAGTGCAACGTCATTTGATAATCTTTGCGCAATAAGGGCGGGAGTGATCCGCTTTGCTCCCATCCTTTTCCCCGTGTGATAATCTGCATGAGAGTGGAGGAGAATGGATCTCAGATATTCTAAAGTGAAATGTTTATTTGGGATGGTGCAGCCTATACCATAACAGTTGTTTTTGTTGTGTACTGTCAAGTAATTTCTGACTTATGGAGACTCTAACCTATTATGGGTTTTTCTTGGCAAGGCCTTCCTCTGTGGCTGAGAGAATGTGACTTGCCCAGGGTCACCCAATGGATATCCATGCCCGAGTGGGGATTTGAGCAGTGGTCTTATGTAGGCAAGCAGAGCAGTGGTTAGAAGGATTTTACTTAGGGGGGTTGCAGACTGCCAAAAAAAGTGCAAATTGAGTCCACTTTTAGGGTTAGGGTTAGTGCTAGGGAATCATGGGAATTGTTTTTTTTCTGAGACATTGAGCCTTCTCTGTCAGAGAGCTCTGGTGCCACAATAAAATACAGTTCCCGTGATTCCCTAGCACTAACCCTAAAAGTGGACTCAATTTGCACTATTTCTGGCAGTCTGCAGACCCCCCCCCCTTAGCTGAGTGAAAAATGAGGTGATCCTCCTGGTAAATGCTGGTTGTTCAGCTGTGATTTAATCATCATATAACAGAAGGTTGTTGTATCTCTTTTTCATTCCAGTATTATATCTTGACGAATAAGCCATTGCCTAATAGAAGACAAAATTATACATTTTGAACTGAACTGATCCTTTTTGTTTTAATCCTGTGGTCATAGGTGATTAATGTCTTACAGTCAAAGTATCATTGTGATGAAAGAGAAGCCTGCATGATATGCGATAAATTCCAAGCCAAATTCCTCAAAGAATGCTATGATCCTTCTAAAATGCGTATTACTGACCTCAGGATTCAGCATTGGGAAGAAGCTATACAAGAGGTAAAGGGAGGAACAGCCAATCGGAATCTGGCTGCAGAATGCTATTTCCTTTGGAAAACGACTCGGTTGCAACATTTGACCTTGGCAGAGGAGACACGATCGATGCTTAGTGACCTCAGAGAGGTTGTCAAGTTGCTTCTGCTAACAAATGGAGACACACAGACACAAAGGGAAAAGATTGAGGCTTGTAGCTGCCAACCATACTTTGATGCCATTGTCGTAGGAGGAGAGCATCAAGAAGAGAAACCAGCATCTTCTATATTTCATCACTGCTGTGAACTTCTAGGAGTTCAGCCTGAGGACTGTGTGATGGTTGGTGACTCTCTAGATACAGACATTCAAGGAGGCTTGAATGCAGGTTTGAAAGCAACAGTTTGGGTAAATAAAGCCGCAATGACCCCAAAACCCACTTCTCCAGTCCCTCACTATATTATTTCTTCTGTTCTTGATCTTCCTGGACTTTTTCCTAACAAAGAAGATGCTACATTAGAAATTAACAAGGTTGCTGGTAGTTGTAATATGTGTGAGATTTCCACAGAGAAGTCAAGGACTTTAGCCAGCTAGGGTTGATAGTAAAGGGCTTTTTGTTTTTTAACATGAACATTAAATTGGCTTGTCTTAAATGTTCTATAATGTGGATTTTTTTTTAAATACATTAGCTATAATATATGTTTGATTTTCTTTTCTTTCACTATGCTATCACACATTAATAATGTTCATATGTGGCACAAATGTGGGTAAACTCAAATGTGTACATGTCTCAGTAACATTCAAAAAAGTGACCTTATGACAGCACACTGACAGGAGATGGCAGCAAATTTAGCTATGAAGCATATAACTATGTGAGTGTATTCAAAGAACAGAAAACAACTGATCTGACATTTTACCATTAATTGTCACTTAAAGAAAAGATAGGTAAAGGTAAAGGTTTCCCCTTTGACAAGGTTATCAAGTCATGTCTGACTGTAGGGGATGGTGCTTATCTCTGTTACTTAGCCAAGGGAGCCAGTGTTGTCTAAAGACCAACATGACTGCACAGAATGCTGTTACTTTCCCACCAAAGTGGTACCTATTTATCTACTTTCACTTTTTCATGCTTTCAAACTGCTAGGTTGGCAGAAGCTGAGATTAGTGACAGCAGCTCACTCCGTCATGTAGCACTTGGGCCTCGAACTGCCGGTCTGACGACTTTGCAATGTCAGTTGGCGCTTTAACTGCTGAGCCATTGCATCCCAAGTAAAAAGAAGATACTTAATTGTATCTTAATTGTATCATAATTAATTATTAAAATTAAGTATCTTCTTTTTTATTACAATTAAAAAGATACTTAATTGCAATAATTAACTACAACCTAGTTAAACTGAGGGCTCATTCCCACTTACATTTAAACCGGTTTGCGATTCCCCTTCGCTCCGTGTCAGTGAATTGATTCCAAAAGGTCTGTCGTTCCCACTATGAAAGAGAATCTTTTCATTATTCCCTTGTAATCGCTTCTTTTTTGGCACAAATGTCATTCCCGCTAGTTTGCGCCACTTCAAAATGCATGTCATTGGTGACGCAAGCGGCAACACGGTGAGGATGGCCATTCCAGGCACCGAGCAGGGCACCTATAGCAACTGAGCCTTCCTCTGCCCTTTAGCATCCCAGGCTGCTCAAGCACACCATTTCCCCTTTGAGCAACTATATACACACATACTTAAAATTGACAAGATATGCAATCCATTCGTTTTGCAACTACTTGCCTCACTGAGCTGCAGTCCCCCTGTAATTGCAAGTAGTTGCAAATACAATAGATCACATATTCTGTCATATATATATATATACACATACACACATATACACACACACACACAGTATTTTCTGGTGTATAAGACTACTTTTTAACCCAGGAAAATCTCCAAAGTTGGGGGTCGTCTTATACACCAGGTGGCAGAGAAGGAGGAAGAAGGGGTGGCGCGATGGGAGGAGGAGGAAGAGAAGAAGTCCAGGTCAGAAGAGGGGGGAGGAAGGGGTGGCATAGTGTGGCGTGAGGCAGGAGGAGGAAGCAGCAGCGGATAAGAGGTGAACCCCTATCCTGGGGTTTTCTTGGCAAGACTGGTTCAGAGGAGGTTTGCCATTGCCTTCCCCTGAGGCTGAGAGTGTGTGACTTGTCCAAGTTGATCCAGTGGGTTTCATGGCAGAGTGGAGAATCAAACCCAGGTCTCCAGAATGGTAGTCCAACACTCAAACCACTACACCATGCTGGCTTCTAATCCCATGTACTACCTATGAAACAACTGCAGACTTTTTTGTTCTTGTGTGTCTTCAAGTCCTTTCCGACTTATGGCAACCCTAAGGCAATCTTATCATGGGATTTTCTTGGCATGTTTCTTCAAATGGGGGTTGCCATTACCATCCTCTGAGGCTGAGAGTGTGTGACATGCCCAGGGTCACTTACTTGGCCGCAAATTGTACATACCCCAGAATGCATCACCTAGTATATTGGCAGTGCTTCCCCCCAACACTTTCTCATTTTCCCCCGTTGGAAGAGGGGTTGTCTTATACGGCAAGTATATCCCAAACTCTATATTTCAACTGGAAAAGCTGAGTGTCGTCTTATACGCCGGAAAATATGGTGTGTGTGTGTGTGTGTGTGTGTGTGTGTGTGTATACACCCATAGGTCACACCACAAGCACAAAGGCAGTGCTGAGAGGGAGGGGAAATGGCTAATTTTCCAAAAACTGAGGAGGGATGGTAAACACCCTTCTGCCATTAGTCCTCTCCAGAATTATGCTATTCAGATCCGTCATTGCCACTTGTTGAACACACTTCGGAATCGATTCTTTTCAAAAGAACCACCCAAAAAAATAGTGTCAGGAAACAGCAGGGTTTTTTGAGTTTGCCTCAATTCATTGCGATTGCAACCAATAGGATCGGAACCAGTTTTGAGTGGGAACGATGGTCATATAACCCAATCAGCAATTCGCTTTCAATCCTAGTGGGAATAAGGTCTCAAATGCATGGAACTGAAAGCATGGAAGCTTGCTGTGCCAGCGCATAAAAAGTGTTCAGGAAAATGAACAGTGCTGCATTAATACATAACCAAGTATTTGGTTCAATTTTAAATACATTTATTTGGAAGTGTGTGTGTGAGTCTTTAAGTCACCTGTCGACTTACGGCAACTCCACAGATTTTTCATAGGGTTTTCTTAGGCAAGGAATACTCA
Source organism: Phrynosoma blainvillii (assembly GCA_026167975.1). Taxonomy (NCBI): domain Eukaryota; kingdom Metazoa; phylum Chordata; class Lepidosauria; order Squamata; family Phrynosomatidae; genus Phrynosoma; species Phrynosoma blainvillii. The sequence continues at coordinate 68,371,499 of JANUYF010000001.1, read as the reverse complement.
GAGGTGTTTTGCCAGTTCCTTCCTCTGAAATATAGCCCAGAGCACTGGATATTTGCTGGTGGCCTCCCATCCAAGTACTAATGAGGGTACCTTTCCTAACATTTCCACTGGCTCACCCTTCAGGGTTTCTCTGTTGCAGCTACAATGTGGTATCTCACAATCCAGAAAACATGCAGGAGTAGCTGTGTTGGCCATTTAGCCAGTGGACTGAGACCTTCAACCAAGGTAAAACATTTTTTTCCTTCTTAAATTTGGACTGGATTGGCATGTTTTACCTCTACACCTACCCAAATGTTCCTGATGCAAAAACATGGGGACTTCTTGAGAAATCCATTGTCCTCTGCCTACAAAGAGGCCTCACAGGAATGGAGACATTGGATTGCAAGAGAGGAGTCCTTGTTGAGATGCAAATGGACTTTAAATTTCCTGGACTTTGAAAATCTCCCAATTGCCACATGGCCAGAAGGAGGAGGGGCCAACCTGCAAAAGATACCCTCCCCATACCATCTTAACTAAGGACAGAAACAACATAATGCAGGCATCTGACTAACATTTCCAATTATTTTTCTCCTGTTTGGTTTGTAACATCTTGCCTGATGAAGAAGCCAGTGGAGCTTCGAAAGCTTGCAACAAGTATATTGTGCATTTCAGTTGGCCAATAAAGGTATCACTGTTTGGTGGATTTTTGTTTGAATTTGCTAAATGGCCAATACAGCTACCCCTGCATGTTTTCTAGGGTGATAGTATGCAGTCTTGCCTCTTAAAGAAAGAGTCCTGACCTCTTTTCGAATTGGGAACTATGCTATTTCTCCATATTCAGTTCTAATGGCAGCATCTTGCCCTGAGTACAGGTTACACATCAGGACTATCAAATATAATGGCACTCCTATTTCTTTGAGACCATTCCATAGCTTTCTGTGATCTGTGCAGTCAAAAGCTTTGCTGTAGTCAATAAATAACATGCAGTTTTTCTTTTGGAATTCCCTGATGCACACCATTATCCATCCTGTGTTTGCAGTGTTACATATCTTTAGATAATTCAGTTTAATGGCTTATGGATCTATGGGGTGCAATTTTAATTTCCCAGGGTGTTAACCCTTTTAAAGGAAACAAAAAATATGCAAGTATGAAAGTTAAACTTGTTAGAGTCCACCTTTCATTAGCAGAGCTCATGGGTCAGAAAACGTGGGTGAGACTATATTTTAATATGCTTTCCTAAAGAATAAAGGCTAATTAAAAAAAAACATGTATAGATTTTTGTGAGTTTTTTTGAGCTTTGAGACCGTGTTCTAGAAGAATGTATTCCTGATGTTTCGCCTGCATCTGTGGCTGGGATCTTCAGAGAATTCTCTGAAGATGCAGGTGAAACGTCAGGAATACATTCTTCTAGAACACGGCCTCAAAGCCCGAAAAACCAACAAAAACCTATGGATGCCAGCTGTGAACAACAGCGCCTGGAGTGAACCCCTCTTTGATAAGAAGCTGGTTCACTTTCTGGCTTGTGGATCTGATTAAACTTGTTTCCTGTTCACACGTATCTCCATCTTAAGTGCTGTTGTGGGGATGGGCATTTGGAAGAAGGAATCAGTAGACAGAAGGGGAGTATACTTAACTCTTATACCATCATCAATTCTCCTGCACAAATTCTATTTCCTAGACTTTTTTGTCTTAGCTACTTTTGAGAACAGAAGTAAATACGGAGTGCTGACTGAAATCTAATTAGATTGTGGAAGGTATCACTGCTCCCTCATCTGATTGTCCTCTGCAATTGCACACCAGGTGTATCTTGCATATTATCTGACAAACCTTTACCAAAGTAAGGCATATCCTGCCTTGAGAAAAAAAGAATAAATACAATTTGGACATTATTGTGTCTTACTGATTTGTAATTTGGGAAGTTCAAGACAAGAACATAGTCTGCAATGTTTAAAACAGAGGGGAAACAAGCTGGATTCAAAATAAAAAGTGCTCTTCTGGAAGCATGAACGTCTAACATTCAGGAACAATCATATGGGAAATCTATTCTAGGATTTTTGAACTAACTTCTTGTTGTTGTTGTTGTTGTTGTTGTTGTTGTAATAAAACCATGGATACGGAGTGCTGACTGTCCATTTTAACTGCTTTCTGTTGGTGAGAATTCAGGGCTACATACATGCCTCTCCACCACTATTCATATGGTATGAATGTGATACCATATTGCTGTACATATACCGTACCTAACAATAGGTGTGACTCATCATTTTCTTTAAGTTGAAGGATAGCAAAATTCAAGATGTGTATATAGATAGCTTCCTCATGGATGCAATCCTTTCTGAGACCATGGAATTTCTGGAAGAAATGGTAAGGAGTAACAGCTCTCACATCTACTGTATACATGGGCTTTATATGCTTAAAGGATGTATAACAAAATACAGTGGTCCCTTCACATTCACTGGGGTTAGGGATGAATGACCCCCATGAATGTGGAAAAACTGCAAATAAAAACACATTATTATTATTATTATTATTATTATTATTATTATTTTACCTGAAAGAACACCTCTAGATATCTGCAGGTCCTCCAGTGCAACTCTATGGTCAACATCTGCCAGAAGTTGATCATAGAATCATGCTGCTGGAGGACCTACAAATGCCTAGAGAAGTGTTTTCTCTAGGAGGATCTAGGTTCTCTAGCACAAGTCTATGGTCAACTTTCGACAGATTTGCATTGGAGGACTTAGAGATTCCTAGAAAGAATATATTAATCCAAAGCACAAATAATCAAATCGGCAAAAGTCAAAACCACAAATGTGGAGAGCCAACTGTAACTAACTGGGTGTTCACTATTTAATCAAACTGGCCTGTTTAATAGTAGTAGTAGTAATAATAATAATAATAATAATAATAGCAGCAATGATGATGATGTGATGATGATGATGCAGGTTTTCAGCAGCTGCAGTTCCATTAGCAGGCTCTGTAAGGTCAACCTACCCTGTACAGATTAGGAGACTATTACCCTAAAATGTCTGTTCCTTTGTTAAAATGGGATGATTTTTTCTCCCTTTGCCTGTGAATGTGTTGGTGCTGTTCAGAACAAGGCAGAGAGGGTGTTCAAAGATCAGGAAAGGCCAAGGAGGTGGTCTGGTGCTGAGTAGCTGCATTCAAGTGTAGTTCAGCCCAAGAATTTGGTCCACTGGGATGGCCTCTGGTTCTTTGTGTGAATCCTAGTCAATGGCAGCTGTGACAAAGGAGAGCTTCCATCCGCTGAACTGATGTGAGCTACCTTTGATTTTATGTTTTATTGCCGCATCTCTTTTAATATCTTTATGCAATGATCCTTTTGGTGCATCGGTCACTCATTTTCATTTTGACCATCCTCAAGCCTTGCTTGGCCTGGGAACTGAAGGCCTAAGCAGACTGCCAGAAATAGTGCACATTAAATTGAGGCACTGCCCTGGCTCAGTGCTAGGGAATCATGGGAACTATATTTTTTTCTGGGACATTGAGCCTTCTCTGTCAGAGAGCTCTGGTGCCACAATAAATTACAGTTCCCATGATTCCCTAGTATTGAGCCAGGGCAGTGCCTCAATTTAATGTGCACTATTTCTGGCAGTCTGCTTAGGCCCTCAGGGGGGAAGCAGACGAGGGCGTCCAGGACGCCCTGGGCCAGCGCGCCGCGGGGCCGCAGCCTCCGCACCTTGGCGCACCGGCGGCGTCCCTGGAAGGAGCGCTAAATCAGCGCTCCTTCCTCAAGACAGCGAAAGTGCGCCCTAAAAGCGGCGGGCGCACTTTCGCTGTCTTTTCCACCGCGGCGCATCCAGTCGCCGCGGCGTGAGGTCATCCCCGGAGCGCCGGCCGTGCGGAGGGCCGGCGACTCCGAGGGCGACCTCAGGGAGGGGAAGGGGCGCCGCTCGTGCGGCTGCCCCTCCTCTTCCAAGCCTCCAAGACGACTCTATTAGTCGTCTGCCGAGGCCCTCAGTTGATCTGGGCCTGGAGCTGCTATACAGCCAGCCCTGTGTTTTGAGGGATGCAATGGAAAGAATACGATGCTGATGACACCCCATGTGTACAAGGTCACTGTATTCTGACATTACATTTTAAAAATAATTTGCACTCGTGATTTCATGTTGATTTTGTTCATTGCACTATTTAAAAGCAACTAGTATTGTTTGGCAGATTTTGATTTACTTTTCATTAGTGTTTTTTCAGGGGCAGGCTAAGATTTAATAAAAGAATGGCAGAACACTTGAGTAGTATAATACCCCCACCTTTCGTCAAATCAAAAAGTGACAGGTGCTCCGCCCCTTTTTGGTTCTTAGTCCCGCCTTCCTGTTTTTGGGGTGGTTCTAGGTTTTGGGGTGCTAGTATTTTTGGGGTTCTAGATTTTTGGGGTTCTAGATTTTGGGGGTTCTAGATTTGGGGTGCCAATTTTTGGGGTGCCACTTTTTGGGGTGCCAATTTTTGGGGTGCTACTTTTTGGGGTGCTACTTTTTGGGGTGCTACTTTTTTTGGGTTCAATCGGTGGCCCCCCCCTGAACCCCAAAAGTTCGGCCATTTTGTTTTTTGCAAAAGTTGTTTTTGGGGGGGTTGTGTGACCCCTCTACGGATTCGTCTCGGGCCCCCCGACCACTAGGAGCAGCTCCCATACCTCTCCGTCCGCCGGTATAGCCGCAAGCCGTGTTCGAAGATGGCAGTCGGCGGCCATTTTTTCTGCGCCGACTTTAGTTTTCGGGGTGGTTGTGACATGTCTCCGGACTCGTCTCGAGCTCCCGAAGTGAACGGTTCAGAGGTCTGTTGCGTTCTGAGCTTCAGAAAGGCGCGCCGTCCAATCTGCTACTGTTCGCCCCTCCCCTGGGGGTGTGTTTTCAAAAAAGGCGCGCTTTTGAGAGAAGCTTATTGGTCCAAGGGGCAGTGGGGTTGTCTCTGATTGGTGCAAATGTCCTACGCTTCTGAGCCCCTCCAATGGCGTTTCAGGCGAAGGGACCACCGCCCTTCGGCGCTGGGGTATATGAGGGAGTCCCTGAGATCCGCACTTCACCCCGCTACCTCGACTACCGCCTTGCTAACGCCTGCTAGCGCTTTTAGGGCTACCTACCTACAATGGAGACGCCGGTGACAGTACTCACAGCTCCATCTGCTCCTGCACCCAAAAAACCCCGTTTTGGGGGGAAGCGTGGTACCCTTGAAAGATGTGAGGTGATCAAGCAGCTGTTTTCAGCGGTCTGTGAATCAGAAGAGGAACTCCGAAATGCGGATGGTGTGGAGGCCGAACACAGTGCAGAGTCTGGGGAGGAATCAGTCAGTGTTACAAAGGTATGTATGAAAGGCGGTGGTGGGGTGGGTTGGGATCAGGCATCTGAAATGTTATATTAAAGTGTTTTCAAATTAGTTGTAATCTTATCTTTCAGGAATGGGGTGACTGTAACGAAGAAAGGAAACTTTGTAGCTGCTATGTGACGGAAGGACGAGTCTATGAAGGCAAAGCCCATGAACAAACCAGTCAGGCATTCGAGTTGGATGTTGATCCGAACCATCTAGTGGCTCCAAAGAAAAGAGCAGGAGTGATGACCCGACTGATTCCCGTGATGTTTTTCGCAATAATTCAACATGTAAAATTTGGAAGACTAAAGGAAAGTTGTTTAGGCTGCTTATTTGATGAAGGAAATCAAGAATCTCATTGTTGCATAATGTGGGACAGTGCATATATTAATTCTGTTTTAAAGTCTCTGTGTTGTAAGCTGAATATGCAGAAATTTTTAAATTCAGTGATCACCCTTGCAGCTGCCCTTGACTGCCTCAGTTTAAACACAAAGCACCTGATATTGGGTTCTCAAATACAAAATCGTATTTTAAGTTCAAAATTCCCTTCAGACACTGTGGCGCTGTTAATAAAAGAAAGAGATAAAGTGTATTTACGCTACGCTGAAAAAATAGTTGACCGTGTAAAATATACTTATTTCCTCAATTCTTGTGACCTCTGTGTTAACAAGGAGTAAATATATTTTAAAAAAAAAAATTAATAAAATAGTGTGTTTTTGACATTGTGCTTTTATTGCTGTATGTGCGCCTGTCAATATGGTTTCTCAGAATGAGCTATTGAAAAAGATATATTATAATCCAGGGGGAGCAGGGAGCTTTGGAGGAGTGGAAGCTCTCTTTCGAGAAGCTTCCAAGCACAAAGGTGTAACAAGAAAACATGTGAAAGAGTGGTTAAGGGACCAAGAAGCATATACCCTTCATAAACCAGCCAGAAAGCATTTCCTAAGAAACAGAACAGTTGTTTCGGATGTGGATGATCAATGGCAGGCGGATCTGGTGGACATGCAAAGTCTACAAAAATACAATAGGGGGTATAAATATATTTTAACGGTGGTGGACATTTTGTCAAAATATGCATGGGCTGTACCTTTGAAAGACAAGACAGGCTCGGAGGTGTACAGAGGTTTCAAGATTATTTTGGGGTCAGGTCGTTCCCCCCACCATTTGCAAACAGATGCGGGGAAAGAATTTCTAAATAAAAAGGTGAAAAACTTGCTAAAGGAGCACGGGGTGCACCATTTTTCAACACATAGCGAAGTCAAAGCGGCGATAGTGGAAAGGTTCAACAGAACTTTAAAGTCACGAATGTGGAGATACTTTACTGCCAACAACACCTTCAAGTATATTGACATATTACCTGCACTCATAAAGAGTTATAATAGCAGCTTTCATAGAACTATACAAGAGAGGCCTCAGGATGTGAATTCTTCCAACTCTCTGCAGATTTGGAAAAGAGTTTATGGACCCTATTTTCAAATGAGGGAGCAAAAAGCTGCCTTTAGAAAAGGAGATCATGTGAGGGTATCAAAAAGTAGGGGCCGGTTTGAAAAGAGTTATGAAGGCACGTATTCCCAGGAAATTTTCATAGTTGACAAGGTCCACAGAAGAGGAAAGAGGCCTGTTTTCCAGCTAAAAGATTATGATGGTGAAGCAGTGTTGGGAGGTTTCTACCCTGAGGAATTACAAAAAGTGAAGGACCTGCAGAATAGAAGCTATCAAATTGAAAAAATTATATCGACAAGGTTCAGAAAAAAGAAAAAATACTACTTGGTAAAGTGGTCAGGGTGGCCTGATAAATTTAACAGCTGGGTGCCTGCTTCAGAGCTCACAGATCCTGAACAGAAATCAAAGGAGTGAGAGAAATGAGTGCTGGATTTTACATCACCCTCCCCAGTAACGCCAGTCGAGACGCCTATCCACATAATACAAATTCCAATTTCACAATACAACTGGCTCAACCTTTAGATTTGCAAGGAGAATGGGAAGTGGGGCTAGCAGAGATACAGTACCCCAACAGTTGGTACACGCTTAAGGAAAATGCGCCATTTCAGTTGTCCAGAGATTCACAGAACTGGGAGTTCCAGCTGAAGAAAGGCTATTACAAGGACATCCCCGATATTGTGAAAGCCATGAATACTGCTATACTGGCACGTCTAGATGATGTATATCTCTATTATGATATAGTGACAGGCACAGTGCAGTTTAGAGGACCGCATGTTTATCAGTTTTCACACCCCGAGGAGCTAGGCCGTATATTAGGTATATATGATCCCCATAGAGACTCCAGGAAAGCAACAGTTCGAGCAGCTGACATTACCGGAGGATTCACCTCGTTGTACCTGTACACAGATATTATAGAACATCAGATTGTTGGGGATTTTTCGGTGCCGCTGCTGCGCTGCATACCGGTCAGAGGAAAAAGTCATGAGTGCATCACAGTGATCTATGATAAGCCACATTATACTCCCGTCAGTAAGAGCCACATTCACACCATTACCATTGAAATAAAGACAGATTTGAACAGACATGTACCATTTCGTCTTGGGAAGGTGATAGTGAGGTTGCACTTCCGACCCAGGAAAGCCTATCTTTAAATTTTAAGAAAAATGGTTGTGTTGAAAGACTACGGGGACATCGATGCTTACAGAGCCTACTACAGAGCTCAGGCTGGGCAGGGGTTGCCGGGCTTCATAGGGGCACCTACGATGTATGGAGCGGGGCTGGGAGGAATATTTCGCGGTCTTTTTCGAAAAGCTGTTCCGCTTCTGAGGAGAGGTCTGGAAATTATCAAGCCTCATGTTAAGACAGCGCTGCACAACATTGCCGGGGACGTTGTGGGAAAAGTTATGAACAAAATACATCCCCAGGAGGGCTCTGGTGTAGCCTACTTGAAAAGAAGGGGCGGAGTGAAGCGTAAGGCGTCTCAACATCGCCAGGGGCCTCCGATGCCTTTAAAAAGGATGGTAGTGTGGCAAACAAAGATTCAGAAGCGGCGGACAGCGAAGAAGAAGAAAGCTGCGCTGAAGAAAAAAAGGGGGTCGAAAAGGGATAGAAGAGATATATTTTAAGATGGCATTCATTCACGGAACCTCTGAAGAATGTGCTAAGTCCGAATTGGATCTCTTTCAACTATCCCCAACCCAAACCAGCATCGAGAGCAGTATGTATATCGAGGTCCCTCCTTTGGCGGCCCTTTCTCCCAATGCGCCTCTGGATTTTTATATCACAGGAAACAGCGAAGACTACATCGATCTAAACAACACTCTTTTATACATCAGCTGTAAAATAACAAAAGAGGATGACTCCAATATCGATGATGCTGCTCGAGTGGCCTTAGTCAATTACCCCATAGCCTCTCTTTTTAGCCAGCTTGATGTCACATTGGGGGATAGACTCATTACGCAGAGCAACAACTGCTATCCCTACAGAGCAATGATGGAGCTGATTCTGAATTACAGCGGTGACACCCTGAGCACCCAGTTCACGGCCGGGGGCTTCCATAAAGATACCTCTGGCCTGATGGAGGAAACTCTTCTCACAGATGCCGGAAACAGGGGATTTAGAGCGAGGGCGGCTCTAACTGCTGGCAGTCGAAAATGGGAACTGATGGGGCCTCTGCACAGCGATTTGTTCTTTCAGGATAAAATGCTGCTGAATGGTGTGGATGTGAAAATTAAACTCACCCGCACCAAGGACGCATTTTGCCTGATGAGTGCCAACAGACAAGAGAATTACAAACTGCATATTTTGAACGCCGCCCTGTTTGTGAAAAGGGTAAAAGTATCACCGGGTGTCCGCTTGGGGCATGCAGAAGCGCTGCTTACCTCTAATGCCAAGTACCCCATCGAGCGTGTGGGTATGAAGGTGTTCAGTATACCCGGAGGCAGCCTCGTATGCAACCAGGAAAACCTCTTCTTGGGCCAGCTACCTAAGCAAATAGTCATAGGCTTTGTTGACAATGCCGCTTTTAGCGGAGACTACACCCGAAACCCCTTCAATTTCAAACACTTCAACGTTAATTTTATGGCCCTATATGTTGATGGGGTCCAAGTGCCATCTAAGCCCCTCCAACCCAATTATGCCGAGGAGCAGTGTGTCAGGGAGTTCATGCAGCTAGTACAAGTGACGGGAAAAGAAATGAAAGACCAGGCCCTTCTGATTAATCGCAATGAGTTTTTGAATGGGTATACCTTGTACGGATTCGACCTGACTCCAGGACAGAGCTGCGCTGACCACTATTCTCTAATAAAAACAGGGAACCTCAGAGCCGAGATCCGATTTGCTATTCCCCTACCAAATACTATTAATATGATCCTGTATGGAGTGTTTGACAATGTGATTGAAATCAACCACAGCAGAAACATTCTCTTTGATTATATGTGAAGATGAACACGGGACAGATATCGCGGCTATTATATCGGAACAAGTCTTTTCTAGACGTATACCCCAGTGATCTGCTTCCAAAGAGATTCATCGCCAAAAGGCCTGTCGGGCTAGTGGTGAACACCCACCCTCACCATTTACCGGGAGAACATTGGATAGCTATCCACCTGCCACCGGAGGGTCCAGGAGAATTTTTTGATTCCTATGGCATGGCCCCCGATGATCCCCGCCTCCCTAAGACCATTGCAGAATTTTTAGAACACCAGACCGAGGAGACGGTGTTCCAACAGAAACAGCTGCAGCACCCCCAGGCAGTGACCTGCGGGTACCACTGCGTGTTCTTTTTAGAAAGCAGGGCCAGTGGATTATCTTTTGACCAGATTTTAAAGCTGTATTCTGATGATGTTTTAAAAAATGATCGGATGGTCATAAGGTTTATCAGAGACAGAAGAACCCAGCTATACCAGAAGCCTTACAGCTTGTTTCAACATGTCCAGACATGCTTCCCCCTATGTAAAAATCAATTGTAAAACTGATACAATAAAAGAGAGAGAGACCGATTTATGATTCAATGTTGTGGCATTTATTTATTTATTTATTTACACAGGCTAGAAAGTTAGCCATTCAGGTTTCTTAACGAGGGCTGCTGAAGGGGACTCAGGGATGGTTTCCAGCTTTAACCATGGAGGTCTCTTGAATGATCTTTTTGCTCGGGAACGGGGTGTCGTTGGTGGTAAGGAGGGTATTTTCAAGTTCTCTACTGTTTGTCTAACATCCATATTTCCCACAAGAGAAGTGGGTATATTTAGCTCTGCCAGAGCTTTCAGAAAGGTATCCCATCCTTTGGGTTTCCTCTTCTCAGGGACAGTGTTAGAATGAGTGATGCCTCTGATCAGATCGATGATATTGGACCCAGGCAGGGCTGCTCCTCTATACAGAAATGTTCCTCGCTCATCCCACGAAGAGATGTCTTTATGCTGGCTTAATTTGTTTAGCAGAAGCTCAGCATTTTTCCTATAGCGACCATGGACACCTTCCAAAATCTCTTGAATGGAGGCATCTTTTTCAGGAGGAGCGGGGGTTGGTGGTGATGGTGGTGATGGTGGTGGTGGTGGTGGCAGAAGCTCGGGGAGAATGGGATTTTTCTCCATTTCACCAATCCGGTTTAGGGTCAGATAACGCTGTAGAACACCGGTGTAGAGCTTAGCCTTCTCATATTCAGACAAGTCTGTCCTTAAGAGAATATCTCGCATGTCCGAGTCCAGGCGCCTAACCACCGTGTTTCTGATATTTTCTGGCTCTCCTCGCAGGGTTTCCAATTGCTTACTGGGAACCAGATACATTTTCTCAGCATATTCCATCTTTACTTTGTGAGCAGGCTGGTCAGGAGAGGGATAGCAAAACCGAGCAAGGGTCCGATGAAGCCTCCGCTCTGCTCAATGAGTTGCTTTTTCTTTTTTAGTGACAGCTTTTTATTGCTTAGCTGCTTGATGAAGGCCTTCCGCTTTTTCAGGACCTTAAACTGTGCAGGCTTCAGGGGGACGTTACCTTTCACAGTATTAAGGGCTATCTCAGCAATAGCCGCTATGAGACTCTCAGAAGCCCCGCATAAAATGGCTCTTCTCTGCTTGGGACCGGCTTTAATAAGAAGTTTCAAGAGGGCCCAGTTTTTCTTTATATTGGCAGACATGCTGATGTTGCTTCAGCTGACGACGCTGGCTTAAAAATCCACTATGTAGGAATTAGCGCCTTTTATAAGTGCCTAAAGGCTTTTTTGGAACATAGACTGCCGGAAGATCAGGTGGAAAAAGACCTGTTCGTAATCTGTGTGTTTCAGGAGTTACCGCTTGCAAATCTATCAATAAGAAATGGAAGGGCTTCAGGGTTGCATCATTAAAAGCATCCAAAAAAAAGGCAGTGTTTTTAGGATACATTTGGCGAGCCAGAATCGATATTTGCAATTTGTCTCTGGGATTCTTAAAGACCACTATAATCTAGCAAAATTGTGGAGATGAAGAGGCGCTTTTTAATAGATTTCAATTGTGTAGGACAAAACTTGTGTTTTGCAGGGGGATTATTGGGAGCTTTAGCTGTAGATGATTGCACAGATGCAGAACTGTTAGCTGATGCTAAAAAATTACATAGGGATCTGGGGTGGGCTTATAATAGGAAGGTAACCTTCTCAGATCTACCTGTACTGGAGCAGCATTTAAGAATTAATATTCAAGTTATTTCATGGGGAGAAAAAGGGTGGGCTCTGTTTAAAACAGATGAGCCTAGATATTCAAAAACCTGTTTTATGTTTTTCCACGAAAATCATTTTTATGGAATTAAAAATGTAAGAGCCTTTTTTGGTTCAAAAAATTATTGCAGTCTCTGTCATGCTTTATATGATAAAAATCATAGCTGCTTGTACATGTGTGGGTCATGTAGAAGGATGGATTGTACCTATGATGATTTTGGGTTGATCCATTGTGATATTTGCAAAATACTTTGTAAATCGCAAACATGTTTGCATACCCATCTGAATCAAGCTTTGGAGCAACCGGAGCTTTGTCGCCCCCGCGAATGGTGCAGGGGGTGTCAAAGCTATGTTAGGCCAAATCATGATGGCCGGTGCCCAGGGAAGCGCTGTAGAATATGTAAAATTATCCTTGAGGGGGGAAGAGAACATCTCTGCTTTATGCAGAAGCTGCCAAGACCGGTAGTGAATAGTAGAATTGTCTTTTTTGACATGGAGGCCATGCAAGACACGGGGATCCATATTCCCAATTTTATTCATGCTCGGTCACTGATGGCTGAGACAACCCCCATTTTTAAAAGTAAAAGAAAATGGACCCATTATAATAAGGAATGGAGCTTCAGGGGGGAAAATTGTGTTTCAGAATTCATTGAGACCTTCACAAAAAAAGCATCATTCAGGAATTCTGTTTTTATCGCGCATAACGCGAAAGCTTATGATAGCTATTTTATCGTTAGAGAGCTTATTCGGCAAAAACTCGATCCTGACCTAATTACCCAAGGAGGAAAAATCCAGGCTGTCGTGCTGAACAGTCTGAAAATCACCTTCATTGACTCTCTTAATCATTTACCAATGGCCCTAGCCAAGCTGCCATCCTGTCTGGGTTTTGAATCTGTGAAAGGTTTCTTCCCTCATTTTTTTAACACAGCTGCAAACCAAAACTATGTAGGGCCCTTACCGGCCCCCCATTTTTATGGTGTTGATACAATGAAACCTAAAGAGAAGGAGGAATTTTTAAAGTGGCACAATGAGAATTTGAACAGGCCTTTCGATTTACAGAAAGAATTGGAGTATTATTGTAAACAGGATGTTAAAATTCTGGAAGAGGCTTGTACTCGATACAGAGATGAAATAATTTCTATGACTAGAACGGAGGAGTTCATAGAAGACAAGAATGGTAACTACAAAAAACAGGTCACAGCTATAGATCCTTTTCAGAGTCTCACCTTAGCTAGTGTCTGCCTGAAAATGTACAGGTTCTGTTTTCTCAAGCCTGAAACAATTGCCATCCCTGACCCTAGGGATTACCATGGCATGGTTAAAAGGTTCTCCACTGCTTCCATTCAGTGGCTGACGTACATTGAACATACAGAAAAGATACATATCAGGCATGCCTTAAAGGGTGGGGAAGTACAGGTTGGTTCTTATTTCCTAGATGGCTATGCCTTTGTAAATAACCAAAAAATTGCCTTTGAGTATTTCGGCTGCTTTTTTCATGGGTGCAGGCAATGTTATTCCCTATCTGATCGAAATCCTCTGACAGGTTCCTCTTATGAATTTCTTTACAATGCTACTCAGAGGAAGCTTCAGTATTTGAAAAAATGTGGTTTTGAAATTAGAACTATTTGGGAACATGAGTGGATTTCTATGACCAAAACAGAAGCCACTCTTCAAAACTTTCTTACAGCAGCCAAGTTCCCAGAGCCGCTCTGCCCCAGAGATGCGCTCTATGGAGGCCGAACCAATGCCATTTGCCTCTATTACAAACCCCAGCCGGGGGAGCGGATACACTATTACGACTTTACCAGTCTATACCCTTTTGTCAATAAGACGAAACCTTACCCAATTGGGCACCCTACAATTATCTATCAGGATTTTCAAGATCTTGAAAACTATTTTGGCTTGGCTAAAGTGAGGCTGGTACCCCCTAGGAAGCTGTATTTTCCTGTTTTACCCGTAAAAATAGGAGGTAAGCTAATGTTCCCTCTCTGCCGCACATGTGCAGAGAACAGACAATTATCCCCGTGTTCACACAGTGTTGACCAGAGAGCTTTGGAAGGGGTGTGGTGCACTATAGAATTGAATTTGGCTCTCAAAACAGGCTATAAGCTGTTGAAAATTTTTGAAGTATGGCATTTTGAAGAAAGATCTGAGACGCTGTTTTCAGAGTACATTAAAATGCACCTCAAGCGGAAACAAGAAGCTTCAGGCTATCCCGATTGGTGCGTGACTGATGAAGATAAAAACAAGTACATTCAGTCTTATTATGATAAGGAGGGCATAAAACTTGATGCTGGGGAGATACGTAAGAATCCAGCCAAAAGACAGATTGCTAAACTGTTTTTAAATTCTCTATGGGGTAAGTTTGCCCAGAGGGTGAATCTCCCAAATACAGAAATTGTGAGGGATCCAAATTATCTTTTCCAACTTCTCTTTTCTGAGAAATATGAAGTATCCTCATTTGATTTTATAGATGACGAGGCGGTGTGTGTAAGTTGGAAGCAAAATAAAACCAGGATAGTGCCACCTTCTAACACCAATGTGTTCATTGCAGCTTTCACTACCAGTTTTGCTAGAGTTCAACTTTACAATCTTATTCAGAAATTAGACCGGAACTGCTTATATCATGATACAGATTCCGTCATTTTTGTGAGCCGGGAAGGGGACTGGGTTCCTGAGTTGGGGGACTACTTAGGAGATCTGACAAGCGAGGTCCCTTCAGATCAACACATTACAGAGTTCGTGGCGGCTGGGCCCAAAAGCTATGCCTACAGGCTATCAGATAATTCTGTTTGTATAAAGGTTAAAGGGATCACGCTGAATTCAGCCAACAGTGAGAAGATTACCTTTAACAGCCTGAAAGATTTGGTTTTTTCATATGTCTCAGAGAGAGCTGGACAGCCCCGTCAAGAGATAGTAGTGGAACAAAACGGAATTGTTAGGAACAAAAATCAATTTCTGATAGAAACCAAGCCCCTCAGGAAAACGCAGAGGGTTGTTTATGATAAAAGGGTCATTGTGGATGATTTCAAAACTTTACCCTACGGCTATTGAAAATATGGATACCCGCCTACAGCATCCTTTCTCAATGATTTTGTCAGGACCTAGCAATTGTGGGAAAAGCTACTTTATTAAAAATGTATTGATGCATGCTGATCATGTGCTTTCTGTCAAACCAAATAATGTTGTATGGTTCTATTCATGCTGGCAGCCTTTGTATAAGGAACTGTTGTCTAAATATCCCTTTATTCGCTTTGTGGAAGGCTTACCTCTTACTTTGGATGATGATGTTTTATTGCCTGTCAATAAAGTTAATCTGGTGATACTGGATGACTTAATGGAAAAAGCTTGTGAAAATGAATCTGTTCAGGTGGCTTTTACAAAGCTCTGTCACCATAAAAATCTAAGTATCATATATGTAGTACAAAATTTATTCTGCTCCGGGAAGCAGGGGCGAACAATCAGCCTTAATGCTAAATATATAGTGGTCTTTAAGAATCCCAGAGACAAATTGCAAATATCGATTCTGGCTCGCCAAATGTATCCTAAAAACACTGCCTTTTTTTTGGATGCTTTTAATGATGCAACCCTGAAGCCCTTCCATTTCTTATTGATAGATTTGCAAGCGGTAACTCCTGAAACACACAGATTACGAACAGGTCTTTTTCCACCTGATCTTCCGGCAGTCTATGTTCCAAAAAAGCCTTTAGGCACTTATAAAAGGCGCTAATTCCTACATAGTGGATTTTTAAGCCAGCGTCGTCAGCTGAAGCAACATCAGCATGTCTGCCAATATAAAGAAAAACTGGGCCCTCTTGAAACTTCTTATTAAAGCCGGTCCCAAGCAGAGAAGAGCCATTTTATGCGGGGCTTCTGAGAGTCTCATAGCGGCTATTGCTGAGATAGCCCTTAATACTGTGAAAGGTAACGTCCCCCTGAAGCCTGCACAGTTTAAGGTCCTGAAAAAGCGGAAGGCCTTCATCAAGCAGCTAAGCAATAAAAAGCTGTCACTAAAAAAGAAAAAGCAACTCATTGAGCAGAGCGGAGGCTTCATCGGACCCTTGCTCGGTTTTGCTATCCCTCTCCTGACCAGCCTGCTCACAAAGTAAAGATGGAATATGCTGAGAAAATGTATCTGGTTCCCAGTAAGCAATTGGAAACCCTGCGAGGAGAGCCAGAAAATATCAGAAACACGGTGGTTAGGCGCCTGGACTCGGACATGCGAGATATTCTCTTAAGGACAGACTTGTCTGAATATGAGAAGGCTAAGCTCTACACCGGTGTTCTACAGCGTTATCTGACCCTAAACCGGATTGGTGAAATGGAGAAAAATCCCATTCTCCCCGAGCTTCTGCCACCACCACCACCACCATCACCACCATCACCACCAACCCCCGCTCCTCCTGAAAAAGATGCCTCCATTCAAGAGATTTTGGAAGGTGTCCATGGTCGCTATAGGAAAAATGCTGAGCTTCTGCTAAACAAATTAAGCCAGCATAAAGACATCTCTTCGTGGGATGAGCGAGGAACATTTCTGTATAGAGGAGCAGCCCTGCCTGGGTCCAATATCATCGATCTGATCAGAGGCATCACTCATTCTAACACTGTCCCTGAGAAGAGGAAACCCAAAGGATGGGATACCTTTCTGAAAGCTCTGGCAGAGCTAAATATACCCACTTCTCTTGTGGGAAATATGGATGTTAGACAAACAGTAGAGAACTTGAAAATACCCTCCTTACCACCAACGACACCCCGTTCCCGAGCAAAAAGATCATTCAAGAGACCTCCATGGTTAAAGCTGGAAACCATCCCTGAGTCCCCTTCAGCAGCCCTCGTTAAGAAACCTGAATGGCTAACTTTCTAGCCTGTGTAAATAAATAAATAAATAAATGCCACAACATTGAATCATAAATCGGTCTCTCTCTCTTTTATTGTATCAGTTTTACAATTGATTTTTACATAGGGGGAAGCATGTCTGGACATGTTGAAACAAGCTGTAAGGCTTCTGGTATAGCTGGGTTCTTCTGTCTCTGATAAACCTTATGACCATCCGATCATTTTTTAAAACATCATCAGAATACAGCTTTAAAATCTGGTCAAAAGATAATCCACTGGCCCTGCTTTCTAAAAAGAACACGCAGTGGTACCCGCAGGTCACTGCCTGGGGGTGCTGCAGCTGTTTCTGTTGGAACACCGTCTCCTCGGTCTGGTGTTCTAAAAATTCTGCAATGGTCTTAGGGAGGCGGGGATCATCGGGGGCCATGCCATAGGAATCAAAAAATTCTCCTGGACCCTCCGGTGGCAGGTGGATAGCTATCCAATGTTCTCCCGGTAAATGGTGAGGGTGGGTGTTCACCACTAGCCCGACAGGCCTTTTGGCGATGAATCTCTTTGGAAGCAGATCACTGGGGTATACGTCTAGAAAAGACTTGTTCCGATATAATAGCCGCGATATCTGTCCCGTGTTCATCTTCACATATAATCAAAGAGAATGTTTCTGCTGTGGTTGATTTCAATCACATTGTCAAACACTCCATACAGGATCATATTAATAGTATTTGGTAGGGGAATAGCAAATCGGATCTCGGCTCTGAGGTTCCCTGTTTTTATTAGAGAATAGTGGTCAGCGCAGCTCTGTCCTGGAGTCAGGTCGAATCCGTACAAGGTATACCCATTCAAAAACTCATTGCGATTAATCAGAAGGGCCTGGTCTTTCATTTCTTTTCCCGTCACTTGTACTAGCTGCATGAACTCCCTGACACACTGCTCCTCGGCATAATTGGGTTGGAGGGGCTTAGATGGCACTTGGACCCCATCAACATATAGGGCCATAAAATTAACGTTGAAGTGTTTGAAATTGAAGGGGTTTCGGGTGTAGTCTCCGCTAAAAGCGGCATTGTCAACAAAGCCTATGACTATTTGCTTAGGTAGCTGGCCCAAGAAGAGGTTTTCCTGGTTGCATACGAGGCTGCCTCCGGGTATACTGAACACCTTCATACCCACACGCTCGATGGGGTACTTGGCATTAGAGGTAAGCAGCGCTTCTGCATGCCCCAAGCGGACACCCGGTGATACTTTTACCCTTTTCACAAACAGGGCGGCGTTCAAAATATGCAGTTTGTAATTCTCTTGTCTGTTGGCACTCATCAGGCAAAATGCGTCCTTGGTGCGGGTGAGTTTAATTTTCACATCCACACCATTCAGCAGCATTTTATCCTGAAAGAACAAATCGCTGTGCAGAGGCCCCATCAGTTCCCATTTTCGACTGCCAGCAGTTAGAGCCGCCCTCGCTCTAAATCCCCTGTTTCCGGCATCTGTGAGAAGAGTTTCCTCCATCAGGCCAGAGGTATCTTTATGGAAGCCCCCGGCCGTGAACTGGGTGCTCAGGGTGTCACCGCTGTAATTCAGAATCAGCTCCATCATTGCTCTGTAGGGATAGCAGTTGTTGCTCTGCGTAATGAGTCTATCCCCCAATGTGACATCAAGCTGGCTAAAAAGAGAGGCTATGGGGTAATTGACTAAGGCCACTCGAGCAGCATCATCGATATTGGAGTCATCCTCTTTTGTTATTTTACAGCTGATGTATAAAAGAGTGTTGTTTAGATCGATGTAGTCTTCGCTGTTTCCTGTGATATAAAAATCCAGAGGCGCATTGGGAGAAAGGGCCGCCAAAGGAGGGACCTCGATATACATACTGCTCTCGATGCTGGTTTGGGTTGGGGATAGTTGAAAGAGATCCAATTCGGACTTAGCACATTCTTCAGAGGTTCCGTGAATGAATGCCATCTTAAAATATATCTCTTCTATCCCTTTTCGACCCCCTTTTTTTCTTCAGCGCAGCTTTCTTCTTCTTCGCTGTCCGCCGCTTCTGAATCTTTGTTTGCCACACTACCATCCTTTTTAAAGGCATCGGAGGCCCCTGGCGATGTTGAGACGCCTTACGCTTCACTCCGCCCCTTCTTTTCAAGTAGGCTACACCAGAGCCCTCCTGGGGATGTATTTTGTTCATAACTTTTCCCACAACGTCCCCGGCAATGTTGTGCAGCGCTGTCTTAACATGAGGCTTGATAATTTCCAGACCTCTCCTCAGAAGCGGAACAGCTTTTCGAAAAAGACCGCGAAATATTCCTCCCAGCCCCGCTCCATACATCGTAGGTGCCCCTATGAAGCCCGGCAACCCCTGCCCAGCCTGAGCTCTGTAGTAGGCTCTGTAAGCATCGATGTCCCCGTAGTCTTTCAACACAACCATTTTTCTTAAAATTTAAAGATAGGCTTTCCTGGGTCGGAAGTGCAACCTCACTATCACCTTCCCAAGACGAAATGGTACATGTCTGTTCAAATCTGTCTTTATTTCAATGGTAATGGTGTGAATGTGGCTCTTACTGACGGGAGTATAATGTGGCTTATCATAGATCACTGTGATGCACTCATGACTTTTTCCTCTGACCGGTATGCAGCGCAGCAGCGGCACCGAAAAATCCCCAACAATCTGATGTTCTATAATATCTGTGTACAGGTACAACGAGGTGAATCCTCCGGTAATGTCAGCTGCTCGAACTGTTGCTTTCCTGGAGTCTCTATGGGGATCATATATACCTAATATACGGCCTAGCTCCTCGGGGTGTGAAAACTGATAAACATGCGGTCCTCTAAACTGCACTGTGCCTGTCACTATATCATAATAGAGATATACATCATCTAGACGTGCCAGTATAGCAGTATTCATGGCTTTCACAATATCGGGGATGTCCTTGTAATAGCCTTTCTTCAGCTGGAACTCCCAGTTCTGTGAATCTCTGGACAACTGAAATGGCGCATTTTCCTTAAGCGTGTACCAACTGTTGGGGTACTGTATCTCTGCTAGCCCCACTTCCCATTCTCCTTGCAAATCTAAAGGTTGAGCCAGTTGTATTGTGAAATTGGAATTTGTATTATGTGGATAGGCGTCTCGACTGGCGTTACTGGGGAGGGTGATGTAAAATCCAGCACTCATTTCTCTCACTCCTTTGATTTCTGTTCAGGATCTGTGAGCTCTGAAGCAGGCACCCAGCTGTTAAATTTATCAGGCCACCCTGACCACTTTACCAAGTAGTATTTTTTCTTTTTTCTGAACCTTGTCGATATAATTTTTTCAATTTGATAGCTTCTATTCTGCAGGTCCTTCACTTTTTGTAATTCCTCAGGGTAGAAACCTCCCAACACTGCTTCACCATCATAATCTTTTAGCTGGAAAACAGGCCTCTTTCCTCTTCTGTGGACCTTGTCAACTATGAAAATTTCCTGGGAATACGTGCCTTCATAACTCTTTTCAAACCGGCCCCTACTTTTTGATACCCTCACATGATCTCCTTTTCTAAAGGCAGCTTTTTGCTCCCTCATTTGAAAATAGGGTCCATAAACTCTTTTCCAAATCTGCAGAGAGTTGGAAGAATTCACATCCTGAGGCCTCTCTTGTATAGTTCTATGAAAGCTGCTATTATAACTCTTTATGAGTGCAGGTAATATGTCAATATACTTGAAGGTGTTGTTGGCAGTAAAGTATCTCCACATTCGTGACTTTAAAGTTCTGTTGAACCTTTCCACTATCGCCGCTTTGACTTCGCTATGTGTTGAAAAATGGTGCACCCCGTGCTCCTTTAGCAAGTTTTTCACCTTTTTATTTAGAAATTCTTTCCCCGCATCTGTTTGCAAATGGTGGGGGGAACGACCTGACCCCAAAATAATCTTGAAACCTCTGTACACCTCCGAGCCTGTCTTGTCTTTCAAAGGTACAGCCCATGCATATTTTGACAAAATGTCCACCACCGTTAAAATATATTTATACCCCCTATTGTATTTTTGTAGACTTTGCATGTCCACCAGATCCGCCTGCCATTGATCATCCACATCCGAAACAACTGTTCTGTTTCTTAGGAAATGCTTTCTGGCTGGTTTATGAAGGGTATATGCTTCTTGGTCCCTTAACCACTCTTTCACATGTTTTCTTGTTACACCTTTGTGCTTGGAAGCTTCTCGAAAGAGAGCTTCCACTCCTCCAAAGCTCCCTGCTCCCCCTGGATTATAATATATCTTTTTCAATAGCTCATTCTGAGAAACCATATTGACAGGCGCACATACAGCAATAAAAGCACAATGTCAAAAACACACTATTTTATTAATTTTTTTTTTTAAAATATATTTACTCCTTGTTAACACAGAGGTCACAAGAATTGAGGAAATAAGTATATTTTACACGGTCAACTATTTTTTCAGCGTAGCGTAAATACACTTTATCTCTTTCTTTTATTAACAGCGCCACAGTGTCTGAAGGGAATTTTGAACTTAAAATACGATTTTGTATTTGAGAACCCAATATCAGGTGCTTTGTGTTTAAACTGAGGCAGTCAAGGGCAGCTGCAAGGGTGATCACTGAATTTAAAAATTTCTGCATATTCAGCTTACAACACAGAGACTTTAAAACAGAATTAATATATGCACTGTCCCACATTATGCAACAATGAGATTCTTGATTTCCTTCATCAAATAAGCAGCCTAAACAACTTTCCTTTAGTCTTCCAAATTTTACATGTTGAATTATTGCGAAAAACATCACGGGAATCAGTCGGGTCATCACTCCTGCTCTTTTCTTTGGAGCCACTAGATGGTTCGGATCAACATCCAACTCGAATGCCTGACTGGTTTGTTCATGGGCTTTGCCTTCATAGACTCGTCCTTCCGTCACATAGCAGCTACAAAGTTTCCTTTCTTCGTTACAGTCACCCCATTCCTGAAAGATAAGATTACAACTAATTTGAAAACACTTTAATATAACATTTCAGATGCCTGATCCCAACCCACCCCACCACCGCCTTTCATACATACCTTTGTAACACTGACTGATTCCTCCCCAGACTCTGCACTGTGTTCGGCCTCCACACCATCCGCATTTCGGAGTTCCTCTTCTGATTCACAGACCGCTGAAAACAGCTGCTTGATCACCTCACATCTTTCAAGGGTACCACGCTTCCCCCCAAAACGGGGTTTTTTGGGTGCAGGAGCAGATGGAGCTGTGAGTACTGTCACCGGCGTCTCCATTGTAGGTAGGTAGCCCTAAAAGCGCTAGCAGGCGTTAGCAAGGCGGTAGTCGAGGTAGCGGGGTGAAGTGCGGATCTCAGGGACTCCCTCATATACCCCAGCGCCGAAGGGCGGTGGTCCCTTCGCCTGAAACGCCATTGGAGGGGCTCAGAAGCGTAGGACATTTGCACCAATCAGAGACAACCCCACTGCCCCTTGGACCAATAAGCTTCTCTCAAAAGCGCGCCTTTTTTGAAAACACACCCCCAGGGGAGGGGCGAACAGTAGCAGATTGGACGGCGCGCCTTTCTGAAGCTCAGAACGCAACAGACCTCTGAACCGTTCACTTCGGGAGCTCGAGACGAGTCCGGAGACATGTCACAACCACCCCGAAAACTAAAGTCGGCGCAGAAAAAATGGCCGCCGACTGCCATCTTCGAACACGGCTTGCGGCTATACCGGCGGACGGAGAGGTATGGGAGCTGCTCCTAGTGGTCGGGGGGCCCGAGACGAATCCGTAGAGGGGTCACACAACCCCCCCAAAAACAACTTTTGCAAAAAACAAAATGGCCGAACTTTTGGGGTTCAGGGGGGGGGCCACCGATTGAACCCAAAAAAAGTAGCACCCCAAAAAGTAGCACCCCAAAAAGTAGCACCCCAAAAATTGGCACCCCAAAAAGTGGCACCCCAAAAATTGGCACCCCCAAATCTAGAACCCCCAAAATCTAGAACCCCAAAAATCTAGAACCCCAAAAATACTAGCACCCCAAAACCTAGAACCACCCCAAAAACAGGAAGGCGGGACTAAGAACCAAAAAGGGGCGGAGCACCTGTCACTTTTTGATTTGACGAAAGGTGGGGGTATTATACTACTCACTTGAACCATTTCTGTCAAAACGCCTCTAAAATGCCCCTTTCAAGGAACTTTAATACATAATACAAAGTCATACATAAATAGAAAGTGTTTATCATAACACTGTCAAAGTATGTCCCCATTTATCATGTTTGTAAAATGAAACTTTGCTACACTTGTATTACAGGCTGAGGGCCTTTGCAGACTGCCAGAAATAGTGCACTTTAAATTGAGGCACTGCCCTGGCTCAGTGCTAGGGAGTCATGGGAATTGTATTTTTTTCTGGGACATTGAGCCTTCTCTGTCAGAGAGCTCTGGTGCCACAATAAAATACAGTTCCCATGATTCCCTAGCACTGAGCCAGGGCAGTGCCTCAATTTAATGTGCACTATTTCTGGCAGTCTGCAAAGGCCTTGAGTCTCCCTTATCCAAAATATTTGGGACCAGAGGTGTTGGATTTCAGATTTATTTTATTTTGGAATACACCTAGTTGCATATATGTACATATTGAGATATTGTAGAGGTGGGACCAAAGTCTAAATGTAAAATTCATTTATGTTTCATATAGATCTTATATGCACACCCTGAACGTAACTTTATACAGTATTTTTTAATAATTTTGTGCATAAAACAAAGTTTGTGAACTGTGAACCATCAGAGAGAAAAGGTGTCACTATCTCAGCCACCCATAATTTTTTTTTTTAATATTTCAAAATTCTGGATAAGGGAGACTTGACCTGTACCAAAAAAGTAGCCATTACATTTAACTGCATTACTTGTGTTTTTGTTGCTTCCAGACTCTGCTTCTGCATTTTCTGCTGGCCAATAAGCATAGACCTATTGACTAGCCCCAGAGGAATCACCTGTCGAATACTGATAGTATCACACTCTCATAATAATTTTTTTTATTCTCTGTACCCGCAGTACCCTGTTTTTACTGCTGGGGGTAGAGGATGAAAGGGGAAAGATACCTTCATAAAGGTCTGGTGTATAATTCTCATCTTTTCCCTATTAAATTATTATAGTACCTTCATTATTGGTGAAATTAGTTTAGCATGAATTATTTTCCATGATTTAGAATATATATATATATATATATATATATATAGAGAGAGAGAGAGAGAGAGAGAGAGAGAGAGAGAGAGAGAGAGAGAGAGAATCAGATCTAGGGATTTAGGACAACTATCCCAAACATGAGATAAGCTTTTCACTCCATTTCTGTTGACATTTCACCGAGAAGAGTCCTGAATATTCTGATTTTATCTTTCAACATGAAAATGCAGCAACAACAGGGGGCAAATTCTGCTTTCGTCTGAACTGCAACAGGGTTGTTTGTTTTATAAAATGCTACTTGCTTCTGTTCTAATCCTTAGTTACATCAGTGTCTGGTGTGTATGTATTTGAGATATGGATGTGTTCCTTATGCTTTCATACATTGTTTCATACCCATCATCAAGACTTGGTGGTACATTCTTCCAATAATGTAGGGTAAACAAATTTTTGCCAATTTTTTTTTGTAAATATAGGAGACCATCTCTTTACCTAAGCATAATTACTGCCTTAAAATTATAGCAGATCAGAAAGAGCTCCCTGCCAAATAAAATCCCCCAAACACTTCCCCTGTTGTCTACTCCAGCCCTTACACAGTCAGAATTACTTTTAAGAATGCATTAATTTCAGGTTTCTGTATAGCACCACTTGCTTGAATTAAAAAAGGCCATTAGTATCATTCCACTGACACTAAAGGCACTGTGCACTACCTTTATTTCATATTGCAACCACCACAGTATGACTAAAAACTGAGCATACAAAGTCCTTGGTGTCAATGTAGTGAGAAATACATCTCTGGTAATAGCTCACCTTTTATTTTATTGTCTTTTTATCCTCTCCCCCCCCCCCCCCCCCCCCCCCGCCGAAGAACCTTGGGGGTCCTTTGAAAGCAGGATAGCAAATATTCAAACACAAGATAGATTTGTCCAGTTAAAGGGGAATATCCCCAGTTAAGTCAAAGAATATTTCAGCCACTCTGAAATGTTCAGATTACTTAATTTGGACATTATACCCCTGTTCAAACAGCCTAGAATTGCACTGGTTAATAATTTTTATGTTGGAAAGAAAATTAAATTATTACTAGACTAGACAGATTACTAGATAGATATACAGTAGGTGGTATATACAGGCTCCTAGATAATTGAGGTTTAGTATTGATGGATTGGTTTTTCAGACTGCTTTTTAGGAGTTTTTACAGAGTATTTTAAAGTGTTTTTAAAATGTTTTATCATTGTATTGTTTTAACTGATTCTTATTTCTTCATTTACTCAGGCAACCAGTGATACAGAAATAAATAAAATAAAAATAAAACACAATCTAGAATTGCCTTGGCTTTTTTGGCTCTCATGTCACACTATTGTTTAATATTGGTGAATTGGAGTTTTAGACTGCTTTTTAGGAGTTTTTAAAGAGTATTTTAATGTGTTTTTAAAATGTTTTATCATTGTATTGTTTTAACCGATTTTTATTTGTTCATTGCCTCAGGCAACTAGTGATACAGAAATACTTAAATAAAATAAAAATAAAATAAAATGCAGTCTAGAATTGCCTTGGCTTTGGGCCCTTGCAGACTGCCAGAAATTGTGCAAATTGAGTCCACTTTAAGGGTTAGGGTTAGTGCTAGGGAATCATGGGTTTGCCATTGCCTGCCTCTGAGGCTTAGAGCATGTGACTTGTCCAAAGTCCTTACATTTAAATGGCAATTTAACATAAATGTGATAGATTTTTTACCCTTCTAACATAAGTACAAATGAATTAGATTTTTTATAGTATGCAAAGGGATCTTGTAGTACCTTTGAGACTAACAGATGATAATAGCATAAACTTTAATAGATATAAGTCTACTTCATCAGACTGACATCTGATGTAGTTGACATAAGCGTATGAAAGCTTATGCTAGCTACCAACTTCTTTTTCTCAGCCTCAAAGGTGCTACAAGGTCCCTTTGCATACTGACCCAGACTAACATGGCTATGAATATTTTTTTGGTTTATTAATGATTAACAAAAGATATTAACTTTTCATACTAACATTGCTTTCTCAGCATTTCCTGCTATTGGATTCCAGTCTGGCTTCCACCATGTGCTCTCCAACCTGATTTAGTGGAATAGCAGGATATCTATTCCCAAATCTTAGCTTGAAATGTAGCCTGGTATAGTAGCCCATTATTTTTATGGGCCCCTTAGTTTTCATTTAAATGGCTTTACAATGTAATTAAGACCTCTGCATTGTAGTTAACTGCAGCATCAGCATGTTCATTCAGCCTCCTTCACCACAAACACCATAAACACTGAAACCACATATAAACAATGAAAGATTATTTAGCGTTTTCCTCACGTACTATTTTTAATTAGAGAAAATGAACAAGCTGAATCATTTATTTCTATGCATGTGGTTAAAAAAAAATCCCTGCGTAATTGTAGGAGAGAAGGCTGTTCTACATGCCATTTGGTGGCATTTTTTACACAGATAAATGTTGTTTTGTCTGAAACAGTGCCAAGCTCTTCTTTAATCATTCAGAATACATTTTAGTTTGAAGAACAGCCAACCGCACCCATCTTAACAGATCTAAGTTATAGGCTCCCTTAAACAAAAGGGAAGAGTAAAATTTGAAATAGTCTTAATCCTTCGAGGAGTGCATTAAGGTCCAAATGTCAATGAAACTTAAAAGGAGATTATTTGACACCTCTAATGTAGTCAAGGGGGAAAACATCATTTTCCCAACTCATATCAAATAACCACTGAATCCTAAAGCCTGAACCCGAGAGCCTGCTTCCAGATCAAATACTTCCAATCCAAAAGGCATTGTGCTTCTGACTTTTTGCAGGTGTGGAGGGGGGGGAGGAGAAAAAGACACTGAAAGGTAGGAAAACACAGGAGGATTGTAAATGGAAAACAGTGTCATCTGCACTCCCCATAAAATTCTATCACTGAGATAGGTGATTGCAATGCAATGTACACTAAATGACTTCTCTAGAAGCACCCTTTGAACAGAGGAGTTTATCACACGGGGAAAATCCCGTGCAGAAACAGGGTTTAAAATTGAAAAAAAACCACAAAAGCGGGCAAATTTTCAGACTACGATGCTGTTAAAATGGGGTTAACCTGAATGGAAAGTAGTCAGAAACTGCTTCTTTTTACTTTTGGAAAATCCCGAAAGTAAAAAAAAGCAGTTTTTGACTACTTTCCGTTCGGGTTAACCCCATTTTAACAGCAATGTGTGTGAAAATCTGCCCGCTTTTGCAGGTTTCCCCCACCTTTTAAATCCCGTTTCTGCACAGGATTTTCCCCGTGTGATAAATTCCATAGTCGAAGGATTCTCATTGTTGACCAAGTCAAGACTTTTAATCTTTTATTCCATAAGTTTTTTATTCTGCACTCATAGACAGTTTTACTATGGCATCAAATATTGTTGGCTTCTATTTATAGCCCTTCTGTGCTTTCCTATCACTTCGTTGCCAATTTATGGCAACCCTAAAGTGAACCTATTACAGCATTTTCTGGGCAAGATTTGTTCAGAAAGGATTTGCCTTTGCCTTGCCCTGCCACTTTACTTCTTTGTTGTGGTTGGTTGGGTGCCATCAATTCACTGCTGACTTATGGCAACCCTAGGGCAATCCTATTACAGGGTTTTAGTGAACAAATTTTCAAAATTTGTTCAGAAGGGGTTTGCCATTGTCTTGCTTCACGACTGAGAGTGTGTGATTTGCCCAAACTGACCCAGTGGGTTTCCATGGCTGAGCATGGACTCAAACCCTGGTCTCCAGAGTCGTCCAGTACTCAAACCTATACCACACTTTGGGGTTATTCAGATGCTGAAAATAATCCAGGATAAATCCAGATTGAATCTCCATTGTTCACATGTATCCCAAGTGCACTTGATTAAGTTGGGGGGGGGAGGCTGCCAAAAACACACACTCTATGTGCCTTGAATGTGTTCCAAATGCATTTGCATTGTTGACTCCATCTTTATTCAAATGTTTGCATGTGTGTGCAACCGAACTTGCACAGATGTGCATCGATGTGGTTCCATAGTGTGAATAACAAACCCGGAATGTGTGAATGAGATGATTTGCGTTGTCACGCTAAAAAAAAAAAAAGACATCTGAATGACCACTTAATTTACCAGAAGGTGAGGGGAAGAATGATGGCAAGGGTTTAGCTTTGGGGGGGGGGGGGGGAAACAAAAGTATTGCCCCCCAGTGAGATTTCTGCCCCTCAAATTATATTTTCCTTCAGTCCCCACATGTTTAGCATTGCAGAAGGTGAGACACCTAGAACTCATATTTGCTGTGTTTGTATTACCTTACTAACCTGCCTCTTTTCAATGGATGCTTAAACTGTGTTTCTAATATCTGAACTAAAGTTTAAAATTACTGTAATGCTAGAAATTTTGGGACTGAAGGAACCTTTCATTTTGGAAGGCAGAATTCCTATTGCCCTCATTTTGCCCACCTGCCCTTCCCTTACCATATTCCTGTATGACAGAAGGAAATATGTAGGTACATAATGCTTTTTGACTGACAGATCTGGGAGGACCCATTGGTCTCCCCTCTGTTTACCCAGATGCAGGTGATTTCTCTGTAGACTTTGCGAAAAAAATATATCCTTCAAGCCATAAAAAGCGAGAAAGTTGAAAGAATGTGCTGCAAACACAGCCTCACACAAATCATCTCATGAATACAAACAAAACTACTGGGATCTGCCAAAGAGATAGATAGATAGATAGAGAGAGAGAGAGAGAGAGATCATAGTGGCAGTTCATGACATTCAGAACCCTAACTGCTACATTCTCCCTCCTCACCAAAATGATTCAGTATTCAGAAGGACATCCAGTCCTCATCAGGCTCTTTTGGCTTGTGTGTGTGCCTCCTATTCACTTCTGAAAACCTCAGGGTCCACCCACCAAGGCTGCTGCTACCTGCTTCTTGTTCAAGGATGGTGTCCTTGGCTGCATCCGCACTGCAGAAATAATCTGGTTTGACACCACTTTAACTTCCCTGGCTCAATACTGTGGAATTCTAGGAATTGTAATTGGTTGTGGCACCAGAGCAAAACACAACCAACTACAATCTGTAGTGCGATGAGGAGTTAGATTCAGAATCAGAGGGGATGCCTTGATGGTGCTGTCTTATTTAAGAAACAAGATTGACTGTCAAAACCATATAGTGGTATCACAAAGGAGGGAGGTATTTCACTTTTCTACTCACTTTGGTGCACTTCCTTCGGGCTATCAAGAACCATCCTGGAAACCCACAGAGTGGTCAGAAAGCCAATGGTACGGCGGGGATACATCCTGTGGCTTTCAGTTCTTGAAATGATGGAGAAGCCATTTAATCAGCCAATATCTCATGCGTGCAAGAACTTCACAATAATACATTTTTGATCTATGAGTCCACTGTGTTGGCACAAGGGAACAAAATACAAACAAGGAACCCGCTCCTGCCCTGCCAAACCACATACCTTGGCAGGCTACAGTAGAGGAGATAACAAAAGCGCATTCAAAAGACTTGGCAGTCTTTCTGGCACAAAACACCTTGAGATTATCAAGTCAGTCACGCTATACTGGTTGGACCATTTAGCCCAAGTGTGGCATCACCTTCCACAATCGAGGTCCTGTTTTTTTGTTGCTGTTGTTTTTGGTCATCTTCTGAAGCTGGCAAACTGAGGAAGCGGCAGGAACAAATTATTATGGAAGCTCAATGTTTTGTTTTTCCTTAAGGAGGTCATAGCCCACACATGACAGTACAAAGTGTGCCTGGGTGTAGTAAACCATTTGAAGTCCGACAGTCTGCCTTAAATCCAATTAATAGTTTCTACAAGAACTTGCATACATGTTGGCATAAAAAGTTCCCAATGATGTAAGGCATCTACTCAGTTTGAGAGAAACAGCTGAAGTTATGCCTTTGTGTCCTTATGGTTGGCATCTTCTGCTAGCTACAGATCCTGGTGAAACGTTAGAAATAAACTCTTCTAGAACATGGCCACACAGCCCAAAAAACCCACAAAAAAACTTCTAAAGTACCTTTGACACTTGGAGTGCTCTGGGATAGACAAAGCACCTTGATAAAACCATATTTCTGTTATTGCCTGACTAGCAACAGGATTAAGAAAGGCTGGGGTCCAGCCATTCATTTCCAAAGAAGTAATAATGATGGCAGAACTTGGAAGTAACACACTTCCTCGGGAATCAGCACACATGGAGGTAAAGGGAGTAATACTGGAGAGGAGAGTCCTTTTGCTTTCTGCCTACTGCCGCCATCTCTCTCCACTGTGGACTGCTGACTGAAATCTCCTCTCTTTTCTGGACCAGGTATTGGGTAGGAATACAACCACCACCTTCCTGGAACAATCCCTTCCTGGAAAGAGATATAAACTGGCTGCCTGAGGTAGTCACATCACCACCAGCTGGGTTGCTCCTTTTGAGGGAGCTGCTTTGGGAATGGGATGAAGGCAGGGTGACCAGATGTCCTAACTGCAAAGGAGGACAAGGCACTGTAAAATGAAGGACATTCAAAAAAAAAAATAGAAGACATGACCAAATAAAAGCTAAAAACACTCAGAGAAACATAAATGCATGCTTCTTATGCTAAAAATAGAGGACATTTGGGAATTCCTCCTGGACAGAAGGTTGAAATGTAGGGTGTGTACTGGAAAAGGAGGACATCTGGTCACCCTGTATGAGGGTAAAGGCAAATCTCCCTGCTCAGGATTGAGAAGGAGGTTGTCTTCCATTTACAAAGCAGGTTTAAAGCAACAAGTTGCCCTGTTGTCAATAGAGGAAAAGGTACATTACCTGGAGACCAGGGGAGGGGAAGTGAACCATGAGAAAAGGGAGACCCTCTGTATGTTGGTTGCCTTTAAACTGTCTCTCACTTGAGATAACCCTAGTCCCACACCAACTAGTGATTTTCTGCATTTATTTTACAAGATGCAAAAAGGATACTGGGTATGTTTAACCTGTAGAATAGACGGTTAAGAGGTGATATGATAGTCCTGTTTAGATACTTGAAGAGATGTCATATTAAGGATAGAGCAAGCTTGTTTTCTGCTGTTCCAGACCCCTCCTCCATGAATCAGAAAAACTACAAATATACAAAGCCCATTGGTTAAAGTGGGTGTGCACCTTGGGCTCATGCACCAATTTCTCCCTCCCCGCTTGCCATCCACAAAGGAGTGAAGCCGCCGACTCCAGGTCCACGAACAGGGAGGGATGAGTGTAATACGTAGCATGTTATTCCTGGGGGTCAGGGAGACAAATTAGTAAGATGATGCTATTTTGAATAACCATTCCAAGCCCTGAATTATCCCTTTCTGGCATTCTTTTTCCTATTCTTGCTTTCATATAGATGTTACCAAGCAAGGTTTAATAAAACCTTTATGCAGCTGCTACTTAGTAGCACTATCAGGTGGATTAGCTGAATGATACACAAGAATTGTACACTTTGTGATAAAAACACAAAATCAGTCACAGAGATGTTGCTTATTAAACAAATTTGGATCGTGGGTAAACATTCATTTGGTTCCTGAAGACAATGTCAGCCATTTTCAAAATGGCAGCCATGTACAAGTGTATCATAAGAGACAATGAAGCTGAACCTGATAGTTGCATGTTATTTGACATGTTTAGATGTTAAAGGGTTAGTTTCATCCAGTATCAACATTTTTTTTGAAAGATAGGCTGGAAGCTCCAAGCGTAGCAGGATCACTAGTCCCATGCATGTGATATGTTCCCATAAAGCTTCCCTTGTAAGGTAGTATTAAGTGAATGCTATTTTTCTTTGCACACACTTTCTTTCTTCTTTCATCTATGTTACTACTGTGCAAAAAATGCCAGGTCCTAAGTGTGATGGAATTCAGTTTGTTTACACAGAATTCCATCACACTTAGAAATGACAAGCTGCTTATCATTATTACTCAAAAATTTGAGGGCAGTGTCTCACAGGAATCTGAATAACTTTTGTTGTGGTTCTCTCATAAAAATTACAAATACATTTTTCTTTCAAGTTGAAGAAGTATTCAGTGGCCATTTGGGAAAATAGCTATCTTGACTCCAATATGCCAAGCAACATAGCAATATAACTAGCTGTCTCTGTACCAGATTTTATGCTTTTATCACAAAGTGCATAACAGCTTGGTCGATCTGACCAGGGTTTAACTATGGGAGGATGAGGGCATTGCCCCTCTCCAAAAGAATTTTTCCTTCAGTCCCCAAAATTCTAACATTGCAGAGAGTAAGGGCTGATGCAAACTGGCCGAACGGGATGGCCTGTGGATGGAGTTGGGGCAAAGCAACCACACACCGGCCACCCTGACTCCGTCCTGACACCGCCATTATGGCGCACGCCCAACCGCATGGTGTGTGGTGTCAGGGCACCCCATTGGCGCTGTTGATTTATTGGTGTGGTGTGCTTGAAATGCAGCAGAGCTAGGAAACTAGCATCCTTTATCAGCCTTCTCATGCTGAAAGCTTGCTGACAAATCATGTAGATCTAAAGTAGAGCTTTATTGTTCCATAAAATAAAAATAAGCAAAGAAAAATATACAGTCCACCATAGGATCACATCTTGCTGACGTGGTAGAAAAGAAAAGTTACAGATCCATGTTTCCAGATCCAGAAGAACATTGTAAAAGCAATATAAGCATATTATAGTCCAGAAATTAACTCCATGGTTAAAACCATTGCGATCACACATGCACACACAAGAATGCATGAATTATAAACATTTTAGACAAAGAGATCTTTCGGCCCTGCCCTTACTCCACCTTCTGGGTGTTAACCTTACGCTGATTGGATAATGCCTGTATGATATATTTTAACCCAGCCCCTTGATGTCCATCATCCACCCATGTGACTCCTTTCTCATGACCTAATGATGTTTTGAATTTTCATTATCTGTTTCTCCTGTTTCCCAGCTAAAAACTGTTCATGTTATGACTCCCTGGCCATCTGGACTGAATTGTCTTTGTTTGTCTAGATGTTGTTCTCATGAGGAAAATTCCACACACACATCTCTACATTTCACCTTTGATTGTATAACCCATCCATATTCCAACAGGTGCAGCATGCACACATGCTGTGCCAAAGGGACACAAAAGAGCTGCAGTGGCGGCTCTAAGGGCTTCTTTTTGTCGCCCCCCCAAAACAGCAGCATTTGCCAGATCTTTTTGGAGTGGCAAAAAGGAGGATCAGGGTCATGGCGTATGGTTGCTGCGGCCCCAATCCGATGCTCCCAGGTGTGGCACAGAGCCGCCCCTTAGGGGCTGCATGCATCAGCCCTAAGATACTTAAAATCATTCACATCTAGAACTCATATTTTTTGCCTTAGCACTTCTTTGGTTACTTGGCCTGTCCCTTTTCTTTCGGCATGCCGTTCCTGACTAGTATTCCTAGTCCTCAGGAGTCTATTTATTCTTACCTGCCTAGTTTCTCTCATTGCTGCTTTTGTTTGTTTATTGTCTGTTTTGGTTATTTTTATATCTGATGTTTTACTTAAGTTGTTTGAATGGATTCCAGTTTAATACTTTTTTAGGGGGTGGGTGGGTTTTGGGATTTTAGAATGTACTGTTGAGATAAATGATATTGTATGGAATTTAATTGTTGTAAGCCGCCCTGATTGTTCGACAGAGGGGCGGGGTAGAAATAATAATAATAATAATAATAATAATAATAATAATAATAATAATATTCTTTGGATGTCTAAACTGTATTTCTAAATACTCATCTGAAGTTTTAAGTTATCATCATTTTTCATCAGAGTTGCCAGAGGCAGATGCATTTCCCCCTCCCAGTCATATAATTTTTGTTCTGGTCTCTTTATTCTCCTTATTAAATAAAATAGTCTTACACAATTTTAAAAATAGTTTTTATAAACCACAAGAAGGCTGGGATAGGTGTGTTTCTGCTTTCAGAGTGGAACCCAGGTGTTGTTTACAATATTTTCTGCGTGGCAGGCCATGCGCTAATGAGTTTATTATGTACCTCTTCAAGGATTATAACCACATATATCACCCTGACATTTTAATTTTTCACAGTCCCCACAATTTGGCATTACTTTCATTGTGGGTAATTATCATGCACACACCTCCACTAGGTCTTAGAGTTACAATGTGTTGGTGGCATTGTGGGAAATTAAAGTAACAGCCACAGGACAATTTGAATAGAAAAATAATTCCCATGCAGCTGGAACTGGGATCTAAATGAAACCGGACTGATGCTTTAACTGCATTTTGTTTAACTTCCTTTGTTCCAACTGCTATCTTTATTATTATTCCCATTATTTATACAGTTGGCTCTCTGTTTTCGTGGGGGATCCGTTCTGGATTCCCCTGCAAAAACGGAGATTCGCAAATATCAAGCCCCATAGGCTTGAATGGGGCTCACCCCCATGGACACATGTGGGGTTGTGCCCACGACGGTGTACCCCATTGATTTAAACAGAGGTCGCCATGAGAATGGAGGGGCGACTGTATTCTGCTTTTCTCTCAGAGATCAAGACTCAAGGTCGTCTATAAATTAAACCATACATAATAAATATTTGGTTTAATCATAATAAATTAGGAATTTCTTTCTGCTTTCTTCTGCTCTCCTTTAGGAACAATAACTCCAAAGAACAAATTGCTTGTCTCTGCTTAATTTTTAGGTAGCCAGGAAATACATGGATTCAGATTTCAGTTTTCTTCAGCTTTTTAAATATAGAATTTACCTAGTTTTTGACAAGTAAAACTGACTGGACTTCAGATCCTGTTGCATTATTTATCACTTTGTAGTGGTGTATAAAATCAGATGGTTCAAGTACATGGTATGAACCTGGAACCAGACAACCCACATTGTTTCTCTTCAGAGAATCTGTATCTGTTTGTTATTGAGCCTTAGAACAAAATTTATGGGGTGCTAATTCATTTCAACCAATACAGTCAGGGTCTCTATAAAATCTCTGAGAACCAATCCAATTAACTGGAAAACAAAATTTGCTTAGCTCTGCTGTTCTTGGTCCTGGAGACCATATGGGTGGGTAGAGCTGCCAAATCTCAGGGCCTGGCCTCTCATCTCCAGTTCTCAGAGCAAGCAGGAGAAACCTCAGGACACAAGCACCGAGTACATATATATGTTTGTTATGTGTATATGTATTGTCCACATTTGCAGACTTTCTATTTTTAATTTAAATCATACACTTTGTGCCACTGTGGTTAATGTTTAATGTATCATGCTTTATGGCATCACCAGGAGCTGCTCCTTAGATAGCTTCTTGGGACATCACAAGACACCATCTCTCAGTTTCAGGGTTTGGCCCTAAAATCTTAGGGCCTGACGTTGTCATGACCTGGCAACCCCATGGATGAGTTCTCTGTGGGCTATTTCGCTATAGCTGGAATCCAACACAAATGTTTCAGCACATTAAATCACTTTCCCCCAATAATCTATTATACTAAAGATGTATGGTGATAAATGGGAGTCCCTCCATTTATCAGAGCCTTCTCCCAAGATAACAAAGTGTTCAATGTGGGAGGAGGCACAGTTACCTTTTAATGAGAGTTTACATCACAGGTGGTGAGATAGCAACTGTCCGATCAGATGAGCCATTGAGGAGAAGAGAGAACTTTCTAGATGGTTCTGGGTAGAGTTTTTAAGAAGTCCAAAGGCCGATGCAGACGGTCTGTTTGGGGTGGCTCTGGGCTGCCCCTGGGAGCAGTGGATCGGGGCCGTGGCAACCACAGGCCACGGCCCCAATCCTCCTTTTTGCCGCCCCAAAAAGGAGTGGCAAAAGACCACCCTTTGAGCCACCACTGTGGCTCTTTTGCGGCCTTTTGGCACAGTGTGTGCACATGCTGCGCCAAGAGGGCACCCTGATGCCACGCTCCATGCGCATGGGTAGGTGGCATCAGGGCGAAGTCAGGGTGGAGTCGAGGTGGCCAACGTGTGGCTGCCCCACCCCAACTCCATCCCAGCCCTTTTGGCTGGTCTGCATCGGCCCTAAAAGAAAAAAAATGGGGGGAACCAACAACAAGGGCTTCAGCCTGTCTGCTTGTCTGCCTTTCTCTCTGGCTCAGGCCTAGTAGATCATGAGAACCTTCTAACTAATAGGTCTACAACTCCAATCTGACATATTAATTGTCAGTGTGTGGATGGTGGGTGTTGTAGTGATGCTCTTTGACACCCAGCAGAATCTCCAGACAAGCTGGCTGCTGTGATCCACAGCCACTTTGTATCTCTTACCATTAACTGGCTCAGCTTCCCTTCTTCAGGATCCTGTCTTCCTCAGTCAAGAAGACACATTGTAAAAGCAGTATAAACATACTCAAAAACTATAAGCTAACACCTAGCTCCATGGTTAAAACCACTGCCAGGCATGCACACACCCAATTACAATGCATGGATTAGGAAAAATGTACCAGTCAGGGGCGTCAGGTTTTGGATTTATTTTCCTGGTTTGGCTGAACTAACTTGGTTCTGTAACTGAGACTTTCTATCTATGCCTGGAGGGCAAGTTAGTCCTTCATATAGTTATATCCTTTTTCTATAAAATTCCTTAACTTAGAACAAAGCTTTTCTTTAAGGTACTCTGCCTCTCTTGCACTCCTTTTTCATGTGCCTTTGCTTGGCCCAGTTCTTAGGTTGGCAAGTGAAATACCAGTAGAATTCTCCAGCAATGTCCCAATGCGTTGCTGAGGTGTGATAAGTTACTCATGGGGTGGTGGCAGCAAAGTCTTTAGATAAAAGGTGGTCTCAAGGGGTCCTATCTAGCTCAGCAGGAATGGAGAGGGACCCACAGAGAACCCTCACATGTATAAAAATGAAACCAGAATTGTACAAGTAGACTGAACTCAGGGTCAATATAAGAGCAGGACCAGACTCAGAAGGAGGAGGAGTGAAGATAGGAGGAAGGAATATCAGCAGTTTAAGATATGCAGATGACATCATACTACTGGCAGAAAACCTCACAAACTTGGAACAATTATTAGGGAAAGTCAAGGAAGAAAATGCAAAAGCAGGATTACTGCTGAACATAAAGAAAACAAAAATAATGAGCATGGAGGATCTATATAAATTTTACCTAGACAATGAAGAAATCAAAATAGTTAAAGAGTTCTAGTACCTTGGATTAAAGATTGTTCAGAACAGAGATGGCAGTCAAAAAATCAGAAGAAGACTAAGAGCCTTTGCAGATTGCTAGAAATAGTGCAAATTGAGTCCACTTTAAGGATTAGGGTTAGTGCTAGGGAATCATAGGAATTGTTCCCCCCCCCCCCCCAGACATTGAGCCTTCTCTGTCAGACAGCTCTGGTGCCACAATAAAATACAGTTCCCATGATTCCCTAACCCTAACCCTAACCCTTAAAGTGGATTCAATTTGCACTATTTCTAGCAGTCTGCAAAGGCCCTAAGACTAGGAGGGCAGCTGTGAAGGAGCTAGACAAGATTCTAAAGAGTAAAGACATAAAACTGAGCATTAAAGTCAAAATCGTACAAGCCATTGTATCCCACATCACTATGTACAGATGTGAAAGCTGGACAGTGAAGAAAGCGGATAAAAAGAAAATCAGTTCATTTGAGATGTGGTTCTGGAGAAGAGTGCTGAGGATACTGTGAACAAACAAAAAGAAACAAATGGGTCCTTGAATAGACCAAGCCCGAAATCTCCCTGGAAGAGACCTAAAAGAGACAGCTGAGTCTACTTCCTGGCTTTTCAGATTAGCATAGCAATAAAGATCTGTATAAAGATATATCTGATGCCACCAATATTTTCTACATTACCCGTTATAAGGAACCAGTTTAGTAATGTCATCTGTTTTTGCTGTAGGCTGAGCTTCTTTAATAATAACAATAATAACAATAATAAAATTTATTTGTACCCCGTACCTCTGCATAGCAATTGGGGCGGCTTCCAACATAAAAATACAATACAATAAGATCAACCCCAGACCCCAACCCTCCCACCCTTAAAAAATTATTAAACAACATCAAATTTAAAACAGTTTTAAAATAAGGCAAATGCCCACAAATTACAAATTACAATTACAATAACTACAGCAGCAGCGAATATGACAGCGGCTGAGATTGGGTAAAGAAGAAATATAAGGACCAGTTCTATGACTGGGAAGACTAATCAGGAAAGGCCTGCCGGAAGAGATCCGTCTTGACAGCTCTTTTGAAGCTGTCTAAAGTTGACAAATGACGTATCTCGTCCGACAGGCCGTTCCATAGTCTGGGAGCGGTCATCGTTCAGGGAAATGAAACACACCTGATGTATTTGTCCATTTGAAGGAGACGTAATTCATCAAAGCCTCTTTCCTCAACAAGCAAGTCCTCTACCAGCACTGCCTACCATCATTATCCAGCAAAAATAGAAACAAAGGGGGGTTGCAGACTGCCAGAAATAGTGTGAATTCAGTCCACTTTTAGGGTTAGGGTTAGAGTTAGGGAACCATGGGAACTGTATTTTATTGTGGCATCAGAGTTGTCTGACAGAGAAGGCTCAATGTCTCAGAAAAATAACAGTTCCCATGACTCCCTAGCACTAACCCTAACCCTAAAAGTGGACTGAATTCACACTATTTCTGGCAGTCTGCAACCCCCCAAAGACTCATGGAAGAGCAGTAGCTGAGCTGTCTGTAAAGAAAATCTGACCCACAGCCTTAGATGTGGGTGACTAGCGGAGAATGAAGAAAAGTCAAGCTCCAGTAACTTTTAATGACAGATCTTGTTAGGGTTAAAAAAACAGCACTGCTCTCATGCTGTGATTAAATATGAATAGGAACTCATCATCTCAACCATTCCAGGTTGCACCATTGTGAACAGGCTTGTTTCTTTCTAAATTAATCATTCTGAGCTACTCAGCAACAGGGCCTGGGTACACAAATCAGCATGAGACAGAAAACTCACTGCAGGCTGCCAAACTGAAGCACAAATGATTACAGCTTCTCTTGAATTCTGCCTACTCTTTCCAGTTCCCGTCCTGTTCCAAAGAGGAAACTGGGTCAAACGAGGAAATGATATGCCTCAAACTGGCAGAATACCCACAGACAAAACTTTCTTCTTTCTCCCACACTAGCACAGATACTTAGAAAGCCAGGGTGACCCACTGTATATACTGAGTTGGCATCTGGCCCGCGTTGCATTCCCATTCCAGTTCGCCCCAACATTCACTGAGTAATCCTAAAGGAAAACTCTCCCTCCCTCCCTCATCTCTCAAGCTTTCAGCTGTAATTTGGACATAAGGCTGGCTCTTTTCTTCCCAAGACTAATGTGAGGATGAATGTGATAGGAATAGCAAAGTGCTTTGCACACAGAGGCCCAATTCATTCAGAGTAAACACATTAACTACTGAGAAAGAACACTTCTGTGTGGTCAGACTCCACATTGCAGCAACGATATGTACAAGGGCTGATCATTTTTGCTCAACAGCACCATGTGGTTCCCATGCAAGCACCAGCAACCCTAATAAAGCAAAGCAGCTTCATTTATATACCGCTTCATACTGCGCTATGCATTGTCTAAGCGGTTTACAACTGTAAGCTCATTGCCCCTCTACAAGCTGGGTACTCATTTTAGCAACCTCAGAAGGATGCAGGCCAGAGTCGAGCCTCAGCCCTGGCTGGTATTGAACTCGCAACCTTGTGGTTTATGAGTGAGTGCACTGCTGAGTCGCTCATTTGAAGCCTCTTATACAGGATTGCTATGATCATGCCAAAGCAGTCATACAAAGGCAGATTCTCATATTGCTGAAGTGGCATATGAATCAGGTGAACAGCCAAACCCGATGGACAAGGAGAGGCCTCTGATCATAGATATTTTGTAGCTTTAAACAAAATTGACACCAGCCATAGAGACTTCCAAATGTGGTTAGGTCTATAGTGATGGAGGAAGGAAGATTGACTTATTTCCTATTGCCTCTATTAAAATACCTTATCTGAAGGTTCCAGGACCATTAGAAACTATTCAGGAGTTTATCACATGATCCCCATTCTCTTTGCGATTATGTTAGTAAAAGGAACTGGATGCATACTAGTTTGGGAGCATTCCATATAGCATGTCTCTTCAATAGCACAACTGGGTCCTCATGCTCCTCTCTAACCTCACCTTCCTGCCCTATGCCCTATCCAGGATACTTTTCAGATTATTTAATTTTTGGTTTACTATTTTTAATGCAATTCTGGAGTTATGTTAATACAATTTTTTAAAAAAAAGTAAAAAAGAAAATAAAAGGAAAGAACCTGCTTGGGAATAGCAAAGGGAGGGGAACAAGAAAGGGGAGGTGACACTGACGCTATGTGAATTGCCATGGGAGGATCTTATTGCACCTGAGGACAAATGCTACAGCAGTGCGTTTGGGAGCTTGTTGATGGGTTTTTCCCTGGCAATGATAAGGCACACTCTAACAAGGCTTTGAGGACATAGCAGAGATGGTGTTGTGTGATAGGTATCTATTTTCCAACATTAATGGTAATTTTAAAGCCGTGTGTGATAAAGTCTTGAGGCAGACCTAGTAATGCCAGGTTTTCAAAACAGCAGTAAGGGACAAACGAGTTTGTGTTCTACCAAAATACCAAAAGGAAGCATTGATTTCCATTAACGTTTAGCCATGTATTTCTCTGTAAAGTTAACATTGGGCCTTTGCAGACTGCTAGAAATAGTGCAAATTGAGTCCACTTTAAGGGTTAGGGTTAGGGTTAGGGAATCATGGGAACTGTATTTTATTGTGGCATCAGAGCTCTCTGACAGAGAAGGCTCAATGTCTCAGAAAAAAACCAATTTCCATGATTCCCTAGCACTAACCCTAACCCTTAAAGTGGACTCAATTTGCACTATTTCTGGCAGTCTGCAAAGGCCCATATTGTCCACATTGATCAATCCCATGATGCACACAATCTTCCACACACAATAAAGGGACCACACTTTAAAATATGGGATTCTTTGGAATCTTGTTCAGTCTCTATAAAAGTAAAAGTTTTCCAACCATCAACTAGAGGACATTGGGGCTAAGCAGACGGCACAAAGTGCCATCTTCAGAGCAAGGAAGGGGAGGGGCAGCTGCACACTGGGCGCCCCAACCCCTTCCCGAAGATGTCGTTGGAGCAGCCAGCCCTCCGCATGGCCGGGGCTCTGACAATGGCTTTCCACTGCAGCGTCCGCACGCGCTGCAGCGGAAAAGCTGCCGAAGGTGCGCCGGCAGCCTTTTGCGGTGCACCTTCAGTGATTTGTGGAAGTAGCGCTATTTTAGTGCTCCTTCCAGGGGCTGCGAAGCTGCGCCGTGGGGCCGAGGTGTGCGGATACCTCGGCCCCCATCTGCAGCTTCACGTGGCGGCCCCGTGCCGCCCGTCTGCTTCCCCCCATTGTTTAAAATAAGGGACACATGCCAATCCTGTAAGGGATAAGTTTTCCAACACTGAAATAAGGGCCTTCCCTTACAATAAGGGACACCTGGTAACCCTAGTCAGATCATTGGTCCAAGCATTGTCAGTTCTGGCAGAAGTTCTACAAAGATTTTGTAGGAATTTTTCCTACCTTTGCCTGCAGATCCCTAGTATATCCCTGTTTGCCTTGTCCTGGTCAAGTAATAACAAACTTGACCCTGGATTAACTTTTTAAAAAAGACACGATCCAGTGTAGTCAAGCTTCATCACAGAACACTTACAAGTACAATACCTGTCATACCTTTGTAAGCTTTCTTCTCAGATGGGGTAACACTTCCAGCAAGAGAGTGTCTACGAAAATCTATGCTACAATGTCTTTCCCTCAGTAGTTCTCAAAGATGCTACAAGATCCCTTTGCAATCAGCAAAGGACCTACATCCTTAAAGGCACCACATCCATCTAATCTGGGAAACTAAGCAGGGTCAGGTACCTGGATGCAGGATGGCCAACAAATGGAATATATTTCAGAGGAAGAAACTGGCCAAACAATTTTTGAGTACTCCTTGCTTAAGAAAATCTGATTAAATTATGGGGTCACCATAAGTCAACAGGTAACTTGAAGGTACATTCACACACAAGTGCTTAGCAAGTATTTCTGCTCAGAACAGAGGGGGGAAGCAGACGGGCGGCACGGGGCCACCCCAGGAAGCTGCGGATCGGGGCCGAGTCATCCCCATTCCTTGGCCCTGCGGCGCAGCTTTGTCGCCCCTGGAAGGAGCGCTAGAATAGCGCTCCTTCCACAAATCGCGAAGGTGCGCCGCAAAAGGCTGCTGGCGCACCTTCGGTGACTATTCCGCTGCAGCATGTACAGATGCTGCAGCGGGAGGGCATCCTTGGAGCGCTAGCCATGCGGAGGGCCGGCTGCTCCGAGGACATTTTGGGGAAGGGGTTGGGGCACCCAGCGTGTGGCTGCCCCTCCCCTTCCTTGCTCTGAAGACAGTGCTTTGCGCCGTCTGCTTAGCCCCAGAGTCTCTCTGAATTCAAGGGGACTTAACAGAGAAGTCTGCATAGAATTATAATCTTCATTGATAAGCACAATATACAAAAGGATCTTGTAGCTTCTTTGAGAGCTGTTAGACTTGAGCCTACTTCTTCAAATGCATGAGGTGATAAACACAGTGATTAAATCAATTTAATGTATTAGCTAGCTCTAGAATCAACTTTTTGTTATTGACTCCAGAATACAAAACAGGCTCATTTTTCGTAACATAGAACCATAGACTCATAGAGTTGGAAGAGACCTCAAGGACTATCAAATCCCACCACCACCCCACCATGCAGGAAGACACAATCAAAGTACTCATGACAGATGGCCATCCAGCCTCTGTTTAAAAACCTCCAAAGAACAAGACTCTTGTTAGAATATGGATGGGTTATACAGTCAAAGGTGAAATGTAGAGATGTGTGTGTGGAAATTTCCTCATGAGAACAACATCTAGAGAAACAAAAATAGTGAATCTAACATCAGATGGCTACACAGACATAAACATGTACTTTCCCAAAGGTACAACTCATAGACACAGACTTTATTATGGAAAGCAAGAGATATCAAAAAGGTAAACAACACAGCTACTTCATTACTTCATGAGAAAATAGTCACGTGGTGAATGATGGATAGCAAGAGGCTGGGTTAATATACATCATACAAATATTATCCAATCAACAAAGGTTAACACCTAGAAGGTGGAGTATGGGAAGGGCCTAGAGAAACCTTTGTTTAAGAATGTTTTAATTCAAGATGTTAGTGTGTGTGGCAGTGGTCTTAACCATGGAGTCAGGAGATGGGTTCTAGTATGTTTATACTGCTTTTATAATATAACTCCTAGATCTGGAAACATGGATCTGTAACTTCCTTTTAACTTTCAACTGCAACAAGTTGGGATCCTATGCTTTTGGGATTGTTAAAGATGTAATCTCTCATGGCTGAACTGGACAAGTTCATCACAATGGATTTTACTTAGCTATTTTATTTTTCTTTTATATGCATCAATAAACTATGCTTTTGGACTTTACAATGTGTCTTCTTGACTGAGGAAGACAGGATCCTGAAGAAGGGAAGCTGAGCCAGTTGATGGTAAGAGATACAAAGTGGCTGTGGATCACAGCAGCCAGCTTGTCCTGCAGATTCTGCTGGGTGTCAAAGAGCATCACTGCAACATTCATCATCCACACACTGACAACTCTACCACACTTTGAGGCATCATATTTCACTGTCAAACAGCTCTCACTGTCAGGAAGTTCTTCCTAATGTTTAGGTGGAATCTCTTTTCCTGTAGTTTACATCCATTGCTCCATGTCTTAGGGGCAGAACAGACAGGCAAAATAAGCAGGTTTCAGGCCAGCTTCAAGGTGGGGCATTTAGATGATGCATGCTTTGAAACCAGCCAGAAAGCGCCCTCCAGCCATCCTATGGGGAGAAAAGCCACTTCAAAAAGAAGCTGCTTTTTTCTGCTTCTTCCCAGAAAATGTGCACCTTCGCATGTACGTATAAATGCACTAACACCAGTGCGGCTCTAAAGAGGTGCTCTTTCCAAACCCTAACCCTAATTGTGCATGTAAACGCCCCATTGCAACAGCACATTTAAAAGGAACAGAGCTGCCATACACAAGTGGTGGGGGTGGCAATGCCCAAAAGTGAAACCATGGAACCTCTTATGGAGATGAGTACAAAATACACAAAACAGACAGTCAAAGAGGGGGCATAGGGTGAAGCGGGGGTGAAGGAAGGCATGACTGTACCTTGCTGGCATCTGCATGGGCACACCTCTGCTCTGATGCCCTGTCCCGGTGAAGCACTGCACATGCAAAGGGATGGCCATGCAATGGGATGGCAGTTGCCAGCAGTTCATTCCTGCGAAGGGGCACAGGGATGGTGGTGGGACAGTAAAAAAAAAATGTACCCAGTGGCACGGCTAGAAGTCATGCTGTGTGGTCATAACATGCACACTCCAGCTGCCTTGGGAACCGGAGGTGTGGTTGGTGGGGTTTCAATATGGCTTCAGAAAAGGTAGCTTCAAGCCACTTTTTCCTGCCTGTCTGTTTTGCCCCTTAATCTCTGGAGCAGCAGAAAACAAGCTTGCTCCATCCTCAGTATGACATCCCTTCAAATATTTAAAAAGGGCTATCATATCACCATTTCACTAATTATATTGTCTTAACGCGCTGTGCTGGAAGGGACACAGAAGAGCTGCATGGCAACTCTTTGGGTGCCCTATTTGCTGGCTCTGGAAAGAGCAGCATTTTAGCACTCCTTTCAGGGTCAGCAAAGGGGTGGATTGGGGATGAGGCATGGGGCAACCTCAGCCCCAATCCTCCACTTCCCAGGGCGGCCCAGGGCCACCCATCTGCATCCCCCCTAAGATTGGGGCTATACAGATGGCCCCTAAGGGTGGCAGGACACCGTCCCTTTCCTTGCCGGATTGGAGCCACGGCAACCATTCGCCGCAGCCCCAATCTGGCCTTTCCACAGTACAAAAAGAAGCTGCAAAAAGCTTTTTGCTGCTTCTTCAGTGCAGCGCATGTAAACGCTGCACCAAAGATGCGCCTTTTTGCCGTGCGCCATGTGGCTTCGGCCCACCCCACCTGCACCCCCAGGCTGCCCCTTGTGGCTGG
Organism: Phrynosoma blainvillii; assembly: GCA_026167975.1. NCBI lineage: Eukaryota > Metazoa > Chordata > Lepidosauria > Squamata > Phrynosomatidae > Phrynosoma > Phrynosoma blainvillii. The sequence continues at coordinate 68,326,593 of JANUYF010000001.1, read as the reverse complement.
TCTGTACAGGCCCATTGAGAAGCATAGCCACTTTGCAGACACAAGGGTTCCTCCTCTTAGGGGGGTTGCAGACTGCCAGAAATAGTGCAAATTGACTCCACTTTTAGGGTTAGGGTTAGGGTATCATGGAGACTGTAGTTTATTGTGGCATCAGAGCTCTCTGACAGAGAAGGCTCAATGTCCCAGAAAAAAAAAACAATTCCCATGATTCCCTAGCACTAACCCTAACCCTTAAAGTGGACTCAATTTGCACTATTTCTGGCAGTCTGCAACCCCCCTCAGTCTGTATATGCAAAACAAGCCAATACTTTGTGGCATGGAACCTTTGTGGTTTTTCTTTAGCAATGTAATGAGATGATGATGATGATGATGCAAGTGATTCCACTATGGTGTTCATAACATTATTGTAAAAAACAAATATAGTACAGTCAGCCCTCTGTATCCATGGATTCAACCATCCACAGCTTGAAAAAAAAATTAATCCAAAAAGCAAATCTTGATTTTGCCATTTCATATAAGGGACCCCATTTTACTACATCACTGTATTTAATGAGACTTGAGGGTCTATAGATATCCATGGGGGTTCCTGGAACCAAACTCCAGTGGATACCAAAGGCCCAATGTAATACTATAAAATCAATATTTTATAAACATTACAAAATATTTAGGATAAAATCTATTTGGTTAGCAAACAAATAGATAAGGTTCAGTTAACAATTCTTGAACATAAAGAATTTGCTAGGTGTGGTATGATCTCTCCCAGAAGGTTATTAAGAAGTTGGGGCACCACAACAGAGAAGACAAGCTTTTCTTAATGCATAATGTATTTCTTCCACAGATGATAGTCAGAAATGGCTCTCTTCTGAAGATGTTAATAATGGATATCAATAATGGAAAATATGCTCCTTTCGATATATGGGACCAAATCCCTTGCAAACTCTGCCAATGAAACTGACTGTTCCCAGTTAATATCACTGCTGCATTTGCACTGCAGAAATAAAGCAGTTTGACAACACTTTAACTGTCATGGCTCATGGGATTTGTAATTTGCTGTGGCACCAGAGCTCTCTGACAGAGAAGGCTAAATATCTCACAAAATTACAAATCCCAGAATTCTATAAAATTGAGCCACAGCAGTAAAAGTAGGGTCAAACTGCTTTATTTTTGCAGTGCAGACAAGGCCACTGACAGTAAATATTTTAAATCAGGATCTTCCAGAAATAAGGATGTGAAGCAGTTTTAAACCCATTTTATTCTGCTGTGTTACCGGACATTCTAAACTCCAAAACTGATGACAAAGAGAATATTTAAAATAGTATTTCATTCTATACTGAATAGCTGGTTTTGTTTAATAACCATAAGTTATTTCACACTTAAGGGGAAATATTTCTTTCCTACAATTCCATCAAAAAATGTTATCGTTTTTGAAATGTTATCATTTTTGATATTATGTTATGGGTCCGTTTATTTAAATTGGCAGCACAATCCAATTCCTGTCTCCTCACAAGCAAATTCAACTGGGTTCAGTGATATTCCAAGGAAAGTGTCTAGGACTGCAGCCTTGATCAATTAATTAATTATTTAAATTCAGATGAAAACAACATTAATTCACCTGACAGCCTGTTTTTCTAATATTACTTTTTGTTTGTTTTTTCCTTATTGTTTTGGATTTTCATTTTATTACATTTATAATTTTAGTTTTTATTATATTGTCAGTGTTGTCAGTGCATGCTACAATTTACATGTAGCAAAGATTTAAAATAGGCAATCTAACATTGTTCCTTACAAAATAATTCCTTGTGGGTGAAATATTAATAATTAATGGTTGGTATAGCTGACCTAAAGGCACCACATTCTGTCTGATCTGGTAAGCTAAGTAGGGTCAACCATTGTTGGTACTTGGATGGTAGATCACCAATGAATACTAGGTGCTGTGGGTTATGTCTCAGAAAAAGGAACTGGGAAAACCACTTCTGAGTATTCCTTGCTTAAGAAAACATTATGAAATTCATGGGATTACCATAAAATGACAAGTGAGTTGACGACACACACACACACAAGCATACAGATTAATGATTTCTGTTAGTAGGTATTCAGTACTGTTTATTCAGTATTTTTTAAAAATCAGTTTTTAATAGTAATATAAGCAAAAAAGAATATGAACTTTTAATCCACGTTCATCAGTTTATGAAGGAACAATAGTCCATATAATAAAAGTAGTACAATCAGCCCTCCATATCCACAGATTCTTTATCCATGGATTCAACCATCCATGGTTTGAAAATATTTTATATGTGTGTGTGCTTGTGTACACACACACACACACACACACACACACACATTCCAAAAAGCAAACCTTGATTTTGCTATTTTATATAAGAGACACCATTTTACTATGCCATTGTATTTAGTGAGACTTAAGCATCCACAGATTTGGTATCCATGGGGGGTTTTGGAACCAAATCCCAGCGGATACCAAAAGCCCACTGTAGTAGGATGTATCCACACTGCAGACATAAACCCATTTGACACCAATTTAACTGTTGTGGCTCCATCCTGTGGAATCCTAGGATTTGTAATTTGATAAGATATTCAGCCTGATCTGTCAGAGAGCCCTGATGCTTCACTAAACTACGAATCTCAGGATTCTGTAGGCTAGAGCCATGGCAGATAAAGTGATACCAAACTGCTTTATTTCTGCAGAGTGGATACACCCGTAATAGCAGCAGTAGTTATATGCCTTCATGTCAACTCTGACCTAGGTCAATGATGTTACAGTTTTCTTGGCAATATTTATTCAGAGGTTTGGCATTGCCTTCCTCTTAGGCTGAGGTGACTTTCCCACGATCATCCACTGGGCTTACAAGGCCAAGCAAGGATTTGAATCTTGGTCTCCTGGAGTCCTAGTTCAATGCTCAGATTCCTACATGGTGCTAGCTCTCTTTGCTATAAGTAGTTAAACTTACATTAAGTAATTTTAAAAAAATACATTCTGGATGACCATTCAAGCATGGCATATCAAACATGAAAGGCTTCATAAGAGGAATATGGGAAAGGATTTTCAAAATCAGTTTGGAAAGTCCTGTGAAAGTCCAATGAGAAAAACTCATTGAGCTTAGGACAGAATTGTAATTCTCCAATATTTTCAAATATTGTGAGGATTTATTTGTTTAGGCTTCAGCATTCATGCATTCTACTTGAGTGACTAGATATATTCATAGTTGCCAAAAATCTAGTCAATATTTAATAATTCCAAGTGCTGTTAGAATATCATCATAACAGAGACACCTCCCATTAAGTTGCATCCCATCACTTCAACAGATGAGACCTGTGTTAATATCAACAGAAAGCTGCAATGTTACACTTAATGATCATTAAGCTTATACACACACATAAACTGGTATCGCCTCTAAGAACCAACTAACAGTTATTCTTGTTCTTTCACGGGACTTTCCAAACTGATTGTGCTAAAATTATTGTGAAACAGAAAAGAGCACACATTTGTACTCCTGAATTATATTTTAATTATTTATGTCATCCCAGATGCTAGATAGGCTTTTGTTGTTATTTTAAAAAATGGTTTAATTGCTTTTCGAAAAGCTTCATAGACCCCATACATATAGAGCGCTTTTCTTTGGACTTCCAAGACCTACATTTGGAGTTGGCTTGCTACCAGCGCACTGAACCAGATAGTCACGTAGGTAGCAGCAAAGCCAATTTTGGAAATAATCATAGTTGACTGCCTCGCTTGCACTATCCCACCAACATGTCTGGAAACAAAAAATTGAGCGAGCATCTTGGTTCAGATTCTGAATTCATTCAGATTTGCTGTAGTTATGCTGGAAAGCACAGAGACACCTTCACGGACTGTTGCCTACGCCTCGGCACAGCTTTGCAACAGACAAAAAGGGAGCCTGATGAAGATATCTTAATAAGCATCCCATCTGTGAGGTCATTGGGATATTTCAAACGACTTTCAACTCTCATTAGTTTAAAAGTTTCCACAACTATGTCCATATCTTTTGTAACTTCTTCAGCCAGACCTCATGGGAAAGTCTCTGAACTGAGTGACACTTTTACCCATGGGTCAGTCTTCAGTAATGAGGCCCAATTGATGGGTTTTGTTTTTTTGTTTTGCATTTTCCGGCAGTATATATTTGCAATAACCTTTTGTATTGTTATTTTTTTCCTTTTATCCTCATAATACCCTGGCTTCTGCCATGTAAATCTCATTATTTCTAATAGGCTGCAATTAGGATCTTCGGGCTGGTGATCACAGCCATTAAGAATTGTCCCAGGATAAGTGTTATTTTTTTTTCTTGTAGAAAAAAAAAGTGTTATTTTTTTTTCTTGTAGAAATAAAGCACATAGATTTGGTAAAGTATTTACAGAAAAACTATTTCTGTTACATGGTCAGCTCTTATTATCAAGCTCTTTCATGCTTTTTTCCAAATACCTCTTACTCATAAAAAGTTAATTTGCTATTATTTCTTGTAAAAACAGTGATGCAGAAATCACAATGTGTTAGAAATATATATATATATATTCATTCAAGCAATTATAGCACTAATTATATGACAGAAAGATACATCAAGGAAATTAAGTGTTACTTCAATGATTGAATGAACAAAGTGAGCTTCCTTTTAAAATATTCCAAATATACTTGAAGAAATGACACAAAGTAGATATATATTTTCCAGAAACATAAGCCGGAATCTTACTGTTAGTTCCAACTAGAGAAGACAAATTGAATCAGTGGGATTTATCTATGTTTTGGCTTGCCATTCACCAATTGATCCAGTGGAGTTACTATAGCTGAGGCAAACCAGTAGGATTCAGGCCATGAGTTAAATTATAATAGTGGTTTACACTGTAATCTTACATATATTACTATACTATATTAATACTGTGTATTCTCAAAAACACTATATATCCTCAAACATATGCTGTGTAATGCATCTTACTTCCAAAAATGTTAATATGTATAGATATAAATGGGCATAGGTATAGGTATAAATGTAATATGTATAGGCTTCCATAGTTTCATGGAATTAGAAAACTTTCCAAGCATGGTGATTAGAATTGGAAAATCAGTGAGATATGTTTTAAAAACATGAAAATCTAAACTAAGGAAGAAAGAAGACCTTGAGAAGATCAGAACAGCAAATGCCTACAGGATAGATCTTGTCTGTGTTAGTACTGGTTGCATATGAACAAAAATACTTTCTCACAATCCAAGGGATTGGAAGAATAAAAAATCTGGGCTCAAGAGTTTGGATCACTTATAAACAAGATATTTAGAGGGCCCATTCTCTACTACTTAATCTTTTTCATACAGATAGAATATGATTAATAAAGGCTACAATTCAAAGTCTGCTTTGTGTGATGTATAAACATGCATAGGAGGATTGCACTTCATTCAGTTTGTCCCATAACATGATATCAAAATTTAAGGGTTGAGAAATCAAGGAAAGATTGATTTCAGTATACAGTATAGAAAACATTGAAGTATTTTTCATAGACATATATTAGTAGATACATATTTAAAAAGATGGACTCTGTAAGAATGAGCAACAGAAAATGGAAAGAAGAAAACAATTACCAAGGTATATGCTTCAACAGCATGAAATATAACACTGTCGTCATTATGCAACTAAAAGAATAAAAGAAAGAGCAGGCCTAGGGAGACAAATAAAAACTTCAGAGTTTGTTATGTTCAGTTTAAAATGCCTCTGAGATATCACAGTGCAATTTCAGTAGAATAATTAGAAGGATGGTTTGTTCAGAGAAGGAAAAAAATTGGCCAGGATAAAATGACCATTCAGTGAATGGTTTGTTGATTCACCTTCTGTTTTGTGCATTTGGAAATGTTGATTCAGAGCCACTTAATACATGATATGACAGTGAGTGTTCAATTCTGTCTCCATAATTTAAGTATTGTACAAACGTGGAGCTCATTCATTTCCCATATGGAAATGTTCAGACTGTACCAATATTGACAAGACAAGATTTCCTTCTGGGAATTGTTTATGCACTAGGGACGTTATCACATGTGGGCCAGAAAGTGATAATAAAGTGGAAATGAGGTATTCTGAAAATAAACGGAAAATAAACCTTGATTCCGCAAATGGCTTTCACACGTAATTACCTTAATTGCGAAATTAAAGTAAGCACATTTAACGTTCACACACAAGCGAGAAAAGCCCGTTGCGCAGATAGAGGAATGCTCGCTGGAACCATGGGAAAGCAGGGAAATGTTCCCAAATGCACATTTGCTTTTCACATTAGGGTAAATGCGAAATTACCTTAATTTAGCATTTGCATTTCCTCCAAACAATCGAATTTCAAAAGATCTCGGTTAACACAAGTTTCTGTCCACTTTCTGCCCAGTTTCTGTGCGACGTCGTGTGAAAACGCGAGGCACAAATCCAGTTTCTGTTTGGGATTTGTGTGGATTAACCAGCAGATTTGCCCCCGTGTGATAACGTCCTTGGACAGGATTTTCATTGTATGAGGCACAGGGCATTTTCTTATCCAAGCAAGTCCCAGTATTTATTGAGAGGCATAAGAATGCCAACAAATATGGCCAACAGATTGGAAGCGATCAATATACATCCCCATCCACAAAAAAGGAGACACAAGAGACTGCAGCAATTATAGAACCATAGCACTAATATCCCATACAAGCAAAATTATGCTCAAAATAATGCAACACAGACTCCAACCACACATGGAGAGAGCAATCCCAGAGGTCCAAGCAGGGTTCAGGAAAAGAAGAGGCACCAGGGATCACATTGCAAATATACGATGGCTAATGGAGCGTAGCAGGGAGTTTCAAAAGAAAATCAGCATGTGCTTTATAGACTATAGCAAATCCTTTGACTGCATAGATCATGAAAGGCTATGGAATGCCCTTAAAGACATGGGAATGCCAACAGAACTGATAGTCCCAATGAACAATCTGTACTCAGGATAAGAGGCTACTGTCAGAACAAAACATGGAGAAACAGAATGGTTCCCAATTAGCAAAGGAGTCAGACAAGGCTGCATCCTATCATCCTACCTATTCAACTTATATGCAGAACATATTGTAAGGAAAGCAGGCCTGGACATGGAAGAGGGAGGCATGAAAATAGGAGGGAGAAATGTCAACAATCTGAGATATGCTGACAACACCATATTACTAGCAGAGAGCAACAACTACTAAGGAAGATCAAAGAAGAAAGTGCAAAGGCAGGGTTACTGTTGAACATAAAGAAAACAAAAATAATGACCACAGAGAACTTAGACACATTCAAACTAGACAATGAGGAAATAGAAATAGTAAAAGAGTTCTCATATCAAACATTGATCAGAATGGGGACTGCAGCCAGGAAATCAGAAGAAGATTAAGAATCGGGAGGGAGGCTATGAAAGAACTAGAAAAGATCCTAAAATGCAAAGATATACAGCTCAACACAAAAGTTAGAATCATACAAGCCATTGTATTCCCTATTACCATGTATGGATGTGAGAGATGGCCAGTCAAGAAAGAAGATAGGAGGAAAATTAATGCATTTGAGATGTGGTGCTGGAGAAGTGTGCTTAGGATCCCATGGACAGCCAAAAGGACAAACAAGTGGGCCCTAGAAGAGATCAAGCCAGAGATATCTCTAGAAGACAAGTTGACAAGACATAGACTATCATACTTTGGACACATCATGAGAAGGCATGAATCGTTGGAAAATACAATAATGTTAGGAAATGTGGAAGGAAGTAGAAAGAGAGGAAGGCCACATGCTAGATGGATGGACTTTATTAAAGAGACCATGAATATGAGTTTGCAGGAGCTGGGCAGAGTAGTAGAGGACAGGGGCGCCTGGAGATGTCTCATCCATAGGGTCACCATGAGTCAAGATCAACACAAAGGAAATTAACAAACAAAAAATAAGAATGTCCCATAATCCCAAAGAGGATTCTATGTGCAGAATCAAGTATGTTCCACCTACACACGGAGAGCAAAAGGTGGAATAAAAGTAAAATAACACTAGACAAAATTATACATTAAAATACAATAATTTATTGTGGTATTTCTTGACAGCAATAAATAATGTTTTCCTGAAAGGGAACAAAGCTGCTGAGAACCAGAGCATATCATTCTTGTTTCTCTGCAGCGTGGGTTACTGGAAAATACAGCGGCTAGGGCAAAAAAGTTACCTCCAATAACAAAAAAAACCCCAAAACAAAACATGGATTAGTTGGGATACTTTACTCCCAGTTGTGTTTTCATTTATAGAAAACAAATATACAGGGCAAGTGGTTGAAATCTCAGAATGCTGTTTACTACTGTGCAGGTAACAACTACAAGACTGAAATTGTTCCATTGTAAAGCATGAGGATAAGTTACTATTATGTGGAGGCCCATGCATAAAAGAAGCTCTCCTCTTCAGAACCACTTCTTTTCACTAGATCAAAGTGATGGCTGTGGGGAAGGCTGGCACTATCCCATCCTTACATGTTGTTTTAGTTCCTTAGGCAATGTGCCATGTGGGTCATCAAAAGAGTGTTTTCTCATGTGTTCATGCTGCCAGTTTGCTTGCTTGCTTTCCTCCTCCTCCTCTTCCTCCTCTTCCTTCACCCAGTAGGTCACCTAAAGCTATACTAAATACAGTAAAAAACAGTAACAAGATTTCTCAAAGAAGAGGTCTATCAGCCTGGTAGCCCTGTTGCCAGGATATGATGAGAAACACAAAGGATTATAGTGGAGGAGGATGACATATTAACCCCAGGCAAAATTCTGTGTTGGTGGCAATGTGATAGCCAGAAAAAAATCTTTATCTACAATCACCCTATGTCTGTTTAATCTACACATCCAAAACATTTAAACATTGAAAAAAAAAATGAAGAAAGCCATGTTAATTCATAAGAGAGAGAAAAAACAAAAAACAAAACAGAATCCAGAATTCACAGGAGGGGAATACCAGTGACAAGTAGTTAATATGTAGTTGATCTGAATAAAATAGTAGGGCCAAGGTATTGATGCTATATATTGGGATAAAATATTTCATCCTGCAAATTTAATAGGAATCTCTACCAACTGGTCCTAATAAAAGCTTGTGGATTCTGGATTTTGCTTGAAAACTTTGCTATAGTACATAATATGATATAATATAATATAAACTTATTTAAGATTTCACTCACATCTTGGCTTGCTCAAAATTTACAATTAAACCAACAAAATTAATCACTTATTTAAACAATAGTAGCAACAAAAACCCTGGGGAACAAAGGAACAGAAATCCAGTAGGACTGCCACAGAGGAGAGAAGAAACATTTGAACCCTGTATTTCAAAAAACAAGAACCTTTCTCCCTTTCTCTACCATCCACATCTTGCTTTTTGTCATTTAAGTAAAATGAGAGTAAGCAAAAATGTGAACATGTTTGTTCACTGAAAATAGGTGTTTGGGTGAATCCATGCACACACTCATATATTTCTTTGTCTCTTTTGCCAAAATTCTGCCCGAAGGCTAGGCTTCTACAAAATCCCAGCTAGTTCTTTGTACAGCCTGTTTGCACCCGTTGAAACGCCCCCCTTCTGCGGCCTCCTGCCTTTCCCATTGTACTCTTTATTCATCACCCTTTTTTCTCTGAATTGCTTCTGTGTGAATGAGGGAGAATGCAGCCCCAGAGGCTGAGGAGGCCCAAGACATTCTCCTCCACTTCTAGGTGCTGAGCTGGGGAAGAGGAAGAAGGTAGGGGGAAGAACTAAGGAACTGTATTCTCTTTCCTTTTGAAACATTTTAAAACTATTTCTTCTATGTCGAATTTTCACCATCACATCTTTTAAAAATCCAATTGAAAGATGGATGGGAAACAGTAGCATTGTTTATCCCACCACCTCCAGGACGCACAACAACAGCTGAAGAAGGGGTAAAAAGAACTGGAAAATTACTCTGTATGTCTGTGTATGAGAGCAAGAGGGAGATCGCATGGTTTGAGTGTTGAACTAGGAGGGGTTTGGGTGTTGGACTAGGATCCCAGAAACCAAGGTTCAAATCTCCTCTCGGCCATGGAAACTATCTGGCTGACCTTGGTTGAGTCACACATACTCTCAGCCTTAGAGAAAGGCGAAGATAAAAACCCTGCTGAACAAACCTTGCCAAAGAAAATCCCATAATAGGTTCACCTTAGGGCCACCATAAATTGGATATTATTTGGAGACACGCAACAATCACAACAAATCCAATATAATGGTTAGTAGAGAAAAGGTGTATTTTTGTGGAAGTCTATTTGTTCCCTCCACAACCATACAAGTGGTGGCATTCTTCTGGTCTCTGGGCAAGCTACTGTTTGTGCAACTGGTTCTGTTAACAGTTGTGCAAAGAATGTGAACCCAGTTTTGTAAGGAGGTGTACAGCCAATTCTGCATTTGGTTATACAAACTGGAAACAGTGCCGAGTATCCCTTCCCCCTGCACATAATGCAGAGCTAAGGGTCCACACAAGTATAATGTTGTTTGTGAGGTGACATCATCAGATGGTGGCCATTAACAAAAGCAAAAGTAATACAGTGGAACCTTGGTATCCTCTGGGGTTGGTTTCAAAACCACCACCTCCATGGATACCAAAAGCCATGGATGCTCAAGTTCTATTAAATACAATGGCATAGTAAAATATATATGGTAATGTATTATATATTATATAATATGGCAAAATTGAGGTTTGTTTTGGAATTTATTTTCCCCGCAAGCTGTAATGCTTGAATCCAAGGATAAAGAATCTGTGGATATGGAGGTCTGATCGTAGTACTATTTATCAAGTATGGTACTTAAAACTGCTACACATTTTACAAAATTATTATTATTATTTTTTTTAAAAAAGGTCTGCTTACAGCCTAAACAAATAGTTATTGCTTATTTTCTACACAGTCTATAAAATTAGTAGCCAGTAGATTGCCAGTCCAATGGGCCATGAATGTTAACAAACCTCTCCATCAAGAGATTAAATCTCTAGCTTTGATGTCACTGCCTTTCTTTTGATGGATGATGGAAGGGCTTCTCTAATGTTCTGGTGACTCCATCCACTCAGTCTTGTGATGACCCTCAGCCTTTGGCCTGATTAATCTGATGGATGTTGTAAGTGTACAAATTCTTGTGTAAGTTGTCATCCTTTCTTCAAGACTGCAGAAGCGTCTTGAGGGTAGGCAGCTAAACAGCATCTGGAGGGTAGGCAGCTAAACAGCTATTCACAACTCAGGCGCTCAAGGCCCTGATACCTGTAACCCAATCAGTTGCTCACATGTGGAATCTAGCAGTAACTGCACTGCTGTTTAGTGGTTCGGTTTATTAAAATATTTTGATCCCACCTTATATCTGAGGATCTCAAGTAGCAATACAAGAAAATCAGTTTAGAACAGTTTGAAACAGTGGTTCTTAACCTTTTTAAAAAAAAACACACAAAAACACTGGGACCTCATTTACGTATCTTTTGTTGCCACAGCCCCCAAAGACTTAATTCAGGATTTAAAACCATAACAACAACAACACAACTGTCTTATATAAGTCTGTCTCTGTATTCTAATTCCAAATATGCATCTGAGGAAGCAGGCTCAAATCTGTGAATGCTCATGCTACCAACATCTTTTTTTCACAGAGGGCCTCGGCAGACGACTAATAGAGTCGTCTTGGAGGCCCGGAAGAGGAGGAGCAGCCACACGCGCGGCGCTCCTTCCTCTTCCTGAGGTTGCCCTCGGTGCTGCCAGCCCTCCGCACGGCCGGCACGCCGAGGGCAACCTCCCGCCGCAGTGTCCTCACACGCTGCGGCGGAAAAGTCAGGGAAAGTGTGCCCTACGCTTTTAGGGCGCACTTTCCCTGACTTCTGAAAGGAGCGCTATTTTTGTGCTCCTTTCAGGGACGCCGCAGGAGCGCCGCGGTGCGGAGGCTGCGGTCCCGCAGCGCTCCGTCCGGCGGCGTCCTGGAAGCACTCGTGTGCTTCCCCCCTTAGTCTCAAAGATGCTACAAGATCCCTTTGCATACTGTTTTTCCAGACTAACACGGCTACATCTTTGAATTCTAACAATAATACTTGAAAATGAAACCATTAACAATTACGGCATCTATTAAACCTTCCCTCAGAGATGCTAGATGGGGAAGGAAGACTTTTCTTCTGCTTCTCCCCACCAGTTTGTAGTTGGAGCAGATTGAACGGCAATGAGCCATTCAGGGCCAGCCGACCAGCCAGCCTTTGCTTTGGCTCCTGTCGTGGCTGATCCACTGTAGGAAGAAGGTGGGCAAAGCAACCTTCAAGCCTTCTTGGACCCCCTGTGAGGACACTGTGGCCCTGTGGCAGTCTACAGCCACAGGTTAAGAGCCACTGGTTTAAAACAATAAAAATTTTAAAAGAGTAAAAACTTAATAAAACATTTTACACATAAACCAGACAATTGAAACCCAGTTAAAAGATGCCAACCACAGATGCTGGTGAAACGTCAGAAAGAAACTCTTCTAGAACATGGCCACACAGCCCGAAAAACCCACAAAAAACTATGGATGCTGGCCATGAAAGCCTACGACTTCACACCAGTTAAAACAGTTTAAAATAATTAAAAAACATTACATATGTGCAAATCTGGATAGTAGCAATACCAATAGCATTTACATTTCAATATTGCTTCATAGTGAACTCAGCACTCTCTAAGCACTTTACAATCTGTAAGGCAAACCCAACAAGCCAAGTACTAATTTTACCAACCCATGAAAGGATGGAAAGCTGACTCAACCTTGGAGCCCTGGGATTGAACTCACAACCTTATGGCAGGATAAAATTAAGTCAGCCTAGGGGCTTTACTAAAAAGCCATGTTTTGACTTAGTGACAAGATGACACTGGTGTTGGGAGCTAATTGGTCCTCTAAGGGAAAGATGTTCCATAACAAGCATGCCACAGCTGATGCTATGCTAAAAGTCTGTATAGGATCTTGCTCATGAATTGTCTTGCCAGCCTCAGTGCCGTTTGGGTCTTAATGTCAAGGTCTATGAATGAAAAATGTATGTGGGGTTACAGATTCACCTCTATGTCATATTGTCGTTGGCTTTTTAATGACACCCTTTGGTAGTGATTGATTTGATGGTCTTGGAGCCTCTCCATGAAAGCAGACAGGTAACATACATATAAAAAAATTATGTACTGGATTGTGTAGGTATGAACATCCCCTTCACTTTCTACAAGGGGAATAAATGTATCATCCATATGAATATGAATCAATTACTTAGTTGAAAGGGACTTCAGAGGTCATCTGGTTACCCCAGCTGCCAATACAAGAAAATCCACTATTACAGTTTGCCTGAGATGTGGCCATCTTTAAAATCTTAAAATGGTATATATTTAAAAACTTACATCTTCCTTGTTTTCATGCTGAAGTAAAAGATGGCTTATCCAATTATTTATGGAACTGCCACAGGATGTCAAGTCCAAACCTAATGTACCTGCTTCTGTTGGCCCAATTCCGTTGATTCATTTTTAATGGTCACAATCCTCTTTCTTTGATAGTTATTTCGCAGATAATTCTGGGGCCATGTGTCTATATGTTTCTGTGTGAGAGTGAGTGAAGAGAGAGAGAGTAAGACAGAGAGTAAAACATTTGCAACCATTAAGCATTTCTGAGGTTCAAAATATTTGAGAGCTTTTTGAAAAGACATTTCATTTTAGGCAAGTTTTTACCTGCTCTCTTAAGCTTATTAAACTATCCTTCCAAATTAATAAATAATATTAGGGTGTGATGGCTAAATGGCAGTAATAAAGAATTGTTGTTGTCTCTAATATTAGAGTTTGATGCATCTGATGTCTTCATAGAAGACCTCCTGTGCAGTCTTCTCAGAGATTTGACTGTCAGCTGAGTGTGCATAGGACTGGAGCATAAACATGTTTTATCGTATTTTGTCTTGTACTACAGGATGACTCTCAAGTTATTTGCAATTAGCATCAGCCATTTTCTGCAGCATGAGTATTATTATGTAGGGGAAAAACTGAGGGGAAACAGTAATTCATTTGTTTCTGGTGTACTTTATGGCTAATATCCTTTGCTCTGACTAATATTTTCATGTTGAACTAGAAGGCTAGTGGACCAGTGACTTTGTGCTAAATGCAATCATTTGTGCAGACAAGAATATTTTCAGCACTGCTGTTGGGTTAGCTGGATTGCAATAGGATGTTGCAGAAAGAAAACCCACTGGGCTTCTGTCCTCTTGACTCATGGCGACCCTATGGATGAGACATCTCCAAGACCCACTATCGTCCACTGCTCTGCTTATTTCCTGCAACCCTATACCCGTGACTTCCTTAATAGATTCCATCCATCTGGCATGTGGCCTTCCTCTCTTCCTACGTCCCTCCACCTTCCCCAGCATTATTGTTTTTTCCAAAGAGTCCTCCCTTCTCATGATGTGTCAAAAGTATGACAGTCTCAGTTTAGTCATCTTGGCTTCCCGGGAGGTTTCCAGTTTGATCTGCTCTAGGACACATTTGTTTGTCCTTTTGGCTATCCATGGGATCCTTCTCCAGCACCACATCTCAGATGAATTGATTTTCTTCCCATCATCTTTCTTAACTCTCCAGCTCTCACATCCATACATGATAAAAGGGAATACAATGGCATGTATGATTCTGACTTTTGTGCTGAGTTGTATGTCTTTGCATTTTAGGATCTTTTGTCTTCTGATTTCCTGACTGCCTATTACACTGCCTATCACACTAGGTTTAAAGACCCTCAGGCTCTGGAACTCCCTTCCTACTGAGGTTAAAGTGGCTCCTTACTGTCCTTTGGAAGGAAAAGACTTAAAAGATCCAATGGGGCTTTGAGAACTGAAGGTTTTTGTGTCTTTTTTTTTTTTTTAAGGAAAGGGCTTTTTAAGAGCATGCTGAGCTGCTTTAATTGTGCTTTTTTAAAAAGCTACTGTTTAACATTTTAAATTGTATGTTTTAAACTTTTTTGGTATTGTTAAAAGTTTAATTCTATTTTAATGTGGGTTTTGTGCATGTGTTTGCAATCACATTGTACTTGTTTTAATTTTTAAGCTGCCTGAAGTCCCAGTTTTGGGGGAAAGGCAGGATAGAGATGATGAGAATGAGGATGAAGATGATAGTGGTGGTGGTGTCCAAAGAAAATTTGGACAAACATGAAAATTTGCTACCTAAGACAAGGGACAAGGTGGCGCCCCCATCCTTCCATTTACAGATAGGACCACTCCTCTTTCAGGACTGGCAGGGGAACAGGGTTTTCTACCAAACCTGAGGGCAGCAGATTAATTCAGAGTGCAGAAGATAGAGCTTTGTCCTTGCAGAGCACAAATGGTACAGGATGTACTTTAAAAAGATCACCTGGGAGGCTGCTTGCACTGTCACCACAATCTGCCACCTTTGCAGATGCCAATGGTAGAGCCAGTCTTGAAGTGAATCCAAGCAAGATTTTGCAGCATTTTATCATGCTGTTGCTCAGCTTCATGAACTGAGCTTTGCAACAGGTTTCTCATGCAGTTGTCATCTACTTGCAGTCCCCCCTTGCTTTTTCCACTGCTTTTTTCCTGTCTGTTTTTTATCATGGAAAATCCATTAAGGAGTAAAAGAGAATAGGTTAGCATAAGGAAATATCCTTGCTGTGGACCACAGTATGGCACTTGGTGACTTTCATGTAAGCAGGATAGTGAATCTACTCTAGGTTTTAGTTCAAAGTTTAAAGTAGTTAGGTGTCAAACATATTTTGTGGATTCTGTGTTGAGCACTTTCAATCTTCTTTTAAAGTTCAGACTCGGATCCAGAGCAGATTTGCAGCCCTACTCACATGGAAGCCACTAGTCTAGTAGCCATCACTGCAGTGTGGTGTGGATCCCAGATAGCATGTTTTTCATAAGTCCATCAATGGGAATGTGAGAGAAGGCTTCCTTGGTGGATGCTCTCAGGTTCTAGAACTCTCTCCTCCAGGATGCCCTTCTGGAGGCATGCAAAACCTTTCAATTTTAACAAGTTTTTGAGAATAGCTGATGGGAAAAGGGCTTTTGACAAAGTGCAATATTGTCTGTATTTATCATTGCTGCTGTTTTTAGCGGACATGTTTTAAAATTGCTTTTAATCTTATTCATACTTTAATTTTAACTTTTTATGGCTTAATGATGTAGAATTTTACCTGTCCTTGCTGGAGTAAAAGTGGGATATTAATATTGAAGATGGTGATGATGCTGATGCTGTGCAACTTGACAGAAATTTTATGAAATGTAATTCATGATTTGCCTCACAGTGAGGGATAGTTGAAATATGTGGGTCTGCTCACAGCTGTCAGCCATAACTGTGGTTCACTGGTAATTGACATTGGGTTTGTATATAAAAAACTTGAACTGACACCTCCATGTATTTGCATCGCTCTGTAACCATGCTGCATTTCAAGTCATTCTAAATCTCAAGTCAGCTGTCTATACACCATGCATACAGAGGTACAGCTTCACATAAACAGTGCCTCCATTCAAATCCAGAATCTGGAAAAGTTACTTTTAAAAACTACAGTGTTCCATGACAGCAACTGGGAGCTGGATTTAAGAAACTAGTGCTCCTCAGCTCTGAGTTTGGTCCAGCAGTGTGCCTGCACTCAGAGGGACAGAAACATTTGGTCACTTTTTGAGAGAGCAATTTCTAGGACAGGGGTCAGCAACTTTTGTTGCCGGGGGGCTGGGAGGGAAATGGCGCTGGGGCCGGCACTTGCGCGCTTGCGCATGACTCCCACTGTCGTATGCATGTGTGCACGCGTGGGGGGCGCCATTTTGGAACACCCAACGGTGACGGCCCTGTGCGAATTTGCCGTAGGTTGCCGCCCGCTGTTTTAGGATTTTGGAGAAAGGATAATTTCCCCTTTATTATAAAGTAAATACCCATTTTTTAAGTCAAGGGTGGAGGACCTATGGCCCTCCAGAAGTTGTTAGATGGCAAATCACACCAGCCCCAGTTCACATCTTTATGAGTGAGGGATGTTGGAAGCATAGTCAATAGTCTACAGGTTCCACAGCTCTGGTTCAAAGGATGATTCTACACTATATAGGGCTTTATGCTGATTTTATGAACATTTAGAGAAGATTTAATTTGAAAAACACCTGGATTATTTGAGAAGTACACCTATTCTTAACATGGAGCAAGATGAGGAGTCTGTCAGGGAAAGAATGTGGCACCCAAAATCAATACCACAAACATTGACAGAGGGGAAAAGCTCAGGGATTCAGACATGGATTTTAAGAGCGAAGATCTCAAAGACTTCAGCTTGGATGGTCAAATTTGTCAATTTCATGTTCTCCATCAATGGGATTTTTAAATATCTCAAGACTTTGTCATCAGGTTTAGGGTGATACTTATGTATGCTAGAATGTTCTTATCAAAAGATGGTCCAAATGAAAGTCTCATCCATTGCTATCCATAACAGGATTGCATGTTAGGACTAAGATTTAAACAGAAGGTCATTGTTGTTAATCCAGAAGAGACAACAATTTGAACAATAAAAAGAGAGCAGCAGACACCACCTTCTTGTTGACTTTTTTCCAGCATTTATGAAAACTTTTTACATGTCAAGTTAATGGACCTTAAACAGGATGTTACAGTTGTGAACGTGTTGGTTTAAAAGCCAGTAAAAAAGAGGCTGAACTGAATGGAATGTTTACTTTAATGCTTTTGTTTCATTGTTTAAACAGGATAAATGGATCTGAATTTTGCCAAATATTTTACACTGTATAAATCATTCTAAGCCACAGAAGACTGCGCTGAAAGAATTAATTTCTGCCTGACAACACTTGTCAGCACTTTTCTATGTAGGGGGTGAGAGTCTTCAAGATAGCTCCTGCATAAGAGTTTATAGACTTGTTTAGGAAGTAAAGAAAAACTGAACTTCCTACTAATTTGAATAGCTTAATTTGTGGTTAATATGATTTAAGAAAGCTATGCACCTCTTCAGTCTGAATATTTGTTTTTCTTTCACCATGTAACAGTGCAATGTTATCATTTAATAAAAATTTCTTGTAGGCAATATATGTTGGGTTTGTTTTTTTAAAGTAGGGTTTTTGTTTAAATGGGGGGTGGGTTGTTATTCCTTGAAACAATTTCATACTTCCCTTCATCCTGAATTGTTCACGTGCCAAGTGTGTAATTCTGAAGTTGAAGGGAGTTGCAAGAGAATAATCAAATGTAAGCTGAGACATGCATTGTTTTTGACAGTTCTCGTTCATCTTAGGACCAGTGATCATGTGAACAATAGTAAAGGTAAAACATTTTTTTTTTAAAAAAAAAAATTGGGACTACATTTGGCATGTTTTACCAAACCAGCACCTAAAATTTTCCTAATGCAAAAGCATGGAGGCTTCTCTTGAGAGATTCAGTGATCTCTGCCTAATGGAGACATTGGATCTTAGAGGACGTACCTGTTTTGTATTGCTAATGGAATTCAAATTCTGTCGCCTGGACCCTGGGATTCTTTGTTCCCAGTGCCACAGGGCCAGAAGGAAGAGGGACCTGCCTGTATAGCTATTCCTCCACACAATCTCAACACAGAACAACACAACAACAACATCTTGACAAAATGAAGGCCTGTGACTAACATCATCATATTTTAAAATATTTTTTACTCCTGTATGGGTTTTAACACTTCTGCCTGATGAAGAAGCCAGTGGAGCTTTGAAAGCTTACATAATGCATTTTGCTGTCTGAATAAAACTATCACTGTTTTGTGGATTTTGGATTTCACTCATCAGTGGAAAAGAGGCATCCTAAACATGCTTGGGAGACAGCAGCTATGGGTGAGAAGTGATATCATGTGGTAAGTATCACCAAAGGTGCTATTTTATGAGTATAAATGCCACATGTGCTATAATTTCACTTTAACTGCCAGGGATACATCCTATGCTGTAGTTTGGTGAAGCACTAGAGCTCCCTGGCTGAGAACTCTAAACACCTCGCCCTAAACTGCATATGAACCAGTGCGGTGTAGTGGTTTGCATGTTGGACTAGGAAGTTTATTGCACAGTTAATTAAATCACCTTTCCTGATCTGGTTTAAAATTTAAATCGGGCTGCATTTGGAGCCTATCACAAGGATTTAGCTGCCAAAATCGCCGCCAGGGTCCATCCCAGGTCCATCCTCATTCCCAGGGCCGCTCAGCGCAACTTTTTTCGAAGCCTGGAGTTTTTTAAAAATCCTATGCATGCATGTAAGTCCCACAGAGTTCAATGGGATTCAGTCTTATAAATGTGTATAAAATGACATTCTTAAAATGGTTAGTATCTATCCATATCCATATTGTACAAATAGCTTCTGGCGTCATCTTTATTTCTATTCTTCTTTAGCTGTCTTGGTTTTGTTTTCAGAAATTGTATGTTCTCTGAAAAAGATCAGATTGTTCCAGGAAAATGCCTCCAGCTACTCAAGTAAACCATTTAGTTTCACACCTTTCATTTCTTCACTCTGAAAAGCAGTGAGTGAATTTCTGAGTCTTAAGCTTTCTCGGGTAATTCCAGTTTTCTGCTGTCAGTCAGTATTAAGACCAGGTAGTATCTCAGTTTTCAATGGCTGAAACACATAACTTTGGTAAACACCCATCAGCCAAAGCTAGAGATTAGCTCATTTGGTTAGAAATGTGAGAAAGAATGAGAGTCAAGATGGCACTTTCTAGCCCAGCTCCAGCTTCCATCTGGCCCCCATATGCATATAGGTTACACCAGGGGTAGGCAACCTTTCCCCTTTAAGGGCCGAGGGACTTCAGCTCCCAGAATCCCAGGAGCTATTGGCCAACATGGGACTATTGGCCAACATGGCTGAGGCTTCTGGGAGCTGAAGTCCCTCGGCCCTTAAAGGGGAAAGGTTGCCTACCCCTGGGTTACACCAAGGATTGGGAATTTGTGGCCCTCCAAATATTATTGGACTGAAATTCCTATCATCCCTCAGAACTGCCTATGGCTGGCTAAGGATGATGGGATTTGTGGTTCAACTACATCTGGAGTTCAACATATTCCTTACGTTTGGATTGCGCATATGTACCCAATGTGCTCCTGCAAATGCATTTCATCCTATGAAAAGAATGAAGGCTATGAATCAAGCATGGAAGCTAACATATAACTGAATATATATGCATGGGGGTGTTAAATGCTTTTTTCTTTATTATTATGTTTTAAAATAATTTTTAATTAGTGGAGTTTTTTTAAACATTGAAGTTCATCCCATTTAGATCTAAATCAGCTTTTGTAAAAGAAAATATAATAAAAATAACTCAAAAATCGTATCCTACTCTTGTTCAGTTAGCAGGAATTACAAAAAAATATTTCATCCAATTGCTGGAGAGGATGTGGCTGTAATGGGACCTATATACACATGTGGTTAGATTGTCCAAAAATAAACTAGTTTTGGACCAAAATAGTAGATATTGCCTCCAAGATCATAAACCAAAAGGTGAAACATTGTTCTGGTCTACTTTTCCTATCCATATTCCTAGCAGAAAGTAAGATTTTTAAAAAGAAAGAGTTAATCACCTTATTCATAGTTACAGCCAGATCAGAGATTTCCAAGAACTGGAAGGGAGTCTGATTCCAGGAACCCCTATGGATACTAAAATCCATGGATGCTGAAGTCCCATTAAATACAATGGCATAGTAAAATGGTATGTCTTATATAAAATGGCAAAATCAAGGTAAGGTTTTAGAAGTTATTTTTAAAAATATTTTCAATCTGTGGATGCTTGAGTCCATGAATAAAGAATCCATGGATACTGCAGGCCGACTGGAGTGGTATTTCAGTGTGGTCGCTTAATTATTTTTTTAAAAAATCATTTGTATCATGCTTGTAGCTATATCTTCTTTTAACTTTCTTGTAATTTGTCTTGGGTCCCGTATCAGGAGAAAGGCAGGGTATACATGAAATAAATAAATAGGCTTGATGCATAGGGAATGCTGAACCCGGTAAGGCTGAAGACAGAACTAGTGGATACAATCCTGACTCCTTCATCCATGCATATTAATTTCTACATTAGGGCACACAGGTGAGGTGTCTTTGTGTCTTTGAATACATAAAATCACAGGTTCAAGCCCAATTAGTCAGAGTTAAGAACAACCAGCACCTAAGGGATGGTGTCAACTGGAACTGGAATAAGGCAGTACTGGACTAGGGAGAGAAACACCCTCACTCAAGGAATTTGTTTCATATGCAGAAAGTAATCAGAAAATTTTAAGTCCTGCAAGCAGACTATTAATAATGGATGCTCGAAGCCATTCAGAAGCACTGGAAGTGTTTTTCATGTATTTACTTTCTTGCATTTTCATAAAATGTTTCATTCATAGATACCAACATATAAAAGTGCATTTTAAAAAATCATAAAAATCACATAGACACACACAAATATACACACCACTGTGCCCATTCTGCCTTCAAAATGCCCTCTTTGTTTTTCCCATTTGAAAAAGTACCTTTTTGGACTAGAACTCCCAGAATCTCCCAGTTTGCATAGCCAGTGGTCTGTATTTGCTGCTGAATATTTGGAGCGCCCCTCTCAGGCTCCTTTCTATGACCAAATTCAAATAATACAGAATTCCCTTTAGGTCCACACCCAAGCAGGTAGGTGTGAAACTCTGCAGACTACTGAACAGATATGTGTAGAAAATGTCAAATCTCCAGATGTTGATGAGAAACTATTTCTATCCTGCCTGACTATTGGCCTGGCTGACTAACACCATCTGGAGGGCCACAGATTCTCCAGCCTTCCATAAGACATAAATGAGACCCCCATTTTTGCTCACAAATTGCCTAAGAGAGTTCTTACTCTCCTTGCTCCCAATTCTTCACCATCATGCACCTTCAAGTCATTTCCAGCTTATGGTGACCTTATTATGGAATTTTCATGGCTTTTTTTTTTTTTTTTGGAAGGTGGGAGGTTGCCATTGCCTTCCTCTGAGGCTGAGAGAGTGTGGCTTGCCTAGTCATCCAATTTTTGGCTTCCTGCTTGAATTATAGTTTATTAAACAAGGCTGAATAAGCTTTCCAAATTGTCTCTGCTTTAGCAGAAAATGGCTGGCTGCTAATATTTTTATTTTTATTAGCCTTCACCAGCAGTATTCCCAACATGCGTGCTACATATGATCGTCTGATGATATCAGATTCATCTAACTCCAGGCAGATTCAAGCCAGAGCAAGTTATATCCCAAGATGAAGATAAATTACTTCAATGAACTGTGCCCTAAGGTTTTTATTATTTTTATTTTTATTATTAGTTTACAGATCATAGCTGACGAGACAATGTTTATTCTACGATGTTTCTGTAATTACAGATATTGCTTAAGATTTTATGTGTGTAGCATTTTCTAGCACGCATGTTAGTCACATGCAATCATACCTCAAAGAATGTGATGGATAACCCAGGTTGCCAGATGAGCCACAGTTGCTGTGATGAAGTTTGCCACAAGAACTCTCCCTGCAAAATCTCTTCCAGCTGGCACCAGTTCAGAACTGGCCAGCCCAAGACATTTTGCTGCCCAAGTCAAAACAACAAAAGGTATCCCCATCAACATCAAGGTGTTGTTCTGACATGAGGCAAAAAAACCCAAAACAAAACACAAGTGTTTCTCATTCACTTGTAAAAAGTGTTGTTGTGTACTCCAGGTCATTTATTACTCAAGGCAAGCTTAAGGCAAACTTATCACAGGGTTTTTATTTTGGCAAGATTTGTTCAGAGGATTTTGGTGAGATTTCTCTGAGGCTGAAAGAGCGTAACCTAATACACACCTCCTTAGAACTGCACATAGAACAAAAGAAATCTCACAGAAAAGCTTTTCACTCCAAGGGAAATGACCTTTGGTAGGCAGAATTAATGCTTTCACACTTCAGTATTAACTCCAGTTCCAGCTACCCAAAAGACTGGTGTCATCTTACACAACTTTTTGAAGATTAATGATGAGGGTCACAATTTGCTTCTTCCTATATTCTATTACATTTTATCCCACTTCCACAATTGTGCAACTGTTCTTAAATTCCCATGGCTTTAATATAACTTCATCAGTGCATCTGAAGAAATAGATTGATACTGATGAAAGCTCATGCTAAAATAAGTTGGACTCAAAGATGCTGCTACATTCTGTGTCACCAGCCTTTCCCCCCATTTTCCCCCCATTTTCCCCCCATTTCATGATGAAACAGATTAAGATGTATACATCTTTGAAAACTGCATAGTTTTTTGTTGCCCCACATTTTTCAGGCTGGAGGCATGCTGCCCAGATGTTTGGGAGAAAGGCAGGATGTAAATCTCCTTAAATAAAATAATTTTTTTTTAAAATAGTTGGTGCTCTGTCAGTCTAAAGGGCATTGTGGGTGATCCTGCCTTATGTACTTACATTGTCACATTTTCCACCATAATTCTGGACTAATCTCATTAGCTTCAGAGAGTGTTTAAGAAAACTTTCCAAACTGCAGCGTAACCAAATTCTTTCTTTTGATACTTTCGTATTTAATTAAATAACACACAAGAAAAAATGTAAATGAAACAATCCCTCCCCGAGCAACCATAATCTTAGTCATTACGATATTTGCTAAAATTTTATGTCATTTAAATAGTTTTGCAGGCTGGAAGACCAAAATATAGGATTTAATTCAGACTCAAAATAAGTAAGTTTCAAGATACAAGATTGGCTAAGATACAGTTCTCTTACCTGATATTTGATGTGCATGTGGTATGGTCCATTGGAAGGGGAGGATGTTAATTACATTTCCCCCAGACTTCCCCCCCCCCTCAGTTATGATTGTAGATTGCTTATCTGTCTGCTGCCAACTGTTTTCCCCACCATTACTGAGCTATGGGTTTCCTTGTCTTTAAACATGAGCTGCTTCCATGGTTAGATTTCCTCCTCTATCAGCGATATTTCACTTCTGTGTGCCAGGCTGCGCATAAATTACGGCATTTTATCATTTTTCCTATTACCATTTTAAATTGTCAGCTTCATGATTCTAATTGTGTGTGTTGTGTGCCTTCAAGTTATGAAATACATAGATATAGAATGGGAGAACACCTGACTTGACAACAGTGCATGTGAAAGGGATCTAGGAGTCCTAGTAAACCATAAGTTGAACATGAGTCAACAGTGTCATGCAGCAGCTAAAAACACCAAATGTGATTTTAGACTGCATCAATGGAAGTATAGTATCTAGATCAAGGGAAGTAATAGTGCCACTCTATTCTGCTTTGGTCAGGCCTCACCTGGAATACTGTGTCCAGTTCTGGGCACCTCAATTCAAAAAAGATGATGAGAAGCTGGAGCATATCCAGAGAAGGATGACCAAAATGGTGAAGGGTATGAAAACAATGCCCTGTAAGGAGAGACTTAGGGAACTGGGTATGTTTAGCCTGGAGAAGAGAAGGTTAAGAGGTGATATGATAGTCCTGTGTAAGTATATGAAGGGGTTTCATATTGAAGATGGAGCAATCATGTTTTCTGCTGCTCCAGAGAGTAGGACATGGAGCAATGGATTCAAACTACAGGAAAAGAGATTCCACCTCAACATTAGGAGGCACTTCCTGACAGTGAGAGCTGTTCAACAGTGGAACACTCTCCCTCAGAGAGTGATGGTGTTTCCTTCTTTGAAGGTCTTTAAACAGAGACTGGATGGCCAACTGTCAGTGGTGCTTTGATGGACAGTTCCTGCATGGCAGGGGGATGGACTGGATGGCCCTTGGGGGTATCTTCCAACTCTATGATTGTATTATTGTATGGTTCTAAGTCGTTTCTGACTGATGGCAACCATATCATGGGGTTTCTTGGCAAGATTTGTTCAGAGGAGGTTTGTCATTGCCTTCATCTGAGGTTGAGAGCATGTGACTTGACCAAGGGTACCCATCCTAATTGCAGTTTCTACTAGTAAGTAGTATTATGTGCTCTTCCAATTGAACTTCTGGATGAGAATTATGATGATACATGGGTGTTATATCAACATCTATTTAAATATATGGGGAAGGGAAAGGGGTGCTTCTTCAGATACGTGAGTAATCACCTATAATTTTCAAACATTAATGATGCCATGTAAGACACATCCCAGAAAACAGCTGTGTTCATGTAGTACTTGATTGGTTTTCTGTGGTTCGATACCACACAAAACAGTTTTGAGTGACACCTTACAACACAGTCCCCTCTGTGGTTTGATTAGGAGGCAAATCTCACAGCATTCAGCAGGTCTTACTCACTAATAACTATACCTGGGACTGCAAACCTATGGAGGCATTAAAGTGTGTGAACTGAGTTTTGTGGATTGGTCCTACCACTGGGCACAGTGAGGAAGCTGCTTCTTCAGGTGGCACATTCAGAAAGGGCAGCGAGTATTAGGGGACAGATTTGTCTGTGCAGGAAAGCCTGCCCAGGACTTCCTCAGGTGCAAGGAGGAATGCTGTCCTCCCAGAAGTGCTGAAACAAAATTCAAGAGCCATTCTGATAGGTTTCTGTAGATGGAAAGGGAGCATCTTGTCCTTTGCCTCAGGTAGCAACCATGGTCATATTAGATGCAACAGGAGTTTGTAACAGGTCTTAGATTTTACAATTCTGTTGCAAAAAAGGCAACAGAACAGTAAAATACAGTCATCCCTCCTTTTTTGCTGGGGATCCATTCTGGACACACACATCCCGCAAAAAAGGAAAAACACAAATATTCAAGCCCTATTGGCTTGAATGGAGGCATGTGTCCATAGGGAGGCACCTCATTTTGTTCTCCTCCATTCATTTCTTGCGGATAAGCAAGGGTTGCGGACTTCAAGTCCGTGAAAACAGAAGGTCAACTGTACTGCAAAATAGAACCATTTAAAAAACCTGAAATAAAGTATAAAATATAACAGTTCCTTTAAGAGTTTCATGGCAAGCATAAATTCATATAGGCTGCTCCCGCACTGCAAAAATGATGCAGTTTGACACTACTTTAACTGTCACAGCTCCATGGAATTCTAGGAATTGTAGTTTTGTGAGATATTTAGCAGTTAAAGTGGTGTCAATCTGGATTATTTCTGCACTGCGGATGCAGCCATAGTGAATCTTTACTGAAGCCATAATGAGAAATGTATCACATTACAATTTTTAAGCCTCTCTCATAGTTGTTGAAAGCACCTATGTACACTTGCTAATAATGAAAAGCACCACCTAGGATGAGTAACATACAATGTATTTCATAATGTATATTTTGTTATCATTCGGCACAGTTTTACGTTAATGATGAGGCACCATAATGATAATGATGAGAGTCATCTATGACAAGTGAAGTATGGTGTATTACTGCAAAGGTTAGAAAATGGTTGTTTTAGTTTTGGTTTGCCTTTATTCATTGGAAATGCATAGTACATATTTTTAGTATTAATTTTTATTAATTTCCAACATTAAAAAGGAACAATTACCACACCAAATACAAATTCAATAAATAGTTGCTTAATTATATTGCTACAATATTTCTTTCCACCTTCTGCAGATTGGTGTTTGATATTTTCTTATCATGACTTTTGTTTCTTTCGTATCTTTTTCTTTGGCCTCTACCTAGTAATCTATTTTTCTTTCCATCTATTTTATCCATTACTCCACTAAGCTCAATAATTATAAAAGTAGTCTGAGTTATTAACCTTATAATCTTTAATTTCATACTTCTTTATGCATTAACATAACATTAACTTAACTTTACCACCTTATATGTCGAAAATTGCTTTTTTTCTGACCTTCCTATTTTCTCTCCTCAGTTTCTACTATGAACTCCTATAATTATATACAATCCTTAAATCCACAAGTATAAATTTATCCCCCAATTCTTGTTTATATAATTTGTCTATGATTCCCATTCTTCATTAAATTTTGGTGATGCTTGTCATCTTAACATTCCAGTCAATTTATCCATTGAAAATTACATATGAGCTATGTCATAATGGTGGCTAGCACTCAAGAAGAAAGCCATCCCTGGCACACAAAGAAATAGACTGGAACCAACCACAGACGAGTGGGATGCATTTCCAGAGGTACCCTAGAAAGGTTGGAGGGCTGTAGGGGTTCCCCTTCAGAACTTCTTTTAAAAATGTAATGATAAAGTATAAAAAAAAGTTTTGTCTTGCCATTCACTTCATATCCTGCAAAAACTCATAGGGAACTCGCTTGGAATATCCAGCAGCTTCAGACCCTTTAGTGGCAGATGTTTACAGACTTCATTGTAGCTGCTGTGACATGTCTCTGTCTAGAATGCTCACCTTGGGGGACTGTCTCTCATTTATTTTATGAGATTATGGCTGTCAACTTTATTAGGGGAAATGGTGAATATATTGTGTTAATTATACTTGGGTGCCCTTAGGGGCCTGACTCCAGCCGGCCAGAATTTCTAAGGAATGTAGGAAATTTAGAAAGTACTTAGTCCTTCATCATAATCCAGTTTGTCTTTCCTTCAGCCTCTTGACCAGTTATTTTATAGATACATATTCATTTTATTTTATTTAACTGCATTTGAATCTTGCTTTTCATTTTAAAGGAATAGCTTGAAGCGGCTTATAATAAAAACAGATAAAACAAACCCATCTGCCAAACAAGAAAAAGAAAAGACAGACCCTTAATAAAATAAGCCATTCAAATCAATGCATTCAAAACAAAGGGAAAATGACATTAACAATCTGAAAACAATGAAGAAAACTCCACTGCATATACAATCTATATGAGCACCTGAGGAAGTACTTTACCCCAATGTATATATACTCAGTTCAAATTCTGCTTGTAGCTTACAATTACTGAGCAGCAACCAAGAAGTGCTAGCCCATCGGTAAGCAGGCCAAACAACTGTAAAGGATAATTCTAATTATTGTGTTTTTCCATAGTACAGAATCAAATGATGCCATGGCACAAATGTACCTATTAATTATAATTTGGAAAGGTTTCATTAAAAAAACCCTGTGATTTCAACATGATGCGAATATAACAGTCTTTAAAATGGTCATAACAATCACGTCCACCTCCTCTTCCTCCTTTTTGAATTTCAGAAACTGGTGAAATATATGAAGAAGGGAGCTAGTTGGGTTCAGTTGATTCAGTTTTGGTTACTCACAAACAACAATCTGTCACAGAATCTGAGAAAGCTACTTTCTGGGATTGCAACTCTTATAACCCACTGTCCACATGAGGGATTCTAGGAGTTGTAATACAAATGTAATATGCCTACACTCTGCTTATGGGCACTATAGTGCTTTGCTCTATCTGCTACTGCTGGACAACTGTAAAATATGGAATAAATAAAGCAACCCACTTATTATTAGCACTACACTCCTTGCCTTCCTTCTGGCATTGATTATGGTTACTTCCCATACACTTTTAATTTGTGTGCAGACAGGTACAAAGGCATAACTGGATATACCTGTTATTCACCAATGACCTGAGAAAGTTTAGTTTATGTTAAGCCTAGGGTTATGTCAGAGTTTGCACGCAATTCCCCAATAGATTTGCTGCAGGCAATTAGTGGATAGAGCAGTATTGAAAGAGGGAGGAAAGCTTTAAAGTGATAGAAACATATATCATTCTCCTTTAGGCTTTCCAAGTGTGTAAGGAATTTATTTTATTCCACATGAAGCCAACATTACATAATTGATTCAGGAGATGTGTGTAATTTAAACCTCATTTAGCCAGGGAAATATTTGTATCTGTTGTCATTTGTTAACAGTAATCATAGCAGCCAGTTAACTTTGTGAATTTCCTCTCCCTTTCTTGTTCTGATAACCACCTTAAAAAGGCAAATATCTAATAGTACAGACTTGGGGAAGATAGTGAAGAAAACGTGCTGCGCTTTTTAAATGGAAGACTGTATGCTGCTTTTCTTTATTTGTGGCACAAAATCTTGTAAACCCAGCCCTGTGTATATCAAGTCCCACCTGAGTTCTTTTCTTCCCAGACTAAAGCTTTGCAATTCATATATTTAATTTCCATGAAACTGCAAGGTAACTCCCAAGGAAGAACTCTGTGTAACTCAAAGGAGTTCACACTCTCATAAGTTAACATGTTGATTGAAATAAACCTGTATTTAGCAGTTTTTGGTATCTGACACAACACATTGCCTACAACATTGGTTTCCTTGCACCCCAAATTGTGTACCCCAGTGTTATTATTTTGTATTTATTTTATTTATATAATATTCTGCCTTTCTCCCAAATTGGGGCTCAAAGTGGCTTATAATATTAATTAAAGCAAAACAGATGAAACAATGTGGGATAAAAAAAAAAAACTTTAATTTTTTTTAAACAATCAATCCAATTAAAACATTACTTTAAGGTATAAATTTTAAACAATTGAAACACATTACTTTAAAAAACAAACAAAAACAAAACCCCAGTACATCCATAGCTCATCCTTCTACCTCAGTTAAAGAGTGAAGACCTGTTTAAATAGGAAGGTTGTGGCCTGCTGGCAAAAAGAGAGCAGAGAATGGTCCAGCTGAGCTTCCCTCTGGAGTAAATTCCATAGCCTAAGAGCCTGAGAAGGCACCCTCCCATGTCCACATCAGATGAGCCTGGGAACATGGTGAGATTGAGAGAAAACAATCCTCTGAAGGCCGTAAGACTTGGGCAGACTCATATGGAGAGATAGGAACTGTTGGATAGTCTGGACCCAAGCCATGTAGGGCTTTATAGGTCACAAACAGCACTTTAATGGCTTTGAAAAAATTGAGATACCTTTATGTTCAAATTTTATGTCTCCTTTGAATGGTTGAATTAATGAAGACTGGGAAGGGCAAAGGTGGAACAGTTAAATCATTAATTGTTTCTTTCAGACATGGTCAGAAAAAAATAATAAATAGAAAAGGGATGATGAAAGCATGGGTCAGATCTAATAATTTGCCTGCCAGTTCTGATTTGAAATATTCATTAGTGAAGAAGGGTTAAAGCAAAATTAGTACACCATCCTGATCCTATCCTCATGGACATTACTGATAATCCTTCTCAAACCCGGATTTTTTTTTTTTTAAAGGAGTGGAAAAGGACAATCTCAATTTTCTCAGTGTGTCTAAGGTTCAGTCTTCTACCTTCATAAAAGAGGTAGAGGCAGTTACTCCTGTGCATAATCTTCCAATTGTAACTTAGGAAATGTCCCCTTGCCCCCCTGCAAAAAACAATGTGTCAGGGAGAAAGGTAATACATATGCTCCAAATGGGCTCCCATGGCAGGATCACTGCAATAATCAATTATGAACATGTAAATTGATTGCTGCTTGACCCTATATATGGAACTAACCTTGAACACAGAGTTTGAAAAAGTTACTTTTTGGAGTACAACTCTTAGAGTTGCGCAACCAGTATGATTAGTGGCCTTCTTCTCGGGGATCCTGACAGCTATAACCCCCACCCCCAAAGTAGCTTTTTAAAGCTCTGAACAAAGAGTACAATCTTTTGAGAAGCTCCCTTCCTGCATTAGCTCTATTTTCTAATAATATGCTATGAATTAATAGCTGAGAATAGTCAAGGAATGACAAAATATATGCTGGGAAGTAAGAGGAGATGGAGAGGTGAGGACAGGACTTGAGCTGAATCTCTTCACACAGTTCTTTAAATGACTGTAACTAAAGCCCAGATATAACAAGGATAGGCACGAAACAAATTTTACAGCTGAATAGTAATCAAACAGTCAACAGAATGCAGATGAAAAGAGTTTTATGAAATGTATAAACTTCCTCTTTCTAATCCCATAAATCTCTGCCTTTCTCCCTGATTTTGTGAACCAAACGAAATGTAGCCTGAGGTACATTTTTTTATGGTTGAGTATATAAACATGTGAACAAAAGGGTTTAAATGGAAAGACTAACAACTACGTGCTCAGCATACAGGTCTCTTTCACCATCATGCAAGAAGAAATTGATCTTCCGTGTCATGAATGTCAAACGCTCAGGGGTGGCTCAAGATACTTTGCTGCCAGAGGAAAACAACAAGATGGTGCCCTCTTTCTCAGTGCATGGACAAAAGCTGATTTGCTAGTTGCACCTTTCTTCAACAAGGACACAAGGTTACAGCCCATACCCTCCAACTGCTCTGATTTGGCAGGGACAGTACCAATTAATCCTGTAACCCCACTTTATCAGCTACGTTTAAAATATCCAAGTTTCTCTCCTCTCTTCCCACTTTTCCTCTTCATCCTCATCTTACTTCAGTTGCTACAGAGTTCAAAGTGCAAAGGTAGTTTGTATTCAACTCAAGAGGGAGAAAGGAACAAGAGCAGGTGGAGTCTTGCCCTTCTCAGCAGGCCCAGGCAAAAAGAAACTATTACAGCCACTCCTAGCTCCTGTGTTCTTTCTCATTAATAGCTTTTGCCATCTTGATTGCATGCCAATGTTGTTTGGCCATATGTGTTCCAGTTTTTATCTATGGAATGTTAGAGGGGATGGAATCCTCTGTCAAACTTGAAAGCAATAGGCTAGGTCAAGGGTCAAGGGTCAAGCCTTTGACCCTTGGTACAAAGTTCTTTCTTCCAACCCTTGTTGGTCCAACTGCCTTGCTCCGCTAATGGGAGAGTGAACCAGTAGGTCTCTCCAGACAATGAAACCCCACCACCACCACCACCAATAATAAAATGTCCTTTGTGGGACATGACAAAAGAATACAAATACAAGGGAACCCCATAAGACCAATCCCAAAAGTCCACATTGTGATAAATACTTTTATGAGTTTAACCCAATAGGCACATAATTCTCTCTTTTGAAACACACGTTTCTTCGTCAGACAAAGATGTTGTTGTTGTTTTTTAAATAAGGCATACAGGGAAGAGTGGGGGAAAGGACAAGGTTATAATCATGTAGTTTGTTGTTCTGTGAGAGTATTGCAGGAAAACTTTGCAGAATGTCAAAGCAGGCATTACTCTAATGTGTAGCTGGACAAATTTTGTACAGTAGGAAAGCAAAATGTGAAATAGGAAATAGGTTGGTAATATGGGCTTCAGTTAGGAACAAGGTTATTTCTAAAAACAAATAGATGAGGAAAATATAAAGATGCTTATAATTCAAAGGGTTACTGTTATCTTTTGGTCTTCATAACCTTATATTAATATTATACCAACTTCATAATCAAGCACCCTTTTTAATTATTTCCTCCTTTTCTCCAATCCAGGACTCGAGGCATCTTATAAAAACATAGACACAGTTTTAAAAATTGTATAAAAATGTAAAATATAACTATAGTAACAATAGAATTAAAAGAAGTTAAAAAGCAAGACCACTAAAAATGAACAAAAACAAATTAATAGTACAGCACATTCTGAAAGGCACTATCCCCAAAGCAGTCAGACATCAAAGTCTGTTGAAACAAAAAGGTCTTCATCTACCTACAAAAGATTAGCAGGAAAGGCACAAGGATAACTTCTCTAGGAATGGAGTTCCAGCATCTGAGAGCAGCCACCAATAAGGCAATCATCTCCCATACTCCCATCAGATTTAGCATGAGGGAGATGGGACAGAGAGAAGGACTCTCCTGAAGATTTCAAAACATTTTCCTCTTTTGTAAGAAAAGGAAGATACGGGTTCTTCAGATAACCTGGATCTAAGTCTTAGAGGGCTTTATAGGTTAAAATCAGCATTTTCAATTGTGCCTGAAAATGGATTGGCAGCCAGTGAAGCTCTTGCAAGAAGGGAGTTGTGTGTTCCCTGTAGCCAGCCCCAGTTAGCAGTGTGGCTGCAGCTCTTTGGTCTAGTTGAAGTTTCTGAACACTCTTCAGAGTCAGCCCCATGTAGACATTGCAGTAATACAAATAGGATGAAATTAGGGTATGTATTACTGTGGCCAAATATGATGTCTCTAGGAATGACCACAGCTGGCACACAAGCCTTAACAGTATAAATGGACTCGTGGCTACTACTGAAACTTGAGTTTCCAGGCTGAGAGTTGAATTCAGGAGTGCATCCTAGGTATGAACCTTCACCATCAGGGACAGTGCAACTCCATCCAGCACAGGTCCCCTTCCTTATCTGTCTTTTGACTGACCAGGTGCACAGAGGTCTACTGTAGATTAAGCTCCATCTCCTTTGCCCTCACCCAGTCCATTGGTGACAGCCACCAGTTTAGATCAAGAAATCTCCCTTGGTATGAGGTGGAAAGGAGTAGTGGAGTTGGGTGTCATCTACATTTTAATTGGAAATAACTGCCTGACTAGTCCAAAACTCTCCTATTAACTCGTATAAGACTCCATATCTAGAATGTTTACATTGAAATACAACAATTACATGTAGTACCAAGACAGAACAGAATACTATGGTACATTATTGTGGTACGTATCAGACACTATAATGATGATGTCAACATTTCCTTTGTTTTAACACAGTAGTAGGACAAAGCCCTGTATCAAAGCAAACACATTAATCACAAACACACACACACACTGCAGCCAGTGGGAACAGCAGGAGCAGCAGCAGCAGCAATAAAAGGGTAATAAAATTTGATTATCCATTTGAAAATGAAAAAAGAAAAAGAAAATCTTTCTCTTTCCAGTGTGAAGCTCCCAGGAAAAGAGCAATGAGTCCCTCAGGAATTCCCTACACACTGTCAGGACTGTAGATGTACTTAGGCACTGGATCACACCAAGCCTCTCAATATAACCCAAACTGGGTATCTTTACCTTTGGTTAGAGAGAATTAATCAAGTAGTTTAAGATGATATGAGGTCATTTTCCTCCAGTATTGAGCAGCTAAGCTCAACAGTCCTCAGTCACTGAAAAGCAAAGGTTTGATCATAAGACAAATTCCAAAGTCCATATTGGAGCAATACCTTTATTAGACCAAGAGAGTGATAGCTTCCCTGTAGAAAGTGAAACAAGTGTATTCCTACTTGCTAGTATAAGTAAGCTTTTAGACAGACAGCTCCTAGTGTTACAACTCAAAAGGCTGTGTGCAGCTACTGTATTCCTCTTTTACATCCTTAATCAGTTTTCTGCAGTAGGAAAAAGTATGGTCAAAGCAGTGGGAAGGCTAGAAATGGTAGACAATGACACCTATAAACTTTCATGAATGAAGAGGGAGTATTTGCATAATAAAAGCTTCATAAGGAAGTACCCTAAAAGGCGGGGGGGGGGGGGGCAGGGCATGGGCTGGTTTATATTGAAGTGAGGGAGTATACACAGCTTTAAACAATTAAATGTTTAAAAAAAACCCAGTGAGTAGCAGGTAATGTGTGGGAGACAGGAAAGATGCATTCCTACTGCAGACCCTACACACTACACAACTATAGCAACATGATTCCATTTTAACTGCGGTGGCTGCATCCTATGGGGTCCTGGGATATGTAGTTTGGTGCAGCACCAGAGCTCTCTGGCTGAGAATTCTAAATACCTCTCCCTAAACTGCTGAATTATAGGATTTCACAGGAGGGAAACCATGGCAGTTAAAGTGGAATCCTGGAGTTATATTTCTGTAGTGTGAAATGTGTCTCCCTAAATGTTTTTAGTTGGTGTCTAACTAAATGCACCTGCACAGGGGTGTCTAATACTCCTCAATGGGCAAAGTATTTCAGAGACAGGCCAGGGGGCTACCATACTAAAGGCCCTGTCACAAACCATCATATGAAGAAGTATGCCCATTGCTCTCCCTAATCTAACACTTTACCACATCACATCGACATGGCAATTTTTAAATCCACCCCAATTCAATTATCTTTGCCAAGAGATTAAGCAAATATATTGTTGTTTTCCATTTGGCCTTATTGCCCAGGTGAAATTGGTTGTGGAATCCAGATTTTTATTTTTATTTTCCTATTGTGTGATTCAAATGCTAAAGTGATCTAGAGACATGTTCATGTGATGGATTTCATTTGCTCTCACTCAAGTGGGGATTTGAGCACTCATCTCCAGACACTTACTCCAACACTTAAACCACTACACAACTAGACTTCATTAATTTCCACCTCCTTCTAGTCCTGAAGTAGGCTGAATAGATTAAAAAAACAACAACTGAAAGTACAATATGCAGTAGAATCTACCTAGCAGAAACAAGTGATTTGTTGCCTTCAAGTGGACTCTGACTTATGGCAAACCTAATATCAGGATTTCTTGACAAGATTTATTCAGAGAAGGTTGCCATTGCCTTCCTCTTGCTGAGAGAATATGACTTGCCATATTTCCATGGCCAAGTTGGGATTTGAACCCTAGTCTCCAGAGTCCAACTCTTAACCCATTTACACTGCTAGACCTGACTAATTTCAACCTCCTTCTAGTCCTGAACTGCTAACCTGTATATTACCTTTAAAGATTTCAATCATTCAAGGTTCACATAGCACTATTTTTATTGTAACAAACTGTTTTATTGTTTGTGAAGTCGTAGGCTTTCATGGCCGGCATCCATAGTTTTTTTGTGGGTTTTTTCGGGCTGTGTGGCCATGTTATAGAAGAGTTTCTTTCTTGTTTTCTTGTTTTGTTATATAGCTTTATTGTATTTGTATATTTAGTATGCAATATTATAAACCACTTCAGAATTTGTTGGAATGAAAATAAATTCAGGTATACCTGAGTTAACAAAGCAGATGTGTTCCTGCGCATTACTTCTTTAACAGAAACATTGGTACCAGATGCAGAAATAACATGGAATGAACAAGTTATGAATAGGCTGAATAGGTTCCTGCACAGCAAAAAAGAAGAGCAGTTCAACATGTTTCAGGAAACTTTGTATCCAAAATTAACAATATGACCATTTGAAATGCAGGTCGGGTAAGCCTTGCATTGGCAAAGAAAAACATTCAAAGACCGCCGGAAAGCTTCTTCCAAAATGTATCCAGAAATGTTTTTTCTTTCTTTCATTAGCTTCAACTTTTTTTTATGATTTCCATTTTGGAGGCCAGGCTTAGAGATCTATGCTTCTTTTACATGAGGGCAGTAGCTAATGAAGCAAGCTTACCTGCTTTCCCTTTTTCTCTCTGTTTTGGTGTTCAACATGCTCCCTAAGGGATTATGAAGAAAGCTGCTTCAGAGGATGGCAGTGGCAATCCCCCTCTTAACAAATGTTGTAGGCAGGCACACATACCTATAGTAGGATACATTCAGTGATAGCTGTATTGCCATTTAGCAAATTCAAATAAAAATCCATCAGTGATACCTTTATTGACCAACCAAAATGCACAATATACTTGTTGCAAGCTCCATGGACTTCTTCATCAGGCAAGATGTTACAAACCAAACTGGAGAAAAAGAATTGGAGATGTTAGTCAGATGGCTACATGTTGTTTCAGTCTTTAGTTAAGATGCTATATGGTGGTCATCTTTTGTAGGCAGGATCGTCCTATCCTATAGTAGGATAGTTAGAGCAGAAACCCATTATTACCCCACTCAATCAAGCTTTTATTGCATTGTTTACTGCAGTCACACTGCTGCAAAAGGTAAATATAAAGGTATTCCGCATTGGCAAGGTTGTCAAGTCGTGTCTGATCGTAGGGGGCGGAGCTAATCTCCATTACTAAGCTAAAGAGCCAGCGTTGTCAGAGACTACTCTGTGATCATATGGCCAGCATGATTGCACAGAACCCTGTTTACCTTCCCACCGTAGTGGTACCTATTTATCTACTTGCATTTGCATGCTTTCAAACTGCTAGGTTAGCAGAAGCTGGGACTAGTGACAGGAGCTCACCCCATCATGCAACATCCGGGCCTCGAACTGCCAACCTGCCAGTCTTGCAATCAACAGAAGCATCTTTACCCCTTGAGCCACTGCATCCCTTGGCACACTGCTGCAACCTGACACTAAAAATCTATTTCTCCAGCTCTCCTCCCAATGCTAATGCTACTAAAAACTTCCTGCTAGACAGAGGGCTAGGAAGAAAAGGGGGGCTGGAGGGACATAACAAGATTTTGTAAAAGGAGCTTCTTTGTCAGGGGCTTTGTTAACTGAGGTATGCCTGTATAGAAATATCTAGACAAACTATCATCTTTGGTCACAAATACACCCTAGTAAGAGATATGATGGAGCCAGTGTGGTGCAGTGGTTTGAATGTTGGACTATGACTCTGGAGACCAGGGCTTGATTCCCAACTCAGCCACCAAACCCACTGGCTGACTGTGGGCAAGTCACACCCTTTCAGCCTCAGAGGAAGGCAATGGCAAACCTCATCTGAACTAATATTGCCAAGCAAACCCCATTATAAACCTAAGGGTCACCAGAAACCAGAAACAACTTGAAGGCACACAACAAACAACAAGATATATGATGTCGCAAGCTGGGTAATTTATGACAATTTCTGAAGCATTTTCTGCCTCCCCTCCCAGATTCATGTACCAGTGCTGATCATAATGTGACTCTAGTAAGCAACTGGAGAGCCAGCATGGCATAGTGGTTTGAGCATTGGATGGTGACTCTGGAGACCAGGGTTCGACTCCTGGTTCAGCCATGGAAGCCTACTGGGTGACTTTGGGCAAGTTACACTCTCTCAGCCTCAGAGGATGGCAGTGGCAATCCCCCTCTTAACAAATCTTGCCAAGAAAACCCCATGATAGGTTCACCCTAGGGTTGCCATAAGTCAGAAATTACTTGAAGGCACACAACAAAGTAAGCAACCAACATCAGAACATCCCTTTTACAAATAATCCCAAAGTCACACCCTTGTGCTTCTTTTCCCCAGGAACATCATACTTCACTAAGTGCTCTTTTGCTCTTGCTCTCTCACTTTCTGTGTGTGAACTAAATGCACCTGAGGAAGTAGACTTAAGTCTAGGAAAGTGCATGCTACCAACTTCTTTCTTTAGTTAGTCTCAAAGGTACTACAAGATCTTTCTACATATTGATTCTACAGACTAACATGGCTGTATCTTTGAATTCTGTGTGTGTATGTTTATGTGCTTTCAAATCTAGATATGAATTTCCTCATTTTTCCATAGGAAAGGAATACTCAAGAGGTGGTTTGCTATAAATAATTGAATAATAATCACACGCCTTACACAGGGAGCTTGGAGGGGGGAAATGCTTCCTTGGACGGAAACTTCCAGAATCCCTTCCATTTCCCTCCCTCACAACTCCAGAAACCAGTTTCAGAAATGTTGCTGGCCATACTGGAGAGGCGGGGGATTCTGGGAGCTACACTCCTCTCCAAAGTAACTCCCCCCCTTTTTTTTCTTCTTGTCAGAAGTGAAATCTCTGCCACCTGGGACTAAAAACCAACTTATTAATTTTGGGGACAGGGGTGTGGGGACCCTTTAAAAGCTTGAGCTGGATCTCTCCCCTATCTCCTGCAGAAGAGAAGGTTAAGAGATGATAGAATAGCCCTGTTTAAATATTTGAAGGGGTGTCATGTTGAGAATGGAGGAAGCTTGTTTTCTGCTGCTCCAGAGACTTTATCACATGGGTAAAAGAGACAGGATAAAAGCACTATGTTCCCATCAAAATCTCGCAATAACAGGTTGCTTTTCAGATGACATTGCATGATGTTGCCATTCTGGAGCCATTATCCCATGAATAAAGCTGCAAAATCGTGAAATCCCATGAATGAAAGGTGGTGTGATTGTGCCATTTATCCATGGGATAATTGCAATTTTGCCATTTTATTCACAGGATAATAACACGATAATGGCAACGTTGTCTGAAAAGCATCCCATTATTGTGAGATTTTGACAGGAGCATAGCGCTATTATCCTGTCTCTTTTGCCTGTGTGATAAAAGTTCTAGGACATGGAGCAATGGAATCAAAGAGATTCCATCTCAACATTAGGAGGAAAATCCTGACAGTAAGAGCTCTTTGATAGGAATATGCTGCCTCAGAGTGGAGTCTCCTTCTTTGGAGCTTTAAACAGAGGCTCGATGGCCATCTGTCCCAGGAGCAGTGGCATCAATGTGAAGGGGGGAGGTGCAGGGGGTGCAGACCGCATCAGCTGACATCCTAAGGGAGGTGACACCACTGCTCCTCAAACACCTACTTTTGGGCAGAAATGGGCTGTGGCATTCATCTGCTTCCCTTTAAAATGCTTTAAGACAGGGGTAGGCAACCTTTCCCCTTTAAGGGCCGAGGGACTTCAGCTCCCAGAATCCCAGGAGCTATTGGCCAACATGGGACTACTGGCCAACATGGCTGAGGCTTCTGGGAGCTGAAGTTCCTCGGCCTTTAAAGGGGAAAGGTTGCCTACCCCTGCTGTAAGAGATTGTGGGAGTGGGGTAAAGCTCAGTGGGAAGAGAAAGGAAAGGCCCCAGATTTTTTTTAAAAAAGTAAAATTTAAAATTTTATTTTTAAAAAATTTATTTTTAAAAACATCTATTCTTTTCAAATTTTCTTTAAAAACATCCAATTTTAACTAAATCTTCGCTGTATATATGTAAATACATTTAGGCTGTGTGTATGATAATGCAATTTGAAGCTATAATTTTAATTTTGCTGGTTGTCTTAGTCACAATTATGCTTGTCCCTCCACATTCGCAGTTTTGACTTTTGTGGATTTGATTATTCATGGATTTTATTAATATGATCTCTTGAGGAATAACTTGCTACATCAGTGCAACTCTGTGGTCAACTTTAACCCAAAGTTGCACTGAAGGAGCTAGAGATTCCTAGAGAGAAGGCTCCACTAGGCATTTGTAGCTCCTCCAGCGTAATTCTGTCATCAATGTCTGGCAGATGTTGATCAGAGTTGCACTGGAGGCCCCACAGATTCCTAGAGATGTGTTCTCTAAGGTAAAAACCATAGTGTTTTTGTTATTTGTGGTTTCTCCACATTCATGGGGGTCCTGTGCCCCTAACCCCAGCAAATGTGGAGGGATGAGTGTATTAGCATTAAGGTAAAGGTATTCCCCGTTGACAAGGCTGTCAGGTCATTTCCAACTTTAGGGGACGGTGCTCATCTCCGTTACTAAGCCGAAGAGCCAGCGTTGTCAGAGACTACTCTGTGATCGTGTGGCCAGCATGATTGCACAGAACGCTATTTACCTTCCCACCGAAGTGGTACCTATTTATCTACTTGCATTTGCATGCTTTCGAACTGCTAGGTTGGCAAAAGCTGGGACAAGTAATGGTAGGTTACCCCATCACACAGCACTTGGGCCTTGAACTGCCAATCTGCCGATCTTGCAATCAACAGAGTCAGCTTTGGAATATGGAATATGGGAATTATGATTTATGAGTAACATCCTCCCCACC
The DNA here is from genome assembly GCA_026167975.1 of Phrynosoma blainvillii. Classification (NCBI taxonomy): domain Eukaryota; kingdom Metazoa; phylum Chordata; class Lepidosauria; order Squamata; family Phrynosomatidae; genus Phrynosoma; species Phrynosoma blainvillii. Next base: position 68,286,506 of record JANUYF010000001.1, on the reverse strand, counting down.
ATATAGCATCTTAACTAAAGACTGAAACAGCACATAGGCATCTAACATCTCCAATTGTTTTTCTCCTGTTTGGTTTGTAACATCTTGCCTGATGATGAAGCTCCAAGGAGCTTCAAAAGCGTGCAGCAAGTATATTGTGCATGTGGGCTGGCCAATAAAGGTATCGCTGATGGATTTTTGTTTGAATTAGTGCAAAAAAGCATTAGTAAGGAGTCTGTGTGAAATGGGAGGAGGTCAATGTGGAGGTGACACCATGAGTTCCCGCACTGGGTAACACCAACCCTAGGGATGCCAGTGCCCAAGGGATGTGTGCTTTGGCTGAGAGTTCCTGCATGGCAGACTGTGATTGGACTGGGTGGCCCAGAGGGGTATCTTCCAGTTACGGTTGCCATATCCTGATTTTGGGTGGGACAATCCTGGTTTTTCAGGGTCTTTGAATGTCCTGGCCCAGTTTTAGGACCATGTCCTGGCTCTGGGCTCCTTGCCTCTCACCCGCTCCTGCCTGTCCTTCCAGGAGATGCCTCAGCCAGCCAAACAAGCCCCAAGACATCCAGGGGTCAAGGCCTCCCTGGCGCAGTTGTGCGGGGCCTTCGCCTGCTGGCCAACAAACAACCCCCCAAAACATCCAGGGGGTGAGGCCTGCCTGGCACGGCCTGCATGGGACCTCCGCCAGCCGGAGGAGACACAGAGAGAGCTGGAGGCCTGGCCCACCGGCTAAGGTGGCGCAGGAGGGCAGGCAGTTAGGCCTGTCTGGGGCCTCCAGGGTTGGCCGGGTGGTCTTGGGGGCTATGGGTGGGCACTGAAGGCTGCAACTGCCACCTTCCCTGTGCATTTCCAGGCGTGGGTGGGTGGGTGGGCAGAGGGGCCTGGCTAGGGCTTCCGGGGGTGGCCTGGTGGTCTTGGGGGCTAGCGGTGGGGACAGAAGGCCACCACCGCCACCTTCCCAACACTTGGGAAGGTGGTGCAGTGGTTAAATGCCTGTACTGCAGCCACTCACTCATAGACCACAAGGTTGCGAGTTCAATACTAGCCAGGGCTCAGGCTAGACTCAGGCCTGCATCCTTCTGAGGTTGCTAAAATGAGTACCCAGCCTGTTGGGGGGCAATCAGCTCACAATTGTAAACTGCTTAGACACCCCATAGCGCGATATGAAGCGGCATATAAATGAAGCTGCTTTTGCTTTACTTTTGCAGGTGTGGGTGGGCAGGCAGGCTTGGCTAGGGCCTCTGGGGGTGGCCTGGTGGTCTTGGGGGCTAGTGGTGGGGACTGAAGGCTACCACCGCCACCTTTTGCAGGTGCAGGCGGGTGGGCTAGCAGTCCTGGCTGGGGTTGGGGGTGGCCTGGCGGTCTTGGGGTCCAAAGGTGGGGCCTGAAGGGCGCCACTGCTGCTGCCCTTGAGTTGTTGGCCACGTCCTCCCTTTTCCTTGGATGTCCTCCATGGCGTCCTCCATTTGCTCCTGCTTGTGTGTGTCTGTCCAGCCTCCTTCCAGCCCTGGGAGCCAGGCTGGCTCTCCCCCTCCCTCCCTCCTCAGGCCCTCCTGGCGTGAGCACCGGGGCTGGGGAAAGGGGAGGGAGGCGAGGGGGGCTGGTGGGAAGGGGATGGCCGGAGGGTTTCCACCGGGAGAGCACGCAATGCCGGCTCGGCACGCAACGGGGAGGACTCCGGAGGATGGGAAGGAAGCTTTGGCAACCGCCTCAGGCGGAAAGGGCAGGAGGGGGGGCAGGCATAAAGGCAGCAGCGCCGAGAAGAGGAGGGCGCTTTCCTGCTCTCTCTCTCTCTCTCTCTCTCCCCCCCCCCCCCAAGAGAGTTTGGGCTGCTTTTGGGGAGGCTTTTTTGGAGACCCTCTCCATCCAGGCGCAAAGGGGCAGCAAGGGTTGGGGTGGGGGTCTTTTGAGAAGGGGGTCTTGGGGGCTCAGGGAGAAGGAAGAGCCCCCTCAGGAGCCAAAGAGGGGGGCCAGAGACCTCGGCTCCTTCAGCCCCCCCCCCCTCAGGCGACCCTGGGGCTGCGAGGAGGAGGAGGAGGAGGAGGAGGAGGAGGAGGAGGAGGAGGAGGAGGCAAAGGCGGGCTTGGGAAGGGAGTTTCGGGGCAAGGCAGCTTCTAGCACTGGGCCACCTGGGGCTGGGGTTAGGGTTGCTGTTAGAGCTGGGGTTTGTTAGAGTTGGTGTTTGTTGGTGGTGCTGGTATTAATGCTGGTGTTAGTGGTGGTTTTTGTTAGTGGTGGTGTTTGTTGTTGGTGCTGGTGTCAGAGCTGGGGGTTTTGAGTGCTGGTATTTGTTGATGCTGGTGTTAGTTATTGGTGCTGGGGTTGGTGTTAGAGCTGGGGTTTGTTAGAGTTGGTGTTAGTGGTGGTGTTTGTTGGTGGTGCTGGTGTTAGTACTGGTATTTGTTGGTGCTGGTGTTTATTTGTTGGTGCTGGTGTTAATGCTGGTGTTAGTGGTGGGGTTTGTTGTTGGTGCTGGTGTCAACGCTGGTGTTATGTGTTTGTGAGTGCTGGTGTTTGTTGCTGGTGCTGGTGTTAGAGCTGGTGTTTGTTGTTAGTGGTAGTATTTGTTGGTGCTGGTGTTGTTAGTGTTGGTGTTTGTTGGTGCTGGAGTTTGTTATTGGTGCTGGAGTTAGTGGTTGGGTTTGCTAGTGCTAGTATTTGTTGGTGCTGGTGTTGTTAGTGCTGGTGTTTGTTAGTGTTAGTATTTGTTAGTGCTGGTGTTTGTTGTTGGTGCTGGTGTTAGAGCTGGGGTTGGTGCTTTCCCGCCTTGGTCTTCCTCCTGGGCTCCTGGGCTCCTGGGCTGGCAAAGGAACCGCAAGAGGCTGGTGTGAAGGGACTCAGACCGCAGAGGCACCACGACGACCTCGAAGATGCTGCTGCTGCTGCTGCTGCTTCTGAGGAGCCCCAGGGCCCTGGGCCAAGAGGCGGCTCTGGGGAACCACAGGTCAGTCGGTGCCGCTTCTCCTTCCTTCCTTCCTTCCTTCCTTCCTTCCTTCCTTCCTTCCTTCCTTCCCTCCTTCCTTCCTTCCTTCCCTCCCTCCCTCCTTCCTTCCCTCCTTCCTTCCTTCCTTCCTTCCTTCCTTCCCTCCTTCCTTCCTTCCTTCCTTCCTTCCTTCCTTCCCTCCCTCCTTCCTTCCTTCCCTCCTTCCTTCCTTCCTTCCTTCCCTCCTTCCTTCCCTCCCTCCTTCCTTCCCTCCCTCCTTCCTTCCTTCCTTCCTTCCTTCCCTCCCTCCCTCCCTCCCTCCCTCCTTCCTTCCTTCCTTCCTTCCTTCCTTCCCTCCTTCCTTCCTTCCTTCCCTCCCTCCCTCCTTCCTTCCTTCCTTCCTTCCTTCCCTCCTTCCTTCCTTCCTTCCTTCCTTCCCTCCTTCCTTCCCTCCCTCCTTCCTTCCTTCCCTCCTTCCTTCCTTCCTTCCTTCCTTCCCTCCTTCCTTCCCTCCCTCCTTCCTTCCTTCCCTCCTTCCTTCCTTCCTTCCTTCCCTCCCTCCTTCCCTCCCTCCTTCCTTCCCTCCTTCCTTCCTTCCTTCCTTCCCTCCCTCCCTCCCTCCCTCCCTCCTTCCTTCCTTCCTTCCTTCCTTCCTTCCTTCCTTCCTTCCTTCCCTCCTTCCTTCCTTCCTTCCTTCCCTCCTTCCTTCCTTCCTTCCTTCCCTCCTTCCTTCCCTCCCTGCCAAGCCCCCAGCCCCAGAAAGAGAGTGCTCTGTCATTATTGATGCAGGTTCCCCCCCCCCCCACACCTTCATTTTCTTCCAGAAAGGGACTCAAGGCGGCTCACAAGGTTGCATTTAAAAACATTTCCGAAACAATACCTTTACAATAAGAATTTGAAGGATAATAAGTAATTTTAAGTTGCTGTAACCCGCCTCCAGCCAGCCTTGAGGTGAGAGGCGGGAAGAAATCATCATCATCATCATCATCATGCATTAATATCCTGCCAGAAATCATCCTGGTGACAGGGTGGCTTTTAGACGGGTGCGCGTTTTAGTTTCTCTTTTTTATCTTTGGTATATTGTATTGTTACCTTTCTACTCTTTCAACCATTATTTGAGAAAGGAGGCTCAAGTCTAGAGGAAAGCTTATGCTGCCAACTTCTTTCTTTCTGTTGGTCTCAAAGGTGTTGCAAGATCCCCTTGAGTACTGATTTTCCACACTAACTCACAAGATTATATATATATATTTTAAAAAACTTCAGAAACAACAACTTTCCAATAATAATTTGAAGGATAATAAGTAATCTTAAGTTGTTGTACCCCCGTCTCCAGCCTTGAGGTGAGAGGCGGGAAGAAATCATCATCATCATCATCATCACCACAGGTTGCATGTTTTAGTTTCTCTTTTTATCTTTGGTATGTTTTTATGTTAACTTTCTACTGTTTCAACCAGATGCGTCTAATTTTGTTTTTTTAAATAATAACAATTGTTGTTGTTATTTAAAAACAAAATTAGAACCATCTGGTTAAAACAGTAAAAGGTTTTAACATAAAGACATACCCAAGTTAAAAACAGAAATTAAAACACTTACCCCATATAAAAGCCACTCTGTCATGATTATATGTTTTTAAAAAGCCTAAAGTCCCTATATTAGGAGAAAGGTGGGATATAAGTAGATAAAATAATAATAATAATAATAATAAATAATAATAATAATAATAATAATAATAGTAGTAGTAGGGAGGGGGCTGAAGACAGAATACTATTGCAATGGCCATTGGCCAAAAGCAATAAAGATTGATTGTATATATATATATATATATATATATGATTGAAGACTGTTTCCTCAAAGCAAAAGGAGACATATAGTGGCTCCTCTGAGCTAAACTGAGCATGGAGGCATTGGTACCGGGGGGGGGGGGGCAAAATAGGGGTATCAGATTCTTGGATAAGAATTGTGCCATTAAATTTTTATTCATTCCCCAAATTTTTTGCACTGATTAACTCAAAACTTGCGTCGAAGGTCAGGCAGAGATCAAGGGAATGTGAACACAACAAAAGTGAGCATGCAAAGGGATCCTGTTGCGCCTTGGAGACTAACTGAAAGAAGTTGGTAGCATGAGCTTTCATAGACTACTTGATCCTGCTTTCTAATAGGCATGTTTGCATCCCATCGTTACATGTAAACATCCCGTGCATCATTACATATGTCACCACATGTCACCTTCTGGTTTGAGGAAGTAGGCTCAAGTCTATGAAAGTTCATGCTACCAACTTCTTTCTTTCAGTTAGTCTCAACGGTGTTGCAAGATCTGATTTTCCAGACTAACTTGGCTGTGTCATTGAATTCTACAGCAAAAGTGAATTCGACAGCAAAAAAAATTTCTACAGCAACGATCTTCAGCATCTCAATCTGCAATGCTAGAAATGTGGAAGCTGAAAGAAAATTTCATTGGACAGCAGAATCCTCATTCGGAGGGTCCATGTCCTTATTTTGTCCCCCCCCTCTCCCTGTAGCTACACCCCTGCCTTGGTGGGGTACCACCTAACTTCCTCAGATGCAGTGATGGACCAGGACAATATTCAGACCTCAGATATATTACGGTTTGGGTTTTTGAGGAAGTCAATGATTATCCACCAAAAACTCATGTAAATTGATTGCTTTTAAAGGTGGCACAAGACTCTTTGGCGGGGATGCTGGAACAAACTAGTCGGACCACTGTTTCAAAGCTCACTCTGAACTAGATATGCCTTCTGTAATCACATTTGGGAGAAGACAGGAGATCCTCCTCCAGCACCCTAACAAGCAAGTGCTATTTTTCAGGCAACTGTGAGTCAACACCATGGGATGGGAAGTCCCACTTTCCTGTGTATTCATTCACACAGTCAGCATCTTTGAAATGTGAGACAGGGTGTCTTCTGGAGCCATTTTCTATGTGTGGGTACTGATAATTAAACAAACTGCTTCCTTAAAAACCTTTAACCATCCTGTTGAACAAACACTCAGGATAAGTGGCATTTAAGAAAATTCTCTGGCCACATTTTAAAATGTTTGCTTTGGAGTGTAAAATGGTGATTTCTTCCCACATTTATGAATGCAAGTTCAGAACTCAAGATCCTAAATGTATTGCAATCAGTGAGCTTCTAAATTTTAAAATGAGGAATCAAGACAGTGGGAATCTAATTTCCTGAAATTTAGAAGCTAGTCATCCTCTCCAGGGAGCCACATAGTTTTCATGACTTCTGGGGTTATGACTACAAACCCCATGTACACCCTAATTCAAGGGCAGGCAACTGGGAGCTGAAGTCCCTCGGCCCTTAAAGGGGACAGGTTGCCTACCCCTGCCCTAATTCCTTCTCTTAATTCTTAATGTCTTTTTTGTTAAGTTATTTGCACAGACTCAGATTCCACATAATGATCCTAGTCCTGCTGCATTTATTCTTAACTTACTCCATTGCTTTCAATAGGACTTAAGGCAGCAACCAGATACTTCTTTGTCAACATCCATCAGATTGGGCTGCATGTAACAACAAACTTTAACTAATTCATTTCTTTGTGTTTTGTGTTTACCCCTTAACCAATCCATGGACCTAGATACTCAGAAAAAAGTGAGATTTTTCTCCCCACCATTACTTCAATTATTATTTCCCCTTCAGTGCCTTTTTCTGGAAGGTGCAGTCTGCAAGACAGAATGATGTGTTTGAATTCTGGCTCAAATCCCCATTATTTTTGGGGGGGTGGTCTTGGACCAGTCTAACCTATTACACTGAGTCATGAACATAAACAAGATAAGAATTGTAAAATACTTTGCACATAGGGAAAAAACAATGGGGTGTGGATGGATGACAAAGACAATTACTATTTAGATTTTACAATTATTGCTAAGGTACACAAAGATGGATGCCGGGGGGGGGGGGGGCAGCTGATGCAGTCTGTTGCAGGGGAAAAAAGTCCTAACTTGCTGAATTTCAGATCCGTAGATTTCTGCTTAGAGTACGTCTTTCTGCAATAAAATTTCCAGATAAAGAGTTATCATTAATTCCCTCTGCTTCTGGAAAGTTTTATGTACTTGCAGTCTAAATTTTAAAATTTAGAAACTTTCTGCTTTCTATGTTCAATAGAGTTTAGTGCTCCAAAGATGTCCCTTGTGCATCTGACTATGTACAGGACTATAGCCCTTTCTTTGTTTTTATAGCCAAACAGAAATAGTAATTTCAAAAGTGAGCAGCCCACTCCCTTTCTCTAGGAACACTTTATTTATTTATTTATTTATTTATTTATTAATTATTTTCACATATATTCCATCCATTCATCATCCAGTGAGCTCAAAGTGGTGCACATTTATCTTTTCTCAACTGGGATTAATGAGCTCTTTCTTCCTCCCTATTTCTACCTCCCAGCAACTCATATGACACTGCCAAAAAAAAAAAGAGTGGCTGAACCAAGATCACCTCATAAATTTCATGGCTGAGGGAGGTCCAGAACCTGTATCTTGCAAGTCCCGGTCCAACAATTAATGGTGTTTATCCTACTGTGGTATTTACCACAGTAAGGCTAAGATTTCCCTTTATTTAGTTGCAAGCCAGTATGTAAAAACCCTATGAAACTAATGGGATCGCCATAAGTCCACTGGTGACTTGAAGGCACACACATACATTTTAAATGATGTTGGAGCAACCAATGAGCACACCAGCCTGTCCTGGCAGTTCAGCCTTATAACATGGGAAACTTGATTTAAAACCTCAAAGACATAGCCTCAATCTGGAAAATCAGTATGTGAAGAGATCAGGGTGACTAGATGTCCTTCTTTCCCAGACATGTCCTGCATTTCAGCCTTCTGTCCAGGAGGAATTCCAAATGTCCTCCATTTCGAGCATGTCTAAGAAGTATGCATCTATGAAGATTATCACTCATGGCTTTTAAACCACAATTTCATTCGTGAATTCTGATGACACCACTTCTCACCCGTAGCTGTCCTGTCCCTTCCAACCATCTCTTTTCTTTCACAAGGGAAACCCATGCATGACCTGGCAATCACGCAATGCCACAGGTGTGAAAAGTCATTTGTGGGGCAGTTGCACAATTGCTAGTCACAAGGTGTCAATGTCTCCTCCTCTCCTTGCTTGGAGGCCGGGATTCAAATCCCTGCTTGGCTGTAGAAACTCACTGAGTGCCCTTGGGCAAGAAGCATGAATTTATATGTATATTAGTGCTTTTTAACTTTTTATTTTCTAATATCCTACATTTTTGTTGAATGTCGTACATTTTGTGGCACCTTGTCCTCCTTTGCGGATATGGTATGTGGTCACCATGAAAGGGATCTTGCAGCACCTTTGAGACTAACAGAAAGAAAGAAGTTAGGAGCCTGAGCATTCATACACCTGAACCTACATGCATCTGAGGAAACAGGCTCAAATCTACGAAAGCTCATGTTCCCAGCTTCTTTCTCCAAGACCTTATCTGAAATCACATGCCTCCCATTCCTGCGCACAAACAAATGCACTAGTGGAAAGTGTCATCATCTAGTAGTGCCTTTGAAGAGGGCACCAAATCCAAGCATGTGCCTGAAGCAGGGGCAGGGAGTGGAATGAGGCATCCTGGTCCTCTATGTGTTTTGGACTTCAGTTTCAAGAAGCCTCAGACATCTTGACCAATGGTCTGGGGTTCTGGGAGCTGCAGTGAGTCCCAAACTCTGGTCCTCTAGCTGTTTTGACTTCAGCTTCCAGTAGCCTCAGATAATCATGACCAATGGTCTGCGATTCTGGGAACTGAACTCCAAAACACCTAGAGGACCAAATTGGGAGAATCTAAAGATATAGCCATGGAAAATCAGTATGCCAGAAGACCTTGTAGCAGCTTTGGGACAAGTAACTGAAAGAAAGAAGTTGGTAGCATGAGCTTTCCAAGACTTGAGCCTACTGCTTCAGATGATCAGATGGTCTGTGGTCTCACAAAGGATTTGAGACAAACTGGATCTCTAGGGCAGTATTTTATCTTGCAAATGGAATTTAAAGTTTATTTCCTGGACTGAACCTCCGAGTACCCACAAGGCCAGACCTGCATCAGTGCCCTTCCATACTATTTGAACTGAGGACTACAACTACAACATATTGACCTAATGCAGAAGGCTATGACTAATATCTTCAAAATATATCTTTTTTTCTTTCTCCTATATCATTTTAAACACCTTTGCCTGATGAAGAAGCCAATGGAGCTTTGAAAGCTTGCAACATGTATAATGTGCATTTCGGTTGGTCCAGTAAAGGTATCACTGTTTTGTGGATTTGAGATGATGCTGTACTTTGATATATGGCCAACACAGCTGCCCCAGGATATGTCTTCTTTCTTTCAGTAACTCTCAAATGTGCCACAAGATCCCTTTGACATACAGAGTTTGAGAATCACTGTCCTCATGCATAGTCACTGGGGCACTTCCTAATGCAAAGTTACCAGAGCCCTCCTTTCCCAAGACCTGTCCTCCATTTCACCCTTCTGTCCAAGAGGAATTCCAAAATGTCCTTCATCTTGAGCATGACTAAGAAGCATGAATTTACATTTCTATGAGTGTTATTAGCTGTTATTTTTAATGTCTTGCACTTTTCTTGAATGTCCAACATTTTGCGGTGCCTTATCCTCTTTTGCAGTTAGGACATCTGGTTACCCTGTTCCTAACATGGCTCTCCTCCTCCTTCATCCTGCAGTGGGCGTCCCTGGGCCCTGGAAGAAGCACTCCCGAGCAGCGTGGCCCCAGTGCGGGGCTTCCTCCTGCTGTTACTCCTGCTCCTGGCTACCCTCCACCTTGCCAAGCGTCTGGCCCAGAAGCGGCGTCTGCATCAAGAGCCGGAGCCTCCAGGCCCTTTCCCATGGCCCCTGGTGGGCAATGCAGCTCAGCTGGGTGGTGCCCCACACCTGGCCCTGGGGAGGCTGGCAGCCACCTATGGCGGTGTCTTCCAGCTGCGCTTGGGCAGCTGGCCGGTGGTGGTACTCAGTGGGGAGCGTGCCATCCGCCAGGCCCTGGTCCGCCAGGGTGCTGCCTTTGCAGGGAGGCCACCCTTCCCTTCCTTCCAGCTGGTCTCTGGTGGGCACAGCCTGGCCTTTGGCGGCTACTCAGAGCTGTGGCAACTGCAGCGGCGGATGGCCCGCTCCACGCTCCGCGCCTTCTCAGCCCGGCAGCTCCTGGTGCAGCCAGTGGTGCAGGAGGCACGGGCGCTGGTGGGGCTGCTGCTGGCCCAAGGCTGTGGCAGTAGCACGGGCTTCGTGGACCCCTCACGGCCAGTGGTGGTGGCTGTGGCCAATGTCATGAGTGCTCTCTGCTTCGGCCGCCGCTATGGTCATGCTGATGCTGAGTTCAGGAGCCTGGTGGGCAGGAACGAGCAGTTTGGGCGCACGGTGGGTGCCGGCAGCCTGGTGGATGCCCTGCCCTGGCTCCAGCACTTCCCCAACCCAGTGCGCACTGCCTTCCGTGCTTTCCGAGCCCTCAACCATGACTTCTACAACTTCGTCTGGCAGAAGTTCATCGGCCATCAGCGCAGACTCCAGGTGCACCCTGGTGAGCCCGTCCGTGACCTCATGGATGCCTTCATCAGGCTCCAGCAGGCCCAGCCCAGCCTGCCAGAGGAGCACATCCCAGCCACAGTCACAGACATCTTTGGCGCCAGCCAGGACACCCTCTCCACTGCCCTCCAGTGGCTCCTCGTCTTCCTCATCAGGTGAGCAGATCCAGGGTAAATTGGTGTCTTCCTTTCCCAGGGCATGTCCAACATTTCAACTTTCACTCCAAGAGGAATTCCAAAATGGCTTCCATTTTGAGTAGGATTAGGAAGCATGGATTTATATTTATATGCAGGGTGACCAGACATCCTCCTTTTCCAGGGCATGCCCTACATTTCAACCTTTTGTCCAGGAGGAATTCCAAAATGTACTCCATTTTAAGCATGACTAAGAAGTATGAATCTATGAAGATTATCATCCACGGCTTTTAAACCACAGTTTCATTGTGGAGGGAAGTGGCTTTCGGTGATGCTGATTCCATGACAGCACTTCTTGCCTGTAGCTGTCCTGCCCCTTCCAACCATCTCTTTTCTTTCACAAGGGAAACCCATGCATGACCTGGCAATCATGCAATGCCACAGGTGTCAAAAGTCATTTGCGGGGCAGTTGCACGATTGCCAGTCACATGGTGTCAGTGTCCCCTCCTCCCCCTGCTTGGAAGCCAGGATTCAAATCCCTGCTTGGCTGTAGAAACTCGCTGAGTGCCCTTGGGCAAGTCACACTCTCAGATAATTCAAAAATATAGTTGTGTTCATCTGGAAAATAAGTATGCAAAGGGACCTTTTAGCACCTTTAAGACTAGCTGAAAGAAAGAAGCTGGTAGTAACGAAAGCCTCTGTGGAAGTAAGCTCAAGTCTCAGAGTTGCTACAAGAACTCTCTCATAGACTAAGGCAATGGCAAACCATCTCTGAAGAAATATCTTGCCAAGAAAATCCAAGGAGAGAGTGTTGCAAGGCAGAATCAATAAAACCAGGGGTAGAAATTGAGTCTTTCCAGATGTGGGCTAGCAATTCTCAGCATTTCTCACCACTGACTGCAGGCTAGGGGCTGCTAGGAGTTATAGTTCAATAAACACTGGATGGTTACACATTTCCCCACTGGTGAGTTGGGTTAAATGTGGGAAAGTGTGGCTTTACTGATATTGGTAGTCTGCAACTCCCATCCAACACAGGCAATGCTTGAGGGATCCTGAAAATGTGGAGGGCCACATGTTGCTCACCCTTGAGCTAGGTTGATTTCTTAGATAGTGGCATGCCAGAGTCATTGATGTGGGTGAGTCACTCATGCCCATGATCTTCGTGATTTGTGTTACAAAATGGGAACATTTTGGCTCTTGTTCAGTTTATTCAGTAGCAGAATATCGTATACAACCCACTACAGTCCCAGTCTGATCTTAAAACAAAACAAAACTAGCATTAATTTTTGAGGCATCTGATAAAGTGGGCTGAATCCAGGAGACCTTAAGCTAGCAATTATTTCTTCCCAGTTAGTCTCAAAGGTGTTACTGGATTCGTTTATCTCTTTTTAAGCATTAATTCCTGTCATTGCAAACACAGCGATTCTCATGGTTGTTCTTTACTTCTGTTTTGTACCTTAACCAAAACATACATGTTTTGTTTAAGACTGGCAAAATAGCTGGATCTGAACAACCACCAGTCTGCATATTTTTCAAAAATGGGAATCAGCCGTTATGTCTTTACTCCCAAATTCTAGGATGTAAAGTGATGCCTGCTGATTCAGCCAGTCTCCGTAATCTGGATTTTAGACACTGAGTGTTAATGCAGACCATATAACTACAACACCGCATTCATTGGGAAGGGAATGTTGTATTTCTTTTTCTTTTCTTTCCCACCACCCCACCCCCTTTGAGTAACATCCAGTTTGATACCATTGCTATTTTGCTAACATTTTGGTTGATCCCAAGAAAGATATTGTCCAACAGGGAGTTGCCAGCTTGCAAGATTTGCCCCTTCATATCATCTTAACTAAGAAGAGAAATATCATAATGCAGGATTATGAATAACATTTTCATTCCCCCCCACCCCCCAGTTTGGTTTGTAACACCTTGCCAGATAAAGAAACCAGCTTGCAACATGTATATTGTGCAGTTTGGTTGGCCCAATAAAGGTATCACTGTTTGGTGGATTTTTGTTGTTACTGGTGGATTTTTGTTGTTACTGGAATTACTATATGGCCAACATGGCTACCCCTGGATGGTTTTTTGGTAGTTTAGTAGTAACTTTATGCATTAGAACAGTTTCCAGTAAGGCAGGTAACTGCTGCAGCAAAAACAACAAAGAATCTTTTGGCACGTTAAAAGACTTTGTTGTTGTATGCCTTCAAGTTGTTTCTGATTTATGGTGACCCTAAGGCAAACCTATCACAAGGTTTTCTGTGGAAGATTTGTTCCTAGAGGGTTTGCTTTTGCCTTTCTTTGAGGCTGAGAGAGTGTGATTTGCCCAAGGACATCCAATGACAGGAATTAATGCTTAAAAAGAGATAAAGGGATTTCAACCCTGGCCTTCAGAGTCATAATCCAATGTTGAAACCACTGCACCATACTGGCTCTCTACCTTAAAGACTGTCTGTCTATCTATCTATCTATCTATCTATGAGATATTCAGCTATATTTGGGATAAGGTTTTGTAGACTTCCATCTACTTTGTCACATGCATGAGAGAAAATGACTAATCTGAACAAATATGCAGGAGTCTTTCATTTAAGCATAGAACTGAAGCCATGTTTTCCAAGGCTCCAACTGCAGGAGCTCACGGGCTCTTAGTGCTGATATATCAATAGCATTCTGTAGGCAAACTAGAATAGATCTAATTCATGCATGGATGACACCTATCCTCTCAGCTAGGTGTTGTAGAGATCAGCCAGGAGTGTGGGAAAATGGAGTTCTTTACAGCTCCGGCTCCCTTTGCTCTTGAGCTTTCTGTGTCCACAGTTGTGAAACAGTCATTTGTAATGCGACCTTAGCAAAGCCAGAAATGAAAGGTGTTTTGTTATTTGCTTTTCTGCTGCCCAAAGCCTACAGCCTTGTGCTACTCTTCCTTCTTTCAGGAGAGGATGTGAAGAATAAATTCCCAGTGGATTGAGTCGTATTTGATTGTCAGGATTTCCACCTCAGGAAATTAGCTGCCATCAGATTCTTTTAGGGCAGAGTTGGGCAACTTTGGTGAGAAGAAGATGTAACTACTTTGCATCATTCTTTAAATACCACTTTATGTACAGGAAATTTTATGCAGTCAGAACATTCAACTCTGTCAGCTGAGTATCTTCTGACCGATATGATAATCTTAGAATGCAAATTAAATAAGGATAAAGAAAAAATAACATGTTTAAACATTTCATTGTCTTATCAAAGACAAGCAACAACACCTTTTAAGATATAAATGTGATAGTTGAGTGGTAAGATAATTGGATATAAATTTTCCAAATGATCCACACTATATAAGAAAATTAGTCTATTTAATCAATAATGTAAAAAAGGGTTCAGAAATATGATCTGAATTTAAATTATCTTGTTTAACAAAAAGGAAGTCAGTGATTAGAGAGAGCAAGGTTTAGAAGTTGCTGATAAAATAGCTTGAGGCACACATATCCTTAAACTGGATACTTTACAGGCGTCTAGCATAGAAGGTGGTTTGGTTTTTCCTTGGCTTTAGGTTATTACATAGTTTTGGATGGAACTGTGGTTCTTACACTTTCTTAATAATGCATAACAAGACCAGAGCAGCACCACTGGATGTTCTTCTTTGTCAAAAAGAGATGTAGTGGAAAATCTAATAGGGTCAATGCACATTTCAAGTAAGAGAACAAAACCATGGCTAATTTAAATATTAACCAGTTAAGGAAATGAGAAAGAAGTGTAGAAATGGAGCAGGAAAAGAATAGCAATGATTGCTTATGAATAAGTAATGCAGAATTTCTGAGAAGCTTGCCAAATTTGAAAGCTGTTTAAGAAAACAAAATATAGTTTACAACAGGGGTAGGCAACCTAAGGCCCGGGGGCCGGATGCGCCCCCCGAGGCCTTTGGACCAGCCCCAGGCCGGTCCTGCCACTGCCCCCCACTGCCGTCGCCCCCTGCCATGATGATATTGATTATTGTTGTTATTACTTGTTCTTGGAGTTTTCTTGGCAAAATCTCCACAGGGGTTTTGCCATGGCTTTTCTGGGGCTGAGAGAGTGTGCATGCATATTTTTAAATTTTTTTAAAATTTTTAATTTTTAATATTTATTTATTTGTTTGTTTGTTTATATATTTTTTTTGGTGCTTTGGCCCCCCAATTGTCTGAAGGACAGCAACCTGGCCCCCGGCTCAAAAAGGTTGCCTACCCCTGCTCTACAATGATAAGATGTTAAAGAAAAGCTGGAGAAAAGACAACAGAACAATGGGCTGGATTTTGATTTTGCCATCCAGGAATGGAAAGATTGCTTCTGTTCATGGAAGGCTTTTGAACAGAAGACCAATATGATCATATTATAACAATAATATGATAAAATTGGCTGATACAATCATATTATGCAAGTATGTGATCTGCAGTGGCTACCAGTTCATCTTCATTCCCAGTCTAACTTTAAAAGCCCTAGACAGCTTGGGGCTGAAAGAGCATCTTCTACCATTTTTGCCTAACTGGAACCTGAAGGTTTCATCTCAGGTCCTCTCCCAGATGCTTCCACCAAATGTGTTTCAGCGACTGGCAACAAGAGGGAAGATCTTTTCAGCGGTGGTATCTGATAAGTGAACTTTGGCAAACTTTGATCTGGAGTGTGTTTTATACAGAAAGCATCTGCTTTCAGAAGAATTGTGAGAAATGTTCTAAAATAAGCTGCCGTTGTTTCCCCCCAGGTACCCAGAAGTGCAGGCTAAACTGCAAGAAGAAATGGATAAAGTAGTTGGCAGAGATCGCTTGCCTTGTGCTGAGGACCAGACCAGTTTGCCTTACCTGATGGCTTTCCTTTATGAATCCATGCGTTTCAGTAGCTTTGTGCCAGTTACCATTCCTCATTTCACCACAGTGGACACCACCTTAATGGGCTACCACATCCCCAAAGATACAGTTATCTTTGTCAATCAGTGGTCTGTAAATCACGATCCAGTCAAATGGCCTTCCCCAGAGAAATTCAACCCAGCAAGATTCCTAGACAAGAATGGCTTCCTTAACAAAGACCTCACTAGCAGCGTCATGATTTTTTCAGTGGGAAAACGTAGGTGTATTGGGGAAGAGTTATCCAAAGTGCAGCTGTTTCTCTTTATTGCTATCTTGGTGCACCAGTGCAATTTTACTGCTAATCCAAAGGAAGATTCTAAAATGGATTTCACCTATGGCTTGACTATTAAACCAAAGCCATTTACACTTCATGTCACACTAAGAGATAGCTTGGATTTGCTAGATAATGCAGTCCAGCGACTTCAGGCAGAAAAAGACTCTGAAAATTCTCTGCCAGATATGTAAGCTCAGAAGTTTGAACACTGTTTGTAGTACTTGTGTAAGGATTTTGTTTTGTTCTCCTCATTTTATATTTAAATTAATTGTATTAAAACATAATGTATTCAGCACAGCTATTTAGTATGATATGAAGTAAAGTAACTTGTACTTTTTTAAAAAAATATCTGTGTTTGGTTTGTGAAATGACATTTTCATTACCATTTGACAACTAGAAGTATCAGAGCCATCCCCCAAAGTATTTTTTTAAAATTTATTTATTAGGGTACTTGCACAGTCTGCATTTAGTGTTGAATTGCCATGCTTTGATTATTCTCCTTTTAGGAACCATAATATCTTCTAATCATCATCTTCCATTGTTTTTCTTGTGGATTCTCCCATTATTATTTTTCTGAGCCTGCAGAAAGCTTTCCTTCTTTGAAAGTGCAGAAATCTTTAGCTACCATTAGGTTTCCATCTTCAAGATGGGTTTCATGGAAGACAATTATATATGGGGAAGGTGCACAATTCAACAAATATTCACTTATGTGAATTAACATTTGAAGTCATTCTTGTTCAGAGTTTGGAAAATTGTCCATGCTAGCTGGGGGAGTCTGAGAGTTGTCTGAAGTAATGCTAAAATTCCTTTATGTCTATAATTTTTTAAAAAGGTGAAATACTACTTAAATGATTAGAGTGTGATAATGTCATAACACCGTGATGATAAATGTTAAAACATTAGAGATGAAGATCTTTCTAGACATCACCATTTCAGAAATATGTTTAATGATAGCAACTGTATCTTTTTTAAAAAGAGATTTATGGCATTACAGTGTTATCGTACTACAAGTTTCATTTAAGTGGTATTTCAGTGTGTATGTGTGTGTAATTTTTCTACTGATTAAAAAAATACAGGTATAAAATGGTACCCACTGCTAAGATTATAGCATGCTAAGCTGAAAATGGCTGTTCAGCAGATGCACTTTCCCCCTTCCTAGCCAGTGGGATCTATTTCATTCTCATTTGTTGATATGAATAGTAATATAAACATAAAGAAAAGTGGAATATTTCTTGTATTACAGAAAGAGACCCAGTTTCAGTTTTCCTTGTACCTTACAGCAGAAGCGAAATTATTGATTTTAAGAGACACCCATCTGAAATATGCCTTAAATTTTAGCTTTAATAAGCTTTTAAAGACTTTTTTTTTCTGAGGGTTAAAATGATGGTGCTTTAGCCATATGATACTGCAAATTCTCCCTCTACTGTCAAAGATGGATGATGGGACTGTAGTTATGAAAAGCGAATGTATTTCTGTGCCTTGGAAAATTAGATATTTAACATGTCAAATCATTTTTGTTTTGTTTTTTAATTCAAAGATAGGAAGATTATACCACTTAATTCTTAAAGACAGAGACCAGTATTCTGTATCAGCTACTTAGTTAAGTAAAAAGTATATATAAGTAAGCATGCATAATGCATTATGTCTACTCAGCATGCTTGTATTGAGGCAGATTGTTTAAATCTATGTGTGAATTGTCCATTTACTTCTATCAGATAGTCAAAATATTCCATAAATTGAGATAATGTAATATTTTTAAATCAGTGCCTTAATTTTATTAATGAAAAATAACTAGCATTTGACCAGCCTAGCTTTTATTGGTGTGTCCTCTGTTAATGTCTTCCAGTGACATGTATAAAAAAATCAAGGTATTAAGAGTGTCTGTGTTTGCATGTGTGTATACACACACACACACACATACACACATATGGAAAATTCAAATTAATGTTGGTGTTCTCTGCTTTTAAACAATTTAATTGAGAAACAGGAAACACTTGGGATTCTAGAGATGAAGTGAAGAATCTTATTAATAAAAGTGATCGCAGGATTGGAGTCGTAAAAATACATTCCAAGATCAATCCTCTGTAAGGATTGAAGGTCTAATCTATCTTTGATTTTAAAATAAATAGAATGTTCATTACTTTTAATAGAAGCAAACACCCCATGTGGTAGTTTTGGTTGGGATTGCCCTGAATCTTTTGGTTTGCCTGCCTGCTACCACCACCATCACCACCATCGCCTGCCACTAGCTCCCACTCAGAATCACCTTCCACATTTGTCAGTGAAGTAATTTTGAACAGAAGTCTGTTCTAGTGATGTCCTTTGAGACACAGATTCTAAGGGCTTTTACAGACTGCCAGAAATAATCCAGCTTGAGACCACTTTAACTGCCCTGGCTCAGTACTAGGGAATCATAGGAATTGTAGTTTTACTGAAGCATTGAGCCTTCTCTGTCAGAGAGCCCTGGTGCCACAATAGACTACAGTTCCCATGATTCCCTAGCACTGAGCCAGGACAATTAAAGTAGCCTCAAAATGGATTATTTCTGGCAGTCTGTACAGGCTCTTAGTGAACATGCACTTGATCTGGAATGCAATTGAATTGATCAGTATGCTTGTCTTTTCATATCTAAAAAGGTCTCGAAGTTGTGTGGCCCTCCAGATGTTGTAGCCCTGCAATCCCACCAGCCTTAGCTATGCTAGCCAGTAGAAATGGATGATGGGTTTAGCAGTCTACAAGATCTGGAGAGATTCACATTCCCCGATTTACAAGGTAGCAGTAAACTCTAGTAATATTTTATGTATTCAGTGCTCTTTGTCTTCTATCTCAGTAGACTCCATAAAGCAGGTATCTATAAACAAAGTTAATAATTAGTGGAAGGGGAGTATTCTCAGGTATTTCGTAGAATATAAGAATAAAGCTTTTGATATTGCAGAACTTAGCCTTCACCTGTGAAAAGCTCTCTGTTACAAATAATTTTCATGCCCAGGTCTACATTAGATCTGCCATTTGAGTGATATTTTTTCCAATTGTACTTTTGCAAACATGTATATATGTTATAGATTAGAGAATGTCAGGTTTCAACAGATATTTCTCTCAACTATTAATTTTATTTTAACAAACATGATTGCAATTTTGTTTCATTTCTCATAAAAGCTTTAAAATGCATCAGTTTCGTCAATATTACATTTGTATATGCTGCTGAAGATTAGTTGTGTGGATACTTTTGGAATGATTTTAAAGCTTACATCCAGTTTATTTAACAGCCAGTAATCATCTGGGTCTTTTTTAAAAAATAGATGATTGTACCACCCAAATATTCAATAAAGATAACCTTATGCTAGAACTACTTCAGTTTTGTTTGCTGAGATTTTCAAATTTATAGCTCCTTAGATTTGTATACTGTTTTGCTAACTGCCTTCATTTTAGGTACAGAAGATCCAGTTTTTATTTTTCTTTCAGCTGTAGAAGATTCAGACTCTATTTCATGCACCATTTGAGACTTCACACACATTACTTTTTATCCTGCTTTCTGCTTAAAAGGTGAAGCTGTTAGAAGTATATATGGTGGGAATGTTTCATTATTAATTGTTTGCCATATTTTAACTGGTGTGACAGGGCAGGCAGGTGCATGATACAGCAGAATCTCAGCAAGGTCATTATCATATGAGATATAGAATCATAGAGTTGGAAGAGACCACAAGGGCCATCCAGTCAACCCCCTGCCATGCAGGAAACCACAATCAAAGCATCCCTGATAGATGGCCATCCAGCCTCTGTTTAAAGACCTCCAAAGAAGGAGACTCCACCACTCTCTAAGGGAGTGTGTTCCACTTTTGAACAGCTCTCACTGTCAGGAAGTGCCTCCTAATGTTGAGGTGGAATCTCTTTTCCTGTAGCTTGCATCCATTGTTCTGTGTTTTAGTGTCTGGAGCAGCAGAAAACAAGCTTGCTCCATCTTCAAGGTGACACCCTTTCAAATACTTAAAGAGGTCTATCATATCACCTCTTAACCATTTCTTCTCCAGGAAAAACATACCCAGCTCCTTAGGTCTTTCTTCATAAGACATGGTTTCCAGACCCTTCACCATTTTGGTCACCTTCCTCTGGACACAATCTAATTTGTCAACATCCTTTTTGAATTATGGTGCCCAGAACTAGACACAGTATTCCAGGTGAGGTCTGACCAAAGCATAATAGAGTGGCACTATTGCTTCCTTTCATCTAGACACTATACCTCTATTGATGCAGCTTAAAATCACATTGGCCTTTTTAGCTGTTGCATTGCACTGTTGACTCATGTAGAACTTGTAGTCTACTAGGACTCCTAGATCCCTTTCACATGTAGTCTCTCTCATTAAGCCAGGTGTCCCCCATCTTATATCTGTGCATTTCATTTTTCTGCCCTAAGTGCAGTACCTTACATTTCTCCATGTTGAAATTCATTTTGTTAGCTTTGGCCCTGCTTTCTAATCTATTAATTAATCTATTTCTGATCTTCTTGAATGTTGATCCTGTATGGACTCCTTCTAATTTGGTGTCATCTGCAAATTTGATAAGCATGTCCTCTATTCCTTCATCCATGTCATTGATCAAGATGTTGAAGAGCACTGGGCCCAGGACAGAACCCTGTGGCACCCACTGGTCACTTCTCTCCAGGATGAAGAGGAGGCATTGGTGAGCACCCTTTGGGTTCGGTCAGTCAACCAATTACAAATCTGTCTAACAGTCACATTGTCTAGCCCACATTTTGACAGCTTGTCTGCAAAAATATCATGGGGGACCTTGTCAAAGGCCTTACTGAAATCGAGATATGCTATATCCACAGTATTCCCTTTGTCTACCAAGCTGATAATTTTATCAAAAGAGATCAGATTAGTCTGGCATGACTTGTTTCTCAAAAACCCATGTTGACTTTTTGTGATGATGGCATTGCTTTCTAAATGTTCACAGACTCTCTCTTAATGATCTGCTCTAGAATCTTTCCTGGTATTGATGTCAGTATAACTGGACGATAATTGTTGGGATCCTCTTTGCTTTATGCTTATCTCTATGCTTTATGTATGATTTCAAGATCCTACATCATCAGATGTAACTATGATGACAGAGCTCCATCATCATAGTTATGTCTGGTGATGTTGTTGTTGTGTGCCTTCATTTCCAAAACTATCATGGGGATTTCTTGGCAAGATTTGGTCAGAGGAAGTTTGCCATTGCCTTTCTCTGAGGCCGGGAGAGTGTGATTTGCCCAGTGGGTTTCATGGCCAAGCAGGACTTAAACTCTGCTCTCCAGAGTCCTAGGCTAACGCTCAAACCACTATGCAAGAAACATTGCTGATGTCACCCCAAAATAAACTAGGAAAGTACACTGTGAGTCACAGATCCTTTCCACATTTATTAACAAAGGCTGACATCATGTCCAGTAGTTGCAAGATCGTAAACTCGATTTACGATCTTGTCACTGTTGGAGATTCATGTGTATGGTTTTTGATGACTGAGCATGACCTCAAGATCCTACCTTTTCAGATTGGTAGCACCCAAACCAAAGGATCAGGGCACTGAGAAGTGATATCTGCAGTGCTCTCCCAGTTGTGGCAAGCATTGAGAACAGGCAGTTTGTGTAACCCCACAGGGTCCTGCTATAGCTGCTTGTCTAAATGCATCTCTTGACCAGGAGAGTACTTCAGGTGTCATTCCCAGTGCCCCAATCTGCAGCACTTCAGGCACCCTTCATTGGGCCACTGCCAAGCTGAAAAGGTAGGATTTTGGAGTTATGCTTGATTGTAAATGATGCTAAACACGAATCCTCAGCAATGACAAGATTGTAAACCCAGTTTATGATCTTGTCTCTATTGAATAGGTTATCAGGCTACTATTTCCTTCTGTTTAAATCAGAGGGCTTTAATTCTGAATTCTGAGGGATGTATGGAGCAAAGCTTGGTGAGATCAATGGGCAGCCTTTCAATAAGATATGATTATCATCCTTGTATGTATGCCAGCGTGGTTTAGTGGGTTGAGCACTGCACTACAACTTTGGAGATCTGGGTTCAGTTCCCCACTCTGCCATAGAAACCCAGTGGATGACCTTGGGCAAGTCACACACTCCCAACCCCAGGGTCACTATAAGTTGGAATGACTTAAGTAGAGCCACAAGTGCTCCCATACTTACTGGCAAGAAAAGGGGTTTACACATGAACACAGCTCCACTATACACATGCATTGCATTTTTGTGCTGTATCCAGTGTCTGAGGGAAACAGAAGTCCAAAACACACTGCAGAACTAATCCAGTCTGAGGGCTCATTCCCACTTACATTTAATCTGGTTTGTGATTCGCTTTTGCTCCGGGTTGGTGAATTGATTCTAGTCAATGCATCGTTCCCACAATGGAAATGGGTCTTTTCTTTGTGAAGTTGTAGGCTTTCATGGCCGGCATCCATAGTTTTTTTGTGGGTTTTTTCGGGCTGTGTGGCCATGTTCTAGAAGAGTTTCTTTTTGACGTTTCGCCAGCATCTGTGGCTAGCATCTTCAGAGAAACTGAAACTCTGAAGATGCTAGCCACAGATGCTGGCGAAACGTCAAAAAGAAACTCTTCTAGAACATGGCCACACAGCCCGAAAAAACCCACAAAAACCTATGGTCTTTTCTTTATTCGCTTCTTTTTTGGGATGATTGTCATTCGCACTCGTTTGTGCCCCTTCAAGATGCCTGTCAATCATCTACGCATCATTGGTGACGCAGCCAGCAACACATTCAAGAAAACATGGGAGTCATAGCTGTCGTGGCCAGAACTCCATCCCTCATTAGTTTTTTTGAGAAATCCCCCATTCCCCCCTCCTTTCCCAGGAACAATCCTACTTTCCAACCTTCTGTCCAGGAGGAATTCCAAAATGCCCTCCATTCTGAGCTTGACTAGGAAGCATGTCTTCCAAGTCCTGCAAGGCTGGGAGGTCACCACCTCAACTCCCCATGTCCTTCAAGTCCGGAGGTCACCACCGCATCCCAGGGAAGAGTCCTCTATATGACACCTATGGCTGCATGCATCCCAGGGGACTTGGAGGACATGGGGAGCTGAGGTGGTGACTTCCCAGCCTTGCAGGACTTGGAAGCCATGGGGAGTTGCAGTGGTGAACTCCGGACTTGCGGAACATGCTTGCTAATCGCTTCTTTTCAAAAGAACCGCACAAAAACTAGTGTCAGGAAAGAGTGGTTCTTTTGCATTTGCTTCACTTCATCACAATTGAAACTGAGTGCAGTTGGTTCAGAACCGGTTTCAAGTGGGAATGACAGACATATAACCCGATCAACAATTCATTTTAAATCCTAGTGGGAACAAGGCCTGAGACCACTTTAACTGCCCTGGCTCAATGCTAGGGAATCCTGTGAATTGTAGTTTGTTCTGGCACCATAGCTCTTTCTGATAGAATGCTAAATGTCTCACAAAACTACAGTTCTCAGAATTCTCTAGCACTGAGCCAGGGCAGTTAAAGCTGTCTCAAAGTGGATTAATTTTGCAGTGTGTTTTGGACCAGAGTAATTATAATGATTTCAGTGATTAATGGCATCTTTCTGGGATCCAGAACAAGATGTTGCAGTAAAAGTTGCACCCTTGTGAAACCTTGTTGACTCACTAGTTGCTGCCTCTATACTGGTCCAATTCCAAAGGACTGAAGCTGTAGGCCTGGGGCAAGGAGGCCTGGCCCAGTCTAGGGCCTGTCATTGATCTTCAGGTCAACCACTAGGCAAAGCTTGTGATAGCACAGAGGTAGATGTATTAACTTCTCAGATTCAGCAGCTGTTAAAAGAAAGATTCAAACACTGTAAATGCCTCAATATGATGGTGAGCCTGTAGCACAATTTTGTGTAGATAGGACCTCAAGATACTCAGTTCTTGGTCCAATAACATTTCATGTGTATCCAACCACATTCAGATTTGATGGAAGCCTGGGTAAAGTAGCCACTGGTGGGCATACTTTTATATTAATCCCATCTCCCTTTCCATTGTTATTAAAATTAAAACATATGTTACTAAAACACATCAGCACAACAGTTAGCAAGATCCAGCACATTATTTGGTGGGATGGGCCTTCTATGAAATCCCTATCTAAACAGCTTTTGTCTGCGAAAATAAAATAAGGAAGGTGCCAGTCTAACTTCTTTGGGAAAGGAGGTCCAGAGCCTGGGGCAGCCACTGACAAAGCCCTCTCCCATCTTCCTACCACTTTAGGTTCGCCATTATTCTCTTCCACAAAACCAGGACCAAATGTAAGAAAAAAATGTGGGACCAAATGTAGCACGAAATGTAGGACAAAATGAAAGACATTCAAGAAAAATGGAGGACACAACCAACTAAAAGCGTGGGAAAGGCAGCAACGGTCTTCAACACCCACCCTGGCACCCTAGTGAGTACACCAAGCCCCTGGGTGGCTCCAGCCAGGCGTACCTACCTGCCTGCCCACCTGGCCGCAATAGCAAAAGCCCCCACAAGCCCCCCGGCCCCCCAAGACCACTAGGCTGCTCCCTGTGCAAAAGCACAGGGAAGGAGGCGGGCAGTGGCAGCGGCCTTCCACCACCAACCCCAGCAGCCCAGTGAGTGGACCAGGCCGCCCCCAGGCCCCAGCACCCCTCCTTATCCCCCCTCCAGGGGGCTCCCTTGTGCCCGACGGCCAGGAGGATGCTTGCGGGGGAAGGTGTGGAGGGAGGTGGCATCACCCTCACTGCAGCTTAGGAGCCACAGCAGCAGAGGGAGGCAGGAGGGTAAGCCCACCATGCCCATGAAGCACTGGAGGCAGCTGCCCTCTATCCCTGCTTTACCACAGCACCCCCCACCAACCGTGGGCCCAGCTAGGCCTCCCCTCAGCCTTCTTTGTAGGGCAGGCCACCACTGAAGAAAACCCAGCTCAACCCTTCCTTCTCTTCCTCTTCCTTTATTAGACCATGCCGCCTGAGGAGAAGTGACTCACATCATGTGAGGAAGGAAGGAGGTGGAGTTGAGGCTGAGCTCAGCTGACTATTCATGCCTTGTTCCGGGCACATTTTGTCAATCTCCAGTCCGACTGGAGATTGACAAAATGTGGCCTGGAACAATGCACAAATCTGGGATTGGAGGGTCTAAAATGCCCAGCCGAAGTGGGACATTTTTTTAGACCTTCCATTCCGGGATTGTCCTGGCAAAAACTAGGAAATGGCAACCCTACACCACTTGTACCTGTGAGAATGTTGCGACAGAGAGAAGGGCCTCTCCAAGAGAACTCAAACCATAGGTTACTTTGTAAGACTGCAGTCCTTCAAACAATCTGGATCTCAGCCGTATGGGGCTTTACAGGTGAAAAAAAAAAAGCAGCACTTTTAATTGTGCCCTGAAACAGACTGGCAACCAGTGAAACTGCTGCAACAAGGGAGTTGTGTGTTCCCTGTAGCCAGCCCTAGTTAAGCTGGCTACAGCTCTTTGGACCCACTGAAGTTTCTGAAGACTCTTCAAAGGCAGCCCCATGTAGAATTTGTTATAGTAATTCAACCAGGATGTAATTAAGGTGTGTGTTACCATGGCCAGATCTGACAATGGCGGCAGAAGCAGCACCCCAAAATAGTTTGGATCTGGCCTTTTTCACTTCCCAAAAGGCCCTGAAGCACTAGCTGTAATGTCAATTCCCTGTGCATTGTGGAACATTAAAATGGGTACTCTCTCTGACCTTAATGCTAGATCTGGACTCCCCTGAACAGGCGTCAGCACTGTTGGTGGAGCCAATGGGGGTCTCGTTGCTAAGCGCTGATGCCAGGCCTGCTTCCTACAAATATATATATTTTAAAAAAGAACAGAAGATGAATCTTTTTTGGTCTCTTGACTTGTATAAACACAGCCTTCATTTTTAATAGAGTTTTTTTCCCTTGGTTGTGGATTTTGGATTGAATGCCTCTGGTTTAAGATGATTGATTACTTTCTTTCAAGCAAAACAATATTACTGAAGATTAAAATGTTTTCCTTGATAATGTCTGGAGTGGAAAGGCAGCTTTGTTTGAGGGATTTCTCTGAACTCTCGGCCAGCACAACTGTGCTTCCTTCCTGTTGCTGAGGTTCAGTTAAGTTGAACGGCTTCAGTCTGAAGGAAGGGATCCTGTTGCAGCTTGTTGCAGGGAGACATTAACTGCATTGGCTTCTTCTGTTCCTGGCAAGAAGTGAGAAGCCAGGTTGGCATTTATAACGCTGAACAATGTGCCTTGTGAGTAAACTTCACAAGTGATGCAAGGAAAAAAAGGGGGGAATCTCTCTTTGCTACCCCCCCCCCTTTTAATTACTTCTTTTTGCTTAATTCTTTCTGTTTACTAATTCCTGTTTCCCTGTTCTATATAATTCTTTGGCTTGGGTGTCTCCACCTGCTAACATCTTGTACGTTGTTGCCAAATCATACCTTCTCAATGCGTGAGAAGGGTGCTTGCCACATGGAGCAGACTGAAGAACAGCTAATCCAGTCTGGAGTGAAGAAAAAAAAAACACACAATAGAAACCAAGTCTTGGAATTGTTAAAGAGGATGAGTAATTTTAAAAATGGGAAGAACCAATAGTAAGGAAACTGAGTGTCTGTGATGGGAGAAGGGGCAGAGAGAGCTAAAAACATTGGAGCAAAAATCTATTCAAAGGCAAACACTTGGCTGGGCCTAACAGAGGTCTTGACCATCTCTCTCTCTTTCTCTCTCTCTGTGTAAATGATGGCTATCTACTAACCTCTGTTTAAAGATCTCCAAAGGAAGTTTATTTCCCTCCCAAGCAATCATTTCCACTATTGGACATACCCAACCATCAGAAAATTCTTCCTAAATTTTAGATGGATTTTTTCCCCTTGTGTGGATTGACAGAGACTGATCCCCCACCACACACATTTCTGATGATGTAAGTTCCATTGAATGTGATACCACATTCGTAATGGAAGAAACGCACAAGTCTTAAGGGATTGGATAGACATCTCCGAGGTTGAAATAAGGCAACAAGTTGTTCATAATTTCCCCCAAGCTTTGCAGTAATGGAACCTTCTGTAATGCTGGCTCTTCTCTCCTTCAAATAGCAAGGCTAGTGCAATCAGGCAGACAGGGAGAGTGGGAGAGGACTGCAATGTTATATATGGAGCACCAAAAGCAGACTTGGCCCTTGAGAACCATTTCAGCTCAGAGGTCCCAAGAAGCAGAGGAACTAGCCAACAGCTAGTTCCCTCTGTTATGTGTGAGCCAGTATACTTCCTCAAGACCAGATCCCTTTTCCTCACATAGTTAGAGCTGAACTCGCAACATTTAAAAAAATATTTCAGCTCTTATTTCAAGGGTACAAAAAGTAGTTAGCTATAATTATCTTTCCTTGTTTCTCTAAAATAACTCAGATGTCAATGACAACTTTTAAAAGTTGTTCTTCAAAATCAAATTGATGCCACAAGCTGCTATCCTGTGCTATAAAACACACCCTCCTGCTGTCCATCACTAGGCAGGACCATAACATACAGCATGAAACATGTGATATTCTTCCTTACAGGTCACACTCCTATAAACTATAAAAATAACTTACGGTACCCCTTTTTCTGGTTCCTGACTTAACCCGAATACAGTTTCACCTTAGTTGTTGGCAAAAGGAATTAATTGCTAGTAACTTACTATTTACAACTAGTTACTTCCAATTCCTGTATCACCATTGGCAAAAATGCTACCTGGCTAGTGGAGTGAAAAGCTCTGCCAATATATCTCCCCGTCCCTACCCTGTGCATGCAAGTGATCTGCCAATTTTCAGAGTGTGCCCCCATAGCCATTTAGTGGCAGGAGTAGAGGGTAGGGCATCGAGACAGAGCCTGGCTGTGTTACTGCAGCTGGAAGTATAATGAAGGCATAATCATCTGGATCTCCTGGACATTGGGAGGATGATGTCTTCTTTGTGCTCCTAACTGAAGAAATGCAGCTACACTGGCTAGGTGCCCTGAGCCCTCCCTCTCCACTAAATGTCTGTGGGAGCACACATGAGCAGGTAGCAGATGAGCTGTGCACATGAGGGGTTGTTACACAAGGAGGCAAAGGATACCTCTTTCCATAACTACTTTAAAATGACATATGCATGCATATTGTCCCTGTAGACCAGGGTGGCCAAAGTGTGGGCTGGGTGTGGCCCCCAAACCCTTCTTTTGTGGCCTGTGATGTCCCCCCGACAACCACAAATTATGCAGTCGAGTTTCCCGCATTATTAAAAATGGTGTGACTTTCAATTTTTGCCCTCAAACCATGCAGAAGACATGCAAAAATATCACCCTTACAAGCACCCATGAACCCCATACAACCCACAAAACTTGTTTTCTTCTACAGTCCTAGTCAAAATGGGAACAAGAAGTGATGTGATGTCACTTCCTATCACAATTTTGATAAGGACTGGGAAGGAAAATCAAGTTTTTGGGGCTTGCTATGGGTGGGTGGGCAGGCTGGTCTGAGGGGGAACTGGCCTCTAGCCCCTATGTAATTGTTGCTTATGGACAAAGAAAGATGCCACCACAGCAGGGAATTCTATCAGATCTCATCTAGACTTGAATCCTATAGTTAGTCCAAATTAGAATAGACCTTTAAATCAATTATTGGATGGCAAATCAACATGTAAATTCCATTGGTACAATTGCCTATTTCAGTTGGAACTGCCAATAAGATCCAGGTCTTAGTAGTTAAGTTTTATATTTTTCAAACAGCAGAATGTATAAATACCACATTTATAAAGTCTTTATTGTATTGCTATTTGTAATCGAGAGACTAAAATGATGTCATGAAGTGCAGTTCGCCCACCAAACCTGTACTCTCTGAAGCAAAAAGCAAAGAAACATACACACATAATTCACTTCCTCCCATGTCTGTCCATCAGAAGGATATACATGTATTTGTTGAAAGGCATAAAATCTAACTAGTTAATCATTCTCCACACAATTAACACCTACCATTGGCAACTACAAAGTCATCCATTGCCAGCAGTGGATTCCATTATTGAAGATTCTGTCCAAGATTTAAAAATTTAAAATTAGCAAAATAGACACTATGAATTTAAAAAGAAAAGAATTCATGAGTTCCCTGTCATATGTTCCTTGGCACCATTCCTCCAGAGCCAGAATTCACAACCTGTAACGAATTTCTTTCATCAGAATGAAAGAAATGACATGATCATACAGGTGTTCTGGTCCAGAGAACCCGTATGTAGCTACCTTGCTAAGGAAAGAAACAGTATTTAAAGCTCATTCATGAGCCAGCTGTATTTTCTTCAGGCCAATGTCTTAAGTTTTTTTTTAAGTTTATGCAGTTGCTGCTTAGCCTTTCACATGTCACCACACAGTTAATCTGTGGCTGAAATCCTTTTGGGAGCTGGAACATCATAATGCCGTGTTGATGTAACTGTAGATCAGAAAGGAAACCAAGACATTTAGACTGGCAGGGAGAGGGCAGAGTTGTGCCTGGGGATCTTCCCAGGAGCACCATGAACTGTTGTGCGAGCAAGAGAATTGACTGTACAGAGAGGTCTGAGAGATTTCCCTATACAAGGCAGTAAAAAGTCCAACTACTTGCACAACAGGCCAGCTACACAAGCATAAAGCCACAACAGGATTCCTGCCAGAGTACTTGAATGTCTTAAGAAACCCATCTTAAAGGCATTTTTAGCGTTGTGGAAGACAGTCCTGTTCAGCATATGCCACTCACTACACAGGAGCACCTGCCATCCTTTTCTTACTGGGCTTGAAGAAACATGATTTGAGGATTGTAGGCTAAGACAACCCCATCCTATCATTTTTTAAAATTTGCATTTCTAACTTCAGCATTAAAGTTCCTTCTTTAGAATTATCTTCCCCAATCCTATTCATCATATAACTGCAAATCCCAATTTGGCAGGTGTGCTTTCACAGCTGGGACTGAAATTCCCAGCATTCTTCCACTGAATCAAAACATAATCAAAAGTGTTTCTTCTTGTCTTCATCACAGCTTCAGAGACAGAAGTAATGTTTCTAAATCTTTCTCAGCCTCTTCATCCTTAAACAAAAAGAAAGAATAACTACATTTATGCAATTGTCTCTGCAAAACACCCTCTTTCCTGCCCATTCTGGCACAGCCATTATACCCAATGCCAATTTTTGGATCAAAACAAGAGATTATTTTCAGTCTCAATAATCTAGGAAAGCACAACTGGTTCAATTCTTCTTTGTTAATCATTATACAAAATAAAGTATAAAGTAAGCTGAGGGGCGGGACCCTAACCACATACAATGCTTTACCATTCATCTTCCTCCTAAATTAGGGCAGAGAAGTATGCAGTACATGCAGTTCTAATGGACTGTAATTAAGGGTTTTCATCCTCCAACCACCACCTTTGGAGGCGTTTCCATGAACCCAGCATTCCTGTGGCTTGATGTTTGCAACTTTTATTTTTCTCCTCACTATTTCTAGGCTATTAAAATAGGTATTCAAGGGGTTCCATATACTTCTTTCTAGTAATTAAGCTCATGGTCCAGGAGCTGTTTCCACATTGGAGAATCCTGGGAACAGTAGTAGAAAAAGGAACAGTTCTAATCTTTTGAAAATCCCCACTTCAAATTTTCCTTCATCCATGAATTCACAAGATGGCCTTAGGCAAGCTGCTTTTGCTCATCATCAGGCCACTTATTTAAACAGGAGAGAGAAACAAGGGCCCCACCTGACAGGGCGTGTACAGTATATTCATTCCAGAGACAATGTATTTTAAGTATTTTAGTGCATGAACAATTACATCTCTTATGGAATGCTTAAGTGTTGTTCTGTGCATGGAGTTCTGGATGTGCAAGACTTCCTCATCCTCTTCTATGTATCTGTTACTATTCAAGTTTCTCAAGAGCAGAGATTACCTTGGAATTCACCGCAAGAATAAAGGATGGCTTTTGTACATGCAGAACTCCACAGAAACTTGAAGGCCTTGTAAGCTTTGAAATGTGCCTTTTAAACTGGAAAAAAAAGCATTTAAATCAAACATTTGTTGATGTTGTGTGTCTTCAAGTCATTTTTGACTTAAAGTGAGCCAATCTCATGTTTTCTTGGCAAGATTCATTCCAAGGAGGCTTGCCATTGCCTTCCCCTGAGGCTGAGAGCATGTGACTTGCCCAAGGTCATCCAGTGGGTTTCATAGCCAAGCAGGAAGTCAAACGGTGGCCTCCCAGAGTTGTAGTCCAACACTCCAAACTGGCTTTAAGGAAATCAAAAATAAGAAATAATCCCACAGCTCAATCAGCAATCCAGTGAGCTTCTGAGATTCTGTATGTTTAAGGAAAAGCTAAACCAGCTATCAAGGGCTTCTCCTGAAGTGCTGGATTTCACTCTCTACTTAAATGAGTTGAAAAGTCTATCCAAGTCCTTTATGTGTCTGCTTAAAGTTTTCATTAGATAGATCTTTCAAAGGCAGCAAGATAATATGGCAATCACATATGATCACCCTGAAAGGTGAACATTGCTGTGGGCCTAATATTGTCTTTTTGGACAATTGTTTAAGTATTTTAATTGTTTTAATTGCTGAACTGTGGTTTTAATTCTATGGATTTAATACTGTTTTAAGGGGGGGAGGGATTGTTGGCTTTGGGATATTATGTAAGATTTTATGGTTGTGAGCCGCCCTGATTGGTTTTCTAAAGTGCGGGATATAAATAAATTTATTATTATTATTATTATTATTATTGTTATTGAAAGGTATTGTACCATCATGCATCTTTGCCAGATGACTGTCAGCAACAGGAAGAGAAGTCAAATAAATTCCCACAGAAAACTGAGCTTTCTTTCCCTAAGTTTGTACCTCATAATTGTCCCCCCCTGCAAACGTAAATCATCACAATATTGATTTCCCTGAATCAAACTAGCTGCCTCCCACCCAGCATTTCTTTTTTATTTCCTAGTACATCTGTATATGTTTTACATGGTGATTCTTTTGACTTGATAGTACTGAGTACTGCTGAAGGATAAAGTAACTACTGAATTGCCTATAGCAATTCTAAAACACACAACTTCAAAACTAGGCAGCAACAACTCCTTGTGATCAGTGTGACAATTACATTGCACACTGCCAAGTTCCTCATTAAAATAAGCATCACCATCATGACCGTCATCTGTTTAAACATCATTGCATAATATTAAGTCTTTACCCTCTTTCCACATTTTCCATGTGTTACTGCAACTGGCCACATGCCTGGGATGTCACA
This sequence comes from Phrynosoma blainvillii, assembly GCA_026167975.1. Taxonomy (NCBI): domain Eukaryota; kingdom Metazoa; phylum Chordata; class Lepidosauria; order Squamata; family Phrynosomatidae; genus Phrynosoma; species Phrynosoma blainvillii. The sequence goes on along the minus strand of JANUYF010000001.1, from coordinate 68,254,562 downwards.
AGCTACCTTACAGTTTTCATGCAATTGCTATATTTCATAGAATGCCTCTTTGAATTTTTTATTATCTTTCTTTATGGAAATAAAGGCACAATCCACCAAGAAGGTTCTCTTCTCCAAGCCCCACTGAAGAAGAATTATAGAGAACTGCAGAGAACTGCCACACATTCCCATCTGCTTCCATTGACATTGTCAAAAGGTGCAGAAAGTGCAACAACTTATTAGAAAAGTTCTCTTCTTTCAACTACACTTCCCAGGATTTCCTAGTCAACATGGGCATTAGACATAATTCAAAGATATAGCTGTGTTAGTCTGTAGAATCAGTACATAGAGAGATCTTGCAGCACCTTTGAGACTAACTGAAAGAAATAAATTGGTAGCATGAGCTTTTGTAGACTTCATTATACTTCAGATGCATTTGGTCCAAATGCATTATGACAATTATGAAAGTTGTCATCCAAAAAAATGGAACTTTTCTAATTTCCTAAAAGGGTATGATCAAGGTCACTCTCACAAACATTCATAGGCTACTGAGGAGGATTTGGAATGAGGCACAGAAGGGAACCTTGGTTACAGCAAGCTTACTAGGAAGATAGCATAGAAATCTGACTTCAGACTCACCTCTTTGGTGACTGACAACATTGACAGTGCAGTTTCACAGCTCTTCAAGGCATTGCTCCTCTGTCCAAGGTCTTTGTAACACTGGGGGTAGTGAGGAAAAAATATCCAAGACATTTAGTTAATTTAACACAAGTATGGATTCAACATATAAAAAAGGATAAGACAAGATGGAATAATTGCTATTACCTTTGCCATATAGACATAATTATATTTAGAATATCCAGGATGAATTTCTTCAGCCTTAGTGCAAATAGAAAAGAGAAGATGATGATCAACACCTAGCAAGGCAATATAATGTTTCTAATGAAGCACACAGATCCTCTAAAGCCAATGGGAAATTGGAATAAAAAAAGGAGCAAGGGCTAGAAAAATATGTGAAGTCGAAGGCTTTCACAGCCAGCATCTATAGTTTTTTGTGGGTTTTGGAGGCTATGTGGCCATGTTCTAGAAGTTTATTCATGACATTTCACCAGCATCTGTGGCTGGCATCTTCAGAGAATGCTGGCATGGAAGTGAGTGGGGTATATATATACTGTGTGACCCAAGGTTGGAAGGAGTGATTTACATTTTAATTTGTGTATTGTTCTGTTGTTGAATGGCAAAGCCTCAGGGTGGGAGGATATGCAAGGAGGATTTGTGTCTATTTAAGTAGTGATCCATTGTCTGCTAGGAAAAACCTTGATCCTGGGTGGTTTTCATTTGCATTTTGCTGGGTCTTGATTTTGGTGTTTTTCACGACTGGTAGCCAAACTTTGTTCACTTTAAGGGTTTCTTCTTTCTTGTTGAAGTTGTCTAGGTATTTGTGGATTTCAATGGCTTTGCCATTCAAGAACAGAACAATACACAGATTAACATGTAAATCATTCCTCCCAACCTAGGGTCACACAGTATATACCTCACTCACTTCCATGAAGATGCCAGTCACAGATGCTGGTGAAACATCAGGAATAAACCCTTCTAGAACATGGCCACATAGCCCCAAAACCCACAAGAAGCTAGAAAAATACTCTGAATCTCCCATAATTTCTTTTTCAACACTGAAAGATGCAAATAGAGGGCCAAAATGCATTTTATTTACATCATTTGTTATATATGTGCTCCACCTTTGCTTTGAGGTGCTTAAGGGTGGCAATACATGGCTATCCTATTCCCACTTTCTGCTCACAACAACACTGTGAGTTGGGTCAGACTAAGAGGAAGAAAGTGACTTATCTAATGTCTTCCAGTGAGCCACATGGTTCAGTAGGCTCTAGTACTAGTATATCCAATACTAACCACTGCACCACACTGTCAGATACAGGGTAATACAGAATGGCTGTATACCAATATGTGTAACTAGAACTCTGGAACATGTTCATAGGAGGGTGACCAAAATGGGAAAATATCTGTAAGCCAAGCCCTATGATTAACAGCTAGATATGTTCAGTTTGGAGAAGAGAAGAATGAGATATGATATGATAGCCATTTTTAAAAGGATATCATGTAGAAGATGGAGTAAGCTTGTTTTCTGTTTCTCCATAGAATAGAATAGGGACCAAATTATAAGAAAAGAGGTTCCATCTAAACCAGGGGTAGGCAACCTTTCCCCTTTAAGGGCCGAGGGACTATCAGTTCCCAGAAGCCTCAGCCATGTTGGCCAATAGTCCCATGTTGGCCAATAGCTCCTGGGATTCTGGGAGCTGAAGTCCCTCGGCCCTTAAAGGGGAAAGGTTGCCTACCCCTGATCTAAACATTAGATGGCCCTTGCAGACCCTTCCAACTCTATGATTCTCATTTTCCTTGCCCCAAGGCCAGGGAGCAAATAAAGAGCTGTCAGTTGAGCAGGCTGTCATTCCATGTTCCAGTCCAGATTCAGCTGACAGGACAAAGGCTGCAACAGATTAAATTTTGCAAATGGTGTACTTGTGAACAACTCTCCACAAGGAACTCAGAGAGCTGTACATCTGAAACAGTTCCAAGTACAATAAAGATTGATAAATGAGGTTAGTGAAATTTTAACTGAGGGCAAGGTGGACAGTCATTCTTCTACAAACGTATTGTATCCTTAGGGAAATCTTTGGCCTTTAATAGAGCTTTGAAAGTTTGAATTTATAGCTGCCGAGAACAACTTGTTGAGCAAATCTCTTGAACACCAGCCACTTGGTAGGTGGGCTCTTAAAGAGAAATTATTCTGGCTGGAGAAGGAGAATAATAATAATAATAATAATTTCTACCTTGAGAAAATTCTGCAAAGCCTCATGTATTGTTGAAGTTGGCGGAGTCTCAAAAAGAGCAGCTGCTACTTTTTTCTCAATCCAAGACAACTGAGCCACCTTTTGAAACCCCAAAGACAGAAGGCAAAAATAAAGTTGTTTATAGATAGTTCATAGATAAGAAACAAAATGTTTTGCAAGCAAGATATCATAATTTAGTATCTCCAAGAAAAAAAGTTGCTTTTTAAAACCACATGGCGGGGGGGGGGGGGGAGAGAGAGAGACAGAGATATAAGATGTTACAGGAAAGGCCAGCCTTCCCCAAAGCTTTGTACTCCAGTCTGTCAGTTTACAAACCCCATAATCTCTAACCAGTGGCTATGTTTCCTTACAATGATGGGGAGCAGTAGTCCAATAGACATAGAGGGAGTTAGGTTGGAGAAGCCTGACACAGACATGCTCAAAGTATTTTTCATATTTAAACAAATGATCATTTCCATTAGTGAACTGTGTTTTTTTAAAAAAAATTACGGGAGTTCAAGAAGTCTCAAAGTATATAAAATATATGGAATAATAATATTGTTAGTAAAAGGTAAAAGTGAATTATTTAATGGACTTGAATATAAGTATTGACATATTTTTCCAGTAATGAACAATCCCGTTCTCTTTCCTAGTGCCCCATATTTTGTTGCGTGACTAGGTTAGAGACAATCAGTATATATGTGGTTGATAATAATAACATTTCAAAATTTACATGATTCCATTCTGTCTAGGTGAGATTAATGTTCCTTAGATGGCTATTTTTTGTTAGGTATCAGATTTATAATTTTAAAGAAAGAAATGAGTTATATACTGTGATGATATAGTATTTTCTTCTTATGTCCAGCTTAGGAAGTAATGTGTTCTATGTTGTGTTGTTTTTGTATGTTGATATGTGTTGTTTGTTCTTTTTTTTGTTTTGATTTTTTGTATTGTTTTTATACTGCTAAATAAAAATCTTTAAAAAATCCATTAGTGACCTGTGTTTTTTTTTAAAAAGGTGTTCTATTATACAAATGTAAAACAAAACAAAAGATGGATTAACTCCAGCATAAATTCTACCTCGTGTAGATCTAATGAAATCGAAAGGACTTTAGTTACTTGTGGCTAATTGTTTATTTTAATGGGTATATTAAAGGTAAGACTAGCACTGGATTTAGTCCCATGATAAACTAAAATTGCACATTTATTACATTTCCTACTGAATTTATTTCTGGGGCGCTGTGCTATAGAATACAAAACCTATGACAGGATTTGGACACAGAATACAAAATACACAGGAACCAAAATTATCTGAGTAGAACATCTTGATTCCATTTATAATAGCTATGTCAATCACAGTCTCTCTCTTCCCAGTTGCCCAAGTAATGTGATTACACCAGAACTTGGAAAATGTTACTTTTGGCACTACAATTCCCAGACTCCTCTGGGCTGGGGGATTCTTAGAGGCATAGCCCAAAATAAATAAATAAATAATAACCTTTCCTAGTTCTGCTCAGCCCAAACCTGAGCAACTTTCACGAGTGCTGTAAAACTCTTCTGTGTGAATCAGTGTTTGGGACTCAGGTTTAAGCTGGTTTAGAAGCACCAAGGAACTAGGCAACTCCGTTGTGTTCTAATCTGCTGAAGCTGTTTGTTTTTGTTAGCTGCGTGAGCATTCAGCATGTGAGTACTAAGATTAGTCATTGTATTTAGCTACTGGAGAGACAGGTATATTCTTAGGTTGAAAACAATCACCATCTGGGAAGAATACACACCCCTCTCAGTCTCTCTTACCCCCTCTTATTTCTAGAGACAACCTATTCCCTGTTGGGGGGGGGGGGGAAGCTCTTTTACACAACTTTGTTCAGCACTTGTGATCATTTTGGTCTCTTGGAAGCAAAGGACCATTTGAGTGCTACAACATTTAAATTCAGCTGAACCAGCTGGAGCATATATGGATTGATGAAATATGAAAATGAAGGGAAATACTGCTTATATAAAATTTTTGTAGACCACCCAAACACCAATACACAGAGAGAGAGTACCAAAAATTGATTGATCTCACACAAGTTTTACTTGTGTCATTATATAAAGACTTGTAATTGGAATGTATGTATGTTTTCCTACAACATTTAATAAAAGCTGACGAAGAGAGATTCAGTTTCAACTTTTGGCTGCCTTAGAATTTGATTGGCACTGTTCAACTAGCTGTCCTCTCAAAAACGAAAACCCCAAAGAAAATGTTTTACTTGGCTCGAGTAAATTCAAAAAAAGGAAAAAAAATGAACACAAAAAAATCTTATTGTTAGCTGCATACACAGCTTTGATTTAATGTTCTAGCCACATCTTAGTGAAATATGTCTTCTACAATAGCTTTTTCATTACAGCACTGAGGTTTTTCATTACAGCACTGAGTTTTTAAATTGATATTGTCAATAGGAGAAGGTCTAGGAAAAACGTGTTGCTCTTGAGAATTCAGTTATCCAAAAGGTTTATGTAATTGAGAGCTGCATATTATTATTATTATTATTATTATTTGTTTGCCACATTTCTACCTTGTCCCTCTTCCAAGGATACTGGGAAGCATTCATGTGGCAAGTGTGTATATAAGGATGGCAACTTAAATGTACCAAACTCCACATTAGCAAGCACATTTCTATACTGCTTATCAGTGAACTAGCTCTTCCTAAGTGGTTTACAATGTGTAAGCCAAATGCCCTCAACAAGCTGGGTACTCATTTTACTGACCTATGAAAGGATGCAAGGCTGAGTGGGCCTTGGAGCCCTTCTCTAGGATCGAACATACAATGTTACGGCTGCAGTACTGGCATTTAACCACTGCACCCCCAGGGCTATGTAAGTGAGACTATGGGGTGAAACAGACCCCCCGAAGGGGCGGGTTGAAGCCGCCCCTGAGAAAGCTGGATTGGGGCCGCAGCAACCACACGCCACAACGCACAGCAAAAACCCGGCTATTCCTGCCCTGCTGTGGCTTTAAGGTGCTCCTGCAGCATGCAGCATATAAATGCCACTACGCTGGAGTGCCTAGAAGCTGGCTCACATCTGGGCAGCTGGGCAGCGTGAAGCTGGCTTCCAGGCATCTTGGGGGCATGCGTCGTCTGTACATCACACCCCAAGTTGCTGGGAAGCTGACTTTTTATGCTGGTTTGTTTTGTCCCTATGTTTGCTCATTTTCATTCAGCAATTATTATGCAGTCTCTGAGTGAATGTATCAAATGTACGACAAGATACTGCATCAACAGGCAAAACTATGATGACAGAGCTTCGTCATCATAGTTACATCTGGTGATTCTGCCATCAAGGGACTGGGTAATGATATCTGCAGTGCTCTTCCAGTCAGAGATTCCTTGGGGTCCTGTTGCAATTGCTTTTTTCAATGTGCCCCATGACCAGAAGAGTGCTGCAGAAGTCATTTCCCAGTGCCCTGATCTTTGGCGCCTTGGAAACCCTTCAGCTGGAGAATTGCTAGGTTGAAAAAGCAGGGTTTTAAATTCACACTCAGTCATTAACAACCATAAACATGAACCCCCAGCAGCAACAAGATTGCAAGTCCAGCCTACGATCTTGCAACTACTTAGTTAATAAATGTGCAAAGGATCTGTGAGTCACAGTATAGTTCTCTAAGACTTTATTAACAATTCAGTATCAATGAGAGGGAAAGTGAGCAAACTGTCCCAAAATCAGCCATCTACAGATTCATATAAGGAATGCAGTTCTCACCAAGTCAAGGCTCTCCACACCACTGAGTCTAGACTTAAATCAGCCTTACTCTGAGACTTTGAGAGAGTCATTTTTTAAAGTCAGAATCCCGCCAACAACTATCATGGCCTGTGAGGGAATCTCATTCTGAAAAATATAGCCTCAAAAAGGAACTTTCCTAAGTTCTGTCCAAACCAGCTTCAGTCTCAGAAAATGGTAAAATGATAGCACCTGCTATTGTGAGTTGCATAGCAAAGCCCTTGTTCAAAGGAACTGATTAGGTTCTTATAATATTAGATGTAAAGAATGAATAGGAGAACACCACACAGTTTAAACACTGTTATAAACTGCAGAGAATATAAAACTTGTCCAGTATGAGATTTACTGGTTGCCAATTTGTATCTGGATTAAATTCAGTCTGCCTTTAAAAAGCACTCTATTTAAACTGTCCCAACATGTTGCCTCCCCATCCCAAAGCCAATGTTTAATTTTACGCAGAGGTCTTGCGCTCCATTGATTTCACACAGCTATGTCTCACTCTTTTAAGTTTATGAATTTGGCACTGCAAACATTCAAGCTTATGTCATTTATCCAACAGAATTCTGCTAGAGCACAACCTTCCTTACTGGTGAAAAGCCTGTTTCCACTCCTGCTCAAGTATCAAATCCTTTGATTCTGCCTGTGTGGTCTGCTGTGGTAGCTCTTGGCCAACTACCACTGGAAAATGTCATCTTTTATACTTTTTTTACCAGTAGCATAACATTCGGTACAATGCTCAGTGGCACAATTTTTAAGGCTATTAATGTGACTATTGCCAAGCATATGACATAAGCTTCACAACACACTTACTTCATAGCACCACCTTCCAGTGAGATAATACAAAAGAGGGTCTTGAGGCTTAAGTTCTCTTGCTTTGTCTAGATGTTCCTGTTAAGACAAAATATGAAAGTGAAAAATTGCCTTTTTTGTTCTCAGTTGTCTGGCCATTGATTTAAGCTCACAGACAGCATTATGTATATCCAGAAACGCTGTAAGTAGCCATATATATGTACATTAAAAGAAGTTGCAAACTATGATAAATGAACAAACATATGCAAACTGTTGAGAACAAATTCCATTTAAAATTATAACCTTGTTTTTTAATTCAAAGATATAGCTGTGTTAGTCTGTAGAATCAGTATGCAGAGAGATCTTGCAGCACCTAGTTTCAAAGGTGCTACAAGATCTCCCTATGTACTTGTTTTTTAACCAATTTTATCTGTGGGCCACTTTTCTGGGAGAAAAGCAGCATACAAATAAAATAACTAAACAATAAATAAAATAAATAACTGTGAACTATAATTGAGACCATCAATTTCTTCTTGATAATTAAGGGTTTAATCCTGCTTCAACTGAAATCGATAGCAAGACTTTCACTGATTGTTAAATGAGCAGCATTTCAAACTTTAGCTACCAGCACAACATTAAAAGGCACAACCAGAAAAATAACTCCAAGCAGACCAGGGTTAAAGAAGAAATACAAACACATAATTAAATATGCATGCTCTTCTCACTCTCATGCTACTCTTTGAGCATTCAGGCTAGGGAGAGGTACAATTTTGCAACTGGTTCAACAAAGGCATGCTTCAATGTTTTTAGTTTGAAAGCCAGTTCATGATGGCTGTTAAGAGCATGGGGTGGGGAATCATCACCCCATCTCAACTTACCGGTAATGCTGGCACTACCCTCCAGGCAGATTATTTTTTCCTATAAACACAAACTTCACAACTGTCAGAATGAAATAATTTACTAACAACAACAGTTTAAGAAAGCTACCAAAAACATACCTTAAAGAGATAGCCATTCTTGATTTTGTTCTGTATGCTTTCAAACTGAGACATGTACCCACACATCATTGCAAACCTGAAAAGAGGGAAGAAAATTTTGTTGTGAAGATCAATATAGACTATTGTAGGGTTTTCACACACACACACCTGAGAAAAACTGGTCAGTTCACGTTGTCTGTGCAGATGTGCAGTGAGTGCTATTTACTCAGAAGTTAGTCCCACTGAGTTCAATAGGACTTACTCCCTAGTGAGCAGGCCTTAATCGACTCACTAAACTGATTGAAAAATTTGTTAAGATTAAGCAACTAAGAAACTTTGAATCATACAATAACTCAATCTCACAGTATTTGTGTACATTACTATTACCACCAATGTTAACAACTTTATTTATATTCATCCTTTTCTCCAAAACTGACTCAAGTTGGCAGGTACCTGCCAACTCAAAATGTCCCATAAACTAGCTTGCATCAAGAAGATATGAATGATTCAGATAGTTTGAATCAGTTTTCAGTCCAACTGCTTAGACACAAGACTAAGTTTTTACACTATACTCTTTCCTCTCCCACAACAAATCCTCCCCTGCAACCAATATACATACATGATTTAAGGCAACGGGAAGGCATAATTTTTCTATGATTTGCAGAAAGACTTTCCTTTCCATAGGGACAAATCAATATGTTTCTCAGCAAATCTTTCTTTCCAGTACTAATTTAACATGTTTCTCCATCCAAAAAGAAATAATCAAAGACAAGATGGAAGATCTTTCAGGACTAGCTAATCCCCTACAGCCACCACCACCACCACTCGCAAAAAACCCCCTGCTGACAATCCTAAGCACGGAAAGACAAGGAATGTTAAGTATTTGGAAGAGAAAAGGGTACAAAAAACTTAATTTCCCCGGTAAGTTTCAGAAATGCAGGCAACATTTGCTCTCCAACCTCCCTTGGCTCATTAGGTGCTAATCAGATAAACTCAGCATACCATAGCTAAACAGATTGCAGCTAGAAAAGAAAACAATGAAATACAAACAAGCTAATCCTGGGTTTCGCAGAATCTCCAAGTCTGTGCGTGACAAGGGAAGAAAGGTGCTGGGTTAAACCAGTTAAGAGCGATACTTTTACATGTAAAGGCCTTTCCAGACTAATAAAAAGCTGCTTATTTTTCTTAGTGCAAAAGTCACGTTAGCTACAAACTGGTGTGTACAGTAGCATATCTGTCCCTCAGTAACAGATGGAGGAGACTTAATGAAAGGGGTATAGATATGCTGTACATTTATCCTTCCCTTTTGAGCTGACTTGATTAGTTGAAGCTGCATTTTTGTTGAATACATTTGAAAATAGAAAAGTAAACTCCATTTCAATTTAGAGAAGCAAATATTTTGGAGTGGGAAGCAGGTAACTGAGATGGAGATTTCCAGTAAACGAGGGAAACTCAAAGAGTTTGGTAACAGAACAGAGTGCTGTGGCATTTTATAATAAACCTGTAAAATCTTTAAGGTATCGTAGGACGCAAAGAAATTCACATCTGAGTAAACAAGTAAAGATCATGGGGCTGTCTGCACTGCAGAAATAATCCAGCTTGACAGCACTTTAACTTGTGTGGCTCAATGCTATGCAATTCTGGGAACTGTATTTCTGTGAGACATTTACCCTTCTTTGTCAGAGAGTTCTGGTGCCACAATAAACTAAACTATAACTCCCAGAATTTGAGATGTGGTGCTGGAGGAGTGTGCTAAGGATACTGTGGACCTGAGCAGAGCAGTGGAGGATAGGGACACTTTGAGATGTCTCATCCACAGGTTGCTGAGTTGAGGTCGACTTGAGGGCAGCTAACAACAACAAGGGAATCCCTGAAATGTTTAACATTCCCCCCTCCCCCCCACCACACACTTTTCAAAAACAGATGTGGACTTGTGGTTTAGAGGAAGTTTTTAAAATGTGATTTTTGGCATCTCATGCAGCCCAAGCATCCTAGGGCAGAAACCTGGCCCCTAATCCAGCCCACCACTGATCTAAATGAAAATACATGTATTTATATGCCATCTTTTTGCCAAGAGACCCAAGTGTGGGGTTATAATTAAAACAACAACACTAAAACAAAAAACTACAATGCATCTATCTATCTTGAAATCAATTTAGTACAAGAAAAGTAAAAGATAACTAAGCATGTAGGACTAAAGATACAAATCTGATGTGAGGATCTTCCAGTATTGTTCTTTGACAGAACATACAGTAGCAAAAGATGCATGAGAGTTCATAGCTGTTTTGTGACAGCTCATTCATTCTTCAGCAGCCTCCCTAGGTTCTTCTTCCAGCAGGGCTTTTACATGCATGCTATTCTACAGAATACAAACTATTATAATCTAAACCAGGGGTAGGCAACCTTTCCCCTTTAAGGGCCAAGGGACTTCAGCTCCCAGAATCCCAGGAGCTATTGGCCAACATGGGACTATTGGCCAACATGGCTGGGGCTTCTGGGAGCTGAAGTCCCTATGCCTTTAAAGGGGAAAAACTGCCTACCCCGATCTATACAGTAGGGCACAGTTGTGATAGGACCAGAATATTTTTAAATCATTAGTGGTCAGCACCATGAATGTTCTTACAAATGGGCATTGCCTAACTGGAGCAATCCAGTGATTTAAAAACAGCATGTTATTTGCTGAAGTGGTAAAACTTAAACTCTGCATGGAGAATCTGATGAGGAAAACAAAGGGATCAACAGAGAAGACGCATAACTTTCAGGCACAAGATATTATCAAACCAGGCAAATGTCTTTATAAGTTCTTATTGCTGTGTGCCTTTAAGTCATTTCCAACTTATGGTAACCATATCATGGGGTTTTCTTGGCAAAATCTGTTCAGAGGAGTTTTTGTGGGTTTTTTCGGGCTGTGTGGCCATGTTCTAGAAGAGTTTCTTTCTCTTCTCTTCAAACAGACTATAGAAAGAAACTCTTCTAGAACATGGCCACACAGCCCGAAAAACCCCCACAAAAACTATGGATGCCGGCCATGAAAGCCTACGACTTCACATTGTTCAGAGGAGGTTTGCCATTGCCTTCCCCTGAGGCTGAGAGCATGTTACTTGCCCAAGGTCACCCAATGGGTTTCAAGGCCCAGCAGGGAATCGAACCCTGATCTCCAGAGCTGCAGTCCAACACTCAAACCACTATGACACAGTTGCTTGTCTTTAAAATACCTTGCCTTAAAAAGAAGGGAAAGGCAAGCCATAAGGCTAAATACCCCAAAAGTATAACACAACTGGTTGTGTTGTATAGGTCAAAATTATGGACAGCTAGGAAGGGTGAAATGTGATACACGGCACTGCATTCAGCAAGGCTTACTTTTAAGTGGGCATTGATAGCATTCACCTGCATTTTAGTATTAGAGATGGAAATGCTATAGCTGACCCTACAATGAAAAACAGTTGAATAAATGCAAGGGGTGAAAACTGACTTAACTGTATATAAAAGACTAAGATATTTTCCTATATTAGTTCAAGTGTGGTAAGAGAAGACATAAATGAAGGTAGTGCAAGGTACAAGGCCAAAAATGAGGTGTACAGATGTTATCAGGAAAGATTTTAGTTGTAGTCTTACAAATAAGGAGGCTTTTGTTTCATAAAAATCCCACAAATGGGAGTTAAGTCACCCTGCTATCTGCAGGATCGCAGTCTTGGTGGACTGTTAAATAACTCAATAGCCTAGAAAAAATTGTACAGACTATTGAGGAATAATAAAAAGAAATGGCCCTAATGCTAGAAAACCAAGGAAAAAGAAGGAACACGTACTCCACCTAACGGCCAAGACAGGAATTTGAAACCTGCTCAGAGTCTGCTCAGTTCCCTGCATGTGTGTGTATGTGCCTTCAAGTTGTCTGTCAACTTATGGGGACCCCATTAATTTCATAGGGTATCCTTAGGCAAGCAATACTCAGAGGTAGTTGTGCCAGTTCCTTCTTCTGAAATATAGCTTCCACCCGCTGGAATTTGTTGGTGGTCTGTCATCCAAGTACTAACAAGGGCTGACCCTGCTTTGTTTCCAAGATCAGATGGGATCTGGTACCTTTAGGGCCTTCTCCATACATAAACACATGAATATGAGAACATAAAATTTCTCATCAGATGAATGTTTTAGTGGTCACCATCTTTAAGTGTAAATCAACAATATACATGTCTGTCAAACAGACTATAGATAATATTTTAATTATTTCAGTCTTTTTTGGTATCAGGTGTATTTCTTTTTGTGTGTGCATACATCTGTCTTTGTCTACTCGTATTGAAGAAAGCCGGCAGGTACCTTTCCTAGAGTGCTGTTGAGAACAAGTACCATTTTAAAACTGTTACAAGAAAGTCTAAACTGTTTTTGTTTTTTTGTTGTAAAATTGATTGACCTTTTAACTTTTAACAATACTATTTGTTATTTGTTATTTTAACACTTGTTCCTTGCTTTTCTGAGTCCTTACAGCCCTGATTTGTTAGCTAGTCAGATATCTTTACAAAAAACAGCTAATGTAGATAAACTGAAAATAAATAGCTAGCATACTCTATTTAATTATATTTTTGTTATAAGTCATATTATTTGTACCTCGTAGAACCAGAAATGATCAATTTGTGGAAGAGAGGCAAAAGCTAAGGGAAATAAAAACAAAATAAGAGCCATGAATGCAACCATGCAATGACTAGTGTGGAAAGATAAAGAAAACGATTATAATGATAAATGCAGACAAATAGACAACAAAAAAGGAAAAACGAGAAACCTCTTCCACAAAATCTGGGAACCCAAAGGGAAGTTCAAACCAAGGGCTGGGATGCTCTATGACGAGGAAAAGAACATACTACAAGACCAAAAAGAAATAAAAAGATACTGGAGGCAATACAGAGAGGAGTTATAAAAGAGATGGAGAAATGAATAATACATGGAGCAAAGAACCATACAAGAATGAACTCCAAATCTTAAAAAGCAAAGTGGAAGCTGCAATAAGAGAAATTGGTAAAAATAAATTGCCAGGAACAGATAATATTCCAATTGAACTGCTACAATGCACACCAGACAGAAGGAACTCTAGTGCTAACAATGGGCTTGTTCAGACTGCCAGAAATAATCCAGCTTGAGACCACTTTAACTGCCCTAGCTCAGTGCTAGGGAATCATGGGAACTGTAGTTTATTGTGGCACAAGAGCTCTCTGACAGAGAAGGATCAATGTCTCAGAAAAAACTACATTTCCCATGATTCCCTAGCATTCAGCCAGGCCAGTTAAAGTGGTCTCAAACTGGATTATTCCTGCCAGTCTGTACAGGCCCTAATATACATATACACACATGGAAAACTAAACGGTGGCTAACAGACAGGAAACAATCAATATACATCTCCAGTCACAAAAAAGGAGACACAAAAAGACTGCAACAACTATAGAACTGTAGCATTAATCTCCCAAGTAAGCAAAATTATGGTCAAAATTCTGCAGCACTGACTTCAATCACATATGGAGAAAGAAATCCCAGAGGTGCAACTGGGGTTCAGGAAAGGAAAAGGCACTAGGGACCACACTGCAAACATACAATGGCTAATGGAACATAGGACCTTATCACACGGGGTCCAAGCAGTCGCATCCCCATCCCATTGCGCTTCCTTCAGGTCGCGGGAAATGTAATTCCCATTTCGACCAGGAAGCCAAAAGTCGCGGGATGATACGAGGATGCGACAGGGATGGGCGGGGTTTCCCTGCGACGTCGTTTGATCGCACGGGTAAGGGAAGCGCGATGGGACGGGGATGCCACAGGGATGGGACTGCTTTAGACCCCCGTGTGATAAGGTCCATACAAAGGTATTCCAGAAAAGAAAATAACCATGTGCTTTACAGATTGCAGTAAAGTATTTGATTGTATAGACCACAAAAAGCCATGGGTAACTCCTAAGGTCATGGAAGTGCCAATACATATGATAGTCCTGATGAGAAATCTGTACTTAGAGGAAAGAGGCTACTGTTAGAACAGCTGGGCCTGTACAGCCTACCAGAAATAATGCAGCTTGAGGCCACTTTAACTGTCCTGGCTCAGTGCTAAGGAATCATGGAACTGTAGTTTATTGTGGCACCAGAGCTCTCTAACAGAGAAGGTTCAGTGTCTCAGAAAAAACTACAGTTCCCATGATTCCCTAGCACTGAGCCAGGACAGTTTAAGTGGCCTCAAGCTGCATTATTTCTGGCAGTCTGTAAAGGCCCAGAGTTTGGAGAAACAGAATGGTTCCCAATTGGTAAAGGAGTCAGGCAAGGATGCATTCTGCCACCCTATCTGTTCAACTTGTATGCAGAGATCATAAGAAAAGCAGGTTTAGACCCAGAAAAAGAAAGAGGAGTGAAGATAGGAGGAAAGAACACCAACAATGGATGACACAATATTACTAGCAGAAAACATCATAGATTTGGAACAATTACTAAGGAAGGTCGAAGATGAAAGTGAAAAGGCAGGATTAATGCTGAACATAAAGGAAACAAAAATAATGACCATGGAAGAAATACATAAATTCATCCTATATAAAGAAGATATTGAAATAGTTAAAGTGTTCTTGTACCTAGGATCAAACACTGATAAGAATGGTGATTACAGTCAAGAAATAAAAAGAAGACTAGGAATGGGAAGACCAGCTTTGAAAGAACTAGATAAGATCCTAAAGAAATACAACTGACCACTAAAATTAAAATCATCCAAGCCTTAGTATTTTCCAGCATCGTTTACGAATGAGAGCTGGACAGTGAAAAAAGTAGGTAAGAAGAAAATCAACTCATTTGAGATGTGGTGCTGGAGAAGAGTGCTGAGGATACTGTGAAGAGCCAAAAAGACAAACAAATGGATTCTAGAAGAAATCAAGCCAGAACTCTCCTTGGAAGTCAAGATGATGAAAATGAGGCTGTTGTACTTTGGCCACACCAAGAGAAGGCATGACTCACTAGAAAAGACAATAATACTAGGAAAGGATGAGGGCAGTTGAAAGAGAGGAAGGCTGCAGAGCAGATGGCTAAACTCTATTGGGGAAGCCACCAGCATGAGTCTGCAGGACCTGAGCAGAGCAGTGGAGGACAGGGAGGCTCAAAGATGTTCCACCTACAGGGTCACCATGAGTCAGGGCTGACTCGAGAGCAGTTAACAACAACAAAGGGCAATGGTTCACAACCTTTGTTCACCCAGATTGCTCTAGATCAGGGGTAGGCAACCTTTCCCCTTTAAGGGCCGAGGGACTTCAGCTCCCAGAAGCCTCAGCCATGTTGGCCAATAGTCCCATGTTAGCCAATAGCTCCTGGGATTCTGGGAGCTGAAGTCCCTCGGCCCTTAAAGGGGAAGGGTTGCCTACCCCTGCTCTAGATCCTGGTGGAATGCAACTTTCATCAGCCCCAGCCAACACAGCTAATGGGAAGAGATTATGGGAGTTGCAGCCCCAACATCATCTGGAGCGACACACATTTCCAATCCCTGCTGCTGAAGCACTGCAAGTGCAAAACAGGCTTCCTTAAAATCGGACAAACATTCAGATTGGCAGGAAAGTAGTCAGTTAAGATAAACTCCAATGTGTGCTGGTCTATTTCTCCACCCTACCAATCCCTCCCAGAAGCTTTGGGACAAAAATCCTGTTTACCTGCTTATTGAAACAAAGGTCCAAAACAGACAGGCAGAAAAATGCAATCTGTGGCTGTGCCAGCACGATTCACGCCGGGGCCACAGCAACCTCATGCACCTGGCCCCAATTCAGGCCACTGTCATAGTTTTGAAGCAGGCCGGCAAAAGGAGTGGTATTTTACTACTCATTTTTGACCTGGTTCATTGGGGAAGGCATGGGCCTAGTGCAATTTCCCTCTGTGTTTGGGGTGTGCGTCATGTAAATGCTATGCCCCAAATGCGGCCAGAAACCAAATTTTTTGACCCATCTGTTTCAGGCTAACATGATACTGTAGTGGGCACCCTTCTTCCTCCTTTTGATTCCTGTTTCAATGTTACTTTTCATTCCTATTGGACAGACAGAACACATGCTGTGAACAATTTGTTTTTCTGTCTTCTCTGGACTGAGGATATATATGTTAACTGGTCATGCCTTGATCACCCTTGGAGCAAAGCACACTGCATCATGAGGCAGAGTGAGACATTAAACCACATTTTCAGTTGTATGGCATCATTTGGGTTTCCCATGTCAGAAGCCAAAACATTTCAGTCTAACTCTAATTTGCTGAGGATCAAAGAGATTTGTTTTTCTTCTTTCTTAAGATTTAGAAATTGTTTTCCTACCTGTTGTCCTCCATTCATCCCATCCATCATCCATCATTTTATTTATATTCTGCCCTTTCCACAAACTGGGAGTCTTGCAGATCTTTTGAACTACAACTCAAACTCATACTGGCTAGGGCTGAGAGGAGCTGAAACCTGAAGTTTCTAGAGCAGTGATGGTGAACATTTTAGAGACCAAGTGCCCAAACTGCAACCCAAAACCACTTATTTATGCAAAGCACCATGTCCCTCTGGCTTTCTACTAACAAATTCTGGCAAACTCTCTGATGGGGCAATGGCATGCATGTCCACACAGAGGGCTCTGAGTGCCCCCTCTGGCATATGCACTATATGTTTGCCACCACTGATCTAGAGGGCACCAGATTGGAGAAGACTGATCCAGTGCTATCTCAAAACATAAGTTTCCTACCGACACATCATTTCAGCTCCATATAGGTGAAAGAGTAAAACACATGAAGATCTCTACATGTGATAATAATGAACTTCTTGGAAGACTTCCCAGAAATATACTAAAATGTCCCAAAGTGTAACCTGAAGAGAGGCAGAACATGAGATGCTGCCCTTTTCAGTCAGACCATTCTTCAGAATCAGAATTGTCATCACAGACTGGAAGCAGTTCACCAGCATTTCAGACAGGAGACTTTCCCAGCATTACCAGACAAAGTCAGGGACTGAACCTGGGATCTTCTGCATGTGCATCCTCTTTCACTGAGCAATGGCCCTTCTCCTCAGTTTGTGTGCTTTTGGATATGGCATAAAAGTTATTTGTTTGAGTTCAAGTTCTCTCTCACACAAACTTACCACTGGTGACTCTCAGCGACTGATGAATCCAGATTGATAGCATTCTCAGCTACAAGTTTTCCTGCAAAAGGTGCATCATAAGGTTTTTTAGTGCTATGCATGATCTGACCATAAGTCAAAGGTGAGGAACATGTGATCCAATAGATGTTGTTCCCAAAACCTTTAGCCAGCATAGCTAGTGGTAAGGGATTACAGGGGCTGAAATTGAACAATTTCTGGAGGAATACACATTCCCCATCTCTGCAACAAACCAAACAACAGTCTTTGGAGAACATGTACAGGCTATAAAGAAATCCATCATCCATTACAACTAATTCACACTGTCTCAGAGCATAAGATCAATCAATTAAAGGAAAAGTGCCTTAAAATCATAATAATCCAAACTGGAACGCTGTTTGTTGTGAGGAAAGTTGTAGTGGTTTTGGGGGGACATGCTTCCAGGATAAGCCTGCTAAAGTTATTAATTTGAAAAATAAGGCATGCATGCAGAGAAGTTTTTCAGAAGGATTAAAATTTTCATCTTTCCTTCAATTCCTCCTGCAGCCATAAAGCACAAGGGGCAAGGGAAGCTCTTCTTTTCCAATCCTAGCAGGAAAGCTCCAACACACCAACCTGGTGCCCTCCAGATGTGCTGGACTACAACTCCCATGATCCAAGCCAGCTGGGGGTTGTAGGCAGGCAAACTGAGGAAATGTGGAGTATAAATTCAGGGCACCACTGCTATTTTGCATGGCAGAAAGCAGGACAGGCACAAAAGGTAAAACACATATTAGAGAATCACAGGAACATAAGAAGCTGCATTATGCTGAGTTACACCATTTGTCCATCTAGGCCAGTACTGTCAACTCAGACTACAAATAACTCTTCAGGGTTTTAGGTAGTATGCTTTCCTTGCCCTATCTAAAGGTTCCAGTATCTGGTGGTCTTTCCAGGCCCAAACAAAAGCAGGCAAGAACAAGTATGTTCACAGAGGCATGGTGGTTCCAATCAGATTAGTATCACAATTCATAGCAAGTTTTTGAACGCCAGCTGTTATGTATTTGCTCCAAGTGCACCTCCAAGAGCCAACGGTGGAAGCAATGAGGACATTCTTATCCTCATCACATTATTTGTTTAGCACTCAATCCTGTGATTATGTTGATCTGAACAATCAGATATTGTTTTATATTTTTAGAAAAGTGTTATTGCCCAGCCAACCTTCAGAAGCGTAGTTCTTTTTTTCTTCAGCATCAGTAGTTAACACAAACATATCGCCATAAGCACGGGCGAGTCTCCAAAGAAAGCCAGCACAATTTCTGTACTGCATACAAGAAGAATTAGACATGTTAGATTGTCCTCACTATAAAAAAATATTTTGACATGGTTAAAATGAATTAACATACATGCCATTGTGCAAATAAAGCACGTCATTACATCCTAAATACTGTATTATCATTTATTATTTTTCTGTATCTAATGCAGTAACAATAGGCTACAACTAGATACATACTTGTTGCTATGTATCTCCTAGTAGTTTCTGATTTATGGTGACCCTAAGGTGACTCTATCATGGAGTTTTCTTCGTAAGATTTGTTCAGAGGGTCTTTTTTTTTTTGCCTTTCTTTGAGGCTGAGTGTGTGACTTGCCCAAAGTCACTCAGCGGTTTTCATGTCCAATTCATGGGATTTGAACCCTGGTCTCCAGGGTCATAGTCCAATGCTCAAACCACTACAGTACAGGCTTACTGCAGTTAACAAAGGCTGTGACAAAGAAGCTTCTTTCTATGAAACACAGACTTGCTGTTGTGTTGTAGTCATGTGTCTGCAATAAACAATAAAGCTTGAGCTAAAAAATAATGGGATTCTCCTGTAGCTGATGCTACTATAGAAATGCGTGCCTTCCTACAACAGGCATAGTTAACAGGAACTACCTCCAGAATGCCTTATTGAACATGATGCATGAACAGCAAAACAAAGAGAAATGGGGAAAGCAGACAAGCCTGCCTCATCAGCTGTATCCAGTATGTTAAGGAAGCATAGAGTTGTAAGTTCTGCCACCAAAACAGAAATATGAAAAGTGGAGACTGGTAAAATAAAAATTAATAATAATCTGGTAATGCATTTTGGAAGATGCTTTCTAGAGGTTTCTAGAAGGTTAAAATGTTTTTGTTTTATTTATGCAATGCTTACTATACATATTGTTTCCTTAGTTTTGTGCATATTGTTACATTTGGATAAAATGTTTATTGAAACATGTTGAACTGCTCTTTTTTGTGGTGCAGGAACCAGTCTGTATCCTTTCCATGTTATTTCTGTCCCTGGTACCAAATTTTCTGTTAAAAAAGTAATGTCTAGGAACACATTCAGTTTCTTAACTGAGGCATGTTGTTGTTGTGTGCCTTTAAGTAGTTTCCCACTTATGGCAACCCTAATGCAAACCTATCACAGGGTTTTCTTGGCAAGATTTGTTCCCCTTTGCCTTTTTCAGAGGCTGAGAAAGGTCACTCAGTTGGTTTCCATGGCTGAGCAGGATTCAAACCCTGCTCTCCAGAGTCCTAGCCTAATGCTCACATGACTGCACCACACTGAGGCATACCCAACATAGGACCCAGAGTGGCTTGCAAAACAAGTTAAAACAAAGCAGTTAAAACAATATATATAGTACAAAAGTTCAAAAAAAAACATTGAACAACCAATCTAATTTAAAATTAATTTGAAATAGTTGAAAAATACATTCAAATATAGTAAAAGATATAGTACACTGATTAGATATTCTTCAGTTAAAAGCTGAAGGCCTGTTCAAGGGGAAAAAAGGTCTTTGCCTGCTGGGAGAGATAGCCTACATGCAATCTGCAGATTGGAGCATCTGCAGATGGTCCTGCCTCATTCTCCCCAATGCTGTTGTGTGATCACAATCACGGTTTTTGCCATGTGTGAGGGGTCTGGAATGAGACCCCCACAGATACGAAGGGCCGACTGAATAGTTACTGCTGATTTGATGTGACAGAATATTTGACAAGGCACAGTATCTGTTGGGGGAGCCCAACACCAAGAACATGAAACCCAAACAGCACAAAATTAGGGATCTAGAACTATTTAGAGTGGAATATGGCTTCCACAAGAAGCACAACCATCTGCCTGATTGTGGTACAAGAGGCACAATTCTTACTACTGCCTATGTCTAGAGCTTGGGAAAAGTTTTGGATGACAAGTCCCAGAATTTGGATGACAAGTCCCTACAATGATTAGTATGGCCTGCTGCCTGAAGAATTCTGAGAACTGTACTTCAAAAAAGTATTTTCCAAATTTTGCTATGTGTACATCTTTTTTTTTTACTGCTAACTTTTAATGCCCATCTACTCTTTTACTGCTAACTTTTAATGCCCATCTACTCTCATTTAAATAAAGCAAAAGTTGCAGATATGGCAAAACTCCTACCATCTCTATATAGCAGTTCTGCTCCTTGTAAACACAAACACAAGCTAATTACTGTGACTGAGGCTGAAAAAACACAGGCAACCAGATAAGGCAGGAGAACTGAATGTTCTGCCTTAGATCACAGTAAAACTAACAAACAAAAAATCCTTGCAATGAAAACACTGCAAGGAAAAGACTAGTATAAAACCATTTTGTGTTGTGTGCTAGTTGTCATTGTTGTCTCCTCTTCTTCCTCCTTTGTTGCAAATAATTATATAGCCTTATGTTGCTATAAGTTGGAAATGTAGGTACACAACAACAACAATTATGTATTAAGTACTAAATTGTTATCTCTTGCCTGCAGATTGTATGCAAAATTCTGCTACATTGTTACAGGCAAGGAGATAAAGCCAGAGCTTTGTTAATTTCATTTCACCTGTCAAGTTAAGAGAAACTGGCTCATTTCACAACTTCTGATACCATCATTTTGATTCTGTCATTCATTTTCAGTAAAGCACTGAATGAAAAGGTTTTTTTTTTAGACTACAGTTCCCAGAATTGCCCCGAATTATGGGAGTTGTCATTATAATAAGAACTCTTCTAAGCTCTGTCCTGCAGACCCTGAACCAAAGCATAAGACGTTCACAGGTTTTGACACATGGCCTACTGTGTCAGGTGTGACTTCTAAGCTACTAAAGCACAGATCTTGACTAGGAGCAGTGGTGTCTTTCCTCACAACTGCAGTAAGAATAATCCCTCTTAATTTACTGAATATGGGGAAATTGTTTTCAGGAAATATTTGGCATCACATGTGGAAAATGCCAGAAAATGTCCCCAAGTTCATTAGGCACAAGATTCAGTATTTTTTAGGTATCACAGTGACAATCAAGGATCATGTAACTTTTCCTAACATCAACCCACATGAATGACTTCTCCAGTCCAGATTTTATAAAAACATTTAAGAGAATAGCACACACAGCATTAAACTGTATGTTGTGATATGAAAGCAACATTAGCATGGCACATGCCCGTTATACCTTTTCCTCATTTTCAAGCAAGAGTTTGAAGCTCTCTCTTTTGTCATTATCTGAACCAGAATGCAACCTGTCGCCCTCCTGCAGAAGATTAAAGAGATCTACTTTTTCTTCTGGTGTCAGAAAGGTTGTGGAAGAATTGGTACATCCCTTTTCTTCTTCGGATTCGCCTTCAGTGTCAGTATGAGCTGTCATGTAACTAAAATTTAGAAGAGGGAAAAAAAACCTTTCTAAAGCCACAGAGTACTCTTACAATTCAATCTTTAACAGCTATTATCAGTTACCCCAATCATATGAATGTTGCTCAGTCTATGCTGGATTTACGTACATTCAGTTTGAAGTATCCATGTCAATACATTAAGCAAAGTTTTTCTGGACCAAAAATCTTCTGTGGACAAAGAACTCTGGTTCATGTTGCTGTTTATAGTTTCACACCCACTTGGGTAGCTTTGGTGATCTCTATATTTCTTTTCAGTGAAATTAACAGAAAACAAGACATAGCTGGTGTATCGTAAAATTCAATTTGCAATATGACCTGCAAATTTAGAAGAGAAAAATATACACTGCAGTCTTGGAATTATTTCTCTTGTTTTCTATGTAAAATTATTTCAATAGTTGTTAAGAAGGGATTGAACTCAAACTGTATGAACCAGCAAAATTTAAGCTTGTCTAAGCATGTAATCTTACAATCAAACTTACCTCGCCAAAAAGTCAATTCACCAGTAACTTATAGAAGTTTGCTTCTGAGTAGACATGCACAGGGTTGCACTATATGTCTCTTTTGTTTTAATGGGAAAGAGGTCAAAAGGTGCTTAACTGAAGCTTATGAAAACTTTTATGGTTGTGGTCCTGGAATGTTAACAGCTTCCTAACTAGTTCCATACCTCAAAGAGGCCTTTCAGCATGTATTTTCCAAAGACATCTCAAATGGTCTTTCAATAACAGATTGTGAGCTTGTCTACATTGATGAAAAAAATGTCCTGACCTCACAGTTGCTACAAGCAGGTCACATAATGTTATTGACAATTTGGAGGGAAGTTGCTCAAATTCACAGGGAATGCGGTTCAGAATGCTGTTGTCCAATTTAAGAAAACTCACCTCTTACCCCCACATTTCCTTTAAAAATCCATATAATTCTGTGTATGGCCTGTGTTCAAAGGTGGCTTTGGTGTGTAGTTGAGGGCAGGAGGAGTTTTTGGTGAGCAGGGCTGGTTCTGGCAAGCTTGGTGTTTGCCGTCATATTTTTAAAAAAACTATATATTCAGCAACGGGATCAGTGCTGAGATTAGACTACTCCCTCACTCTTCTTCCACCCCACCCAAGTGTCACATTTGTTTTACTCTTTTACCCAAGTTGGTGTGAAACTGTAAGTATTGAGATTGGAGGTATTGAGATTGTCTCAGGAATAAGTGAGCCAGTGAGTGAATTGGGAGGGGGGGGTTGCTGGTTCATTCACTCACTGGCTTAGTTACTCATGAGGGGAATGCCATACCTACATTCTCTGCAGTTAAATAAAAGGTGACACAAGGCTGATGGTGGGGGGATCAGGGAAAGGAGAAGAGGGAGTGTGTGCACTTCATTCACTAAAATAAAACCACCCCAAGATGACACAATGCTAATCAGGTAGTGGGGAGGATCAGAGCGGGGGGGTGAGGACAGTGCAAATGGTAAAAATAAATCCCACACTCTGACAGGAGGACAAAGAGGGAGGGGTAGCCCAATCTAACTCCTCATTGCTGATCTCATGGCTGATCACTTTCATAAATAAAATATTTTTTCCTGTCTTTTGTGTATGTGCACGTGTGTATATTTAAAATCTCTCCCTCACTCACTGGGGCAGCAGAAGGGGATTGGATGGGGAGGGATTCAACTGGAGTGCAAGTTGGTCACTAGATAGATAGGCAAACAATAACAGCTATTGGCTGATAGCTTGATTCACGCTGGGAAGGCAAAGAACAGCGAAGTGAAATGAGTTTACTGGGAGAAATGTGTGGCCACTTAGGCCAATGTCACCTTACTGTGTCTGTCAGTGTGTGGCATTGATGGCTCACTGCGAGGTCATTGCAGACCAGGAAAATGCGAAGTGAGGCTGAATTTTTTTGGTCAGTGTAGACATTCCCTGTGATATGACTTGGGCTGTGCCCTATTCAAAGGAAAAAATGATTAAAAAGCATATGGGCATATCCAAGGTACAAAACACAGTTTAAATGCAAAATACAGTGAAACCATCTCTAATGTCTTTTAAACACAGGGGGGATGCAGACCAGGGCGTTTGGAGCGCCCTGGTCCAGAGCGCCGCGGGGCTATGGCAGCCACACCGCGGCGCTCCTGGAGCGACCCTTTCATAAGTCAGAAAAAGTGCGCCCTAAAAGCGGCGGGCGCACTTTCTCTGACTTATCCTCCGCAGCGCATCCGGTCGCTGCGGAGGGAGGTCGCTCTGAACGCGCCGGCCGTCCGGTGGCCCAGAAGCACTCAGGGCGACCTCAGGAAGAGGAAGGAGCGCCGCGCGTGTGGTGGCTCCTCCTCTTCCGGGCCTACAAGACGACTGTTTTAGTCGTCTGCTTAGGCCCACAGTCAGTCTGAATTCCATGGAATTTAACCACTACATCTTTTTCAGTGTATACTTTTTGTTACCCCACAAAATATCTATGTTTTAAACAAGAGAAATTAGTACTTAAAGATAATCCATGGTAGCAAAGATTAAAAAAAATATAAAATGGAATTACAGATCCGCTCCCCAATGATTATGATGAGCTTTTGAGCTAGCAGTACTGTGTCATTGTATTAAATATCCTTTGAGGCTCACAGGCATTTTGATTTCTGAAGGGATAAATTGTTCTTCATTGAATAAAGATCTTGAGATGAGATGTATTATCTCTGTCCTGCCAACGAAGGCAATTCTGTGCTTTAAGTCTGTCAAGGCCTTACAAGGCTGAAAAGGCAGGAATTGGACTTATGAAATTTGCTGTGCAAGAAATTTTAACACAGGAAGAAATACTCAATGATTTAATTTCATATGAGTGGTATGCAATAATTTGGGGTTAGTTTGCTGGTTTCTGCATACCGTATGTATCAGTCTGGGGTTCATGAAAACTTATGCCAGGCAAAAGCATCTCAATTCATTCAATGTGTTTGCACAACACTACAATCTAAGGTTGGTGCTTGCCTTCTTTCTCTGGAGGGAACAAACCAGAGACGGGAAACAACTGCCACCAGATGATATAATAAACTAATCATAATGCAAAGTTCTAAACTTCATTAACTTCTCCTGATGCAAGCAGGAACAATTTATGTGAAGACATACTGCTCATTCAGGACAAACTATAGTTGTACTGATCTTTGGCCTGTTCTGTCTTATGAACACAGATAAAGTTTATCTCTCTCCAGTGCTTAAGATAACAAATAAAGGAGGCAAAATTGTGGTTGCACATGGAAAGAGAGCACTTAGGTGCAAGCCAGGCAGCTCTACAACTTGCATTTAATCTGGCTTTTCCCTATGCATGTGTGACAGCGCTGAATGCTCTAATCCTCCAGATCTGCAAATGGAAAGCCCAAGAAAGCCCTGAGAAAAATGAAAGGGTTGAAGGGAAAACTGGTGGAGACAGAAGGAAGTCACAGTGAGATAGCCATTTCTTCTTCCCTCTACTTGTAAAATGTAGTCTAGACTTTTCTATGTTCAAGGTTGTTTTTTTTTTAAAATAATAAATGTGTAGGCAAAATGCTTTTCAATCAGCATTTCAGTAGTATGCCTTCTTTTTCTGTTTTACACATAAATCATTTTAAAGAGATCTCCTGCATCCCATGCCAGGAACAATGAAAAACTGAGTAGTAGGGCTTGATAAAACTGACAGCACCTAGATCCATCAGCAGATTCTACCACTTTGGCCTCCTGGGACAAAAGAAAACAACAACCCTGCAACCTTTTATGTGATTGCCCTCCAGTGGTTTATTCTAAGAATTATACAATACACAAACATTAGTGTTTGATGCATAGCAACAGCAACAAAAACCTTTCAGGGCCATGCAACAGATTAGGGAATGGACGATATGTGCCCCTGAAAGATAACTGGACTATAACTTCTATGGTTCCTCACTAATAATTATGCCAGCTAGAGTTCATGAGAGTTATAGTCCAAACATGATTCCCCAGTCATGCAAGGGGCTGATAGCAGACATGTTAAATGTTTAGGTTTATAAAAGAGTTTTGCAGTATCTCCTATACCAGTGAAACACTTTGCTGGTGAGATCTGCAGCCAGTATTGGCTCCATAGATTCACTCCCATGACAAACACATTTTCTCTGTCTATGCAGTGATAACATTAAATGTCCGATTTAATTTCAAACTCAAGGATGGCAAAGTATTTGGAACTCACATCCAGTTATGGTTGTTCAGCCCTTGTCTACCTTTTTCTTGTAGACATGAATCTCACAGTCAAATATTTGTGATGTGCATGAGGAAAAGTACTAAATGATACTTGTAAAACAAAGTGTAAATAAAAGGCACTATTTATTTCATCTTCATGCTTTCAAAAAATCCTTGATGCAGTCCTTGAATTGTAGTGGAGAAGGATTCAAGTGCTGCAGTTGTGAAACTCTAACAGCAGGGAAAAGTGATGCAACTGGCAACAATGTAAACAAGATAATGTTGTATCACTCAGTTTTGCTGAGGAAGGAGTTGACCTCCCAAGATCCAGGTGCTGCAGTTGTGAAACTAGAACAGAATTAAATGCCGATGCATCTGGCAGCAACAATTAATTAAGACTAATGAATTCAAATTAAAAGCAAAAAACCCAATGCAATTTATCTATCATAACATTGCACAGCATTATTAATTTATGTATAATACAAAGATTAGCAGGGATGCAAACTTTACTTATCTAAATAAGGTGTGAGTGGAGATTCTGTGGCCCTTCAAGGTGTTGACAGAATCCAGCTTCCAATAGCCAAAGGCAGAATTGCCAATGGTCAGAGTTGTGAAAGCAGTAGTCCAATGACATTTGGTGGGCCACAGGTTCTCCAGTCCTTTGAAATATTTTGAGGGGTTGCTGCTACAATTGAAAACCACTTCCTCTTTTCTTCCCCCATTAAAAAAAATGATAATAAATGGGTCTACTTCATTATCATTCTTCTTGTATTTTTATACCTTGTTTTGTTAACTTTTCAATAATATTAATAAATAATTGGAAACTGTGCTAGGTTTATGAAAAACGCAGGGCTTGTGCATTTTAAGTGCACAGGACACAGTATACTAGCATGCAACTTTAACACCACATGTGACAGTCCATGCATACTTTGCTGTTTGTTTTATACACTGGCTTGATTGCTGGCCTGTGCACTCTGCTTTATATTCCATGTTACATCTAGGCGTAACTAACTGATTAAATTATTTCCATGCAGTGTCAGCACTGAAAAGTGATATAGGAGTAAGAAAGATCCAGTATTAGATAAAACTTTGTTGGCAGAGGTGCAGACACTACAGTGAAAGAGGTAGGTGTCACCACAGGAATTGGATTTTCCATTGTAAACTGCTCTTAAGATAAGGCAAGGCTAAGAAGCACAAATTATGCTGTGCAGCAATATCACAGATTTCTGGAGCTGAGGCAACACAAGAGATAAAACTAGCATAGTCTATTTGAAAATAAGCCACACAAAGGTCAAAATGAGAAGGCCTAGATGCATATACGTAATCAATTCAGGTTTGCAGACTACAAAAGCAGAAGCAATCCATTTGTTTTAAACACAAATCCCTAAAATATTTTAATATCCAAAAGCAATAAGGGAATACCAGCTTTTTCAACTCATTCACAACATTATTCTTCTCTCATTTCATGGCCTCATTTGCATACAACACTAAAGGCCTCTCCTTTAAGTTCTGGCATGACCATGGCAAGGAAATTGGATGTGTTTGTATTTCCTTTCAACTAACTCCAATTTATCCAAACAACAAACTGCAGTTAAGTTTTACCCACACGAGCCAAGATTGCAAATCTCAGTTGGAAACTGTCTTATTTAGACAAACTAGCTAAAACTAATCACAAATGTGCCTAATATGAACAAAATTACATATTATAGTTAGCTGGAAGCAGAACCAAAGGCTTGCAGCCTCCTTCACCTAGTTGCACTGAATGAGAAGCCTGAGTCACAACATTAGACAATGTTATGTCTAAAACCAAACTCTAGGAAGCACTTGAGTCAATACTGTTCAACATCTTAATGGTTCAGAGTTTCCTGGTGCTTACATCCTTAAAATGAGTGGTTACACAATCTGAAACCAATTTTTAATTTAATTTTTAACATCAAACTTTTTTTAATTTTTAAAAATGTAAATACTTAATTAATACTTAATTAAAAATTGGGATAAACCTGAAATATTTTTTAAATACCCACCCGCCTTCACTTTCTGCTTCTTCAGAACTGGTGTTGTCCATCACACCTTGATTTGTCTCAACCTTCCTCTTCTTTGTTGCCCTGTGTAAAGGACTGCTCCTGCGAATATCTGTTTTCTCTTGGAGTTCATTTCGAACAAGTTCTTCCAACTTTGGAATAGCTTCTTTCAAAATTTTCACCTCTCTTTTAAGTTCGTCCACGTTTTTCAGTAAGCCATTCAGTTTCTCAAGTATCTGAAGCTGTCTTCCTTGTAAGAGCATCACTGTTTCTTGTTCATTATGACCATCATATGGAAAATCTAATAAATCAAAACTCTTTTCTGAATTTGAAAATGTGGGCAAATGTACGACTTTCCTGGGTTCCCGTGTTTTACGATACCAGAGTATGATCAAAGTTATTCCAGCAGCCCCTGCCATTAAGCCAAACATTAGCCTTTTGTTTTCAGAGTGAGCCATGCCTTTCTTCTGAAATAATACAAAGAAGAAGAGGATTGCCAGTTTAATTATTTATATGAAACTCTCAGTTTTTTTGGTAAAGTAGGTTAAAGAGATATGACAGTTCCACAGCAAACCACTTATACAGGACTTATCAATTAAAAGGCTACACCCCTAAACACACCTGGATGAAAATAAGTGCACAGTAAAATAGGACAATCACAAACTGGGTCATTCTCATATCGAATTGCTTTTTGGGGTTACTCTGTTTGAAAACAATGGAGATTTTGAAGACTAAAACTCTGCCTTTATTAACAAAGTAGGGTACTATTGAAAAGATCTTTTAAAAAAATCCTCAGAATTTATTTTGTCTGATTAAGTATACTACCATGACCCCACATTTCTCATCTACACATCAACTGAGCAATTACTTCGTCAACATATTACAGATGTATGTTCATTTGGCTTTGAGGGTGAAACTGGCACAGAAAGAAACATTTCAACTGTATAGGCTGAGGCAAAAATCCAACTCAGAGTTAAGTGCACATCACTGTGTAATCTGGGATAGATACTGTCCGACACATACCAAGACACTCTTGCAAGAGGCTCCATGTTGACAGCCAGAGCCTTCTGAGCTTGATCTTCCTTCATACTTGCCAGAACTTGTTTGCCTACCTTCTCTGAGCCTACAGGCAGGAGCAATAGAAAGGTAGTAGCGATGCATGCCCTACTTGACTCACATTCTCCTTCTCAGTGATCATATAGATTGGGCCCAGATGAAGAGGGCAAGTACATGAGCAGCCCTGACAAGAAAAAGAAGGTGAGGCCCAATGCAGGGCTCAATGGCCCCTCCAAATAGGGGGTCCATATTGTCATTGCTGAAAAGTGGCTAGCATTCTAATGGCCCAAATTATCTGCCTGGAATCTTAGGGAAATGGTGGGCTACAAATACGCTACAGTATAATGACCACGGAAGAACTATGTAAATTCAAATTAGACAATGAGGTAATTGAAATAAAGATTTCTTGTACCTGGGATCAAACATTGTTCAGAATGCAGACTTCAGTCAAGAGATAAGAAGACTAGGAATGGGAAGGGCAGCCATGAAAGAGCTAGACAAGATCCTATAGATATGCAACTGAACGCTAAAGTTAGAATCATCCAAACCATGGTATTTCTAATCACTGCGTATGGATGCGAGAGCTGGACAGTGAAAAGAGCAGATAAAAAGAAAATCAATTCATTTCAGATGTGCTGGAGAAGAGTGCTGAGGATTCTGTGGACAGCCAAAAAGAGAAACAAATGGGTCCCCCAACAGATTAAGCCTGAAATACCTTTAGTAACCAAGATGATTAAATTGAGGTTGTCGTATTTTGGTCACATCATGAGAAGGTATGAATCAATAGAAAAGACAATAATGCTAGGGTATTGGAAGGCAGCAGATAGAGAAGAAGACAACACATCAAATGGCTGGACTCTGGGAGGACATGGGTATGAAATTACAGGACCTGAGCAGAGTAGTGGAGGGCAGGGAGTCTTGGAGATTTCTCATCCACAGGGTCACCATGAGTCAAGGCCAACTCGAGGGCAGTTAACAACAAACAGGAATAAATAGATGTACAGACAGAAAATAAGGCTCACTCAAAAAGACTATCCAAGAAAATGGAGAAAACAGAAAGGCAGCACTTCCATGGGCTAGTTGTGCACCTGTCATGAAAACTAGTGCATTCAGTGATGGGAAACCTATGGGCCTATACAGACTGCCAGAAATAATCCAGTTTGAGACCACTTTTAACTGTCCTGGCTCAGTGCTAAGGAATCATGGGAACTGTAGCTTATTGTGGCACCACAGCTCTGACAGAGAAAGCTCAATGTCTCAGGAAAAAAACAACAACTACAGTTCCCATAATTCCCTGAGCCAGGACAGTTAAAGTGGTCTCAAACTGGATTATTTCTGGCAGTCTGTAAAAGCCCTTAGTCAAGGAGTCCCACCCATGTAAGAGATCACAAGCAAATTGAAATCTCTCTCTTTCTCAATTCATTCTCTAGTTTTTTGTGGGGTTTTCGGGGCTGTGTGGCCATGTTCTAGTAGAGTTTCTTTCTGAAGTTTTGCCAGCATCTGAAGAAGATTCTCTGAAGATGCCAGCCACAGATGCTGGTAAAACGCCAGAAAGAAACTCTTCTAGAACATGGCCACACAGCCCGAAAACCCCACAAAAATCTATGGATGCTGGCCATGAAAGCCTACGACTTCACAATTCATTCTCTGTTGGGAACAGCAGGATCAGCCTACCTCCTGGGGCAGTTTGGATCAGAAGGCACTCTGAGAGATAGTTGCTGTTCTATACAGACACTTATCTGGAAACTAATACTTGGAGGTAACCTCAGACTAAAACACACCTAGGTTCAAGATGTACAGCTACAGTCCTATGCACTATGGGTGGGCATCATGCGGTCCTTCATCTTGGCTTCCAGGGAGATCTCTGGCTTGATCTGCTCTAGGACCCACTTGTTTGTCCTTTTGGCTGTCCATGGGATCCTCAGCACTCTTCTCCAGCACCACATCTCAAAAGAGTTGATTTTCCTCCTGTCTTCCTTTTTAACTGTCCAGCTCTCACATCCATACATGGCAATAGGGAATGCAATGGCTTGTATGATTCTGACTTTGGTGCTGAGTTGTATATCTTTACATTTTAGGATCTTTTCTAGTTCTTTCATAGCCACCCTCCCCATTCTTAATCTTCTAATTTCGTGGCTGCAGTCCCCATTTCTATCAATGTTTGATCCCAGGTATGAAAACTCTCTTACTGTTCCTCTTTCTTCAATGTCTAGGTTGGAAGATTATTCTGAGGAAATCCCCAAAGCCACTAATGCTGGGCTAAGAGGACCCTGTCCTTTCAGCCACTCCTGAAAGCAAATGACCCTTGAACTACGGATGATAAGAGTCCATAGGCCACCTTGTTACAGCCTGCCATGATTAACTGTCCTGTGTAGCATCCACACTGCAGACATTACCTAGTTTGGCACCACTTTAACTGTCATGGCTCTATGCTATGGGATTCTGGAAATGGTATTATTATTATTATATCCCTCTCTTTTCCCAAAACTGGGACTCAGGGTAGGTCATGACATTAAAAAACAGTACAGTTCAAAGCATACAAAAATGTTACATTAAAACAGAATTAAATTATTACAATATTAAAACAAATTACACGTTAAAAGAAGAAAATACAGTTTAAAATATAAAAATGTTTTTTAAAAGCAATTTAAAGCAATACAACACCCCAGCCCAGTCTTTAAAAAACTTTCTGTTTTAAACGCCTGTTAAAGGGTAGTTCATTATGGCATGAGAGCTCCACTGATAGTCTGGCAGCTATTTCCCGCATACGCACTGCAGAAATAAACCACTTCGACACCACTTTAACTGTCATAGCTCCATGCAATGAAATTATGGGGTGTGTAATTTTGGGAGACATTTAGCTTTCGTTGTCACAGGGAGCTCTGGTGCCACAATAAACTACAATTCCCAGGATTCCCTAGCATTGAGCCAGGGCAGTTAAAGCAGTCTCAGGCTGCATCCACACTGGAGAAATACCCCAGTTTGGCACCGCTTTAACTCTATCTGGCTCAAGGCTATGGAATTCCATAGCCTTGAGCCAGAGCAGTTAAAGCGGTACCAAACTGGGGTATTTCTCCAGTGTGGATGCCTCCTTGAACTGGATTACTATTTCTGAAGTGTGTTTGGGGGAGACATTTAGCCTTCTCTCTGTCAGAGAGCTCTGGTGCCACAAAAAAGACCCTAACCATTCCCAGAATCCCATAGCATGGAGCCAGGGCAGTTTAAGCGGTGTCAAACTGGGTTATGTCTGCAGTATGGACGTAGGGAGATACCAGGCAAAGGAGCGGAAAGTGGAGGAAGAAACTCAGCTGCAGGACCTAAAGGGATGAGAGTGGATGCAGCCTGAGACTGCTTTAACTGCCCTGGCTTAGTGCTAGGGAATCTTGGGAATTGTAGTTTATTGTGGCACCAGATCTCTCCCTGACAGAGAAAGCTCAATGTCTCCCAAAATTACACACCCCATAATTTCATTGCATAGAGTCATGGCAGTTCAAATCCAGGCACCCCGCTTCAGAGAGGTCCAAAACCACACAGAGCAGAAATAATACCACTTTGAGTGCTAGGGAATCCTGGGAATTGTAGTTTACTGTGGCACCAGGGCTCTCTCTCTTTCTCTCTCTCTGACAGAGAAGGCAAAATGTCTCACAGAACTACAGTTCCCTAGCATGGAGCCAGGGCAGTTAAAGCGGTGCAGCGTGTTTTGGACCAAAGCTTTCTCCTGTGAGGGAAGAGGGGACGGTTTTCTTACCTTACCGGGCTTGTGGTTGGAAGGTGAGGGAATAAAGCTTCCTGAGGTGCTGGGACTGGGCTCAGAAACCGCAGCCTCTCCTCCTCCTTCTTCCCAGAGTAGAGAAGGAGGAGGAGGAGGAGGAGGAGGAGGCGGCGACGCTGCTGCTGCTGCTGCTCCTCCTCCAGGGCCGCCCTTTGCTTCTGAGGCCTGCGTTCTGAGGGCGGGCGAAGAGGGCTAGCGAGGCGCCTCACCTCAGGCCCTGAGGAGGCCAGAGGGTCACCCAGCAAGGCCTCAGTCAGGCCCCTCAGGCCCTGGCCTCACTGCAGAAATAATCCATCTTGAGACCGCTTTAACTGCCCTGGCTCGACGCTAGGGAGCCATTCTGGGAACTGTAGTCTTGTGACACATTTAGCCGCCTCTGCTAGAGAGAGCTCTTGTGCCCCAACAGACTACAATTCCCAGCATTCCCCAGCTCTGAGCCAGGACAGTTAAAGCGGTCTCAAACTGGATTATATTTCTAGGACGTGGCCTCCCTTTCAGCCTTAGGAGCATGAATTTACATTTATATGCAGGCTGACTAGGCTTAGGGCCTTTGCAGACTGCCAGAAATAGTGCAAATTGAGTCCACTTTAAGAGTTAGGGTTATTGCTAGGGAATCATGGGAATTGTTTTTTCCCCCCTGAGACATTGAGCCTTCTCTGTCAGAGAGCTCTGGTGCCACAATAAAATACAGTTCCCATGATTCCCTAACCCTAACCCTTAAAGTGGACTCAATTTGCACTATTTCTAACAGTCTGCAAAGGCCCTCAGTCCTCCTTTACCAGGACATGGCCTCCATTTCAGCCTTCTGTCCAGGAGGGATTCCAACATGTCCTCCATTTTAGGGGAGTAAGAAGCAAGAATTTACATTTATATGCAAGGTGACTAGGCTTAGTCATCCTTTTTCAGGACATGGCTCTATTTTAGACTCCTGGCCAGGAGGAATCCCAAAATGTCCTCCATTTTAGGGACTAAGAAGCATGAATTTATATTTATATGCAGGGTGACTAGGCTTAGTCCTCCCTTTTTCAGGACATGGCCTCCATTTCAGCCTTCTGTCCAGGAGGGATTCCAATGTGTCCTCCATTTTAGAGGAATAAGAAGCGTTAATTTACATTTACATGCAGGGATCACCAGACTTGGTCCTGTCTTCCATTCAGCCTTCTGTCCAGAAATGTACTCCATTGAAGCTCTCCCTTAGTAAGGATGAAGAGGAAGAGCAGCAGGGACAGTCCTCAGGGACAGTGCAGGGGACCCTAAGAGTACCACTGCAGGGAACAGCCACTGCTAAGCCTCAGAGGAAGCGTGTGGTGGTGGTTGGGGACTCCTTGTTGAGGGGTACAGAAGCAGTGGCTTATGGGCCTGACAGGATGTCCCTGGAGGTGTGTTGTTTCCCTGGGGCAAAAATCCATGATGTGACAGACAGGCTGACAAGACTTGTCAAGCTTACTGACCATTACTCCTTCCTCTTGGTCCATGTGGGAACCAATGATACTGCAAGGCACAGTCTTCAGAATATCAGAAGGGATTATGAGGCTTTGGGTAGGAAGCTGAAAGAGTTGGATGCACAGGTTGTTATCCTCATCTCTTCTCCCAGTTGAAGGGCATGGTCCAGGAAGGGAGGGGAAGATAGCAGTTGTGAATAACTGGCTCCGTAGATGGGGTTGCCAAGAACGATTTGGATTCTTGGATCATGGGCTGTGGTTCCATGAGGGTGGACTTATGGCAAGACATGGGCTGCATGTCACACCAATTGGCAGAAACATTTTAGCCAATAGTCTCAAACATTTGATCAGGAGGGCTTTAAACTGAGTCAAGTTGGGGAGGGAGACAGTATCTTGGAAGGCAGGAGTACATCATGGGCTGGAAGTCAAAGTGTTATAGAGGCAACAAGGCAAATGATGCAAGGGCCCAACAGGGGGAGGGAAAAACCTCACACAGGCAGCAAGTGGGGAGGACCCATGCTCTTAGATGTCTCTACACTAATGCACAGACCATGGGAAGTAAACAAGATGAACTTGAACTCCTAGTACAACAAAGGAAATACAGTATAATAGGCATCACTGAAACCTAGTGGGATGAGTCTCATGATTGGAATGTAGGAATAAAGGGGTATAACCTTTTTAAGAGAAATGGGCCAAACAGGAAAGGAGGAGGAATAGCATTATATGTCAGGGATGTTTACACTTGTGAAGAGATCCAGGACTTAAATCCTGGAAATCAGGTGGAGAGCATCTGGATAAAAATTAAAGGGGAAAGAAACAACAGGGATGTTATAGTGGGAGTCTACTACAGAACCCCAAGTCAGACTGAGGAACTGGATGATGCCTTTCTAGAACAGATGACCACACACTCAGAAAGGAGAGATGTAGTAGAGATGGGTGACTTCAACTATCTGGATATTTGCTGGAAGTAAAACTAAGCAAATACTTCAAGGTCTAGCAAATTCCTCACTTGCCTCGAAGACAATTTCTTTGTCCAAAAGGTGGAAGAGGCTACAAGGGGATCAGCTATTTTAGATCTAATCCTAACCAACAGGGATGACCTGGCAAATGGGGTGCAAGTAGTGGGATCCTTAGGTGGGAGTGATCATGTTCTCCTGGAGTTTCTTATACAGTGGAAAGGAGAAGCTAGGCATAATTAAACACTCATTCTAGACTTTAGGAGAGTTGATTTCAACAAAATTAGGGAAACACTGGGAGTGATCATGTGGTCAAGAATACTAAAGGAGAAAGGAATTCAGGATGGATGGGAGTTTCTCAAAAGGGAGATACTGAAGGCACAATCTCAAACTGTTCCAATGAGAAGGAAAAATGGGATATGTCTCAACAAATTGAGTTGGATGACAAAAGAACTTTCAATTGAACTAAGTTTTAAATGGAAGATGTATAAGAAATGGAAAGGGGGCAAAATCACTAAAGAGGAATTCAAACAAATAGGGGTAAAGTCAGGAAAGCCAAAGCCCAGAATGAGCTCGGGCTTGCTAGAGGGGTTAGGGACAATAAAAAGGGCTTTTTTGGCTATGGACGTTATCACACGGGGGCAAATCTGCTGGTTAATCCACACAAAACCCAAACAGAAACTGGATTAGTGCCCTGTGTTTTCACACGACGTCGCACAGAAACTGGACAGAAAGTGGACAGAAACTGGTGTTATCCGAGATCTTTTGAAATTCGGTTGTTTGGAGGAAATGCAAATGTGCAATTAAGGTAAATTCGCATTTACTGTAATGTGATAGCCAAATGCACATTTGGAAGCATTTCCCCGCATTTCCCCATGGTTCCGCGGGGTCTCCTTCCCCCTCAGCAGATGGCTAATTGAGCCGTCTTGGGGGCAGGTAAGGGGAGGGGCAGCTGCACGATCAGTGCTCCAACCCCTTCCTCAGGTCGTCCTCGGAGCAGCCAGCCTTCCGCACGGCCGGCGCTCTGGTGCTCCGGCGAGGACCTCCCACTGCAGCATTTGCACACGCTGCGGCGGTGGAGTCGGTGAAGGTGCGCTGCAGCCTTTTGCGGCGCACCTTCAGCGGCTTGAAGGATGGGCGTACATGGGCCACTCCGGGAAGCTGTGCTGCGGGGCCGAGGTATCCCCACACCTCGGCACCGTGGCGCGGCTTCGCCGCCCCTGAAAGGAGCGCTAAATTGGTGCTCCTTTCACAAGTCGCCGAAGGTGCGCTGTAAAAGGCTGCGGCGCACCTTCAGTGACTCTTCCACTGCAGCATGTGCGAGGAGGTCCTCCTCGGAGCGCCGGCCGTGCGGAAGGCCGGCTGCTCCGCGGACGACCTGGGGAAGGGGTGAAAGCCACGGCGAGTGACAGCCATGGCGAGCATAGTGCGCATGTGCTAGAAGATCATTTCTAGTACATGTACGGGATTTTCTCACTTGTGCGTGAACGTTAAATGCGGTTTCAGTGGGGGCTTAGCTTAAATGTGCAATTAAGGTAATTACGTGTGAAAGCCATTTGCGGAATCAAGGTTTATTTTTGGTTTATTTTAGGAATTTGTCATTTCCACTTTATTTTCGAATTGTGGCACATGTGTGATAACGTCCTATGTCTGTAGCAAAAGAAAGAAAAAGGAAATGGTAGGGCCACTGCTCAGAGAAGATAGAGAAATTGTAATGGGACAGAGAAAAGGCAGAACTACTCAACACCTTCTTTGCCTCAGTCTTCTCACAAAAGGAAAAGGGTGCTCAACCTGAGGAAAATGGAGCTGAGGACACAATAGGGGAAATGCAGCACAGAATATGTAAAGAGAAAGTACAGGAATACCGGGTTAACCTAAATGAATTTAAGTCTCTAGGACCAGATGAACTACATCCAAGGATATTAAAAGAACTGGCAAATGCAACTGGCAATAATCTTTGAGAACTCCTGGAGAACAAGAGAACTCCCAGGAGACTGGGGGAGGGCAAACATTGTCCCCATCTTCAAAAAGGGGGAAAAAAGGATCCCAACAACTATCGCCTAGTTAGTCTGACATCAATACCGGGAAAGATTCTAGAACAGTTCATTAAACAGAGAGTCTGTGAACACTTAGAAGGGAATGCCATAATCGCTAAAAGTCAACATGGGTTTCTCAAAAACAAGTCATGCCAGACTAATCTGATCTCTTTTTTGGATAAAATGACCAGCTTGCTAGATGAAGGGAATGTGGTAGACATAGCATATCTTGATTTCAGTAAAGCTTTTGACAAGGTCCCCCACGATATTCTTGCAAACAAGATAGTAAAATGTGGGTTAGACAATACAACTCTTAGGTGAATTAATAACTGGTTGACTAACCAAACCCAAAGGGTGCTCAGCAATGGCTCCTCTTCATCCTGGAGAGAAGTGACCAGTGGGGTGCCACAGGGTTCTGTCCTGGGCCCAGTGCTATTCAGCATCTTTATCAATGATTTGGATGAAGTAATAGGGGGCATGCTTCTCAGATTTGCAGATGACACCAAATTAGGAGGAATAGCTAATACCCCAGAGGACAGGATGAAAATTCAAAATGATCTTAATAGATTAGAAAGCTGGGCCAAAGCTAACAAAATTAATTTCAACACAGAGAAATGTAAGATACTGCACTTAGGGTAATAAATAAATAAATAAAAATGAAATGAAATGAAATGTATAGATATAAGATGGGGGACGCCTGGCTTAATGAGAGTACGTGTGAAAGGGATCTAGGAGTCCTAGTAGACCACAAGTTAAACATGAGTCAACAGTGTGATGCCACAGCTAAAAAGGCCAACACAATTTTAGGCTGCATTAGTAGAAGTATAATGTCTAGAAGGGAAGTAATAGTGCCACTGTATTCTGCTTTGGTCAGGCCTCACCTGGAATACTGTGTCCAGTTCTGGGCACCAGAATTCAAAAAGGATGTTGAAAAACGAGCATGTCCAGAGGAGGATGACTAAAATGGTGAAGGGTCTGGAAACCATGCCCTACAAGGAATGACTTAGGGGACTGGGTATGTTTAGCCTGGAGAAGAGACGGTTAAGATAGCCCTGTTTAAATATTTGAAGGGATGTCATATTGAGGAGGCCGCTAGCTTGTTTTCTGCTGCGCCAGAGAACAGGACCCGGAGCAATGGATGCAAGCTACAGGAAAAGAGATTCCACCTCAACATTAGGAGGAACTTCCTGACAGTGAGAGCTGTTTGACAGTGGAACACACTCCCTCAGAGAGTGGTGGAGTCTTATTCTTTGGAGGTCTTTAAACAGGCTGGATGGTCATCTGTTAGGGATGGTTTGATTTTGAGTTCCTGCATGGCAGGGGGGTTGGGCTGGATGGCCCTTGTGGTCTCTTCCAACTCTATGATTCTATGATTTTCTTTCTGTTTGCTTCCTTCACTGTCCAGCTCTCACATCCATACATGGGGTTGGGGAATATAAATGCCTGGATGATTCTCACTTTAATGTTCAGTTGTATATCTTTACTCTTAAAGATCTTTTCTAGTTCTTTCATAGCTGCCCTTCCCATTCCTAGTCATCTTCTTATTTCTTTACTGCAGTCACCATTCTGGTCAGTGTTTGATCGTAGGTAAGGAAATTCTTTAACTATTTCAATTTCCTCGTTATTCAGATTGAATTTGTGTATTTCTTCTGTGGTTTATTTTTGTTTTCTTTATGTTCAGCATTAATCTTACCTCTGCACTTTCATCTTTGATCTTCCTCAGTAATTGTTTCAAGTCTGTAATGTCTTCTGCCGATATTTTTGTGTTATCCACATACCTTAGTTGTTGATGTTCCTTCCTCCTGTCTTCACTCCTCCTTCTCAGTCTAACACTACTTTTCTTATTATATTTTCAGCATATAAATTGAACAAATAGGGTGATAGTATGCAGCTTTGCCTGAGCCCTTTACCAATTGGGAACCAGTCTGTTTCTTCGAATTCCGTTCTTACAGTGGCCTCTTGTCCTTGGTACAGACTTCTCATCTGGACTATCAAATATAGTGGCATCCCCATGTCCTTGAGTGCATTCCATAGCTTTTCTTATTTATACAGTCAAAAAAGCTTTGCTATAATCTATAAAGCACATGCTGATTTCTTTCTGGAATTCCACACCATACAAAATCCCTAATAATGTTTTTGTACTAATGTAACTCATAAATCATAATTCCCCTATATCACTGAATGTCATGGTAATAGTTGTGACATAAACAACTAGCAAAATTGAAATGATACCTTGAAATAACAATATAATGCATACAACCTAAACGTAATTACATATACATAGTTTCATGTGGCTAAAATGAAAATGTAATAAGATGTGATTTTTTTAAAAAGAAAATTTTAAGAGAATTTTTTTTGAAAAAATAAAATAATGTTTTTTTAAAAAAAAATTTAAATTTATTAAAAACAACTAGGGGCGCGCCTTTATCCTCCCACTGAGCCTCACCCCACTCACACCATTTCTTTAGCATTTTAAAGGGACACAGGTGAACGCCACTGCTCATTTCTGCCAAAAGGCAGATGTTTGGGGAGCAGTGCTGTCAACCCTCCTTAGGATGTCACCTGGTGCGGCCCACACACCCCACACCCCATAGTGACACCACTGCTGCCTGGTCTTAGAAGTTGAACAGGGCCAGGCCCAGTTCATCTTGGAATGAGGGACCACCAAGGAATAGCAGGTGTGAGAGCCAGTGTGCGTGTAGTGGTGGTGGTGGTGGTGGTGGTTTGGGTGTTGGACTAGGACTCTGGAGACCATGGTTCAATTCCCTGCTTGACCATGGAAACCCACTAGGTGATCTTGGGCAAATCACACCCTCTCAGCCTCAGGATCACAATGGGAAACCTCCTTGAAGAAACATGCCGAGCAAACTCTATGATAGGAGCTCCTTAGGGTTGCCATAAGTCAGAAACTAATTGAAGGCACAACTAACAACCATAGTCATGGTATTACCCATCACCGTATATGGATGTGAGAGGCTGGAAAGTGAAGAAAGTGAATAGGAAGAAAATCAATTGATTTGAGATGTGCTGGAGAAGAGTACTGAGGATACCATGGACAGCCAAGAAGACAAACAAATGGGTCATAGAACAGATCAAACTCGAACTCTCTCTGGAAGCCAAGATGATTATGGAATAGATTCATAGAATCATAGAGCTGGAAGAGTCTTCAAGGGCCATCCAGTCCAAATCCCTTCTGCCATGCAGGAAGAGACAATCAAAGTATCCCCAATAGATGGCCATCCAGCCTCTGTTGAAAAAACTCCAAAGAAAGAGACTCCACCATGCTCTGAGATAGTGTAATGATCAAACTGAGGCTATTGCTCTTTGGGCCTATCATGAGAAAGCATGACTCACTAGAAAAATACTAGGAAAGGTAGAGGGCAGTAGAAAGAAAGGAAAAATAAACATATGATGGCTGACTCAATCAGGGAAGTCAGGCGACTGAAGCTGCAGAAACTGAGCAGAGCAGCATATAGGGAGGGGGTCTTGGAGATGTCTCATCCACTGGGATCAGCTCAAGGGCAATTAATAACAACAACATAGGCTTATAGTTCAGAGGAAGGAACTGGCAGAACCACCTCTGGCAATTCCTTGCCTAAAAAGCCCTACAAATTTGTGGGGTCGGCTGGTGACTTCATAGAATCATAGAGTCGGAAGAGACCTCAAGGGCCATCCAATCCAATCCCCTGCCATACAGGGACTGAAAATCAAAGCATCCCTGACAGATGGCCATCCGGTCTCAGTTTAAAGACCTCCACCACTCTCTGGCAAAGGAAAAGAAAAAAGAAAGAGCAGGAGGGTAGGGTACAGGACTAACATTTGAGAAGTTGCACACATCTGCTAGTTCAGTAATAAAGCATATGGAGCTCAGGTATGTTATTATAATGATGTGCTATTGCAGAAAATTACAATAGACTTTTCAAGGTCTGATTCCATTATACTATGTAAATGTTTGTCTTCCATGGTTTCAAGAATGACTTTTTAAATAGTCCAATAGTTCTATATGCCACAGAAAGAAACCAAGATCACCAGTTTTTTGGCCACAATTCTTGATTCCATCCACAGTTATAATTTTACTTTCAATGAACAATTTCCAGTATACATGCTCACTGTGCTCCAGTGGAGCACACCATGATAAAGCAAAAGGTAAGCAGCGCACATTTGGTCTGATTACACAGAAAGCCGCTATTGGCAGAGAAACTTATTCTCTGCTTACAAAATCCACTCGGAGACTTCCACAAAAATTCACATCAAATACCTGATCTTGCTGAATAGATAATGTAAATATGTCGCACCCAATAATCCAAGAGTCACCTGTGTTCCAGCTACTGGATCATGTGGTATATATACCTGGTGTAATTTTAATAACCAAGATCCACAAAAAGCAAACAAAGCACAATAACCACAGCACACTGTGGGAACACTGATATTCTCTCACACACGCACACTAGGATTGCATGCAGCCATCAGGTATCTTATCTGAAATGTAAGCAGAACTGAGTGGAGGGGAAAATCTCACAATAAATGCGTTTAGAATAGCAAGCTGGACTGTAACACATCCCCATACAGGATTTTTGGGGTATCTCATTCAGTCTAAATAAAAATGAAAGCAAATGTCAAATAGTGGACATCCCTTATAATAAGGGACACCTGACATCTCTATACGGTCTAGTTTTCTAGCCTTCAAATAAGGGACACTGGAAACTAGTTTCTATGAAAGACACATCCTTCTTCCCGCTCCCTTTTTCTGAAGATCAGTTCTAGAAGCTGCCCTGGCATCCTCCAGATGTGTTGGACTAAAAAGCTATGCTGGCTGGGGATGATGGTATTAGCAACAGTGCATTTTTCTGAATTTTGGGGTGTGTGTGAATTCCACATGGCCCCAGATGCACTCTGCAATGAATCCCAAGTGCCACCATGGCAAGGCGAATAGGTCATGCCCAGGTCACTCAGAAGAAAAGCCCCAATTCCCAGAGCCAGGCAGATAGTGTGGGAGTTGCAAATGTACCATCATCACCTCCATAATCAGAAGGATGGGCGATAATGGCCTAGATGTCTCACCTGATAGGCCAGCTAATGACTTAATCCTCTCCCATTTCCCCTTGAATATTGCCAGATTGGATTACCTCATCCAGGCAGTCTCACACCTTTGCCCTGCGGCTAGTTTTAGTCCTTAAAACCCCTAGATTTCTCCCCTCAGTGTCGCTAGTCTGAGTTCAGGGGGATCCTGCGTCACTTTGTACTCTGATCTAGTTACCGGCACCTCCATTCAATCCATGCTCTCAGAATGGTTGTGTCTGACACCACTTCACTCAATTGGATCCCAGAGAAAGCTTCATCTGTAGTATCACCTGTAGTGTTGCCTCTGAACCTTGTCCAAGCTAACCCCTGATTTCCTGAACCTTGCATGAGTGTTTGCGTGTATGTGAATTGCTGTGTGACTTTCCCTTTTAATAAATAATACTTTAATTGGAGAATTCTGTCTCTGCACCAATTCTTCAATCAACTGTTATACACATGGGAGATGGTCTCGCGGGGTCCTTGTAGCTGACCCCCTCTCGATTTGAGCTAAATAAAATTCCCCATACTAGACTCTTGGCTACAATGGGACTTGCAGGCCAATACATTGAGGTAATGGCAGCACAGTTTGGGGAAGGCAGTTGTGGGTAATGGAAGGCTCTATGCTCCAATTTACCAGGCATACGTTGTTGTCCTAAGAGGACCTATACCCATTTACCTCAAAGTAACCTCCAGTGAATTCAGTGGGTCTTGCTTTTTCGTAGCCATGCATAAAGATTGCCCTGACCCTAAGTTGCATGACTGCTGGCCAGTTTGTGGCCCTCTAGCAGTTGCTGGACTGCCTCTCTTATCAGC
Source organism: Phrynosoma blainvillii (assembly GCA_026167975.1). Taxonomy (NCBI): domain Eukaryota; kingdom Metazoa; phylum Chordata; class Lepidosauria; order Squamata; family Phrynosomatidae; genus Phrynosoma; species Phrynosoma blainvillii. The sequence continues at coordinate 68,211,164 of JANUYF010000001.1, read as the reverse complement.
CCTAGCTAGCAGCTGGAATGGTGGACAATGATTGGAGCTGCAGTCCAACAGCATCTAGAGGGCCACATGTTAGTCACTCTGCTATATGTGGTGCACTATTGCCCTTAATGTTTGCTTTCTGTTACTAGAGAATAGTTATTTAATGCCCTGTTCCTTCTACAGATGTTTAAATGCAAATGAGTTCAAGGAGATTCACTTCAATAGAAGAGTGCTCACCTATGCTACAAGTAAGCTCCATTCAACTGAATGGAATCTAAAAATGTGGGACTATACTGCATATCTCTGACAGGGTGATGGGTGCATCCTGTGTCAAATCAACCCTGAAGCAACTTTGTTTATAGCTGTTATACAACTGCCAGTTGAACATTATCCTTGGAAAATGACCTTTTATCTCATGCTTGAAGGCAGCACAATTCCATTCTCAAGTGAACAAGAATACTTTAAAACCCATATGCAGTCTAAAATACAGCGCACCCACTCCATATGCAGGCTTGCCATCTGTGGCTTTAAGTATACATGGACAGCAAGCCCCAGATGTTACAATGGCGTGCGGCCATTGAAACGAATGGGGCTTGAGGTCCTGCGTTTTTTGCCATATGCAAGAGGATCTGATCCCCCACATATACCAAGGGGCCACTGTACTAGTTCTGAAAAATAAAATACAAAGAAACAAAAAATCTTCAAATTATTCAAGTTAATCTGCAAAGGTGTGTTTGTGTGTGTGTGCACGTGCACATATACACACAGAAATCACAAAGAAAACCAGACATATGTTTCAAAAACATGCACAAACTATCAAATAAATTATTGATGTCCACTTTACAGAAAATTTCAGAATAAATGCACAAAGTACAATAGCCCCATTTTATTCAGGAAAAGCAAAGTACATATATTTAAGGCACAAATGTTCATCACTATACATGGCACTTTTAAAAATGCAAGTGAACAGACCATCACTTCTTCAAAGAACTTGCCATCTAAAATTCAACATGTGAGATAACAGAGGATAGAAGAGAGATGAACGTACGAATAGGAAGAATACCTAATGTGATATTCAGAGCTAGTATGATGTAGTGATTAGAGAGCTGAACTAGGAAGATCCAATTTCAGATCCTTTCGAGCCACAAAACTCATTGGGTGATACTTAGGAAGTGTTACTGTTAGTCATGTCTACCTCACAGGGCTGTTTGAAGATAAAGTGGGGAAGAGGAAAGCCATGTAGCTCACTGAGGAAAAGTGGGATATAATTCCAACAAGAGAGCCAGCCTGGTGTAGTGGTTTGAGTGTTGGATTAGTACACTAAGATACCAGGATTTGAATCCCTGCTTGGACATGGAAACCCACAAGGTGACCTTAGGCAAATCACACTCAGCCTCAGAGGAAGGCAAAGCAAACCCCCCTCTGAACAAATCCTGCCAAGAAATCCCTGTGATAAGTTTGCCTTAGGGTTGCTATAAATTAGTAATGAGTTAAAGGGGGGAAGCAGACGGGCGGCACGGGGCCGCCCCAGGAAGCTGTGCCAAGGGCCGAGGTATCTGCACACCTTGGCCCCACGGCACAGCTTCACCGCCCCTGGAAGGAGCGCTAAAATAGAGTTCCTTCCACAAGTTGCTGAAGGTGCGCCGCAAAAGGCTGTCGGCGCACCTTTGGCGACTCTTCCGCTGCAGCGTGTACGGACGCTGCAGCGGGAGATCATCCTCGGAGCCCCGGCCGTGTGGAGGGCCGGCTGCTCCGAGGACGTTTTGGGGAAGGGGTTGGGGCACCCAGCATGTGGCTGCCCCTCCCCTTCCTTGCCCCAAAAACGGCACTTTGCGCCGTCTGCTTCTCCCCAAAGTCACATAACAACAATGACAGATTGTAATAAATAAAAATATGCAATGATTTCAGTTCTATATGAGCTTAGAGCAGGAGTGATTATAAGGGAGATTGGGATCTACTTGTAGGTCTCTGGGTGATCTCAGCAGTGGTTTTTGACTCTGATTTAACAACAGCCACAAAATGACAACCCCTCCCTAAATTCTACTGCAAAATTAAGAAAGTCTGGAATAATAGATTTTTATGTGGAGAATCTGTGACCTGCATTCAGTTTCAATACTCAAATTCCTGAACTCAGAATTCTTTACATTTAATAGTGGATTGGTACTACATTGAGTGGTACTGATAATTTTTTCTATGGAACTGTAGTGCACTTCAGTGAACTACAGTTTCCAAAATATCTTGATTTAATCTTTGGTCCCTGTTTCAGCCTTCCATGGGAACTCTGTTTCAAGAGAGTACAATTCTGGGTACCTTACTAAACTAGAAATCTTAGGACTCCATAAATGGGGCCCTGCTGGTGAAAGTCATATTGAACTGCTATTCTAAGTGTATATCTTGTCTTTTGCATCTAGTGAATGATGATTCTTGGGAGTTCTATTAAAACCATCACAACAAAGTATATCATTGATATTTGTCACCTCTGAAATCATTTGTTTATGAGGGAGGAATCTGAAATATACAGATGGTGTCATGTAAGAAAAAAGTTTTTTGGGGTGGCAGCTTCAGACACAACAGGACAGCAAAGGAAGAAGAATGGAGTCATCTGATAGAGCAAGAGACTTTTGGGCAACTGAAGGAGTGGTCCTGGAGGAGTCAAGATTAAACATAAGGATTTAATATCTGGATGTAAGAGCAGTAAGGGGGGGGGGGAGCCAGGGTTATGGAGCACACTGGAAATAAAGACAAGGAGTTTGTGCTGGATCCAGAAACAGAGGGAAGCCAGTGAAGATATTTAGGATGAGGGCATCTCATGCTCAGATCTATTAGAAAGCATAATATTTTCAACACCAGAGCTGCCAATAATGTAAACCTAACTACAGATCTAATGTAATGTGTAGCTTAAGTCCTGAAAATTCTGGCCAGACTTAAAACTGTGGGCATTGGAGTGGAATTTATGGTCCAGAATTATGATGCTTTTGTTACATCCTAAGGGATAATTGGTCTTCTGAAGTGTTACATTGTTTTACATACAGCAGTAGTAATAGAAGTGGTAGTAGAAGCAGTGGTAGCAGTAAATAATAATGATCTAACACTAATGTCATTAATAAATACATATCTTATATGTTTATCCATCATCTGGCTGTAAACTATTCCAGTAGACTTTTTGGCTGAGGCACAAGATTAAAATGCTATACATGAATAGCAATATAGCAATAGCAAGGACATTTCTATACTGCTTATCAGTGCATTTAAGCACTCCCTAAGTGGTTTACAATATGTAAGCCAATTGCCCCCAACAAGCTGGGTATTAATTTTAGTGACCTCAGAAGGATGCAAGCCGGAGTTGAGCCTGAGCCTAGGCTGGTATTGGACTCACAACCTTGTGGTTTGAGAGTGAGTGGCTGCAGTACAGGCATTTAACCTGAATAGAGAAGGAACACTAGGAATGTTAGTAGAGACATAGCTGTGTCAGTCTGGAATATCAGTCTACAAAGGGATCTTGTAGCACCTTTGTGCCAAAATCGTTGTAACATACTTCCCCAGATGCATGGACGTGTTATTTATTAGCAGAAAGTTATTAGTAACAACTTTTCCTGAAACAGTTAAACTATAAAATGTGGGTTCCTTCTGGAAGTATATCATTGGTATGTTTCTTTACTTGCAAACTGCTAGTTTGAACAGAAAATATTCTATAAGGACATTTTGAATAGGCTTTTAGATAAAGAACCTGTTTCTACTGATGAGAATTTAGCAGTGTCCACATGGGGGCACCTTTGCTGTAGTCTAACAAAATTGCTTTGTTTCTACAATGTGCTTCCTGAAGTTTCCACATTATGCTCTCTTTCACTCCCTTTTTAGTGTCCTAATAGATGAACTTCAGGACACTACTGTTTTGAAACAGACACATTTTCAGGACTCATCCCATTCCCCCATATTTTATAGCAATGAAACGCTTCAGTTTCATCCCAACAAAAAGAGAATACAGTACAGTGGTACCTCGACATACGAGTGCCCTGATATACGAGTGTTTTGAGATACGAGCCGCCGAGCGAGCAATATTTTGCTTTGAGATGAGAGCAAGATTTGAGATATGAGGAATCGCACACTACACCGCACACTACATTTCAATTAATTTCAATGGGGAAAATTGAGATGCTTTGAGATACGAGCAATTTGACATACGAGCAAGGTTACGGAACGAATTAAACTCGTATGTCAAGGTACCACTGTATATATATATGTGGTTCTGGGCACCAGATCCCGGAAGCTAAGCAGAGTCAGCCCTAGTTAGCACTTGGATGGGAGGCAGTCAATGAATACCTAGTGCTGTAGGCTATGTTTCAGAGGAAGGAACTGGCAAAATCACCTCTGAGCATTCTTTGCTTAAGAAAAGCATATGAAATTCGTGGGGTTGCCATAAGTCAGCAGGCAACTTGAAGGCACACACACACATACACAAAGATAATACATAATGTGGAAACCTCAGGAAGCACAAATAAAATCCCCACGCTCCATACTGTGAAGAAAAGGGAATGGATCCCAAGTTAAATTTCTTGTCATGGCAGTACTTATTACTTCATACCCCTATCACAGTATAGGTTGATTTTAAAATATGCATCATTTTATCAGATTATATTTTCATGGAAGCTGAGGTTGGGTTATTCAAAACAAATAAACTGGCAGGCAAAGTCTGCACTGAGTATATGCTGGGATGGTGGTGAATGCATGAATAGTTTTTTGTGGGTGTTTTGGGCTGTGTGGCCATGTTCTAGAAGAGTTTCTTTCTGACATTTCGCCAGCATCTGTGGCTGGCTTCTTCACAGATGCTGGTGAAACATCAGAAAGAAACTCTTCTAGAACATAGCCACACAGCCCGAAAAACCCACAAAAAATTATGGATGCCGGCCATGAAAGCCTATGATTTCACATTGCATGAATATGGATGGGTGAGAGGGCAGTAGCACTACCTTCTACAAGGCCGCTGCACACACACACCCATTCCTCATACAAAACCATGAAGCCCATGCTGAATGTACTACTTTTGTGGGCTTCTGTGAAGGAAGCTGATTTCCTGTGCAGAAAATGCCATTTTTATGCACAAAAGGGCATTTTTGGCACAGAATAAGTCTCAAACTCCTAACAGTCTTGAAAAACTACAGTTTTTAAATTACTTTTTTTTTTTTTTTGCAGAAATAAATGGTAAAACTATTCATTCTTGCCTATGAGAATAACAGTGATGAAGATTTTCATCCCTGGTTGGTTCCCTTTTTTGCTTCACACATCTATGTTATATCCTCCTGAACTAGAGAAGTGGGAAAGAAGAACACTGCTTTTGTCCCATCTGGATGACCTGAGACAGATGTATAACACTGTACAGGCAGCATGAATGTGCATGTAAGTTGTCACCATCCTCAGCCATCCGAAGGTTTCATGCTTTGAAAAAAATACTTTCTCACCTCTTCTTATGACTGGAACTCACTCCCGGAAAGCTTCTGTATTCCCAGCTCACCTCCTTTGTTCAGGTCCCTTCTTAGAATCCTCCTGTTCCATGAAGTCTTCAATCCAGCACCCACATTCCCTTACCCTGCTGTATGTACAGTCAGAAAGATATGTATATCAAGTCAGAACGAAGTCTCTTTCAGTTCAATGGGGCTTATGCTAAAGCGAGTATGTAAAAAATTGGCCTGTTACTAAATATAAGGTGTGACACTTTGAGCTGAACCGTCTGCATGTGGCTGTTCTTTCCTGACTCCATTTTCATCTGCTTCCTGTGGTGTTTCTCAAAATTTTAGATAACTTAAGTCCCTGCAGTGGGGCATTTGACCTCGAAACAGGTACAGAGGAAGGGGGAGGAAGAAACAAGAATAACAAACTTTTGAAAACAATTGATCTTTTAAACTGGTTTTCAAAAAATGCTATTTAAGCAAGTACCATCAGTTATCTTTAATAAGGCAATATTTCTCTGTTCCTCCCTATCTTCATGACTCTGCCCTCCCAGCATTTCCCCCCTCCTGTTGAATTTTAGATTGTAGCTTCCTTAGGGCAGGTATTTCACTACTTCCCTAAGCAGAATGATGGCACTGCTGTTGCTAAATAAATACAGTAATGCATTTTAAAAATTAGTTTATTTTTATTTGTTTTGTAAAAGGATGTTTCACAAGTAACGGATAACCATTCATATGACTTTAGATGTATTTATTTAGCATGCTGCACACTCTCTCTGTGTACATCAGGGAATCTGATGGTCTCACACCCAGAAACTGAGCAATGCCAGAGCTGCTTTGCTTCGACAAAATGGATGCTTTAGAAGTGGTCTGACCATCACGCTTTCAGATAAATCTCCTTCCTAGAAGGGCAACACAAATAAAGTGGTCCAGCTTGTTTGCTACCATCCACCAGCTTCATCCTAGACACATCCACCAGTTTCTGTCTGATGACTTTATCCCCAAGCTTCCATCTGCCAACATCCAACTGTTTCCACCCACGAATATCCACCAGTTCATCACTTTCACTCTGCATCTGGAAGGTGACATCCACCACCTTCTGAACATTTAGTCCCAGTCACACCACTTCTTGACTCCAAGCTTTGCCAGAGCCTGAAATCACCTCAACCACATTCTCTGCCTCACATTCACACACACAAGCACACCCTTGCTGTCATCCATAAAGGATTGTCTCCACTGGCTCCATCCACTCTGTCAGAAGTTCTCCTTTCACTCACAGGTGAGAAGTGAGCTTGGACTCTGGGCAGCCCTGCTTATAAAATGGGAATCCATCAATCTCATCAAGAAACTTGCTCAGACACAAACATCATCCCCCTGTTCAGTTGTTTACAAAGCATACTGAACCAACACACAAAGAGGGGAGCCTGTCATCCAGCCCCTGTCTTTAGTTCTGCTGCTCTCTTAAGTGGAGAGTAACAAGTCTGAACAGGAAAGCTTTCATTGCAAGTGGAGGCTCTCCATGTAACTGAGAAACCTGATTTTTAAAAAACTAATGCTAGGCTGAGAGCATTGTAGCAATGCTGTCTAATTAAGGAAAGACAAGGATAGGGCAGAAATGAGCAATAAACTAAAATTACAAAGCACAGATTTCTTATGGTATTGGGTAAAGAAAATGGAATAGAAATTCGCCATTGTCTTCCTGCTGGTACTGGCAGGAGTATTTTTTATTTTTGTATCCTATCTAAATAATATAAAAGATAAATCATAGTTACTGTATCTGTGGCAGTTTGAGTTACAACACTTTGTAGCATCTTGCAGAGAATATAGTTGTGTTCCACTTGTCTCTTTGGGTAAAGGGGATGTCCAGCTCCTTTCTTCTTATACAGATATGTTTCTTTTGTTTCTGCTTTTGGCTCAGACTTGAGTCATCCATAGAATTAAAAGAACATGAAGGGTATATAGCCTTACTGTGAATGGCTTTAAAAGTCATTTCCTTTCTTTGGCTTGCCAAAAAGAGATTGTGTGTGTATGTGCCTTCAAGGCATCTGTCTACTTATGCCAACCCCCTGAATTTCATATGGTTTTCTTAGGCAAGGAATACTCAGAGGTGGTTTTGCCAGTTCTTATCTCTGAAATATAGTCTACAGCACCTGCTATTCATTGGCAGGGTCTCCCATCCAAGTACTAGCCAGAGCTGACACTGCTTAGGTTCCAAGATCAGATGGGATTTGGTGCCTTACAGAGCTCTGACTGAATTCTTTTCTGTATAGCCACCAATCTATAATTTCCAGGATTCTTTGGAAGGCAAAACAATGATAGACAAAGTATCAGAAAAAATATGAATTTGTTAAAATGTAAGTGTTTTATCTTGTCTTTGTCAGATGCCTGCTTTCCTTTTGAAATCCTCACCAAATTTTCCTCAATAAGATTGTCAGTTACAACCAATAAAGGGAATGTATCACTTAAGAAGATGACAAAGGAGGACACAGATTTGTGTAACATTGTTATTTCTGAGATGACCTATTTTCCCCATTTAACTTCTTTTACAACAAGATGAATATTAAGAATACTGTGGGATACATCAAGTGTGCAATTGCAATTGTTACACTCTGTGGTTCATTACATTTTTCATTATACAAACTGATGTGCAATACTTCTCAGCCTAGAAAAGTTACTGGGTGGGCAATTAGCTGCAGTCCAAAAAAGTAAAATTTCCAAATTCTGCAGTATTTATTTATCTTTTCACAATAACTAACAGAAGGTAGTGACTTGCCAAGACCTATCCATTGAACCAAACATCTTTTAGCCTTCCAAGAAGACACAGATAATTTTGCCCTGTGCTGACTGCTTCATTAAAGCAAGGTATTTTGTATCAGCAGATAAAAGTTAGCGTAAATTAAACAGGAGCATGTTGTCATAGCATAACTACCAGTTGTACTAGCTAGGGAGACTGATTTGTTTTATCCAGCTGACTCCGTAACACCTGTTTAGGAATTGGCGTAGAACCAGTACGCCTATGTAGACACACAGACATCAGTGGTAAGATAAATACCAGTTTTTACATGTATTGTTTTTTTTTTTTTTTAAAGGAGTGGGGGAAACCAGCATCACTCAAGAGCTGACACAGGTAGAAAAATGTGCCCATAAATTATAATTTGAAGCTTGTTTAACAGCTTCCACCTGCATAAGTGTCAGATCCATCTCTGCAGTCTCACTGGGCAATGCTGGGTCATTGGCAAGCGCTGCTTCACATCCTGTGAAAATATGGTATAGGCAGTTAGAGGGAATCTCCCCATCTCTGAGTGTTTAAATACACTGAAGCAGTATATTTCTGTGTCAAAAAGTCTCAAAAACAGTACTACATATATCCTTCAGTCATCCATATTTTGATAATCACTGCTACATTTGAATAGCATTTAGTGGTTTAAAGTATAATCATTTAAAATACTGAAATAAATCCTGCATTTTGTATGTTTTCTGTGTTTATGTGTGCTTTCAGCTTGCTCCTATTTCTGAACTTTGAGACAGGATGTGGTCTACATTGAAGCTGCTGTTTTGTGAACTAATGTTGATCATCAGAGGTGCTATTCCCACTAGATAATAAACTGGTTTGGAAGCGTATCTGAACCATTTTAAATGGCCCTTGTTCGCACTTGCACCAATTCCCTTACACGGTTTGTGAAGGAGAATAGTGCTAAACCTATTTAAAGTGTTTGTTCCCGATCCACTGAATTCCTCGCATCTTTTGCAATGAATCGATTCAGTGCTAGTGTGAATGAGCTGCAGATCTGGATCAATTCCCTCTGGTCCTGTGATGCCACTCCGTGTTGAACCGATTATTAATTAATGTGAACACGAAGTGGATTAAACTGAAATGGGTTAGGTTCAATCGCTGCTCGAATACTGTGAACGTCTATTCGGTGCTGAATTGCTTCATTGATTCAACTCAAAAACTGGTCATTCTGTAGTGAGAATGAGGCCCCCTATTCCTGGTTGTTAGGCTAGTGATAATGAGGAAGGCTTGGGTAACAGGACCCCATCTAAACACACATAGAAGAAAATATCAGAGTTGAAAGTGCCACAGCTTTTTTGGTTAGAGGTATTAGAGTAGTTGGACAATGTCAAATATGGATCCAGGCATCAGTCAACTTGCTCTCTGTCCTGCCTGCTGAGGGAAAATCCATGAGATGGCAGTTACCAGGATTTGTTTTGGGAGATGCCAGTGTGTGCTTTCCAATGCCATCTGGGCATAAGGCAGTACTGATAGACCCCAAGCTAAGTCTGCCCAGATTGCCCTGGCCTCCGAGATCCCCAAAGGGATCACCCAAATGGAGAAGCAGACATGCAGGCCTCACTCCCCCTCCCCAGAGATCCAGTCCAATGTTCCAATCGCCACCTTAATTGATGTGACAAATATAAAGCATTGACATAACAAAATCTGATTACCATCTGATCCCACTGTGACCATGCTGGAACCCATATGTATATCTCACGTTGAGGGAAGGAGGGTAAGGAAGGATGCCAAAGGAAGAGTCACATGTGTGCCTCCACCAGGGAGCATTTATATGCTCCCTAAATGGACCAGAGTAGAGACTCCCACTTTTGGCATCAGTGCTTGGGTCTTCCAACTCTGGTTGGCCAACCAGCTTCCTAACTGTTTGGCTATTCCTGCTGTTTTCGAGGAACTTATGCTGGAAGTGGAACGCAGTGCCATAAAAGACTGAAGGTGGGGCTTTCTTGCTTCTGCCCTCTTGCAAACAGCAAAGGGGATTCGTAGGCTTTCATGGCCAGCATCCATAGTTTTTTGTGGTTTTTTTGGGCTGTGTGGCCATGTTCTAGAAGAGTTTCTTTCTGATGTTTCGCCAGCATCTGTCCTTGTCTCTTCTGTTTTATGTTGGTCAATTAAATGCATTATTAGGCAGAATTACAGTATATCTTCCAGATTATTCATATTAATTTAAGCATTTTTTCATACACACACACATCCTTTTTGCAAAATGGATTCAGGTAAAATAACAAAGTAACTCTTTAAAAAAGCATGCCAATCATTGAAAGATGACAAATCCATGAATAAATAAATAAATACCAACATGGTTACAAATTAATAGCCCGAACTAGAATTTGCATCCTAGTACAATAGGCTCAGTCTGAAAGAAAACTCTACAGTATTGTCAAAATCATGGGTCAATAGTTCCATTTATGTGTCTCCATGGCATAGGAGCCAATGTGGTGTAATGGTTTGAGTGTTGGACTAGAACTCCAGGGGACCAGGGTTCAAATCCTCACTTGACCATGGTAAGCCACTGTGTGACTGTGTGCAAATCATACTCTCTCAGCTTTGGAGGAAGACAATGGCAAACCCATTCTGAATATATTTTGCCAACAAAATCCTATCATAGGGTCGCTATAAGCCAGCAGTGACTTGGAGGCATACAACCAAGAAGTGAATTGGTGGTTTTCCTGTTTCAATTATAACTTTGATGTTTTATCTGTATTTTAGTGTTAGCTGTCTTGAGCACTATTTTCAGTGAAAAGGTGAAATATATATTTAATAAATAAATAGTGCCAAGAACGGGGGGTGGGGTGGGGTGGGGTGGGTGTTGCTGCTTTTATATGCTTATCATGTGCTGGTTTTCTAACTGTGGTAAGATCTCCTTCCCCCCTGGAATTTTAAGCTCTTCAACAGGAGTCTTGAACCTTCCCAGCTCCCCCCCCCCAAAAAAAAAAAGAATACTGATTTAACAAACTCCTGTTTGTTTGCCTGTTCATTTCCCTGTGGTTACTCTATATGATTTTTATAATAACATTCAACAGTATTAAAATAGTCAAACAAACTTAATTTAGCCACAGATTAACTACTGATCTTGTTTACATTCAAGGTCTTGATGTGCAATGGTAACCTGTCATCACACCAACCATAGTTGAAGTTGGTCTCATGCTTTAGGAGGTCATTGCCTGTATATTTTGCAATCTAATCCCAGCATTTTCTAAAGGTTCAGATCTGTTGGCTCCATGCAGTATGTGTGAGTGAGCCGAAGTCATAACTATTTTCATTATGCCCTACATCTGGAGTTACATCACAGCTTTGCATTAAAAACAGAATTCCTAACCACTGCGTTTTATTGAAGGTTCATAGCATTTTTAAAAATCATGTTAGAAGAGGAAAATCCTTCTGCAATTCCCTTTATAGTTGGAGATCAACCCATCTGCATTTTGTCATGTTCTGTTCACTTCTAATTTTGGCAAAACTAACTTTTTTATAGACCCTTGTTCCCTTTTACTTTTTGTCTAGTATTTCAGTATGTGGATTTTAAGATGGATGTTTCAAATGTTCAACACATGAAAAATGTGTTTGAAATGTGCTTTCTAGTGTTCCTCAGATACACTGCAGAAGTAATGATGTGTCAGGATCACCCAGGATGGGCTTCCGGGATGGGAAATGAAGTAAACTAAGGGCCTTTGCAGACTGCCAGAAATAGTGCAAACTGAGTCCACTTTAGGGCTTAGGGTTAGTGCTAGGGAATCATGGGAATTGTTTTTTTCCTGAGACATTGAGTCTTCTCTGTCAGAGAGCTCTGGTGCCACAATAAAATACAGTTCCCACGATTCCCTAACCCTAATGCTAAAAGTGGACTCAATTTGCACTATTTCTGGCAATCTGCAAAGGCCCTAACTTACTGAAAATGATAAATTTGTCCATGCGGAAAAGATATGTTCTGTACTGGCCCCGTGATGCTCTGAGGAAGCCAGAGTGGAAACTGGAGACAGTTCATGTACCTTTAATGATTGTGTAGAAGAGAGACTTTCAGCAGGTTGCTTGTTACCAGGTTGTGTGGCAAGCAACATCTGCCGAAATTGCTTCTTCTGCACAATAATTAGAGCAGTCTCCAGTTTTCATTCTAGCCACCTAGATGAAACTGGGCCTTTGTCAATTAAAAATGGGGGCTATTTTGGTGCTATGCTTCCACTAACGCTTAGCTGCCAAGCAAAGGTTCATCGAGTGTTCAGTATCCATCTGGTAATGAGTTGTAGAATTTAATGGGGCCAGTTGTAATGATCTTCATATCTCTTCTGAGCTGAATCCTGCAGACCTTAAGCTAGTGATCACACCCCATTTCTTTCTCTTGGCCTATGGCTTGACAGACACCGATGGGGTCTTATTTATACATTGACACAGGCAAACAGTGATAATTCTACATTTCTCCCATTGAGTAGTTCCCACTTGGGGTTTGGTCTAGGGTTGCCAGAGTGACAACTGGAAACATACCTTTAATGGTTGTGTAGAAGGGGGAATTTCAGCAAGTGTTGCATGAAAGCAACACTTGCCGAAATTCTCTCTTCTTTACTACTATTAAAGGTACAGTAGCCACTCCACTTTTCACTACGGCAACCTTCGTTTGTTTTTTATTGGCTCCTAAATTCAAACAGTACTGTTTACCATTTAACAACACATTCACCATTGCATATGATTCCTCACCTGTCCCTTCCCTTGGCTTCCATTATTAGTGTGTACCTACTTGTTAACATCAGGCTCCAGGGCAGTTTGTACAATTAGATAGCGTAACCAATATTTAAAACAGTAGCACACCTATTTAAATCAGGTCTGAAGGCAAACACTGAAAGTACTTTGGTAATAGAAACATCCTGATGAGTTCCAGTGATTATGCAGATGTGTCATTAACCACAACAGGAGCTTTCATGGCATAAGTGATGAGTGGGAAGGTTTCCAGCCACGTAAGGGGGTGGCATAATGAAAAAAAATGGATTCAATGTGTAACCGTTTAGTAATCTGTCTTGCCAGTTCAGCAGTAGGCCTGCATCGCTTCAACAGTGAGATAAACCTTTCTGTTCTGGGCTTTCCACACAGCTTCAGAATTTCTCTTTGGTCCACACCAGTCAAAACAATGTCTTAGGAGATTATCACATGGGAGGCTTCCATCCTCCTCCCATCATTAAATCGCATTTAAATTTTCATAATAGTACGAGTGGGGTTCACACACCCCACATTTTCCTCCCATCCTTCTCTCATAATTAAAGCATAATTGAGACTTACCAGTGGACTTGTTCCATCAGTAAAGCTTCATTGAGCCGCCATTTGGCAATAACGGAACTCTGATCGTACTATTACAATGATTTAAACATAATTTAATGACAGGAGGAGGACGAAAGCCTCCCGTGTCTGCAACCTGAGCTGACAAATTATTGATGTATGAAAGAGGCATATATTATCAATTATTGAGTTTATTACAGTTTACTTTTTACCACATTGGGGTTTCCTATTTGGACCATCTGCCTCAAGCACCAAAAAAAGCTGGGCTGTCTCTGCCCCGTTTTTATTTTTTTATTTTCTTTCCTTGACCTCTGCTATTTCTGATTAACAGAAAAATGTGCACAGGGACACAAGTTAAAAGAATGTACAGCTAAATATATTTGTGTGGGTTTTTTTGGTTTTTTTTGTGCTGACACCTGTAAATCAGCCAAAGCTCAAGGTTTAAAGTATAGTTTTATGTACAGCAACAGTCAAGCTAGCCTAAACTTGCATGGGCATTTTAATTACAAATGAGGCAATTTTACAGAATAGGTAATTTTAAAGTCAGTTTAGATAATTCTTCATTAAAATCCACTGTAGATGAAAGCCAACTAAATAAGATTGTTAAACAGGTCTTCAGCTTAAAAACACCATGACTAATGTTTTCAAGGAAAATAGATCTTGTGTCTACAGTACATTTCACAGAATCAACCAACAACCAGATTCCAAAGGATTAAAAATGACAACAAAACTTTGGTTTGGAAAATATTCTGTCTTCTCAAGAGGGGTTTGTAGCTGAAATGTGCAGTATGTTTTCCATCATTAGAACAAAGGGCATATGAGAGGATTTTTCTTTGCCCATTCAGCAATAATAAAAGTAGAGGTTCCTGTATAAAGGTGTATATCATAAATGATAACTGCTTGGATATCTTAATGTTTTCTCTTAAACATATCCGGCACTTACCATAATTCTGCCATTTCATGTAACAAGACAGCAGGGAGAAGAGACTCTAGAACTCATAGAACTATAAAGTTGGAAAGAATCTTATAGGCCATCTAGAACAGACACACCCCATATTCAATGGAGGGGCCCTTTCATGCTACTCAATTATAGTACTATGGTTCCACTTTAACTGTCATGGCTCCATTCTTTGGAATCCTGGGACTTGGGGAGTTATATTTAGAATCTCAGCAAGAGACCTCTAGTACCTCACCAAACTACAAACCCAAGGATTTCATAGGATGCAATAGGATGTGGCAGATGAAGCCGAAACATAGTGCTATAACCATGTAGTGTGAAAGGGCCCCAGAAAATCCACAGCAAGAGCATCTCCAATGCATGTCTGTCTATTCTCTACTTGAAAACCTCCAGTCCTTGTTGAACTCCATGACATTAACTATTGTGTTGAAGTCTCTATGTCCCTTCCTTACACACTTATAAATTAATTTGTCGCCCCCTCTTAATTTTTGTTGTTGTTGTTGTTATTGTTGTTAAAGTGTACTTAATGGCTATATGGCTGCTACACTGAATTCTTCTTGAAAAGTTAAGACACGTCATTAGAAATATACAATCAGCAATAGATTATTTATTTATTCCACTTTTCTCTTTGCACAGGGCCCAAGAAAATGGCAGAATCTCATCAATTATATGTAGGAGCATTAGAAATGTAGCAAAGACATTTTGGTAAGGCATTGCAAGCACAATTGAGTCTCTTGTCTTTCAGACTGATTATAATTAAGCTTTGCGAGGTTATATCTATATTGTATATCTCAGCAGCGGTTTTGGCAAAACGTATTTGGTTGATGTGTGGCTACAGGGGTTTTTATAAAAGCTTTCTTTCTAGTATGGGATGTTGGCACAATGGATTAATAGCAATAATTCACATGATGCCCTTTTTAGATACAATCACATATATAAAATGTTCATATTCATACAAATGAATGCTTTGGAAATCTCTTCCAGATTTGATTTGAATGCAGGGAAATACTATTTTAGCTATACTATACTTTCCAAGACAAGGGCAGTAATAGTCTCAGTATTTTCTACAGTAGTCAGGCCTCATCTGGGTACTGTGTTCAGTTGGGGACACTTAATTTTAGGAAGGATATAGACAAGTTGGAGCAGGTTCAGAGAAAGGCAACAAGGATGATAAGAAGATATATGGAGAACAAGGTTGAAGGAGTTGGGCATGTTCAGCATGGTGAAGAGAAAGCTGAGGTGTGATATGACTGCACTCTTCCAATACTTCAAGAGCAGTCACAAAAAATGATCTGTTCTCTATTGCCCCAGAGGGTAGGACCAAGTCTAATGGACCAGGAGAGCAGATTTTGAACTTTAAAAGGAATTACATAACAGTAAAAGCTGTTTGACAATGCAAACAATTACCTAGAGAGTTGATGGGGTCTCTTTCTCTGAACATTTTCAAAAAGAAGCTGGACAGCAATCTGTAGGGGATGCTCTAGCTCAGGGGTAGGCAACCTTTTTGAGACGGGGGCCGGGTTGCTGTCCCTCAGACAATTGGGGGGCCGAAGCACCAAAAATAAATAAATAAATAAATAAATAAATAAATATAAAAATAATTTTTTAAAAATTTAAAAATTTAAAAAATATGCATGCACACTCTCTCAGCCCCAGAAAAGCCATGGCAAAACCCCTGTGGAGATTTTGCCAAGAAAACCCCAAGAACAAGTAATAACAACAATAATCAATATCATTATGGCGGGCAGCGGCAGGACTGGCCTGGGGCCGGTCCAAAGGCCTCAGGGGGCCGCATCTGGCCCCCAGGCCTTAGGTTGCCTACCCCTGCTCTAGATAGCTGGATTTCCAGCACCTAATGAGGGGATGGATTTGATGGCCACCCCACTTTATGATTCTGATTTCCTGCAAGTTATATGATTTTGTGATTACATGGTTCTGTGACCACTGCATAAAAATGATACCGTTTGTTTGGTGCTAAGCAAATGGGAAAACTCTCTGAAATCTGAAAGAAATTGTCACCATTTAAATTTTTCTCACTGTATGGCAACAGAAAGGGATAGCCAACAACACAATTTTCTTTTTTCATGGACATTTTTGTACATTCATATGTATCTAACTTTAAAAATGCATCAGTTTTGTCCACTTACTAAACTTCATATGTTTTCATAAACTTTAGCTCTAGATTCTATGTAATTCCAATTAAGATTTAAGCTTATCAAGGGTCCAAAACTCGCTGCAGAAATAATCCAGTTTGAGACCAGTTTAACTGACCTGTGTCAATGCTAGGGAATCCTAGGAATTGTAGTTTATTGTGGCCCCAGAGCTCTCTGACAAAGAAAGCTAAATGTCTCACAAAACTACAGTTGCCAAAATTTCCAAGTATTGAGCCAGAGTAGTTAAAGTGGTCTCAAACTGGCTTATTTTTGCAGTGTGTTTTGGGCCCAGGATACATGGAAGATAGTTTCATTATTCCATCACTGTATTTGAAATTGTGTTCTTTTGTTCTTTTTGTGTTATGACTTGCACAGACACCAGATAATCACAGGTTAGCTTTCCAGTAACTAAAAAAGTTCTGGGTGGTGCTTTGTGTGTGCACTCGCAGTGTGCAGACATATAAAAATCCAAGAAGCCACATTTCACCACAGATTTAGAAATATATATCTAGAATTTTGCATAAAACAGAATAAAAATATAATTATCCATATTTTTGTTTCATTTAAATTGAACCTATGTCCTTATTCTGTTTTTAGACTTCAGAGAACAAAATACATAGTTAATGTCATGTAGGATCTATTTGTTCAGCATACAAGATAGGTTGATAAAATGAAACTTTGCCTTACCCCCTTGCCAATTGGAAACTATTCCATTACTCTGTATGCTATTTTAATGACAGCCTCTTGCCCTGAGTATAGGTTATACATCAGGATAATAAAATGTTGTGATCCATCCATTTATTTTTAATTATCCACACAATCAAAGACTTTGATTTATAAAGCATAGGCTGATTTTCTTCTGAAATTCTTTGGTGTGTTCCATTATCCAATCTATCTTTGCAATATGATCCTTAGTGCCTCTTCCTTTTCTGAACCCAGCTTGGATCTTTGGCATTTCTTATTCCATATATGGTGAAAGTCATTGTTGTAAAATTTTGAGCATCACTCTTCTTCCATGTGATTAACACAATGGTACTATGGGAACTACAAGCCTTGGTGTCCCCTTTCTTGGGGATTGCAATGTATATTTAGCATTTCCAATCTGTGAGCCAATTTGTTTGTTTTCTATATTTGTTGGCAGATTTTTGTTAGAGGTTGAGTGGATTCTATCTCTGTAGATTAAAAGAATTGTATTGGTATGCCATCTGTTCCTGTTAATTTATTTCTGCCACGTGCTTTAGTGCTACTTCCGTATTACTTTCTAAAATTGTGGGTTGAACCTCAAATGGTTTTTCCTTGAATTAATCTGTAATTCTTTCATGCCTTTTATATAGTGTTTCAGTGTATTGTTTCCATCATTTTTTAATTTGTACTTGGTCAAGGTGTCTCTCCATGTCTTCCCTTGTCATAGATATGGAGGGCCACCTATATCAGTAACAATCCATGAATGTTGGAACTCATTCCCTTATTATTTCCTTTTAACTTCAGACATTAATTTTCAATGATACTTTAGGTTCTGGTCCTTTTTATTGATCAACTTGATGGCAAAGCTTTGTTTTTGAAAAATATGAAGCCAGAGAAAATGAATTTCATAAATTTATTTTGTTGTCTCTTTGAAATAGATTTTAGTCTAAATATCAGAAGTCTCAGGAGTTGTCTGCACAGGCTGAAAGAAAGCCCTGCTCCATTTCACAAATCACTTGTTTAGTCAACTTATGTGGCCAAAATGGGAGGAAAATGGACCCAAACCATGCTCCGGGTTTTAATACTGAAACAAAATAAATCCTGGTTAGCTGTGGTTCAAACTGGAAAGAGTGAACTATTTCACAAGCATTTGAACAGTGTGCCAGTGTGGAAACAGGAGAGGGGCCAGGTGGCCAGCAGAAATGGTCAGGAGCAGGTGACCTGGGCTGGGAAAGCCACTGGAACCATTGGTGGCCATACTTTTTTTGTTGCCTGCTTGTGAATTGATAGCACAAGTACACAAATGTTTAGCTGTGCCATTGACCTGTTGCACACCTCATGGAGTGAAATTATGACAAACATGCCAGGTAATCAACAATACAATGGATTTAATAAAAACATAAACAAACTGGCTGATCCAACAGGGGACCATGGTAGGGAAGGGGGAGAAAAGAGGTATGTACTGGGGGGCAGCATGATTGTACTGTGCCAATGTGTCACTGGGCACATTGGTGTGCCATACAGGTAGTCAATCAATTGTGCAATTGAGTGGCCAGTTATGCGGGGCATCCAGTGGGCTGGTGACTGCTTGGGACAAGTGAGGTGATTGGCATTTTTGTCCCACTTTTTGTGGAGGGAAATTAGAAATTTTCAGAATTTTTTTCAAAAAGTAATATTAGCATTCTTTATAGATTGAAATGTACCTTCATTTTTCTGGAACATAAAATGAATTATATACACTATGTAATAAAATTATGTAATTTTCTTTGGCACAAAATTAGCATGTTGAGAGCATTAAAGGTACAGTTTATTCAGACAATAATTTTAATTTAACAGGTTAAATTACAAAATTCTGAATTGTAAGAGACCTCTTTGGTTTTGCCACTTAGAGCAAGCAAAAACCAATAAAAAACAGAAGAAAGCATTGACATTATTAAAACAGAGAAAATGATTTTGTTTCTCTAGTCTTCCATAATGTCACATAGATATAAAATATTCATTCTCGTAAAAAGAAATGAGAAAAGTTGCCAAAGCAGGAATTGCAAAGACCAGGCAGTGTACATTGCCTTACCTAAAAGTGTTCCTTTTTCATAGTTCGTAGACATAATTTTGGAGAGTATATATAAGGACACTTTGTTTTGATTATTTTACTCATCACTCTGAAAGAAAATATTCCGTAATCTAAGATTTCTACTTTTTACCTCTTTTCTCCCCATTTTTTTCCAGGAAAAAAGGCATCAGGGGAAAAAATAAAAAAACTGTCACACACCCACACCCCACACACATTTTCAAGTTTTTTCCCCCTGGGCCTTCATGTTTCTATCTAAGATGCTTTAAACTCTGCACTCAACTGTTTTCTTGCACTCATGAGCAATCAAGATGCATTATAATTTTTGTTATTATATTTATGTTCTGCCTTTTCCCCAAATTTGGAATTTGTTGTTGTTTTTAACTGCCTTCCCCTTGATCTCGACCCATGGCGGCCTTATGGATGAGACGTCCCCCTGTCCTCTACTGCTCTGCCCAGCTCCTGTAAACTCATATTTGTGGTCTCTTTAATAAAGTCCATCCATCTAGCATGTGGCCTTCCTCTCTTTGTA
Organism: Phrynosoma blainvillii; assembly: GCA_026167975.1. Lineage (NCBI taxonomy): Eukaryota > Metazoa > Chordata > Lepidosauria > Squamata > Phrynosomatidae > Phrynosoma > Phrynosoma blainvillii. Next base: position 68,191,296 of record JANUYF010000001.1, on the reverse strand, counting down.
CTTCCCTCCACCTTTCCTAACATTATTGTCTTTTCCAACGATTCATGCCTTCTCATGATGTGTCCAAAGTACGACGGTCTAAGTATCATCATCTTGGCTTCTAGGGATATCTCTGGCTTGATCTGCTCTAGGACCCATTTGTTTGCCCTTTGGCTGTCCATGGAATCATCAGCACTCTGTAAAAACACTGTAATTTGGAATTACAGGTGACTTGTTGGGATTCAAGGACCAATATATATATATATATATATATATATATATATATATATACATCAGAACTATATTACTGCACATGACAGCCTAATTCAGTGGAGGAAAACTTCATAACAATGACCCAGATAGACACAGTTTGAACAAAACACCACTGACATACACAATTTAATTAAATTATCTTTTTATAAAATATATAAATTATAAATGTTCAGTAATGGCATAACTTTCAAACAATTTCTTCCTCCCCATTTATTTGATATATTTTAAAAAAAATTCTCAACATTGACATTCATACAGATGCAAGCTGCTTGCTGATAACTCATCACAGAATGTTGAATTAACACATGACATATTTGTATTTAATTAAGTTGTTTAAGGATATGCTAAATCCTTTTCTGTCAATTTTAGTTACTTATAAAGTTGCAAAGTTGTGGCCACATGAAATGGTAATGGCAGTCCAAATTATTCTTCATCTTCTGTTGTGGGTGGTGAGGCAAAGAGATGGACAGTGGGAGGATGTGTTCTACAGCAGAGGCTAGCATTTTGTAGCACGCAGATGACATTTTAAAGGTGGCAAGGACTATCCAATCACTTTTGATAAATAGCAAGGTAGAACTATTTTAAAAAAAAGAAAATGTAATTATAACAGCAGTGACAAACTCCTTTGGAAGCATCAGAATTATAAATGTGAAAAGTTACTAGACAAATGTTTCCCGCTCATTGACTTTATAAACCAAGACAGAAACAAGAGAAGACAACCTCCATCTCATCTGAACCTTTGGTTGGACATTCTGGACTAAATTTACACAAAGACAGCATTGGACTTTAAAATGACCGCTTACATTGCACAGAACCCAAGAAGGAGACCCGCAACACAATTCAAAGTTGTGAGATGAATTGTTTTATTTTGCTTTATTGTTGTTCTATGTTTTGTACACAGTTGTTTACTTATCATAATAATTTTTTTAAAAAATAAATGTTAAAAAACTACAACATCCCAACTGAGCAGTATGGTGTTGCATTTTCCAGTGGGTACCTTTGGCTTCTTTTTGGCCAACATTGATATCCATCTCAGGTAATTTTCATATTACATACAGCCCCAGTTTAATATGCCCAAATGGCCAGCCAGTCTTCTGGATAGCTGCCTAAAACACTGGAATTTTAGGTCACACACACAGAGTTTAATCTTTAGCATCGTGGTCTTGTCTGCTCCTTTTTTCCAGCTCAATTTACTTAATTTGTCTGTTTCTCTGTTATAATCTGCTGAGGTCTGGACCAGCCTCTTGGCCTTTTGCCCAGTTTGAATTTTGTCTGATTCTGGTTTATCTTTCAGCAGTGGTATGGGTTCTAATCTAGAAGGCAGACATGCTCCCAGATGACTGATTCTGGCCCTTAGTCAGACATATGCTTATCACTTCCATTTGTTGTTTGAAAGAATTAGGTTAGAGTAAGCCTATGCCTGAACTGTAACATATCAGACATCCGTTGTGGACTCACACTTTGTTGTAATGCTATGGGTCGGTAAAATGAGGGCATGGCCTCCCAAATAAGAGTTATGCCCCTCCCATGAAATTTTTCACCAGTCCTCAAATTTTCTAGCATTGCAGAAGGTGAGGCACTAAAAATCACTCACACATTATATTTTCTGTATTCACATTTCCTCACTAACTTGGCCTACCCATTTTCTTTGGATGCTTAAATCCTGTTTCTAAATGCTCAACAGAAATATTACTGCAGTGCTATAAATGTGGGGGCCAAGAGCAAATATCTTTTAAGGGGCAGAATTCTTATCAGAGAGACAATACTTTCATTTCGCCGCACCCCCCATAGCTACCCCCTAGGCTCACATAATGGGATACTGTTTTGAGAGGGAGGAAACAGCACACAGGAAAAAAGATGGGGAGGGGATACTATAGCCTACTCTTCTGTGTACAGATGCTTCTTAGGTGTGTGCGTATGTGAATCTTCATTGTCACAAGTACTGGAGTCCAGCCTTATCATCTCATCTCCTTTTCACAGAAACATCTGTCATTTGGATAATTAGCCTAGAGCTCCTTATTTCATTTGTTGTTGTTAATTGCCATCAAGTCAACTTCACTTTATGGCGACTCTATGAATGACAGACTTCTAAGTTACTCTATCATTAACAGCCCTGCTCAGGTCCTGCAGATTCAGGGCTATAGATTGCTTGACTGGGTTAATATCCATCTGGAATGTGATCTTCCTCTTTTGCTACTACCCTCTACCTTACCAAACATTATTGTCTTTTCTAGTGAGTCTTGTCTTCTTGTTATTTGTTCAAAGCACGACAGTCTCAGTTTAATCATTTGGTTCCTAGAGAGAGTTCAGGCTTAATTTGCTCAAGGGCCATCTTTTTAACAGTCCATAGTATTCATAGAACTTTTCTTCAATGTCACATTTCAAATGAGTTGATTTTCTTTTTATCAGCTTTCTTCACTGTCCAGCTTTTACAACCATACATATAAACTGGAAATATGATGGCAAGGACAATCTTGACTTCACTATTCAATGATATATCTTTACAATTCTGGTTCTTGTCTCATTCCTTCATAGCTGCCTATCCAAGTTCTAATCTTCTGATTTCTTTACTGCAGTCTCATTCTAATCAGTAATTGAACAAAGGCATGGAAAATCTTTTAATTAGTTCAGTGTCTTCATCATCTACTTTAAAGTACGTAATGTATAACATCTGCAGTCATTATTTTTTTTTAATGTTCAATCTAAACCTGCCTTTGCACTTTCTTCCATGTCTTTCTTCAGTAGTTGTTCCAAGTCTCTCTTGTTTTCTGCTAGTAGCACTGTGCTGTCATCTGCCAATCTAAAATTGTTGATGTTCCCTCCTCCAGTGTCTACGCCTCCTTCCAGTTTGAAGCAGCTCTATTGGGGGATTTATTTCTCCCAAATGCCCCAAAAGCTTCCACTTTACTTTCTGAAATTGTAAGTTCATATTTGAATGGTACTTCATTGAATGGATCTGTCATCTTTTTTGATATAGCTCTTCAGAGTACTTTCCCCATTATCTTTTTATTTCTTCTGGATCGCATAGTATATTCCCCGGCTAGTCATAGTGCACCTCACTCTTTCCCTTTGATTTCCCTTTGATTTCTCAGCACTAACAGGTCTTAGCTGTAGTGCCACTACTGTTGTCTCTGGCCGGTCCTCCACCAGTGTAACCCAGTAGCTGTTTGGTTCCTCAGAAAAAGCCTGTCTGATATGGGGCACTCTACTAGCAGCACTGTTGCTGTCAGCATAGTCTCCTGCCTCACAGGGGCATCCCACCACTGCAGAAAGTTAGTGCCATGATGGGATTAACTCATTAGCTCATTATTATTTACGACCTGACATTGCAGGGAAGGAAGCTCTTGGTAGCACTCCCCCAGCTTTACCCTTTGGTACCTCTGATGTGCTATGAAGACAGCAGAAGCATGGGTTGTTTTTTTTGGCAAATTATGTGCATACAAGAGAAACCTATGCATACAATACATCTGTACTCTGTGGCATGTGCCACACTGTATATTGATTTGGATCATTTTTTGATGATGATGATGATGATGATGATAATAATAATAATACAGAAGATCAGAGACATTTGAATTTGGACATTTTGTGTTCTGCATTTTGCATACTAAATTGCCTAGTCTGTGGCCTTAGAGAAGTCACAACATTATCGCCTTCATCTAACATCTTTTAGAAATGGTGTGTGTGTGTATGGGCAGCAAGCGAGAGAAAGAGAGTAGTGGAGGAAGATTAAAAATGTTATATATATATATATATATATATATATATATATATATATCTTCATAAGCATATATGTGTAGATTTGAAGATATTGTCAAATTGTTTATTTGTAGTGTATTTGTATTTTTAACACCACCTTGTCTCAGAACAGCCACTTTGCATTCCCAGCCTTTCCATGTTATCTCTTCCCCGAAATCATATTGACCTGTAGCCTACTGCATATCTATTTCCCCCTCAATCCCGTTTGTATCTATAACCCCCTTTTCCCTGATCCCTGTCTGTCCATGCTGGACAACACAACCCTATCACCATTTTTGGATCTTGTGCCCCCACTATAGAAGCATGCATGTAGATATCCCAACTACTGTTCCTCCTGCAGAGAATGATGCCATGCATTTCACGAATGGCGGAAACAACCTGTGCATAGAAACAACCTGTGCATAGATGAAATGTTAGCAGCAGTTACCTCTGCAGTGAGCAGCAGCGATGGAGGCCAAGGTGGCTATGTAGCAGTGGGGTCATGGGGAATGCAAGGGGTGTGGACCACACTGGGTGACACCTAGAAGAGGGGGTGACATCCAGTTGGTTCCCACTTTGGTGCAGGAGGGGGTGCACACACCCTTGCTGGCTGCTCCATCCAGGGAGAAAGCCTAGGAATGGAGAAGCAGAGGGGAGCATGCGCATCCTTCCCACGCTGGATGACACCATAGTTAGTGACATCCCTGCTATGGAGCTCAACATACATAAATAGTCCAGAGTCTCAGAATATTTTTTTTAAAAAAATGTTTACAGTGAGACTGTGTGGTAATGCATACGCTGAGCTGGAAAGAAACAATGGGTAGCTCACATGGGGAAAAAAATACACATCTGATATAGGTGACCACAATATAGCCCCATTATACCCAAGATATGCCTCTGGGTCTAAACTAGGGCATGGGACTATATGTTAAAAAGACAAGACAAATACTTCTTATGGGGTAAAAAATATCCATCATAAAACATTATGCTTTCTACCATGCGTTGAAGCTCTGAGGGTTGGAAAAAATCAGGGTTTGACTCAGAGGGTCAGTGAATATCATGTGTCAAGATAGGGCAAAGAAATGGCAGCCCCATGCAGACTGGACCCTAATAACCCCAGGGAACTTTCCTTGTGGGTGCTGAATGCACAAAACACAGGTCTTTGCTTCATTTGCTTACCCTTTGTGGAGTATCCTTGAGGATCCAAGGATCCTTAAGATAAAGAACTGCCCCACATGCAGAAAAGTGTGTATGTATGTGTTTGTGTGGTTTTAAAATAGGAGAGATGGCAGATAGTGGTAACTGACAACTGAAAATATACCAGACCTCAGCTGAAAGTGTGTTCAGTTTGAAGAAACTTTGCCTGAAGTTCCCTCTTGTTACCTTCCATAAAACATATGAGTCATCCTTGCTGTATTAATGGGGTTACTCGCCAATTTACATCTGGATTCATGCCTGTTTACCCTGCAGGATAAAGAGATAAAACAGCTGTATTTAAAAATAGTTTCCACTGACTCTGCAGGCTCTTGGGCCAAAACCTTTCAGAAACCATAGCCCTTTTCAGAATGACAGAATATTTATCACACTATTTTATATAAATGGTTTCAACAGCCATGTTTGACAATGGCAGGCTAGGACCTGAGAATGCAGATAACAAGTGACCTGCTTCTTTTCAGAGGCTGTTAAGTAACCTCAGGCTGCCAGATGTCTGTTTTCAAATATCTTTCAGATACCATTCCTATTAGTTAAAATAGGGAGGAAGCCATTTTATAATCAGCAGCAAATGTTTGGTCAGACTAAAAAGATGGTCACAGGAGCTTTGCATACATGCCGAGGAGTAAGCTTTTACTGAATTCTTTGGGATCTATATCTGAATAAAAGCAGCTAGTTTGTCACAGATACTTTGGGCCTTTGCAGACTGCCAGAAATAGTGCAAATTGAGTCCACTTGAACTGCCCTGACTCAGTGCTAGGGAATCATGGGAACTGTAATTTATTGTGGCACCAGAGCTCTCTGACAGAGAAGGCTCAATGTCTCAGAAAAAAAAATACAATTCCCATGATTCCCTAGCACTGAGTCAGGGCAGTTAAAGTAGACTCAATATGCACTATTTCTGGCAGTCTGCAAAGGTCCTTTATCTGTTGGCAGTTGCAGCAAGCTGCTTCATTTCTGTGTAACAGAGTTTTTAAAAGTGCCAACAGTAAAGTTAAGATTTATTGAGAGGAGGTTTGCTGTTCCCTTCCTTTTAGGCTGAGAGAGTGTGACTTGCCCAAGATCACACAGTGGGTTTCTAAGTTGAGGGAGGATTGAACTCTGGATTCTTGGTCTTGAAGTCCAACATTCAAACCTCTACACCACGCTGACTCTCTAAAAAGTCACTTGCTACTCCCAGGATAGTAGACCCATTGAATCAATTATAGAATCATAGAGTTGGAAGAGACCACAAAGGCCATCCAGTCCAACCCCCTGCCATGCAGGAACTCAAAATCAAACCATCCCTGACAGGTGGCCATCCAGCCTCTGTTTAAAGACCTTCAAAGAAGGAGACTCCACCACTCTCCAAGGGAGTGTGTTCCACTGTCGAACAGCTCTTACTGTCAAGAAGTTCCTCCTAATGTTGAGGTGGAATCTCTTTTCCTGTAGCTTGCATCCATTGTTCCAGATCCTGTTCTCAGGAGCAACAGAAAACAAGCTAGCAACCTCCTCAATATGACATCCCTTCAAATATTTAAAGAGGGCTATCATATCCCCTCTTAACCATCTCTTCTCTAGGCTAAACATATCCAGTTCCCTAAGTCGTTCTTCGTAGAGCATGGTTTCCAGAAACTTCACCATTTTAGTCACCCTCTGGACATGCTCCAGTTTTTCAACATCGTTTTTGAATTGTGGTGCCCAGAACTGGACACAGTATTCCAGGTGAGACCTGACTAATGCAGAATACAGTGGCACTATTACTTCCCTTGATCTAGTTACTATACTTCTATTGATGCAGCCTAAAATCGCATTGGCCTTTTTAGCTGCCGCATCACACTATTGGCTCATGTTCAACTTGTGGTCTACTAGGACTCCTAGATCCCTTTCACACGTAGTCTTGTTAAGCCATCTTATATCTATGCATTTCATTATTATTTTTTTGCCCTAAGTGCAGTATCTTACATTTCTCTGTGTTGAAATTCATTTTGTTACCTTTGGCCCAGCTTTCTAATCTATTAAGGTCAATAGATGAACATTAATTCACCATGTATGTAAATCCCAATAATTCAATGGGTTTATATTATATAGGGACTAGTAATCAGATATAAGCCTGTAATATAACGTTATAGTAAAACTTTAACATTCAAAATAGAAAAACATGAATTCATTAAAATATTAACTAGCGTGTATAAAGTCAGCTTGTTCTTTTGGAAGATTTTTTTCTAGCATCAGGATACACAAACAGTAGAGATGCAAGCATTTTGGGGAGTTGTTTTTTGTTTGTTTGTTTGGTTGGTTTTTTAGCACATTCGAAGTCATGTTAGTTCCCCCTTTAGAACCTTTTCTGGACTCTGAGTGAAAACATAGCAATAAACCAACAGTGTAACTATTGAAACGTATCAGTTAAAAGCCATTGAAACAGGTGAGCTAAGGATTAAATAATTCACAAGTTACCATTTTGGTAACAAAGGTTTAACCATGGTACATTTAATAAAAAAACATAACAAGGGGAAATAAATTTACTTTATTGGTACAATGAGGTTTCTAGTTGCAAGTTATAGATCTGGAACATTTTTAGTTAATTTTAAAAGTTACTTTTAAAAGGCACTTTTAGAGATATATTGACTGGAATTTTCCATGCTTTATTTCATTCCCGTATCCATTCCAAGTATTTTTGGAAAAGTAACCCTAGTAACAAGTAATGCTTGAACACTGTACTAAGCAATTAAAATGAATTACATTGTGCAACGGAAGCAAATTACTTTTGAAAAGCAGCTTTCCAAGCCCTATGTCTAGTATCTGCCCAGACTAAAGGCCTAAGCAGACTGCCAGAAATAGTGCACATTAAATTGAGGCACTGCCCTGGCTCAGTGCTAGGGAGTCATGGGAATTGTATTTTTTTCTGGGACATTGAGCCTTCTCTGTCAGAGAGCTCTGGTGCCACAATAAATTACAGTTCCCATGATTCCCTAGCACTGAGCCGGGGCAGTGCCTCAATTTAATGTGCACTATTTCTGGCAGTCTGCTTAGGCCCTAATTTAATCTTAAAGGCAGGTCAAGTAGGGCCTCTGATGCTGATCCTAAAGCATAGGCAAGTTCATACAGGCACAGTGAGTTTTTCAAGTACAGTCTTTAAAGCTGGCAGAGATACTGCATACCAACTTAACAAATATATATGTAGGATAAAAATGAAATTCATGAGTATTTGACTGCAGAAGAAACCAGTGACGCTTGGGGCTGTGAACTCAGTGGGGCAGTGAATCTGCCCAAGGGGTAAGTCCAAACTATCCAGTGAACCCTATCCCCCATGTAGATCCAGCACCTCAAACAGGACCTATGGAGGTCAGATTTAGGGTGTATCCACACTGCACTTTAACAAGCATGGATTTATTCTAAGTATTCCTGGGATTTGTAGTGTTATGAAGTACTTAGAATTCTCTGCCAGGTTTCTGATGCTGTAGGTAAGTGGATTCAAAGTGCTCCTTCCCAAAAACCCAGGATTCCAAAGGATGGAGCCATGATACTGAAAGCGGTATCAAACTGCTGTAATGGTGCAGTGTGAATGAACACCAGAACGCAGAGTGGATTCACAAACCCACTGACATAAAAGCTTCCGGCTGTTACTAGAAGAAACCCTTCCTGTAAAATGAAACCTATTTCTTCCATGTTTGTATCTACAAGACCTTGTCACAAACCCAGATGTCAACTCTACCGACTCATCTACTTGGGAAATGTCATCAGAGGATCTAATCGCATAATATTAGAGGCACTTTCACTTGCTCATCCTCCAATGTGATATATGCCACCCTCTGTCAACAATTCCCCTCAGTACTCTACATTGGTCAAATAGGCCAGTCTCTGTGCCAGAGGATAAAGGAACATAGATCAGATATTAGGAATGGAAATACACACACAAAAGTTGCAGAACATATCAATCTTCTTGAGCGTTCTATCTCTGACCTCAGGACAGTAGTCCTTGAACAAAAAAACTACAAAAAAAGATTGGGAAGAGAAACAGCTGAATTACAATATATCCATAAACTCCAATCCATCAATAGTGAGTTGAACAGAGACAATGGCTTCCTGGTACAATATACATATTATAACACTGGTTAACACCTAGCCTCACAAGGACTCTCTTAGCCAGTTGATCATATCTCCTTTCTGGTTCCCAGTGTGCACACACTACATACCAAAACTTCTTCCACCATTCCTATGGTCATCCACCCATCCTGGCCTTAGGCAACATCTTTCCTCCTGCCTTTGTCCCTCAACTACCATAGTTAAAATTGTCACCACATCATACAATTTGATTAAAAAGGTCCTTCCTGGGCAACACTTCACTCCATCATGCCTTGAATCCCATTAGCCATCTTGAATCCCATTTTGGGAGAAAGGTGGGATATAAATCCACTAAATAAATAAATGTGAGGAAGGAGACCAGGTCTACAAAAGTTTATGCTGCAACTTCTTTTGCATGATTAGTCTCAAAGTTGCTACAAGATCCCTTTGCAACACTAATAATTGTAATGGTTTCATTGGTTAAGTTATCATTAATCAACTCACCACTGAAATAAGTTGAGGACATTACTTGGGATTAGAGACAATGACAAAGAGGATGTTGCTGTCAACTGATTGTTGTACATGTCTATTATTTCATAGGTCTCTTTTAATATTTTATTTTATTATTTATTTATTAAAATATTTATATCTTGCCCATTATCCAAAAATTTCAGAACAGCATAGAATAAACCTAATATAACAGATTTAAAATAGTGTAAATAATTAAAATAGTTTAAAAAGCTAAAAATGTATTAAACAATTAACAAATTAAGAGACAGAACAAAGGGTTAAATAGTTTTAAATAGTTTAGATGAACTGAATCCATGTGCCTGGGAGGGTTTTTATAAAATCAATTAGTTGCTTTCATCAACAACTATGTTTTTACTTGGTGCCAAACAGCAGCAATTTTGGTGCCAATTGGGTCTCCAAGAAGAGTGGGACAAATAAAGTGGAAAAGTCAACAGTGGGAAGTTTCACTGCTATATCTTGACTAGGGATGACATTTTTTCCTTTTCATTTTTGTGTGCAAGAACAAATAATTTCAGTTTTCCCCTGCTGCAAAAGATAATTTTGTGGGGGATAGTCTTTCATGATTGCTCATACTTCATGACTAAAGCGGGGGAAACCTTTGGTGGAATAAAAACATGATTTTGTGTGTGTGTGTGTGTGTGTGTGTGTGTGCAACTCCTATTTTTTAACACAGGAATCTGTTTTATGCAAAACACAGGGTCATCTGCACTGTAGAAATAATGTAGTTTGACACCACTTTAAGTGCTGTGGCTCAATTCTACCGAATCCTGGGATTTGTAGTTTTACAAAGTCTTTCATATTCTTTGCCTTATAAAATTACAAATCCCAGAATTCTGTAGGATGGAGCGATGGCAGTTAAAGTGGTGTCAAATTGCATTATGTCTACAGTGCAGTTGCACCCACATTTTCCTGCACAGAAATGTTGTTTTCAAAGATAAGAGAATGTGCAAGTTCCATCCCTAATCCTGCCTCACTACTATGGAAAATATAAAACATTGGTAGTACTGTATAACTGTGGCTCAAGACGCTGACTCTGTTGATTCCAAGATTGGCAAGTTGGCAGTTTGAGGCCCAGGTGCTGTATGATGGGGTGAGCTCTTGTCACTAGTCCCAGTTTCTGCCAACCTAGCAGTTTGAAAGAATGCAAATACAAGTAGATAAATAGGTACCACTTCAGTGGGAAGGTAAACAGCATTCTGTGCAATCATACTGGCCACATGATCACAGAGTAGTCTCTGATAACGCTGGCTCTTTAGCTTAGTAATAGAGATGAGCTCCACCCCCTATGGTCAGACATGACTTGACAACCTTGTCCAGGGGTAGGCAGCCTTTCTCCTTTAAGGGCCGAGGGACTTCAGCTCCCAGAATCCCAGGAGCTATTGGCCAACATGGGACTATTGGCCAACATGGCTGAGGCTTCTGGGAGCTGAAGTCCCTTGGCCTTTAAAGGGAAAGGTTGCCTACCCCTGACCTTGTCAGTGGGGAATACCTTTACCTTTTATAACTGTGGTTTTGCAGATTTTGTTCATTCCTGACAATTGGTCATGTTGACTGTGACCGTTGGAAACTGGAGTGTATCAACCTATGGAGCTCCACAGATTCCTACAAATAACATAAAAGTACATGCTAACTTTTAAATGTATTAATGCTATACTTTTTCCTCTTTAGTATATGCATAGCCCAGAAAATCATTTGGAGTGACTGATACAGTTCCAAGTTTGAAGCTCAGCAGAATTTGGCCAGGTCTTGTACAATAGACCATATCAGAGGTATGGGATACAACTACAACAAGTAACTGCTTGTACAGTTTGATTGAGCAAGGCAACCACAAGATAGCTGACATAGGGGGGTTGCAGACTGCCAGAAATAGTGTGAATTCAGTCCACTTTTAGGGTTAGGGTTAGTGCTAGGGAATCATGGGAACTGTTATTTTTCTTAGACATTGAGCCTTCTCTGTCAGACAACTCTGATGCCACAATAAAATACAGTTCCCATGGTTCCCTAACTCTAACCCTAACCCTAAAAGTGGACTGAATTCACACTATTTCTGGCAGTCTGCAACCCCCCTTACTTGCCTTCAGTGAAATTTGTTCTCTTATAATAGTGTGAATAGTACTTCTGCCCATCATGCTTGTACAGTGCATAGGTTTTTGTGGGTTTTCCGGGCTGTGTGGCCATGTTCTAGAAGAGTTTCTTTCTATTTCCAATATATGTACACGCACTTGTACAGTGCGTGTACATATATTGGAAGTATTAGCTTCCCTCTAAAAGAGAAAAGAAAAGCCAAGGGGCCATTCACAGTATGCAACAATAGCATTATGATCCCACTTTTTACTGCTGTGGTTCAACCCTGTAGAATCCTGGACTTTGCAGTTTAGGAAAGGACACAGTGGGCCCTAGGTATCTGCTGGAGTTTGGTTTCAGGATCCCCCATGGATACCAAAATCCATGGATGCTGAAGTCTCATTAAATACAATGAATAGTAAAATGGCAGCCCTTATATAAAATGGCAAAATCAAGGTTTGCTTTTTGGAATTGATATCTTATAAAAATATTTTCACCCTTTGGATGGTTGAATCCATGGATAATGAATATGTGGATTTGTTGTTGTTGTTAACCACCCTCAAGTTAATCTTGACTCATGGCGACCCTGTGGATGAGACATCTCCAAGACCTTTTGTCCTCCACTCCTCTTCCCAGTTTCTGAGATTCTTACCTGTGACCTCCTCAATTGAGTCCATCCATCTAACATGTGGTCTTCCTCTCTTCCTAATTCCTTCCACTTTCCCCAACATGATTGTCTTTTCTAATGAGTCATGTCTTACGATATGACCAAAGTACGACAGCCTCAACTTACCAGTAGTCATCTTTGTTTCCAGGCAAATTTCAGGCTTGATGTGTTCTAGGACCCACCTATTTGTTTTATTGGCTGTCCATGGGATCCTCAGCACTCTTTTCCAGCATCACATCTCAAATGAATTTATCTTCTTCCTGTCCATTTTCTTAACTGTCCAGCTCTCCCATCACCATACATGGTAATAGGAATACAATTGCTTGCACGATTCTGACTTTGGTGCTTAGTTGTTTATCTTTGCTCTTTAGGACCTTTTCTAGTTCTTTCATAGCTGCGTGGATACGGAGGGCCAATTGTATTTAGAATTCTCAATCACAGAGCTCTATTGCCTCACCTGGCTACAAGCTCCAGGATTACATAGGATGCAGCCATGGCAGTTAAAGTGGAATCATAGTACTATAATTGTGTGAAAGGGCCCTGGGAATGCTGAGTTTAAAGGAAGACTGTAGAACAAGGATGGGGAGCTTCAGGCTTAGAATCTGGCTCTGGCCTTCTTGCATTCCTTAGATGGCCACATCCACATCACCATCATACCGTAATTCAGTGGTTTCCCAGATTTTACATAGTTTTTCTTATATTCTAAAAGGATGAGATGATCTTTCTAATTCTTTGTTATGGCATTAGGAACTAATGCCATAACTAATTCTTTGTTATGGCATTAGGAACTTTAAGCAAAAGTGTGATACAATGTTTGGTAATATTTTGGAATGTGGTTCTCAAGTATATCTTCAAAACTGAATCCATCCATGATTGAGAGTGTGTGTAATATTATATCAAAAGCTTCAGTTTATATTCTGCTGTACAGTATAATTAGTTCATCTGACACTATTCCTTTTTAATTTTTTTTTGAGGCAAAGTGCAGCTTCATTTTGATATTTACTCTGTGCTGATTTTGTGCTTGGATATTGAAGAGCTGGACATAAAATTTTCCTTCTCTTTGAATACGTTGACCTGGGGGGAAAAATTCATTTCATATTGTAAGCAACCCAGCTAGGATAAAGATGTTGCCCCACACATTTCATATACTGCTTGGTCTTGCTGTGTAGACAAAATGGAGGTGTGTTGAACTGGTTCAGAACCAGCATTTCCTCTTTCCATTAACCTGAAGAAGCTTGCCAGTGACTTGAGGGTAATAGAAAGGCTCTTTGAACTTACAACTTATTTAAAAGCATCTTCCAAAAGAGTTAGTAAGCAAAGTGGCTTAATGGCCATTTATTAAGTGGGTGGCTGAATGGGTGCCATCACCCAAAGATGTCTGGCAGCTGACCCTGCAAGTTAATAACCACCTCCAGAAACATCAAAGTAGCCTCATCTTTAACCAGCTGTCATACTTTTTTCTGTCCAAGGTCCTAACATGTAGTGATTTATCATTCTTGAGGCTTGATTAGCTCTTGTTAGGTATCTAAGTAGGTACGTAGGTAGACATTTAGCAGAGCTTCAAAGTAATATGTTACAAGGAATGTAATTACCTGTAATGTGCTACTTTTCTTGGTAGCAAACTTGTAATGAAGTTACATTTCAAAAACATCACAGGGGTGAAGCTGTTTTATTGATGGAATGTGCAACAGCTTCTCATTTTAAACTTACTCGTAAAATGGCATACTTTTAGAGGCATTTTGACAGGGGCTTTTCAAATATGATCCACCCTAATGGATTTTTTTTTTTAAAAAAAGAATATCAATAAGGAAGACTAGTAATAATGAAGGCAAGCAATAATTATGGAGAATCATGCCAAGGTTCTCCATAAATGACCAGTGGTAGGATGATGATCTGGGACCCACTGCTCAGTTATGGAAGGCTTAAGCATATCATTATATTTATTCTTCCTGAAAGTCACTTTCCAAGTGCTGCTCTCATGTGTATCCCAAGATAAGGAAAAAGCAGAGCAGAATGTTTCTCTGGGTAGGATGTGCATGCAGAAGAACTATTTTAGATGATGGGTTATTTCAATTGTAGGTTGCAAAAGAAAAGCAAATAGAACAGTGAAGAAAGGGCAGGGAGCCTACTGAGATTGTTCTGCAGGAAGAAAGGCTGATAATACCATCACCAGAGATGAATGGAATGACACTTGCACTTCAAAGCTGCCTTGCAATTATTGCATGGGAGTCATGCATTGTCTCCCTTCCCCAAAGCCAGGCGTAGGCAACCTAAGGCCCGGGGGCTGGATGCGCCCCCCCCCAAGGCCTTTGGACTGGCCCCAGGCCAGTCCTGCCACCGCCGCAGCTGCCGCCCCCCGCCGCCTGCCATGATGATATTGATTATTGTTGTTATTATTTGTTCTTGGGGTTTTCTTGGAAAAATTTCCACAGGGGTTTTGCCATGGCTTTTCTGGGGCTGAGAGAGTGTGCATGCATTTTTTTTAAATTTCTTTTTTTATTTTTTATTTTTATTTATTTATTTATTTATTTTGGGTGCTTCGACCCCCCCCCCCCAATTGTCTGAGGGACAGCAACCCGGCCCCCAGCTCAAAAAGGTTGCCTACCCCTGCCCAAAGCCATTTCTTTGTGCTCTGGTCGTTTTGTTTCCACTTCAGTATTGTTATATGTATGATACTGGCAAAATAAGAGCAGGGTTTGAACATAAAGAGCCTATTTACACAGTACTTATAGCATTTTTAACTGTCATGGATCCAACCTATAGAATCCTGGGGTTGGTAAACTACTTAAAATTCTCTGCCAGAAAGCTCTAATGGTATAGTTCAAGAGATTACACTAGAGCTCTGAAGCAGAAATCGATAAGTTACCAAACTATAACTCCCAGAAATTCACACGGTGCAGCCATGACGGTAAAAGTGGCATCAAACTGCTGTAACAATTTAGGGTTTACACACTCTGCAGATGGTTTTGGATGCAGGCCTCCTATGCTGCTTTTTCATACTTAGTACTTATATTTCTGGTAAGGGGTAAAAAACCCCCAAACAGACTTCTGTTTGTGATGGGGGAAAATGTGACAATGTCTGAATCTCTGACCTATAGCATACTATAAAGGAAAGAGAATGACTGCAGAGAAGGCCAGATCTGGACACACATACTCATCCTGTTATCAGTGATACACCTGAATCCTATTGTTAATCCTAAATAACTAAAATAGGCCCACTGAATTAATATATTACCTATATGTTAAGTCGCTACTCAACAATTAATGCAGTGCCACCCTGTGCAAAGACTGGCCAAAAGGGCCGGCCTGGAGGTGAAGTCGGGGCGTGGTGAACACATGCCGGCCGCCCCGACTCCATCCTGATGCTGCTGTCACGCCACGCGCCCCACTGCACAGTGGGTGGTGTCAGGGCACTCTTTTGGCACAGCGTACAGACATGCTGTGCCAAAGAAGTGCAGAAAACCCACCACCATGGCGGCAAGGGTGGCTTTTTGCCACTTCATAAAGGAGCAGCATTTGCCAGCCCTTTTTGGAGTGGCAAAGTGCCAGATCGAGATTGCAGCATGCGTTTCCTGCGGCCCTGATCTGGCGCTCCCAGGGATGGCATGGAGTCACCCCTTAGGGGCCATCTGTAGATCCCCTGAGTTAACTTTTGTTGTGACTAACCAATAGGATTCAGGCCATAGATGGTAGCATTTGCCTGCAGTGCAACATTGTGATAAAAGTTCACATATTATTTTTTCCTATAGGAAGAAAGAACAGGAGATGCTCACTTCTTTGTAACATGAAATAGGGGTTCACTTGAATGGGCCATGAGAGTTAGGAGCTAATCTGCAGAGATGTATTCAAGTCTTTTACTCCATGTCTCAGGTAGTCTCTACCTTCAGGTCTCAAGTTGAATCTCAAGTCCTTGCAAGATACTTTCAAATTAAGTCTTGAGTCTCAAGTCTGGGAGCCAACTTTAAAAGGAAAAGGAAAGGAGGTGGGATGTGTTTCTCAGAGGGGAATAGCAAATGTGTTAGGCAAATGACTTGAGGTGGCAGTTAATGTTGGCAGTCTCTCCCTGCTGCACATCGGAAGAGCCTTCTAAAGCTATTCAAAGGTTTTAGAAGATCCTTACACCTCAGCCCAGTTGCCTAAAACATTTATACATGTTCCCCTCTGAGAAACACACCCTGCACTCAGTTGGCAAGTCTTACCTGCTGGTCAAAGTGAATGGCTCTAACAAATTGGTTGTTGGAAATATGCAAGTCACAAGTCACATCAAGTCAGTGCACCATTTATTGCAAGTCAAGTCCAAGTTGAGTAATTGAAACAACTTCAATTTGACTTGAGTCTGAGCCAATAGACTTGAGTCTACAGGACTGCTAATCTGCTTCCTGTGCCTGTTGACTCTCATCTATGATACAAGAAGTAAACTGTGCCCTTCTTAAATGTATTTCAGATTACCACCTGCTTACTTTTTCCTGTAAAACTCCATAAGAAACATTGGCTGACATCCTTTTGCTAGCATAACTAGAAGTTAGCACAGCATATTTTTCTGACATCATTCAAAAAGGTATTCAGTATCTATGCAATGCTTTCCCCCAGGCTATACAATAGGTGCCAAACAGTGCTTGAGCAAAGCAGCACTGCTGACCCAAATGGTCATTGACTGGCTGAGGGGTTGCACTTGAAGATCTCCCTTGTGCCATTACCTGGCTGTAGCCCACTGAAATGGAATTTGGGTTAGAACATGTGAAGTCATGTTAGAGTTCCCCTTCACCACCTGAGTAAGTATTATGGCAGAACATTACACTCCACCAGCATCAAATAGGCTATAAGTCACTGTGAGCTGATACCGACCTATTCTGCATAGTCCCCCTTTAACTGAATGTAGCCCCACCTTGGGATCTATTTCTTGATCATGCAGCTCTGTGACATTATGTGTAATGGTGACAGAGTGTGAAACTTGGCAAAGATTCACAGGCCCCTCCAGAGAGAGGCAATAGAGCGAAATCTCAAGCTGTGGCACAGGATCTTTATAATTGAGGAACTGTTACTTCCTAAGCCTTTCCAGATCACTGTAGTAGGAAGAGGTAAAGGTTTCCTCCCACCTATATTTTTATTTCCTGGCTTAAAAGATACTTCCCCTGATAGTTGGGATTCAAAGCAACCACATCGGTTTCAGACTGGCATAGCTGAGAAACCCAATCACTCAAGTGCAAGGTATAGCACTGAATCTCCATGCCCAGATCTAGGCCTGCTTCCTCCAAAACAGCTAATCAGAGTAGAGTATGACTATGAGAACTGTGGGTGCATGTTTTTCTGTCTATCTCATGCAAATGATGCTTTGAGAAATTAGAATTATTTTGCTTTGTTTGTCTCAGCTTTTATTAAATATTGAATGAATTATTGTGTTGTTATTTGCTGTCAAGTTGATTTTAACATATAGCAACCCAATGAATGAGACGTCCAAGAGCCTTGCAAATTCAGGGCCATGGCTTCTGATTGAATTAATACACCAGCTGTGCAATCTTCCTCTTTTCCTATTGCCTTTCACTTTCTTCCATACCCTCCATAGTAGCATCACAGGGTGTGTGCAGGCTGCACTGAGTGACACCCCAAAGGAGGGGGTGATACCTGGTCTCTCCCCGCTGCTTGCAGGCACTGTTTTGGCCCATGCGGGTGTTACTCTGCCCCACGGGGGCTTTTTTGCTCTCCGCGGGAGCTTTCCAGGCCCATACTGGCTCTCCCCAGGCCCATGCGGGTGCGGGTGCAGCTCTCACGAAAATCCTTCTGCCCTTGGACCTCCGGAAACCCACTGGAAGTCTGGGGCCGAAAGTCCTGCCCACCCCAGGAGTCCCATCCCCTGCACCATGTGTCACCCAATGGGATGCCACTGACCCTTCAACTGTCCCAGTTTGGCAGGGACAGTCCTATTAATCCACTGTCATCTCACTTTCCCAGCTACTTTTAAAATGGCTCCAGTTTCTTTCTCATCCTCCCACTTTCCTTCTTTGTCCTCAGCTTACTTCAGTTGCTGGAGACTGAGTTCAAAGTACAAAATTAGTTTGAACTCAATGAACTCAGGAAGGAGGAGAAGAGAGGAGTGGGTAGAATATCACCCTTCACAGTAGGCTCAGGCAAAAGCAAACTGCTGCAACCATTCTGGGCTTGTGCATTCTTTCTTATTAATAACTTCTGCCATTTTGAACACGCTCTGAAGTTTGTTACACATGTCCCAGTTTTCATCTGAAAAATCTTGGAGTGACTCATGTCACATCATTTCAAGGTATGTCCAAAGTATGACAGCTTCAGTTAGTCATCTGGGCTTTAGTGAGTGTTCAGACCCAATTTGTTTTAGGAGTAGAGTTGTCATGTTGGATATGGGCTAGGGTTCCTGTAACTTTAATCGCAAACACATCTTGGAGGAGGAGGAGCTGTAAAACTTCATCACGTGGGATGAAGGTATCCATTTTTCCACTTCCAAACCTGATTTTTCACACTTCCAACCATGATCACCAGGCTCTGTTCTAGTTGCTGGAAACAGATCCCACATGCCTCTCACCTCCTGCTCTACAGTGACAAGGCTGCATCTGAAAGTTGGGGTTTGGAAGGTGTGGGACACATATCTTCATCCTACTGGACAGAGCTTTATGGCACTTTATCCTGCTCTGCGATCTTAAAGATTAAAGTTACAAAATTCCCATTCCAGATCCAATCTGGCAACCCTGTCCTGCTCTGTCTAGGACCCATTTATTTGATCGCATAAATATTGTTCTTTCAACTGGAATTCTGTGTGTATTATATCGTTCTGCTCTTTAAAAAATCCCAGTCCATTTTGGGTCTGAAATTGGTAATAGAAGCACCTTTGCAGTGAGACGCCACCTCTTCTTGCATCCCATCCAATTCTAGTTGGTGTGGCCTTTAGCTCCCCCTCAGGCAAAAGGTATCTATAATTAAATGATGAACAGAATTTATTGGTTTTTCATTCAGACTTGAAAACTTGCTGCTGCCAGATGTACATCACATGCACATCATGCTAAGATGATTTTATATTGTTTTCACTGAATTTCACCTTGAAAGCTACTACTCATTTTGGAAACATCTGGAGCACAGGAGGACACACACAGCTTTCACCAACATCTGTCATTTCAACTTCTCTAGCTTCTGCTGTTTGATCCAATCTTGCCAATATGCAGTTATCCAAACAGTTTGCCACATTCTAAACCAATCTCATATTATTTCGTGTGGCTGTTTACATGACCAGACTGACTGTACTAAGCAGTGCTTTTAAAATATCTGTGGCATGTGCTATATCCTAACCACTCATTCCCTTTTCCTTGACCTGCCCTTTGTGGGGAGTAAGGAATGTTAAAAATTTCTTGTGGGTCTGCCCAGCCTTGTACTTTATTTAAACTTACTCTCCCCTTCTCTTTTTTCTGGGGCACCTTTCAAGATAATTCTCTTCCCTGTTGTAAGTCAGGGAGCTCTGGCAGACTTTAGTGCAAAAAAAGCTGGTCCATGCAAACTTTAATCTTACAGGTCTTTCTCTTAATATGAAGTTGTTGAGTGAGCATATTGGAGGCTTTTGAAAGCCTTCTTTTTTTTCTTTCTTGTATGTGTCTATAACAAAAATTATAAGCAGATATATTTTGGTGCTTATATAGGGCAGATATTTCTATTTAGAGGAATGCTTTGTTCAAGTGGGTGCATTTCCATGAGCTGAGTTGAACCTGTGAACATGAGACAATTTGTAGGTTCATCTGGCCATCAGTCTTGCTTGTGTAGCAGAGGAATGAGGATACTTGGCCACTTCCATCAGGCACACAACTTGGGAGTAACTAGTTACAAATAACTAGGCTCTTTCCCAAATAAGGTATGACTACAGTAGATTAAGACTGTAAATTAGTAAGGAACAATGTCACTTCTTTTGTTGTGTAAATAAAAAATTACTTTTATAGTTATGGGAGTGTAGCCTCACTAAATATTGAATGAAGAATATCTCAGGATTCACATGCCGATTTCTATAGCGCCTTTTTTTTTTGTATTTTATTTTTATACCGAATAAATTTACAGTAATACATTTGAATTTGCATTATACATTAATAATGTCTTAATCCTATTATTGTCTACATTATAAAGCTCCTCCTAACTGTCTCTTGCGTAATACACCTTATTCTCACATTTTACTCTAGTCTTATTGTTATTCAAAATTTTCCAAGCTATATCTCATATATCTAGTCAGTATTCACGAGATTTCATTTTCCCCTTCCTTCTTCCCTCTTTTGTGTTAACTCTTCTGATTTCCATTTGCACCTTTTTATTACTTGTAACCTAATTCCATCTGTTATTGCAGTATTCATTTATTGGGAGCCACTCTTTTCTTGTATAGTCTCTAGATCTTCCTGATTAAGTCGAGCTGTTAAAATGTTCCTTCATTTCTGCCAATTTCATTAACCATTCATCGATAGTTGGGAGTTCTTTCTGCTTCCAGTGCCTTATGTTTTATTGTAGGTATTGTTTAAATAATGTATTGGGAAGGAAGAGAACGTGTTTTGTACCACAGGCTAGCAACTTGTAGCATTTAGATTTTTTTAAGCAGTAGAAAAAAAGCCAAAATTGATTAATTAATTTTGAGAAGTTAAAGGGAATAAAATAGTCCCTTTTCGGAAATAGAAACTATAAACACCACTGGATAGGTGGTCTTAAGAATTATAGTTGTTGTTCTGTGTCTTCAAGTCACTACTCTGACTTATGGAAACATGTTCAGGGGTAGCCGTGTTGACCATGAAGCAAAGTACAACAAAATCCAAAATGTATAAAAGAATGATACCTTCAAAAAGTAATTAGATTAGAAAGTTCACTATTTACTTCAAGCACACTTTTAAAGCAATGACTCCCCTCCCTATTCCATACTTCCCGAGAACAGATGGAGATTTAAAGCATGTTAAGGACTAACTAATCTATGATAAGTGATCTTGAAAATACTCCTTGAGGGGTTTTTTTTAGAATCATGTTCTTACTGCCAAGATTCCCCCCCCAAAAAATAAATAAATAAATACCAAGGATATGTAAACAAAAGCTGTGCAAGCATACTTGTATATTTTATCATCTCTTTGAACATGAGATTAACATTCAAAATAATGTCTTCAAAGTGAACTAAAAAAGCTAAGAGTGTTGTTTGCTAATCCATGTTAGTTGAAAAAACAAAGGTGGACGGCGATTCATTTGTGGTTCACCCATGAAGCATATGAATAAAAAGTGCAACATCTTGATCTGTCCCTGGCCAGGACTGTGCAGTCAAATCAGAGGTGTCACTAGGGGGGTGCATGGAGTGTGGATCACATTGGGTGACATCTCAGAGGGGTGTGTGTGTACATGGAGGAGTACATGCAGTGGGACTGGCATGGCTGTTGGGTGGGCAAGAAAGGGTGTTGCCTCCCTTTTCTGCTTGTCCGGCAGCCATATCAGACTCTGAATGGGACTTTGGGAAGCCTCAGTGCCACCCCTCTCAGCAGTGGCTGTTGCTGTGGTATGGGCAGTGACCTCCATTCAGTCTGGCACAGCAGCTGCATCAGACCCTGAACAGACCTTCTGGAGGCTGTAGCACTGCCTCCCCAGCAGCGGTTTGGCTGGGTGGTGGGCAGCTGGAGCGGGGACATGTTAGCGAGGCAGCAAGAGGTGCCCTTTACAGACACCTGCACTGGATGACACCAAAGGGAGGAACACCACTGAATCAAATCTCCTTATCTGGAAATTTTTAAACAGAGGCTCAATGGCTGTCTGCCGGGGATGCTTTGATTGTGAGTTCCTGCATGGCAGACTGGGGTTGGACTGGGTGAGATCTCTTCCAACTCTATGATTCTATGATCCTAAATAACTGAAATCTATAAAACCAAACTGGTCTCTCCTTATACACACCACAGTTATGAAGAATGATGCAGAATCTGTACAGGCAAAATAATGCACCCTTACCTCAATCCCACATGACATTCTTCTCTTTCTGTTGGAACACATGACATTCTTCTCTTTCCAATATAAATACTTTTTTTTTGATGCCTGAGGACTTTAAAGTGATTAAAAAAACACACTCCAGTTTACTCTGCTGTTTGGGGGAAGAACTGGGTTTTTAAAACAAGTGGTTTGACTCCCAAATTGGCATCATGATAGAATTGGGGAGTTTGGGGAGGCTGGGGCCAGGTTGGTGGGTAGTCACCTAATTGTTCCCACCATTCCTTTGTATGTATTGACACCTGGATGTGTTGCCTTTTTTTTTTTATTTGATGTTTGTATGCACACATTCACCTCCCACTTCTCTTCTGGCTTCAATAATCAGAACAAAAGGAAAACAAAATCTATCTGATGAAGCAGATATGCGACATTGTACATGCATTGCAAGAACCCCCCCCCCAAAACCCTAGCAGCTGTTGCGGTCATCAGACCAGATATAAACCAATATTGTGAACATGTGCACATTGTAGAAAGACACCTCCCTTGCACCAATATGGCTATGTAATGGAGTTCCTGTGTGGCTTTCCAAACTTGATTTCAGTTTGGATTAAAACAAGTATTTGTGGCAGTCAAGGAGTCAAACTGGGGCAAGGATATTACCAGTGAAGCTGGCATACAGCCCTTGTATACATTCAGCCAGGCTGATGTCTTACAATTGCTATGCGGATCAGAAAGGGATATTATCCCATATCATGTCTTAATAGATAAATTGCCTGTAGGAGGCAGAATGATTCTTACTATTAGTTGTCTCTGAGGTGGTTAATGTAAGTAGCCTGAAGCCTTCTTCAAAAAACAAAGACAAAAAGAAGTTTTACTGAATTCCCCCATTTAGGCTGTAAAGTACTTCACCATATCAATCAATCATATCAGAGAAATGGAAGATTATTGCACTGTGGAAAAAATGCATAGGGTGTATTGATTGTTTATGCCGAGAAATCCTAAATCTTCCGCTTCTTCCAAAAGAGAAGTTGTGATAGAAAGAGTGCACTAGAAAGCAGAAATAATTGGTCTAGGTAGCTGATTTAGGCAGCTGTTTTCCTTTCTCTTTGTTTTTCCTTTCCTTTCCTTTCCTTTCCCTTTCCCTTTTTTAATATGGGACAAACTAGGAAATTGATTCCCAGCTACAAATGCAAAAAGAAATAGCGAAATGGGTGTATCAATGCTGTAGAAATAAGGCAGTCTGACACTGCTTTAACTGCCACAGCTCCATTCTACAGAATCATGGGATTTGTAGTTTTGTGAGCCACCACCACTCTTTGGCAGAGAAGACTAAAGAGTAGACCTTGTAAAACTACAAATGCCAGGATTCCATACAATGCAGCTACAACACTTATAATGGTGTCAAACTGCATTATTTCTACAAGGTAGATGCACATAGTGCAAGAGGTGGTTTGTTTTTTAAAATCTCAAATTAAAACATTAGTCTGGTTCTGAAATTTCCACTCAAGTTCAATACATTCTTATTGGGACAGTAGTGCATTATATATCCCAGATGAAGGATGGGCAAAGACCTGCTGTGGGTCAAATCTTCTCAATTCAGTCTCCCAAATTGCTGTCTGAAATACAACTGCCATCAGAATTGGGTTAGAAGGGATAATTGTATAGACTACGACTCCCAGAATCTTTCAGGCAGCATGGCCATTAGCCAAGGGACTCTGGGAGTTTTGGTTCACAGAAATCACTTTCCCAAGCTCTGTTGGCAGTTGTATTTTAGACAGAAATTTGGAAGTTGCATTGATAAGATTTACAAATGGGCACAAACTGAGCCAAGCCTCTAAACCAGCTTTTTCTTTTGAGTATCTAAATGAGAGTCCCTAAACATAGACCCATCTGTTAGTGCCAAGAGAGTTTGGTTCACTAAAGGACTAAAACACATGTTGTGTTTCTCAGTGGTTGAAGTTTGTAACCAGAATTATATGGGGGAAAATTTGAAGTATAAATGGTGATTAACCCGTGATTAACCCGCAATTGCGCAAACGGTTTTCACACATCAGTACGCAAAGCACTGTTATCTTGTGCAGAAAATCTGTTATTAACCCGCACTTGCGCGCAATTGTGAGAATGGTTTTCACACGACATTGAGTCGAAATGTGATTAAGGTGCCATTATCCTGTGAAGAACCAGGCAAGAAACAACAGTAACTTGTTCATGGAATTTTCCCATGAATGACTTTTTGCTGTTTCTTGCCTGGTTATTCCCTGCTTCTTCATAGGATAATGGCACTTGAGTTAACGTTTTAAACACATTTTAATGGCAATTGCATGATTTTAACGGGTTAATCATTGTTTAAACTCCCAATTCCCCCCATGTGATAAACTACCTAGACTGTGAGGGATGTGGGTTTCAGCATGACAGACAAAGCATTGAAAGCATGGCTGAGTTTTCATGTGGCCCTGGGTGATCATCATGAGGACAACTGCTAGTACATCAAATGTACATCAGATCTCTAGATTTGCAGCCTTTTAACCAGGAAAGTACAAATGAGGAAGATATTGGTGGCAGAGGAGGCCATCACACTAGATCCATTCAAAAACTGTTTTGTCCTGTGGGTAGGTAAGAAAATATTTCCCAGAAAATAAAATCTTCAAATGTTGATTTAGACATTGTGCCATATGGTTTCCCCCACCCCTTGTCTACTGGAGCATGCAACTGGCAACACAAATTTTATAAATCCATGTTATAAATATAAAATCTTCAGATGGGAAGGTTCTTTGAGATTTTTGGAAACAGTTCCTGTTTATAAAGATTATTTACAAATGAGTCAAGGTTTGCTGACACAGTGGATGAGTTTTGTTGTTTCAAGGTTTATATTGTAAACGGTTGGGGTTTTTCCTCTCTTCCTTCTCCTCCTCAGTCAGACTTACTTCTGAGTAAATATATACTTAGGATCAGACTGTTCATTTCTCTTTCCTTTCCATTTCTTTTGTAATATAGAACAAACTGGGAGAGCACATCCCAGCTACAACTGCATAAAGAACTAGGGGTTTTTGTAAAATCTCAAAAGAAAACATTACTCTGGTTTTGAGATTCCCACTTAAGTCTAAATCAAGAAACAAACAGATGTTTGTCTAAGAGAGTTAAGATTCCTTGTGTTTTTAATGTGGAAGGATTGTTCCCCAACTGGTAATCACAGTGTCATCAGCTGCCGCTGGTCAGTCAATGCCTTGCTTCAGAGAAAAGCTCATTTTTGAAATGGTTTCTTCAGCCATCTGTAGGCATCCGCCACCCACCACAGAGTAAGAAGCCTGATAATCCAAATATAGATTTAGCAAGTTCCAAAGAGCTGAAACAAAATCAACTTCCAAACTATAAACAAACCAAAGTCTCTATATTTTGGCAGTGGGTGTTCAGCTATTATGTTTGACCAATATCTTTTTAAACTGTCTCTTTTTAGAAAACAGTTTATCACTTAATCTCCTTCACTTCAAAGGCAATTTTCATAGGGTTTGCTGTGAAATCCAAGATACACAAATTTATTTATAAGTTGAACTGGCCATCTTCATCCCCCTTTTGTCCTGTGCTTCTCTGATGTTTCTTTTCAAGTAATTTTTCATGGTTTATACTTGGCTTTTCACATAGATGAAGATGTATGTTTATATAGAAATAAATGAAAATGTGGGTACTTGTGGGTCTTTTAATATATTATGTGTCTTTTGTATCTGTCTATTGAGTGCTTTCAGGGTTCAGCACACATCACCACACTGATTTGCCATGGAATACTTTAGTGCATCAACCAGAATTTGGGGTCCTTTCATACTTCATGATTATAGTAGTATGATTCTCCCAACTACCATGGTTCCATCCTGTGGATCCCTGGGATTTGTAGTTTAGGGAGGGACATTTAGAATTCTCAACCAGAGAGTTCTAGTGCCTCACCAAACTACAAACCCTAGGATTCCATAGGATGAAACCATGGCAGTTAAAGTAGAATAATCGTGCTATATTTGTGTAGTGTGAAAGTACCTTTGGTTGGTGTCTTTCACAGATATACATTTCTGTATGGATGAAGGTAAATGTTTGCATTCAATTCACAGTTAAGGAAGAAGATTTCTGCATGCATCAGCATTGCACATGTGGATGTGCATTTGCTTGCACATTTTTTAGCACAGTACTGGCATTCAACAAAAGGCTGCAGAGCATAGTCAATGCATAACTATGCACATGGAGATTAATGGGAGTTAATGCCTAGAGTGGGCAGTAGTAATAATGTTGGTTTGAATGACCTGAATGAGATTCCTCTCTGTCTACCTATCCTGACCTCTCTGTCATGTAAACTGATGCTCTCAGAGATGTTTCCGCACCTCTTCTCAGGATCTCTTTCAGATTTTCACTAGAGATGTAGCTAGATTAGAATCGCTCCCTCAGTAACCTTCATATCTTAGAATGGAGGTCCTACAATAAAGACTTTAGTTTGTTCTCTGAGCCATTGATATTTTTACTCCTGATCTCTGACTGCTGCACTGCACTAATTCTAATAGATTTATGGAATACTATCTCAGTGTAGGATCTCAGTCACTGAGGTACAAGTCATCTAGTGTTGTTGTTGTTGTCAAAATTTATAGTCTGACATTTCCCCTATATTGCAAATCAAGGTAGCCTTCAGAATATTAAAATCAGAACAGATTAAACACATGAAATAGACCAAAATACATAAAATACAAAAATAAAATAAAATACATAAAGGTATTTTAAAAGCAATTCAACAATATATAGAATTAAAACCAATTAAAAACATACATTGGAGTATCCATGCAAATCCATCCATTCTTGTAGTCAGATTTCTTGGAAATTCCAAGTAAATTGATGAAGGCTGCTGTCGCATTGCAGAATTAATGCAGTTTAAATGTCATGGCTCCAGCCTATGGAATCCTGGGATTTGTAGTTTGTTGTGGGACCAGAACTCTCTGACAGAGAAGGCTAAATATCTCACAAAACTACAAACCCCAGAATTCCATAGCATTAAGCCATGGCAGTTAAGGCAGTGTGCAACTGCATTAATTCTGCAGTGTAGATGCTGCCTATGAAACATCTTTTGCATAGTTTTGTGAGATATGCTTCCCTTTGTTCCACAGGCAGGTTGCTGCACCAAAGAAAACAAAAATGGTGATGGTGAGGTGGGGATTCAGGCAGGGATGTCATTCAAAACAATTAACTACTAGTTCTATTTTTTGCCAAAATGTGTACATTTTAACTAACAAATTTCAATTGTTTCATGAATTATCATTTCACTTACAACATATGGTGATTATGATAATAATTACGGTAATGATTGTGATGATAATTTTATTCAAGATGCATTTTTTTTTTACCTTATTGTCAAAACTCACCAATTGTTGGCAAACAAAGAAGAAACCACAGGGCTAATTGATGCTGGAGAAATGTGTGTGGGTGCCTGCATGCCTGCAGCAGAGGGAAGAAGAGATCAAGGCTGGGCAGTCTCCAGATTATCCTTCCTCCCACACTCTCTGTTTTGCTCTACCTCCTTTCTTTCCTGCTTGCCTTTCCTTTTCTGATGTGAGCTGCCTGCAAGAAAAGTGATCGACTCTCTTGTCTCTCCTTCCTTAACTTTCCCAGGTGGTGTATGCTGCTGTGACAGAGCCAGAAAATCTTTTGGTTTGCTGACATTACCAAAGAGGGTGTCTGGAAATGAATCAAAGGATACAGCAAAACAAATACTTTTCAGTCTCTACAGCAAGTGGTTTGGTGATCCCTAACAAATTCTAACAATCAGTTCAGGTGAACCTGTGCAAATTGGCTGAATGATGCCACTGTGTGCAGGATGGACAGAAACCAGGAGCTTATTCACACTAATTGAATAAAGCGGTATTATTCCCCTTGACCTGCCATGGTTCCATCCTATGGTGTGTCCTGGGGTTTGTAGTTTGATGAACCAGTAGAAGACTCTGGCTGAGAATTCTAAATCCCTCTCCCTATACTGCAAATCCCAGGATTCCACCAGGTGGAACCATGGCAGGTAAAGCCAAATAATAGTGCTAGAACTGCATGGTGTAAATGGGCTCCAGACAAGGATGAGAAACCATTGTGGCTGTATCTTCTACTTGGATTTTTATTTTAACTTGTATACAATTTTTAAAAGGTAAAGGTTTCGTCATAACCAACTGTATGGGGTGGTGTTCATCTCTGCTACTAAGCTGAAGAGCCAGCTTTGTCCGAAAACGACTCCAGTGGTCATGTGGCCAGCATGACTGCATAGAACACTGTTTACTTTCTCACCAAAGTGGTAGCTATTTATCTACTTGCATTTGCATGATTTCAAACTGCTAGGTTAGCTGAAGCTGGGACCCCTCACGTGGCACTTGAGCATCAAACTGCCAAGCTTATGACATTATGATCATCAGAAGTGGCATCTTAACCACTAAGCCACAAGATGGGAAAAAAACAAATTTATGGACATTTTAAAAGCACTTCCAGGCCTGGTGTAGCTTTCGGTGGGTCCCAGGGATAATAAAATTGAGCCCTAGAGTATTGGAAGTTGCCTATCCCTGTTTTAAAGCCACAAAATGAATAGCCCACTAGCGTGCTGGGAAATGTGAGAGGTCATAGTAGAAATCTCAAGCAAAGTAAACAATTGGCAAGGCAGATGCTGAACAGCAACCAATCCTACACCCACTCACATGTTTTAGCAGAGGAAAGAAGTAAGGTCAAGTCTTCTTTGTAAAACTATAAAATTTAGGAATAATGTTTGTATAATCAAATCTATTATCTAATGGCACAGAGTGAGGAAAGAGAAAATGTCTACAGGTTAAAGTGACGCAGGAAGATAGTGGGTTTGAGGGGGGGGGGGAACACTAACAAGCAAAAAGTTATCATAAATATATGCTGTGCCTAAACTCCCAGACAGTAACTAGCAATTCATGAATACAGAGGTGCCAAGGTTGCTTACTATAATACAGCCTTGGGGCAACTTGCCTAGGAAACAGTGCAGCAAAGCTATGCCATATATATTGATTTGCAAGTCTTGTGTAACTTGAAAAGAGATTGCACAGAAGCACTATGTAATGTGATTGGCAACTATACAATTTATTGTTGCCGGCTTTTCTCGGTTTTATTGTTCATATATACAAAGTGTGTATAGTGGCATTTCCTATTTCCTACGGGTCCAGATCATCATTATATCACGCACGTGAATATTTCATTGAATAAAATATGAAATAGGAATGGCTTCAAGGATGAGAAGAAAGTAATGCCTGCAGTGAGTGTTAATGCCAGTCCTAGCCTTCGACAGCTGTTTCCCTCATGTGAGAGAAGCTGAAAAGATGTTGAAGACTCTTTGTTCTATTGCTGAAAGATTTCTTTAAAGACAAACAGGTAATAGCCAGCTAAACATCTCTAAACAGCTGTGCCCTTGCAAGAAAACAGCACTGCATCTCTTTGATGGCCATTGAGCTGCATATGGAAAGGGAAATGCTGCTTCAAGGTCATTTCAGAATCTTCAACAAAACAAACAAATGTTAGGAAGTCATTCCCAAACCAAATATAATAATTTTTAAAAGGTGTTTGGGGAGGAGTTTTTTTTTTTTTTAGCTTAGTCCATTGGGCAAATGATTTTGACAATAACATGTATGTTGTGTGTGCCTTCAAGTCTGCTGTCAACTTATGATGACCCCATATAGTGCTTTTTTTGGCAAGGAATTTCTTAGAGGTGGTTTCTACAGTTCCTTCCTCTGAAGAATAGCCTACAGCAGCTAGTATTCATTGGTGGTCTCCCATACAACTACTAAGCAGGGCTGACCCTGCTTAGCTTCCAAGATCTCATGGGATCTCGTGGCTTCATCTGATGCCTTCAGAAAAACAACTTGTTATGCTGAATTAATCTCATTGTAACCAGTAATTCACTGACTGCTTTGGGCAAGCTTCCTAACTCAGGAGCTTATTGCATTACATTTTAAAGCAGAAAAAGCCTCCTAGGATGTAGCAAGGATACTGGATTGGGGTGGGAATTATCACACAGTAAATTGCCGCCAAATTGCCGGGCACAACAGCTCTACTTAGCCGGCCCTTTTTAGAAAATGGAAAGCTTAGACTCCAGGGGACATAAAATGCCAGCTGTATAAGGAATAGCAATAGCAATAGCATTTACATTTCTATACTATTTAATAGTGATCCCAGCACTCCCTAAGCAGTTTACAATCTGTAAGACAATTGCTCCCAACAAACTGGGTACTCATTTTACTGACCTACGAAAGGATGGAAGGCTGAGGGGCTCTGCAGACAGTGCAAAGCGCCGTCTTGGAGCCAGGGAAGGGGAGGGACAGCCACACGCCGGCTGCCCCAATCCCACGCTGGCACGGTGCATGGCATCAGGATGTCGTTCAACATCCCGCTCGAGACCAGCTTAACAGGTGCGGCTCAGGAGTTCATGGAGACCATGACAAACAGACTCCCTGACTGAGCTGACACAGCTGGTCTCCGAGCTGCTGTTGGAGTCCCCCAGACTTTTGGTTCTGGGGGACTTCAACATTCTGCTCGAGACCAGCTTAACAGGTGTGGCTCGGGAGTTCATGGAGACCATATCAGGGGCGCTTTGATTCTGTATTCCTGCATGGCAGGGGGTTGGACTGGATGGCCCTTTAGGTCTCTTCCAGCTATAGGATTCTATGATTCCCTTCCCCACTGCCATTCCCTTCTCCTTTTGTGTCATGTCTTTTTAGATGTAAGTTCGAGGGCAGGGAACTGTCTAATTAACTACCTGTAAGCCGCTCTGAGAGCCTTTGCTGCTGAAGAATGGGGTATAAATACTCCAAATAAATAAATAAATAAATTTATTCTAAAATAAAATTGTTGATGAAACCAACTTTGACAATGTTCAGTTTTCAGAGTTATACATTACACTTGATAGGTCAAAATGGAAACAGTTTCAGTGATACAGTGATAATCAGATCATTGACCAGCTCTTCTTAAGTTTGGTTTATGTCCATCTCAGAGCATACACAATCTGCTGAAAGAGCTCATTTGTCAGAAAATGTTCACCAACCAAGAAGCTCAACACTTTAATATGACACAAAGATATACTGTATTCTCTCTGGAGACAAGTTGGAATGCAATCTGGAAACATTTACTGGGTTTTCAAATGGAAATGCCAACCAGTGTATTTCATTCAATAGGAGCAGACTGTAAACCAAATATGTTTGTAAAAAAATGCATGTCATATTGTACTTTTTAAATTAAGGTCCCTGGAGCAATGTCAGTACTGCAGGTTGGACAGGAGAAAGGAGAATAGCTCTTAACTGGTGCAGGGTCAAACTTGACATATCTCAAGTTATCAATTTTTTTAAAATAAAAGAACTGTAAATAAATGGTATGTTGAGAGATAAATAGGTAGTATGTAGAGAAATATTATAACACTTTTACATACGAGGTATTGATTCTATAGACTAACATGGCTATATATATAAATAAGTGGTGTCAAATGGCAATGTTAAATGCATCAAAAACAACCAAGGGACTTGTGGCACCTTAAGAGAGGATATGGTTACATATCAGACTATCAGATGTATGGCACAAACATTTGTGGGCTTCATTTGCCCATTTCATCAGATGCATCACCACCCTGCCATGCTTCAGTCAAAATGCAAAATGAATGCAAGAAGTCTTCATAACTAATTGCAAATTTGCTTTCTTTTATTAAATTGGGTGAAAATTACTTGGGCCCTATGATCACTACGGTTATTATTACAACTACAAGTGACAGCTGTAGAATAGCTTATTTGAGTAATAACTGCCTTCTTTATCTCTCTGACATAAAGAGATTTCAGGTCCTATGTGTATTTAAATAGGGAGTGATTTATTTCCCCATACATTGGACTTGCTGCCAGGTATAAGCAGAAGTGGGAACTAGCGTGGTGTAGTGGTTTGAGTATTGGACTACGACTCAAGATCCTGCAATGCCAGGTCGGTTAAGAACAAGACTCACATTATTCATGACCTCCTCGTAGATGAGGATGCCAACCTGGCTTGCTTCACAGAGACCTGGCTGGGAGAAGATAGCGCTACAACATGGGCACAGGCCCTCCCGGCTGGGTATTCTGTGAGTGAGTAGGTAAGGGGAAGTGGGTGGGTGGTGGTGCAGTTCACAAAAACAACCTTACCTTGATCAGGATACCTGTCTGGAACACAGTCTACTTTGAGTGTATGTACCTCAGCCTGAGGACCAAGGATAGATTGGGGATTCTGCTAGTATACCGACCACCCTGTTGTCTAGCGGACTTCCTAACTGAGCTGACACAGCTGGTCTCAGAGTTGCTACTGGAGTCGCCTTCTAGACTTCTAGTTCTGGGTGACTTCAACATTCCACTCAAGATCAGTTTATCAAGTCTAACAAGTGCGGCTCGGGAGTTCATGACAAACATGGTCCTATCCCAGTTGGTTGTTGGGTCCATTCATTGTGCAGGTCATACCCTCGATGTGGTCTTTAGTACGGAACAGGAATATCCGTGGGCGGAAATATTAAAAATATCCACATTGTCATGGACAGATCATTTCCTGATCAAGGCTGAACTGAGAACCACTGTCTACCCCACCGGGGGTGGTGGACCCATTAGAATGGTCCACCCTCAAAGGTCTAATGGAACCAATTGGATTCTGGAAAGCCTTGGAGGGTTCAATGGTTGGTAACGCCAGTGATTCTGTTGAAGCTTTGGTGAATATCTGGAACACCGATCTTGCCAAGGCTATCAACACAATCGATTCCAAGCGCCCTTTGCAAGCTGCTCCAAACCGAAAGCCTTGGTATATGAAAGAGCTGAGGAAAATGAAGCGGGCTGGACAATGGCTGGAGCGCACCTGGCAGAAAACTCAACTCTTATCTGACAGGACTCGTCATAGGAACTTCCTTTGGTCCTATTGAGAGGCAATACATGCAGCACAGAGATCCTTCTGCTCTGCACATATTGCATCTGCAGAGTACTGTCCAGCAAAGCTGTTTAGGGTGGTAAGGGAGCTGATGCGAGTACCACTTGCGCAGAAACTACTACTTAACCCAACAACAGCCTGCTGTGATGCATTTAACAACTTTTTTGCAGATAAAATCTCTCAGATAAGAGCCGACTTAGATGCCAGCATTATAACAGAATCAATTGATGAGGTGTCCAGCAACTCCATTAATGAAATTATACTGGATCGATTCCAATCTGTGAGTACCGATGATGTAGACAACTCCTTGGCAGTGTGAGGAAGACGACCTGCCCCCTCGATCCTTGCCCGTCATGGCTGACCCTCTGGGGGGGGGGGGGATGCATTGAGGCTGTTCCTTTGGGACATCATCAATGCATCCCTCAGGGAAGGCCATGTTCTATCATGTTTGAAGGAAGCGGCAATTAGGCTGCTTCTGAAAAAGCCTTCCCTGGACCCCCTGGACAGGTTTCATTATTACCTTTTTAAAGCAAAATGATTGAGAGGGTGGTTGCTCTTCAACTCCAAGCTGTCTTGGAAGAAACCGATTACCTAGACCCATTTCAAACTGGCTTTAGGACGGGATTTGGAGTTGAGACTGCCATAGTTGCCTTGGCTGATGACCTTTGTCTGAGCATCAACAGGGGTAGTGTGACCCTGTTTTTGCTCTTAGACCTCTCAGCAGCCTTTGATACAATAGATCACACCATCCTCTTGGATCGCCTGAGTGGGTTAGGAATTGGAGGCATTGCATTGCAGTGGTTCTGTTCCTTCCTCTCAGGCAGATACCAGAGGGTGTTGCTTGTGGACAGTCACTCCGCTAAGAAGGAGCTTAACTGTGGCATCCCTCAAGGTGCCATTCTGTCCCCAATGTTGTTTAATCTATATACGAAGCCGCTGGGAGAGATCATTTGGAGTCATAAGGTGGGGTGTTATCAGTATGCTTCTCCATGTCTCGGTCGTCGGCTACGACTTCAGATGGTGCCTCTCCTCTTAATAAATGTCTTAAGGCAGTAATGGGCTGGATGAGAAAAAACAGATTGAGATTGAATCCAGACAAAACGGAGGTAGCACCCCCACAACTAACAGTAGCACCCCTGAAACTAGGTATTGGGATACAACCTCCAGTCCTGGATGGGGTCACACTCTCTGTTAGGAACTGTGTTTGCAGCTTGGGGATGCTCCTGGACTCATTGCTCCAGATGACTAATCAGGTAAATGCAACGGTCAGGAGCGCCTGTTATCAGCTTCGGCTGATAGGCAGCTGTGCCCTCTCCTAGAAGTAAGGGATCTTGAAACTTTGGTACATGCGGTGGTGACCTCTCGTCTTGATTTCTGTAATGCGCTCTACATGGGGCTACCCTCGTACTTAGTTCGGAAACTTCAACTAGTACAGAATATGGCAGCCAGGTTGATCTCCGGTACATCTAGAAGAGACCACATTACACTAGTCATAAAATCATTACACTGGCTGCCAATTAGTTTCTGGGCTCAGTATAAGGTGTTGGTTATCACCTTTAAAGCCCTACATGGTTTGGGTCCAACCTATCTTTGGGACTGCCTCCTTCCATACAATCCGCCCCGCGCATTCAGGTCCTCTGGGAGGAACTTGCTCCAACCTATTAAAACTAGGCGGTCTGCAACCTCCCAGAGGACCTTCTCAGCTAATGCTTCCAGATTATGGAATGGCCTGCCAGATGAGATCCATCAGATTACCAATCTAAACAGCTTTAAAAAAGCTGTGAAGATGGATCTCTTCCAGCAGGCCTTTTCTGACTAATCTTCCTGGCCCGAAGAGTGAGTTTTGCCCTTCCCTTATCCCCTGCCATACCTGCTACTGGCTATCTGCTTTGCTTTTATATTTTTCTTAACTGTTAATTGATTGTTTGTAGTTTGCCGTGTTTTTAACCCTATGATGTTTAATACTGTTTTAAGAGATGGGATGGTTTTGGGATTATATAACTGTGATGTTTTATTACTGTAAGCCAAATACTGTAAGCTAAATAAGCCTATAAAGCCTCTAATTTTGACTCAGCTCTTCAATCTGAACAGCTTATCAAATGAGTAAAGTAACTCCAACTCTTAGATGCTATGTGATCTGTTCTTGTTTTGCCCACGCTTCCTGATGAGGATTTTGTTCTCTACCAGACTACCAGCCATGTCAGGAACTCTCCTGGTTAGTTTCTTTTTGTAGACTGTTTCTCAGGTATGTATACATGCATGTGTGTGCATGTGCAGATGATGATTCCCACCCTCTTTGTTAAAACTGCAGTATGCCTCAGAAAGAGGCAAGAGATCGGAGCTTATCGCATGGCCATAAAAGGCGTCTTACCTTTTCCCGGCTTCAATTCTCTTCCAGGATACATCCGGGTGTTATCATAGTAAGCCACCGCATTCTGCCATGATGCCATTGGCCAAATACAGCCCAGGTAAGACACGGGCCCAAGCCACATTCATCCAGCCAATTTTCAAAGTCAGAATCTTCCGGGCTGAATTTGGCCTGCATTTTGTTGCTTCTGCATGCATGCTGCATTTTGTTGTTTCTGTCCTTAATTAAGATGGTATGGGGAGGGCATTTCGTGCAGGGTGGCTCATCCTCCTTCTGGCCATGTGGCAATTGGAAGATGTTCAAGGTCCAGGAAATTTGAAGTCCATTTGCATTTCAACAAGAACTCCTCTCTTGCAATCCAATCTGTCTCCATTCCTATGAGGCCACAGGCCTCTTTGTAGGCAGAGAACAATGGATTTCTCAAGAACATGGAAGTTTCTTACTAACATCTCCAATTTTTCTCCTGTTTGGTTTGTAACATCTTGCCGGATGAAGAAGCTGGTGAAGCTTCAAAAGCTTGCAACAAGTATATTGTGCATTACAGTTGGCCAATAAAGGTATCACTTTTTGGTGGATTTTTGTTTGAACATGGCTATTGCAGTTCATCTATGATCACCATATCATCATGCCATTTGTATTTTGCGTCACAGTAATTATGAAAGGGAAAAAAACCAACTAAGGTTGTTTCCACATGAAAGCTTTTGAATAGCAATACTGAGACATTTCTCTGCTATACCCAGCTAGTAGTAGAGTTAGCATGGTTCTTAGTGTTGTATTATCTGATAATACTTTTACGCATGGCTGAGATTTCTTCTCAGTCATACAGCAATTACTCCTTGTAACTTTAATTAGAATTGTCCATGTTGCCTTTCTTAATTAATTTGTGTTCAGTGCAGTCACACACTACTGAGATATTGGGGGGTTGCAGACTGCCAGAAATAGTGTGAATTCAGTCCACTTTTAGGGTTAGGGTTAGTGCTAGGGAATCATGGGAACTGTTATTTTTCTGAGACATTGAGCCTTCTCTGTCAGACAACTCTGATGCCACAATAAAATACAGTTCCCATGGTTCCCTAACTCTAACCCTAACCCTAAAAGTGGACTGAATTCACACTATTTCTGGCAGTCTGCAACCCCCCATTATCTCTTGACTAGTCAGTTCCTATGCTCTGTAGGCTACTGAGAACTTATAGGTATTGTCAGCTTATTTTCTGTTTGCCTGAAATAAGGGAGATAAGGAAAGTTTAGTTTCATGCACAGCCTGACTAATTGTAGATGCAGAAAATATGAGTTCTGGTAGATGCAGAGTAGTCATATTATGTCATCTGGCCTTTATCATTGTGTTGAAAGCCATCTGTAACTAGCCCTAGAAATTATAGTGGCATGGCAGTCAGCTCAATTTTATACCAGAAATACCAGTAAAGATTGCTTGGAGATTTAGCATCTTTGCCTGACACTTTACCCCTCTGTCTGCAGTTTTGCAAACCTCTCTCCCTCCCTCCCTCCCTCTACTTGTCCATGCCAAAAAATTTCACATTCTTTGAAAACCAGAGCAGAATAAATTACATAAAATATAATAAACCAGATCACAGAGTTGCATTTCTTAAGGTTTTGGAGGGGTGGCTTTGTTTTATTTTGTTTTGAATTAAAAATCATTGAATACCAGGCAGACATCTTGAGCTATATGAGAAAAGTACATGTTTTGAGCTAGGCAGAAAAGAGCCACATCTATTTCAACATGGGAAAACCAATTGCAGATTTGTATTATGTTTGGACAAGAGCTATACCACTGCTATACATGTGGAACAGCTGCCCAATGGGTGTCTGCCCAGTCCAATAGGGGAGAGGAAAAGCACATGAACAGAAAATATAAAAATTACATTAAAATGGCAGGTTGTTGTGGTGGTGGTGGTGGTGTGCCTTCAAGTCTTATGGAGCCAACTTATGGCAACCCTAAGGTGACCATATAATGGGTTCTTCTTGGCAAGATTTGTTCAGAGGAGGTTTGCTATAGCCTTCCCCTGAGGCTGAGAGCACGTGACTTGCCCAAGGTCACCCAGTGAGTTTCATGGCTGAGCGGGGAATCGAACTCTGGTCTCCAGAGTCATAGTACAACACTTAAACCACTATGCCATGCTGGCTCTCAATGGCAGGTATGCCCACATAATTCCAGGAAGTGTTGCCGATCAGAGAAGATGTTGTCAGAGATGACATTGACCGCTTGCAGTCATGACATGGAGAAAGCCAACAAATTAATGATAACAGGGACACATCTCTAGCATCTCTCAATTGAAACAAACACAACAGTACCACAGAACCTCATCAGGTCCATTAGTACTGATAGCAATGCCTCTGTTGCCATTAGTCCTCAAGGATCCTTCAGAAAGTTCAGATATCATGTGAGGCTTATCTGCTGACTGTGGTGTACTGTCATGAGAAGCTTGGGTAGACCACTTCCATACCAGGTAAATGTGTTGGGAGGTTGCTGGAGGCAAGGGTTTTGTTGTGGTTTTTAAAATATCAAAATAACAATTTGGCTGTTTTGGACTAATTTCCAGGCATTCACAATGGCAACTGTGAAACACTGTATTCCCAATCTCAAATATGTTTATCTCATTTCTGAGACATATTGGGATACATCTCCCTGCTCCTTTTAAAAAAAAAACAAAAAACTTTTTATAGAGTGCTTTTGTAGATATAGTGCAGGGGTAGGCAACCTTTCCCCTTTAAGGGCCGAGGGACTTCAGCTCCCAGAAGCCTCAGCCATGTTGGCCAATAGTCCCATGTTGGCCAATAGCTCCTGGGATTCTGGGAGCTGAAGTCCCTCGGCCCTTAAAGGGGAAAGGTTGCCCACCCCTGATATAGTGCGTGAGTGAAATGAGACCCTTGTAGTATAACTCTACATTAAAAAAAAAAAAGTAGAGAAAATTTCCTTTGAGCCACAGGGACATCTCAGTAAATCACATACCCAGTTGGTTTGTTTTTTTTAAAACCAAACCTTTGGAAGACTCCTAGTACAGATCAAATAGCTACAAAAATGCCTCCCCAAAGGACACAGTGACACGGAACAAGCAGACACAGAAGCAACAACATTGGCAAACCCCCAGGCAAAATGCAAGAAACTACTGTCTATTGCAAGAACTCACACTTCTTTAGACCAGTTGGGAAGAACCCTTGCACCACATCCTACGCAATGACTGGAAATAACAAGTTCAACTAGTGTAGTCTCTTGTAACAGAATTATTTCTTGGAGGTGGGGGGTTAATCAGGTTAACGTGATGAGTGGGCATGGCATCTACAGATTTTGACATGATGAGTAATGCATTTATAATTAATTGTGTAAATTATTTTAAAAGCCTTATTGGAGGCTTTGGGACAGGCTTTTTTCAAGTTGTATTTACCTCCTCTTAAACAACCCATAATGTTTGAAGAGTAAACAGCATTCCCTGTTCCTGGGAATGGGTAGTAGTGGACAGAAGGTTAGAGAGGCAGCAAATCAATTAGACAACCAAATAGTAAAGGTTGTTAGATCCTATGCTTTAGAACAGCCTTCCCCACCTTGGCAATTTCCAGATATGCTGAATTACAAATTCCACCATGCATAGGTACCAATCAGACTGTAGGCTATGTATGTATCTGGCAAGTTCCAGGTTGGAGAATTTACATTTGGCTGCTGCCACACTGTAGGATTAATACAATTTGACACTGCTTTAAGTGTCATGGCTCCATCCTATGGAATCCTGGGATTTGTAGTTTCTTGTGGCACCAATATCTTACAAAACTACAAATCTCAGAATTCCATAGCATTGAGCAATGACAGTTAAAGTGGGGTCAAACTGCATTGATACTGCAGTTTAGATGCACCTACAGCTTCTAGAAGTGCTCTTCTATATTTGCTTCTTCTGAAACAAACAGTTACTACCTGACGGTGCTGGGAATTGCTAGAAAATACAGTGGAACAAGAGAAACATCCTTTGGAAATTTCAGAAAACCTGAGAACTACAGCAACAACAATTGCTTCAACCTCCTGCAACCTCCAGACATATTTGTCCTGCTTGGAGGAGCTCTAACTGAGCTACAACACATGAAGCAATGACTGAGATGAACTGTGAGAAACTATACAGTTTCTCACAGCTGAGACAGTAATGAGAATAAGCCATTAAGATTGACATTAATGAGAGTGATTTCAATGTGTGGATGGATTTAAAGCAAGAAATGCAAAGAGATTTACAACAGAATGCAAATAAGGGAACTATCTATAGTAGTTTTAGATTACTGTGGAACTGAGGAAGAAGAAGAAGAAAGGCTAATTAAACAATAAAAACGACCCATAATCTGAGGGTTGTTGTTGTCATTATAATTATTCTTGTTCTTTCAATAGAACATTCTGGATTAGTCTGAAAAATTGTTGGAATTCTTCAAATGTTTTGAGCCCCAATGTTAATTTAGTACATCACAGCTGAAATCCACATAACTCAAAGTCTAACACGAAATCCCAGTAAGCAGTTCCAGCCCTTTGAAAGCAGCTGGATCAACACATTAGCAATGAATGATCAATTCCGCTTCTGATCTACTCCTGGATTAAAGAAAATATGTGTGTCTTTCAAAGTCTAATATTTGCAGCCTAACATGATCACTACTATGAAATGAAGATCTCTAATAGCCAATATTTGAAAATACTAGCCCTCTGGTCAATGATGCCTTTGACTGTTGTTATATGCCACAAGATTAGCTTCAATTTATTGCAACACTATGAAGGAGAGACCTCCATGTTTCCTGGTCACCAACAACTCTGTTCAGGTCTTGCCAGTCATATAATCATAGAGTTGGAAGAGACCATAAGGGCCATCCAGTCCACCCCACTGCCATGCAGGAATACTTTATCAAAGTACTCCCAACGGATGGAGTGTAAACTTATGGCTGAGGCTTCCTTGATTAAGTAAATCCACTGTAATGTGGTTTTCCTCCATTCCTAGTGCCTATTGCTTTACAAAGTGTTATATTTTCCAGTGAGCCATGTCACTGTGATGTAAGCATTGGAGACCAGAATTTGAATCCCCACGTGGCCGTGGAAGCCCATTGGGTGGCCTTGGGCAAGTCAGACTCTCTCAGTCTCAGCCTAAGGGAAAAGCAACTCTCCTCTGAACAAATCTCGCCAAAGAAAACCCCATGATAGGTTTGCTTAAGGATCACCATAAGAAGATTATCGCATCATGATATAAACTGGCTTACCTGAGCCGGCTTAAAATTAAAAGCGGGCGGCATCCTGATATTATCAGACGCATTTAGCCTTCGAAATCGCCTCCTGGGTGCAGCCCACCTCCATTGCTGCTCAGAGGGGCACTCTGGCAGCCATTTTTTCAAGTCGGAAAACTCCTAGCTTCAAAAAGAGGTGTGAGAAGCACCCCTTTGAGCGTTGATGGAGCCGGGTTGCACCCAGGCAATGATTTTGTGGCTAAATACATCTGATAATATCAGGATGCCACTCACTTCTAATTTTAAGCCGGCTTAGGGCAGCCAGTTTATATCATGATGCAATAGTCTCCTATGTCAGAAACAACCTGAAGGCACACAACAACAACATATGATGTTATGATGTTCCCACAGTATAGAAGCCTCAGTTTTGTTATTTTGAATTCTAGGAAGAGTTCAGGCTTGATTTGCTCTTGGACCCATTTATTTGTCTTTTTTGGCAGTCTGTGCTATCTTGTAGAAGTCTCATCCAGTACCACATTTCACATGAGTTGATATTTCTTGTCAGCTTTCTCCTCCAGCATTCACATCCTTACAGGGTAATCAGGCATAGTGTGACATGAATGATCCTCAGTTTACTCTTTCCAACAAGGTAGGAATAGTGTCAGGCCCCTATTCCCATTCTCTCAACCACCTTACTGACAAGTCCCAGAAAAACAAATGTCATCCCTCCTTTCTTCTGCACTCCTTTTTAATTTCTGGGATTGCTAAGTAACTAAGGGGCTGGAATCTGTCCAAGACCCTTCAGTTGCTGACCACAATAAAAGAACAAATAACTGAAAGTACTTTCTGGAGGAGTTGCAGCAGAATTCATCTTGTTGTTCTAGAGAACATGACTAGAACAAATGAGTAGAAATTGCAGGGAAGCAGAGTTCATCTAATTGTTAGGAGATACTTGCTAACAGTGAGAGGTACTTCAAGAGATGGCAGATTTGTTATAACTAGAAATCTCTAAACAGAGTGTAGGCAAAAGGGTTGCCAGAGTGAAAACTGGAGAGGGCTCCTGCACTTTTAACGTCTCTGTAATAGAGGAAATTTAAGGAGGTGTTCTGAGTCAGCAGGGGTACATTTACACTACACAGTTATAGTGTAATTGCACTTTTACTGCCATGGTTCTTTCCTATGGATTCCTGCAGTTGGCAGTTTAGGGAGGGCAAATTGTGAATTTTCAGCCAGAGAGCTTGAACACCTCACCAAACTGCAAACCCCAGGAGTCCATGGAATGTGGCCATGGCCACTAAAGTGGAAGAACAGTGCCATAATTGTATAGTGTGAATGATCTTCAGGTTGCATGACAAGC
This sequence comes from Phrynosoma blainvillii, assembly GCA_026167975.1. Taxonomy (NCBI): domain Eukaryota; kingdom Metazoa; phylum Chordata; class Lepidosauria; order Squamata; family Phrynosomatidae; genus Phrynosoma; species Phrynosoma blainvillii. Next base: position 68,148,999 of record JANUYF010000001.1, on the reverse strand, counting down.
AATGGCTTCTGAAATTTTCTCTTCTACACAACTATTAAAGGGATGGGAACCATCTCCAGTTTTCAATCTGGCAACCCTACATAGGCAACCATCTTTTAGGTATGGTGTAGCTGCCTTGCTGTACTGTAGGACCTTCATTGGTCACAAATGGACCTAGGCTGGGGATCTCCAAGGTTCATTTCAGTTCTTTGATTCTGGTCTATGGAATGAAAACAAAACCTTATGTAAAGCCGATTAAGATATGATTCTCATCTCTTAAAATAACTACTTTTAAGACTACTAAGAAGGTAATCCTCTGCTATTGTTAAGTTTTAACTTATGTTTTAATATTAATAATGTTTAATCATTTTTTAACATCTGTACTTCTGTCTTTTAAAATCATCGTAACCAGCCTTGAATCCCAGTGTGGGAGAAAGGTGGGATATACATTTTTGAAATAAATAAATAAAATAAGTCTCTCTCTTTCTTCCTCCATGCTGACTAAGCAGGATGGAAACACTAGTCCAAAATATTTGAAGGAGACCAGGTTGAGGAAAGCTGTTGTAAAAATGATCATAGTATATACTGAGGAATTCTGGACTGTCTACTCCACAAATGTCTCAGGCCCATCCCCAACAGGAAAATTTATTGGAAACTCTACAACCTGGAATCCATGGAATTTCCTGTCACTTTTATGAGTTTTGCTCTTTTGGACATAAAAATATTGTATTTTAAAGTAAAATTATGTGATCATCATGGTTAAATGCTCCTTTTCCCTCAAATAAATACACAGCTTTTGCCATTAGTGGTATAAGTGCATATAAAAAGAAAAGACTAAGCAGTGCTTGTTTTTAAAGAATGTGATTCACTAGTGTAATATAAGTCACTAGTAATTATGCAATATCACACAAAAAGGGCAAATCATAAGAGTGACCTTTGTCTGTGAGCCTTTTCTCATGCTGTGTGGTACCACCTAGAACTGGCATAAATGTGAGATAGAGTAAGGTTGATTCAGGAAGTGGTAGTCCACAAATTAATTTTTCCAAGCTTTATCTTGCTGTGAAAAGGAGAAGCAGACAGTACTAGTGGGCAGGAGTGCTTTTTGCCTGCTATGACCCTATCAAGAGAATTCACACCTAGGTCATTTTTACATGAAGGAAAAGAAACATTCCCACCCCATCCTGCACTGGCCTGTTTAGATGATCCATGGGACTAAACAGGTGGGACACAGGTCCAATCTATAGTCCAGGGTGATTCTCTGGAGTAAAAAAAGATCCCATTTTGCCCCAAGTCAGGCCAGAAACTGGAGAATCTTCTGAACATGGACAGGGGGACAGCAGGTATAGGAGGTCGGGAAGAGGCACCCTGGGCCAGGTAGGCCACTGAACCAGGGGAGTGTGCGGACACTGCTGCCAGTATCAGCCTGTTGTGGGTGCTAGTTGTGCAGGCAGCTCATCCTCCCTGCAGATCTGGAAGCCCTGAGGATAAGACAGGGGAGATTATCACTCCTTGCCTAAAACAAACCTCTGAAATTCATGGGGTCACCCTAAGTCAACAGATTACTTGAAGGCATATACAACATACCATAAAGGCACCAGATCCTTTTAAATGGGAGGTATATAACAAATGGAAAAGTTTTACACGGGAGATGTATAAGAAATGGAAAAGGGGCAAAATCACTAAAGAGGAATTCAAACAAATAGCTAGCACATGTAGGGGTAAATTCAGGAAAGCCAAAGCACAGAATGAGCTCAGGCTTGCTAGAGTGGTTAAGGACAATAAAAAGGGCTTCTTTGGGTATGTCTGTAGCAAAAGAAAGAAGAAGGAAATGGTAGGGCCACTGTGCAGAGAAGATAGAGAAATTCTAACAGGGGACAGAGAAAAGGCAGAACTACTCAACACCTTCTTTGCCTCAGTCTTCTCACAAAAGGAAAAGGGTGTTCAAACAGACGAAAATGGAGCAGAGGACACAATAGGGGAAATGCAGCACAAAATAAGCAAAAATGTAGTACAGGAATACCTGGTTAACCTAAATGAATTTAAGTCTCCAGGACCAGATGAACTACATCCAAGGATATTAAAAGAACTGGCAAATGTAATCTCAGAGCCACTGGCAATAATCTTTGAGAATTCCTGAAGAATAGGAGAAGTCCCAGCAGACTAGAGGAGGGCAAACATTGTCCCCATCTTCAAAAAGGGGAAAAAAGAGAATCCCAACAACTATCGCCCAGTTAGTCTGACATCAATACCGGGAAAGATTCTAGAACAGTTCATTAAACAGAGAATCTGTAAACATTTAGAAGGGAATGCCATAATCACTAAAAGTCAACATGGGTTTCTAAAAACAAGTCATGCCAGACTAATCTGATCTCTTTTTTGGATAAAATGACCAGCTTGGTAGATGAAGGGAATGCGGTAGACATAGCATATCTTGATTTCAGTAAGGCTTTTGACAAGGTCCCCCACGATATTCTTGCAAACAAGATAGTAAAATGTGGGCTAGACAATACAACTGAAAGGTGGATTAGTAACTGGTTGACTGACCAAACCCAAAGGGTGCTCAGCAATGGCTCTTCATCCTGGAGAGAAGTGCCCAGTGGGGTGCCACAGGGTTCTGTCCTGGGCCCAGTGCTATTCAACATCTTTATTAATTACTTGGATGAAGGAATAGGGGGCATGCTTCTCAAATTTGCAGATGACATCAAATCAGGAGGAATAGCTAATACCCCAGAGGACAGGATGTAAATTCAAAATGACCTTAAATTAGATTAGAAAGCTGGGCCAAACTTGATCAACCCATCTGGCCAGAAACATCCCTTAGTTTTGATATTATCATTATCAGTGTTGTAGCAAATATGAGAAATAGGAAGCCCCCTGACTCTTTTGGAAGTAATTGTGAGTAAATTAGGTTTTGGGAAGTTCCTTGATATTCAGGGGTTGCATATTCTTTTGAATTGTTTACCCATTTCTTGGAAATTAACAAATGACCAATGGAAGTGGATTTTTCGCACTCTATTGACTGCTAAAAGATTGATGTTTTATTACTGGAAAGCTAATTTTTCTCCACCTGTGATCCAAGGGATAGATCTAACAATGCATGCCACTTTTGAAAGGATAATGTATAGACTAAATTTACAAATGGACTTCTGTTTGGATGTTTGGTCAGCTTTTATCAAAACTTATGACTAATGTGATTATTTTTTTCTCCTTTCGGATTTTATTTTCCCTGCTTTTGTCACACTGGAACATTATTGTATGTAACAGATCCTTTTTGAGTGTAAATGCATTTTGAAAGGGAAAAAAAGATGAACCTAAGGCGATAAGTTTCCATGGCAACTAGAAGTTGGGTTCCTTCTTTTTTTAAAACAGAGAATGCCCTCATTTAAAAAAAAAACTGATGGGAAAAAGGGGCTTTGCTCCCAGCCAAACATGAGGTCATCCATCTTTTGAAGGGATTTTCCAAAGGAGTTTGTGATTACATCAGAGAGGTCTGCTCTTCAAAGGCCAGGAGGGTGGGAAAAGTCAAACATCTCACCGGACTCTGATCTTGATCTGTGATCTTTCCTTGATCTATCTGCCACAAGCCTGTGGTCCCAAGTTTGCCACATGCTTTGATGATAAAATCAGTCACTTCCATTAAGCTACACAGCGAGACTGGGCATTGCTGGTTAAATCTTAGCATAGCCAAGTGAATGGCTTTAGGGAAATCAATTGCAATTCTCCTTCCTTCTGCTGTCACCTGGGAATAGGGGTGTCATTAGGGGAGTGTGGAGGGGACTATGGCAGGTGACAACCTAAGGGGGAGAACACCACTGCTTTCCAAACATTTGTCTTGGGGAAGAAACCGGCTGTGGCATTGCCCTGCATCCCTTTAAAATGCTGAAGAGATTGTGGGAGTGGGGTGAGGGTCAGTAGGAGGAGAAAGGAGAGGCCCTAGGTTTTAAAAACAATTTTAAATTTAAAAGTTAAAAAAAAAGATTTAATTTTTTTTAAAAAAATATTCTTTTAAACCAAACCATACTAAGTATGTGTAAATACATTTATAGACTGTGCATATGATATTGCAATTTAAAGGTGTAGTTTAATTTTGCAATCACTTATTGCCATTACATTCAGTCACATATAGAAATTACAATCTATGAGTAACATTAGTACAAAAAAACCACACAAACACCACTATTAGGGATTCTGTATGATGTTGGTATGGGAGGAGGTCAGTGGCGGGGGGTGACACCATGAGCTACCACACCGGGTGACTCCGACTCTAGTGACGCCACTGGCTGGGAAAAGCCATTCCATCACACTTCAGAAGAAGGAGGGACAGGCAGCAGGACTACACCACAAAGGCCTTGTTCCCACTATGATTTAAAGCAAATTGCTGATCGGGTTGTATGACCATCATTCCCACTTGAAACTGGTTCTAATTCTACTGTGCTTGGTTTCAATCACGCTGAAGCAAGGCAAACGCAAAAGAACTACTCTTTCCTGGCACTAGTTTTTTGGCAGTTCTTTTGAAAAGAATCGATTCCGAAGCATGTTCAACAAGTGGGAATGACGGATCTGAATCAGATCATTCTGGAGCGGAAGGACTAATGGCAGAGAGGTGTTTACCATCCCCCCTCAGTTTTTGGGAAATTAGCCATTCCTCCCCACCCCCATCAAAAAACTGAGGGGGGATGGTAAACACCCCTCTGCCATTAGTCCCTCCGCTCCAGAATGATCTGATTCAGATCCGTCATTCCCACTTGTTGAACACGCTTTGGAATATGCAATCCATTGCCACTTATTTCATCACTGACACACAGGTGATTGACATGCATCTTGAAGCAGTGCTAACTAGTGGAAATGACAATCTTGCCCAAAAAGAAGCGATTACAAGGGAATAATGAAAAGATCCACTTTCATAGTGGGAACGACGGGCCTTTTGGAACCAATTCATTGACATGGAGCAAAGGCGAATCACAAACCAGTTTAAATGTACTGTATTTTCCGGCGTATAAGACGACCCTCCAACTTTTCCAGCTAAAATATAGAGTTTGGGATATACTCGCCGTATAAGGCAACCCCCCTCTTCCAACGAACTCCAAATAAAAATTTAAAAACATCAGATTTGATTTCAAATGGTAATTTTAATTCAAATAATTATGACATTTGGGTAATTGGCAGGAAAACTGTCACTTATAAACATAAGGATGTTTGTCATCAAACATGTAAACATAAAACAGTGCAGGTGGATTAAACTTCTCCTAATTCACTCTAAAGCTGAAAGGAAGGATAAGACTATAAACCCATGGGAGTTGCCATGCTGTTTGTTTTCTAAGCTATCAACCAAACTGAAAAAATTACAATTCCCATAATTCCCTAGCACTGAGGCAGGGCAGTGCCTCTATTTAAAGTCTCATTTTGCACTATTTCTGGCAGTCCGCAAAGGCCCGAAGTGACCCTGGGCATGTCACACACTCTCAGCCTCAGAGGGTGGTAATGGCAACCCCCATTTGAAAAAACATGCCATGAAAACCCCATGATAAGGTTACTTTAGGGTCGCCATAAGTCAGAAAGGACTTGAAGACACACAAGAACAACAAAAAAGTCTGCAATTGTTTCATAGGTAGTACATGGGAATAGGAGCCAGCATGGTGTAGTTGTTTGAGTGTTGGACTACCACTCTGGAGACCTGGGTTTGATTCCCCACTCTGCCATGAAACCCACTGGGTGAACCTGGACAAGTCACACACTCTCAGCCTCAGGGGAAGGCAATGGCAAACCTGCTCTGAACCAGTCTTGCCAAGAAAAACCCAGGAGAGGATCACCTTAGGGTTCCTCTCGTCCTCCTCCTCCTCTCACCTGGATTCCTTTGCCCTCCCCTTCTCCTCGTGCTCGTGGCTTCCTTCTCCTCCCGCCTTGAGCCTCTGTTCTCTTGCTCTGCCTCTTCCTTTTCTCAGGGACCTCTTTGCCATTCACGTTTGCCTCATCCAATCGCCCCCTCCTCTTTCTTGCCAGGGACCTCTTTGCCATTCACATTTGCCTCATCCAATTGCCCCCTCCTCTTTCTTGCCAGGGACCTCTTTGCCATTCACGTTTGCCTCATCCTCTCGCCCCCTCCTCTTTCTTGCCAGGGATCTCTTTCTCCGTTGTCTCAGGCTTCCCCCCCCCCCTTTCTTCCTCAGCCTCTCTGCCCCCTCTGTCTCTTCCCAGGGGCTTCTCTCTCCCTTTCCTTTGCCTCGTCGTCATCCTCCTCCTTTGCCTCCTCCTCCTCCTCCTTTTATATCCGGCATATAAGACGACCCCCTACCTTTGGAGACACTCCTCCAGGGTTCAAAAGTCATCTTATACGCCAGAAAATACGGTAAGTGGGAATGAGCCCTAACATAACCAAGAGAACTGCTCCATCCAGTCTTCCTCTTCTTTCTCTGAACTTCTTACACTCTATCTGAGGCCCTTTCTCACTACACAGTTTATAGTACTATGATTCCACTTTGCCTGCCATGGCAAAAATCTTATGGAATACTGGGATTTGCAATTTAGGAAGGGGTATTTGGAGTTCTCACTAAACTACAAACCTCAGAATTTGATCGGGTGGACTGATGGCAGTTAAGGTGGAATCATGGAGATATAACTTTTGGCATGAAAGGGCTTTAGGTTATTATAAGAACTCAGAGCTTGAACTCTCAAAATCTCATTTGCCATGCTGGTAAAAAAAAACCGAGTAGCTTTTCTAAGGGGGGTTGCAGACTGCCAGAAATAGTGTGAATTCAGTCCACTTTTAGGGTTAGGGTTAGTGCTAGGGAATCATGGGAACTGTTATTTTTCTGAGACATTGAGCCTTCTCTGTCAGACAACTCTGATCCCACAATAAAATACAGTTCCCATGGTTCCCTAACTCTAACCCTAACCCTAAAAGTGGACTGAATTCACACTATTTCTGGCAGTCTGCAACCCCCCTAAGCCATGTAACAGCTGCTACATAACTTGAATTATTGGTGTTTGAGTATGCTTTATTTCCTCAGCATTACCTATTCCATTTATGTTGTATCTTTTAACAGTTCCAAAGTAATACCTTCTCATTTCAGTGAGATTTATTCATAGGTAGGTACAGAAGTAATGTACCCTTAAATTTAAAGTGTGTAAGAAAAAAAAAACACCAACGCCTTGTTTTCATTCATCCCCTGAAAGCTTCTCTGGGGGCCTTTTTGTCTGAAAAGCAGGATTATAGGTATGGCCACTACTTTTAAAATCCTTTTCCTCCTGACTTCTTTTTAAACCTCAGAAGTGTGGTTAAACCTCAGAGGTGTGGTTAATAAAGGCAGACCATTTTGTGCAATGTGGATGTCTGCTAGTGACATGAGTTGGGATGTGTGCTGTAGGCATGTCACTCCTCTTTTCCTTCCAGGCCCAGGGTAAAGGAAATAATGAATCATGATTGTAGAAAAGGACAAACGGACTCATTGGATATAGTAGTCTCTCCGTTTCAAAGGTCATCAAACCTGCTTTTCCAACCATTTTGACAACCTTTCCCAGTCTGGTGGCATCCAGAGCTGTTGGACTATAAATTGCACTATCCCCAACTAGTACAGCCATTGGGATGATGGGAATTATAGTCTAGCACCTCTCAAAGATACCAGGATACCAGGATGGGAGAGCCTGGACACTGTAGAGTACACACACACACATTTCTTAAATCCTTAAAGTAGTTGATACAATAGTCTGTATTAGAAGGGGAGATTAGATTCTGTTATGGGGAGATGTGAAAGCATAGATCATATTATTTTGTTCTAACAGATTAGCATCTGCAGAAATACAGAAGTGAATCAATCTTCAAGTATTCAGACACCTAAGCAAATAGAATTACTGTCACCCAATTTGAAATGGCATGACTGTAGTGGTTAAACTTTCCATCAGAAGCTAGGAAATGAAACAAAATGAGACTCCCAATTTTATGCACATTTTCATTTGGGAGTATGCCTAGTAGGACTTATTTTGGACCATGCACAGGAAGCATGAGGTACAAGTAGCATGAAAAACATGGGATTGAGTCCTGACAGAGTCATATTTAGCACAGGCTCATAGAGATCAATAGGATTTATGATAGTCATGACTAACATGCATCCCACTGATTTCTATGGCTCTACCAGCATGGCATAGTTGTTTGAGCATCAGACTACAACTCTAGAGACCGGGTTTCAAAACCCAGCTTGGCCATGGGAACCCACTGTGTGATCTTGGGCAAGTGACACTCTCTCAGCCTCAGGGGATGGCACAGTCAAACCCCCTCTGAAGAAACTTGCCAAGAAAACCCCATGAAAGGTTTGTCTTAGGGTCACCATAAACTGGAAACAACTTGAAGGCAAACAACAACAACAACAACAACAACAACAAAGCATGATTGTGTCTGGATCAAGCCCATGTAGTTCAAACCATGTAATATGCAAACTTGTGGTTTTCAGGTTTGGAAACTGTGTGAACTGCCCACCCCCATTGCATCCCTCTTGAGAAGCATGGGAGTATTCCTAGAGCCACCTCTGTCACTGGAGACCCAAGTGCACTCTGTGGTATGGAGTGCTTGCAACTATGTCCAGCTGGTTCAAAGCTGTTGTCTGTCATGGGTTACCGCTGCACTGCACAATTAATGCACTTTGACACCTCTTTAACTGTCATGGCTCCATCCTATGGAATCCTGGGATTTTTAGTTTGTGATGGCACCAGAACTCTCTGATAGAGAAGGCTAAAGATCTCACAAAGCTACAAATCACATAATTCCATAGCATTGCACCATGGCAGTTAATGTGGTGTGAAACTGTATTAATTTTGCAGTGTAGATGCACCCCTGGATAGAGAGAACCTGGCCAGTGGTAACATCCTGATTAAAGTACTGCAACAAGTTCAAGGTGTTGGTTATTATATTCCAAGCCCTAAATAGCTTAGGACCTCAGCAATTGAAGGAGCATCTCTCCCTATTCTTTTTCAGGACTGAGGCCTGGTAGAACAATCCTCCCTTGTGTCTACACAGTAAGGGCAATGCACTGTGAAAGGGTATGGGAGAGACCTTGTCTATTGTGGCACCCTGGTTGTGGAGTACCCTCCTCTTAAAGGCCTGATTGGTACCAGTGCTGGCTTCTCTCCAACACCAAGTAAAACACGACATGTTTTGACTTGTTAATTTGTTTGATATGCTTTTACTCGATTTAAATAATTTTAAAGGTTTAAAATTGATTTTATTGTAGCCCATCCTGCAATTGCATGATATAGGATAAGAGAGAGAGAGAGAGAATGAACAAAATGTGGTCAAGCAGCTGGAGGCTCCCATGCCAATGGTATAAAGCATCTAATTTTAAGCCGGCTCAGGTAAGATGCATTATAACTGAGTGCGATAATCTCCTAGAATAGACATATTAAGTCTAGTTCAATATAACTCAAGCTATCATATGGGGGACCAGGTATGTTTTTTCCCAGTGTGTGAAGGACCAGTACAATTGTGTTTTTCCCCATGGAAACTTGCCATGGACCAGCAGCTGATGTCTCCTGTACCAGCACCAGCCCATGGGCCACCACTTTGTATAGCACTGCTCTACTGAAACGAAAAATTGAATGTGGGCATATATGGGTATGGTTCCCTTTCTCCACAGATGTTTTAAAAATCATTAATCAATGTACTAAAGTGAATCTGAAATACTCCAAGGACACAATAAAGCAAAGTCCTCTTGAATTTACTGATCTCTGTCTGTTACGTTCATGTTAATGCAGTTACAATGAACAACTGTTTTGGAATCTGAATCTTTTGTATAGTCAGCGCTGCTGAGTCTGAGCAAATAGCATTAATTAACATTCTCTTTCTCCTGTCTGGGATCCCTCATTTCAGAGACGTCACTTTCAAGGCTAATAGCTCAAGAGTAAACCACATTTAAGAGAATGCCTGGCGTTCACAGTTGCAGGGCCTAAGCAAGAGACGTTTTGTGGTCAATTAAGAAACTCATATTATATCATTCAGAGGCATGACTAATACTTGAAGGATGAATGCAAATCCCTTTCATTCATGCACTTTAGCTAAAATAGGGATTTCGCTTCCAGTTACCTGTTAAGAAGGACACTCAGAAAGACGAGCAAGCCTTTGCTGAGATGCTGTATGCTTCCTTCCTTATCTTGGGCATCAGTGTATGTCAGGTTCCCAGATCTCAAGACCTGACCCCTCCTCTCAGCTCCACAGGGCGAGAAATCTCAGGTCACAAACACTACTTTAAAAAATGTGCATGAAAGGGATGGGCAAAGTGTGCCCCATGGGACACATGCAGTCCTTGGGATCCACAAGTGCAGCCTCTGAATCTCCAAGAAGCCTTCCAAAGCCCCCAGACATTTTTTTTTTAAATGAGGGGTAGGGGACAATTTTTCAGGCAATTTTTTTGCCATTCATAGACGGCCCAAAATGTTCCCAAACCTTAGCAGTTTGCTTCCACTGACCCTCCAAAGCATCCCAAATGTCCCTCAATCTCAAATAACATCTGAAAAATCAGCCAAAATAGTAGCCAGAGGTGATGAGATGTCACTTCAGGTGCACTGAAACATGCTGGTGTGGTCCACCAGGTGGGCACAGAATGCAAGTATGGCCCTGCCTGCTGCACAGTTGCCCATCTCTGGTATACATATTTTCTTAGTTCACTACCCTGGATAGACTTTGATTTGAATGACATATTGGTGCAACTGTGGTTGATGCTTATTGTATCATGTACAACATCACTTGAGGGGCTGCCCTTCAAACATCATCCTTGTGATATCACCTCATGCTTTCTTTTCTGAGTCTCTCTGGTTTTGGCCCAGAAATCTCAGGACCAGAGATAGTCCTGACCTAGCAACGCTGTGTGTTTGTGTGAGTCCTCATGCAATCACAAATCCTTGCCTGAATATGCAGCTCAGCATTGTGGAAGTGTTGCAGTTTCTGTGCTTGCTTGGGATCACCTGTTTCTCTGGCCACAGGTCTTCCACAGTGGCCAAGGCACCTTTGGGCTACATTCAGAGAAGGTCCAGATCCCACTCCCAGCCAAGCTCTGCATGTAGAACTGCTCTGTCCTAAATCCCCCTTCTATCCAAGCTATGAGTTTAGAGGTGCAGTTTGATAATCTTTGCAAGAATCCAGAAAGGCAAGTCCGTATTCTTCTCTATTGTAGATGGAGGCAGTGGAAACAGTCATGCAAGAGTTGTGGCAATTGATGCCAGAGTTGTGGCAAGTTTAACCAAACAAAACCTACAGTTTATTTTAGAGTAGGGGCAGGCAAAGTGAAGATCATAGACCAAATGCACACCTCCCAGGGTGGCCTCCAGCCTCCAGGACTTCCTGTCCACTCCATGACAAAATGGTTACTTCTTGTTTATACAGTTATTTGGGATGTTTCAGGTGGTAGTGTAACTAAAGTGGGTGTCACCTGGTGTGGTAACTCATGGTGTCACCCTCACACATACACCATTGGCCTCCTCCCATAACACACCATACAGAATCCTTATGTTTTTTGTGCTAGTGTTATTTGTAAATCATAATTCCCATATATCCCACCCGCCTTGAATCCCATTGTGGGAGAAAGGCAGGATATAAATCCTTGAAATAAATAGAAATAAAATAAATATATCACTTAATCTAATGGCAATAGCTGAGACATAAACAACTAGCAAAATTAAAATTTTACTATAAAATTAGAATGTCATATGCTCGGCCTAAATGTATTTACATTTCCATAGCTCCATGTAACTTTGGTAAGATGTGATGTTTTTAAAGAAAATTTAAACCCAATAAAAATTTTTAAAATGAGGTCTCTACTTTCTCCACCAACCGAATATCGTCCCACTCATGCTTTCTCTTCCTCCAAGCTCCAGGGTTTTAAAGGGATGTAGACAAATGCCACAGCCCATTTCTGCCAAAAAGAAGACATTTGGGGAGCAGTGGTGTCACTCCTCTTAGGGTATCACCAGTGCGGGCTGCATCCATGCACCTTCTAGTGACACCCCTGCTTTCAGGTATTTAAATGGTCATTTTCAGCATAATGGGTTTATTGGTACAGTTTTCTGAGGTCTGGAGGCCTCAGAAAAATAGCCCCAAGAACCTCAGAATTTTGTCACCCATGTTTTGGAACTTGATTAGTGGCATTCGTCAGGGTGGCAAAGAATGCTGACCTTGATGCACCATTGAATCGGTTTAGTGTTAGCCAGTGAAGCTGTTTTCGTTAGTCAAGGGATAGTTATACGTAAACCATGGGAACACAGAGGAAGAATCCTTAGTAGCCTTCTATGATCCATTTGATAAAAAGCTTGCTGATAAAATCAATCAGATCCCTTCTGACCTGTATTCTACATCCACATACCCTGTCCCAAAGGACCAATTAATCCTCTGTCATCCCACTTTTTCAGCTGTATTTAAAATATCAGTTTCTTTCTTGTCTTCCCACTGTCTCCCTTTGTCCTCAGCTTACTTCAGTTGCTGCAAACCAAGTTCAAAGTGCAAAAGTAGTTTGCATTCAATTAAGTCAACAGGGAGCAGAGAAGAAAAAAGGGTAGAATCTTGCCCTTCTCAGTAGGCATAGACAAAAGCAGACTGCTGCATCTTCTCCTAACTTTTGTGTTCTTCCTCATTATTAACTTTTGCTGTCTTAACTACATTCTGATGTTGATTGACTGCACATGTCCTAGTTTTCATCTGTGAAAATACTGAAGGGTATTTTTGTCTTTTTGCTTAACTTCATGTTGTGCTATTTTTGATGGTTTGGGAATGGATTTGTGTTAAAAAGAAACTGTGTAATCATCTAAGTTCAGTGAAATGCTGCAGCAGTTTCTGCAGATTGTAGGTCTCTTTCACACCATACAATTATAGCACTTTGATACCATTTTAACTGCCATGAATTCATCCTACAGAATCCTGTGATTTGTAGTTTGGCGAGGCATTAGAGCTCACTGGCCAAGAATTCTTAATACTTCATAAAACCACACATTCCAGATGGAACCATGGCAGTTGTAATGGTATTGGTGTGTTATAATTGTGCAACGTGAAAGAGATCTATGTTTGCTGTTGGCAATATGAAGTGACTGAAGGTGCTCACAGTCCATCCATCAAACACCTGAGCAGGGAGCTTTCCACACCATGATCAAAGCATGGTTTCATGTACTGATATATCACTACACCAATATGGAGCTGAACACTGGGGAGTGACAGACAAAGAAGGTTTGTTGACCACGGACAGGCACATCTGTTTTTGACTGAGTTTCCAGATGGGTCCCATCAATTATCAGAACTTATACAATCAGAATGAGGAAGGGGCAGGTGATTTGTGTTCTTTCCTCAGCATCTCTCTCTTTCTCTGCCACATGAGTCAGAGAATAGGAGTTTATCACATGGGGGACAATTGGAAGTATAAACGGTGATTAACCTGTGATAATCCCGCAATTGCGCTAATGGTTTTCACACACATTCATGTTCAAAGTGATATTATTCTGTGAATAACCTGTTATTATCACGCAATTGCGCTAATGGTTTTCACATGACGTCAAGGTAAAATGTGATTAAAGTACATTAACCCGTGAGTAATCAGGCAAAAAACAGCAGCAAATCAGTCATGGGATTTTCCTGTGAATTACTTTTGCTGTTTATTGCCTGGTTATTCACAGGATAATGGCTCTTGTGCTAATCTCATTTTAATCAAGTTTTAATATCAATTGCACAATTTTCTCAGGTTAATTACTGTTTAAAGTCTCAATTTCCCTCCATGTGATAAACTTATTAGAAAAGCTTATTTTTCATAGTATAGCTCCCAGAATAATATAACTTCCCCAAGCTCTGCATGAAGTGCTGTCTAGATTGGCACAATCATATCTTTCTCTCTCTGGAGATGATACATCCTACTGTTTATGAGGTCACCTTTTAATTAACTGGAAGGCTTCCTGTCACCTTGGTCTCTGGAACAGGTAACACAGGCATATCTACCATGCTAGAGAGTTATGACATGGCCTGTGACACCATTTTCATTTTTGTGCTCATACAGTCAACCAACTGGATATATTGTTCACTCACCCTGTTTTCTAAAGACAGGATAAGAGTCATAGGTTGTAATAACTTTTTTTTTTTTAGGAAAGTGTTGACAAATTCATAGAATGCAGGCATAGATACATCCTAGGGTTCAAGTCCACACTTGGCCATGGACACCCACAGGATAACCTTGGGCCAGTCATAGTCTCTGAGCCTCTGAGGAAGACAATGGGTAACTCCCTCTGAACAAATCTTGCCAAGAAAACCCTGCAATATATTCACCTTTGGGTCTCCATAAGTTGGAAATGACTTGAAGACACACAACAACAATTGGAAAACCATGGAAAAACAAGAGAAAAAAGCTGTTGTGCTATTCTGTGAATCCCAAGAATAATCTCTTGTTTCCAGTTAGAAATAAAAAGCTGGAACAGACCTGGTTTAACTTGATTAAGTAGAACCCTTATTTTCAGGAACAGATCAAGACATTTTAAAAATATTTATATCCCACTGTATTTCACAAGATCTCTTGGTGGCTTGCAATAAAATAATTTTAAACCAGTGCTTCTTAAGCTATCTGATGTAGGAGACTAGCACGATTTCTTTTCCAATGTGCCAGGGACCAATAGCATATTTGTGTGCATTGGCTACAACTATTTCTTTTTTTCCTGGAAACATGCTGCTGACCAGCAATGAATAGTTCATGGATTAGGACAAGTCCATGGACCATCACTTTAAGTAGCATTGCTTTAAATAATTTAAAATGTTAAAATAAAAATAACTTAAACTTAAGTTATTCTTAGATTGCCGACCTGCAACAGGAATCTATCACAGCAGAGGAGACACCAAGAGACAGCGTCCCAGAACAGCCCATGGAAAAAGCAGCTGTGCAAAGCCCAGGAGATGCTCCAATACCTGCACTGGAAGAGAGAGCAGACATGGGGCAGACACTGGCTGAGATTCCCAGACAAAAAGAAAAACAAATTCTGACATTAACAGATACTGCTTTGTGTCTGAACAGAGAACACCTGCCATCAGGATGCAACCAGAGGCTTTGGCAAGCCATTCACTCCAGGAGCAACAACAGCTCCAGACAGAGCCAGAAGGGAATCAGAGTCTACAAGCTGCATTAAAGATGGCAAGAGAGGACACTCATTCTACCTTAAACAAACCAAAACATATTAAAAACCACTGGATAATTTAAGAAGTTGCATAATTTAAACAGTTAAAACAGCCTAAAACCATGACCAGATGTGGGTGGAATCATAATGCTTCAAAAGCTTTAATAAAGAGCCAAGTGTTGATTTGGTACTGGAGCGTTGGTATTGTGGAAGGTATTCCAAAACTGGGATGTCACAGTAGCAAAGGCCCTCTCTCACATTCTCACAGAGTATATTGCTCCCACTGCTGAGAAACAGATAAGAGTCCCTTGAACAGACTTCTAGCCTCATTTTACTATCTGTGTCAAAGGACTAGATGGCATTTCTCCCATTCCTTACATATATGATGGTTGAACTGGCATCTTACATCAAGACAAGAGATGGAACTGTGTTCATTACACTAGAAGGCAGCAGGCCTGCATAAGAAGTATTGTTTGGATCATGTCTCCTGAAATTTCGATGCTGGCTGGGTTATAAGGAGAATTGTTGTCCAGAAATGTAACTTTGGGAGTACAATGGTCTCCATAAAGGGCAGGTTGCATGACACTGAAAACTGCACATTCTAGCAGCTCAACATCAGTCACAGTCCTCAGCATCTTCCACCTGAGGATACTGCCTTACTCTCTCTAAGAGTAGAGTGGCTCCTTCTTCCTACTACACTGTAGGCTAGCATAGTCACTCCCGAGACCTAGGCAAGATCTTTACAACATAAGGCCATTGCACCACCCTCACTGTCTGTGATTACCAGGGAGAATCCCAAACTGATTTCTTGCAGTGCTGTCTGTAGTTGATCCTACATAGGCCAGTCAACAGGTGGGTGTTCTGCGCTGCTTCTTCTTCTTCTTCTTTTTTTTTCTATTTATACTTCCATAAATCCAGACATCTGAACCAGAATCAGTGTCAGGTTTTTTAAGCCTGTTACAGCCAGCTAAGAATACTTCTTTCAGATTCTTTCAGTATATGAACTTCTGGGTGTCTGTTGGCATCTGCTGATAAGCTCAGCAGAAACAAAGGAGCGAAAAAGGAGGTGATGGGACTTATAGTCCAAGACCTTTAGAAGGGGCCAGACTGAGGAAGGTACAGTAAGGAAACAAAGACAAAAGATGGGGTTAACATATGGTGTGGAAAAGGGACACATAGGATGAGGGAAAGGCCACTGTTTTAATGTTGCCTGATTTTAAGCTAGCCATTAATGTGTCCTTACAAGCCTCTAGATGTCACAGACTATGGTTATCTGTTATAGAACTAGAAAATGTTTCTCATAATCAAGTGCCTTTGCCATTCTATGTACACTTTGCCTTTTGGGATCTGCATCCAGAACTTGCAGGAGGGGGAGATGTTGGGCCTCTACAGACCGACCCAAAGGGCTGGACTGGAGGAAGAGATAGGGTGGGGCAGCCGCATACTGGCCACCCCAACCCCATGCCGACACCGTCCTGACGCCACGTGCCATTATGCACTGTGCATCGTGTCAGGATACCCTTCCGGCACAGTGTTTTGATGCACTGTGCCAGAAAGGGTGCTAAAGAGCTACGTGCCAACTCTTAGGGCAGCCTTTTGCCACCCTTGAAAGGAGCGGCATTTTGGCGCTCTTTCAAGGGTGGCAAAAGGGAAGATTGGGGCTGCGGCATGCGGTTGCCGCAGCCTCGATCCGCAGCTAGCAGGGCTGGCCCATCTGCATAGCCCCGTTGTTTAATTCTTTCCCCATGAGTCCTTTTCCAGTTCAGCACAGCCTCCAAACTGCTTCCCTCCTCTTTCCCTTCCCCACTCAAAGGCTTCCCCTTCAAGGTTTGGATAGCCTGGGGATGGAGGGATGCAACTGGTGTAAAGTTTGGGACTACAACTCCCAGAAACCTTCATGGCTGAAAGTCATGCCTTCCTGGATATGTACAGAAGCGTAGTACCAACACACATGTACATGTACACATGTAGGGACATGGTGGCTCCATGGTTAAGGATTAATGGGAAGAAGTTATGATTTACTACTTAGTTGGGAAACTGAAGAGGAAATTATCCAGGAGAATATAATAAAGTGGGCAAAAGATGTGAGGTACCCAATCCACTTAAATCAATGGGAAAACATTTGGAATAAAGGTCTAAAATATACAAAAGCACAAAACATGAAGTAGAATTGGTACAAGATATTTTTTAGGTGGCATCTTACGCCAACAAAGATTGCAAAAATTTACAAGAAAAAAGATAATCTAAGTTGGAAATGTTGTGAATCTCCGGGTACATATTTACATTGTTGGTGCTCTTGTAAAAAGGCTAAAAGATTTTGGTCCCAAATCACTAAAACAATAAATAAAATACTAAAAATAGATTTGGCAGTAAACCCAGAATATATGCTTCTTTGTTTGAGGATGAAATTGACACAAAATACGGTAAATTATTATTTCACTTGACCACAATGGCTAGAATATTATATGCCCAGAAATGGAAATCTAAGAAAATACCAAACCTAAAAGAATGGATGTTTGAACTATATGATATTATGGAAATTATGAAATTAGCAGAAATTTTAGATGGTGAAATTATTGATAAAAATAGTTGGTAGGCAATTAGAATATTCATTAATGAAAATTGGGGTGATGTCAAATTATTGAAGTTGTGTTAGATCTATTTATATAAGTCTACAGTGTTTTGTTTTGTTTTTGTAAAAAATGCATGATACTCAATAATGACACATATCTGTGGACTGTTAGTCTTATGATGTCAAACAATGATATATAGATTTTTGAAGTAATTTTTAAAGCTAACTATTACAAAATGGATAAGTACATAATTGATAGATGAATATTGCTACTATTTCATGTAATGATGAATTGATATAAGACTAAAGGAAGACATATATGTACAGTGTAACTCTAGGTGGGAGAAGTTTATTTCAAAGAAGTTTATATACTTTAATAAATGTTAATAAAGATTTAAACAAACAAACAAAAAAGATGCTGACTCTGATGATCACAAGGTTGGCAGAGTGGCGCTTCGAGACACAAGCGCCATGTTATGGGGTGACCTCTTGTCACTCGTTCTGCCATTCTAGCATGTAAAAGTGCAAGTAGATAACAGATACCACTTTGGTGGGAAGGTAATAGGATTCCATGCAGTCATGCTGGCCAAATGACCATAGGATTGTCTTTGACAACACTGGCTCCCTTGGCTTAGTAATGGAATCCTAATGCCGCAGCCATGAGCATTGGTAATGGAGATGAGCATTGCCCCCTACAGTTGGACACGACTAGACAATCTTGTCAAGGGAAAACCTTTACCATTACCATTTAGTGCCAACATCCAAAACTGAAAACATGGTGCTTCCTCAAGGGCTACTCTGCTGAACAAGATCTGTGAACAAATATTTTGGGGAGCAAAACTGCACCTCTGCCCAGAGACTCCTGTTTCAGATTATTAAAAGGTGGGAGCATGCTGAAAAGCATTAAATGGACAAAGTGAAATGAATTCAAAGTAAAATCAAGTTCTAAACTTGAATATTTAAGAATTAAAGTTTTGTAATTCAAAACAGTAATTTTTCCAAGCTCTGAGCTGCAGATAATTTGGATAGAAAAATTAACCAATGGGGAAAGGGTAAACTTTACACACAAATACACACACACACACACACAAACAATGCATGCATGCAAACACAGAAACACAAGCACACATTTCTCCACTAAAAACAACAGTCTCTTAGGCTGCTTTTCTTTAAACAACAGCTAGGGCATTACTACATGTATTTTTATTTAACATGTAGCTATCTCTTGACCTCCAGCAGCAGCAGCAACAGGTCACTTCCGAAGTGTCAATCCTCCCATAGGAACTACTCACAATTTGGGATCCTCCTCCTCCTTCAACCTATTTATGTAAGAGTCCTGTTTTAGTGCCAATATGAGTCCAGGTTCTTGAAAGAAAATACAGGAGACAACAGAACATGGAAGAATCCTTGGGGATGCGTGGCTCACCAGGAAGGATGATATACCCATGTAGTCAGGCTAGTCCGAATCAAAAACAGTCAAGCAATCAAACAATGGTTCTAAGGGGAGATCCAAAACCACATCTTTAAACAGAGCAAGGTCTGAGGTTTTCAAGAACCAAGAACAGGAGCCAGGAATGTTGGGTCCACCAGACAGAACTGTTGTGAGCAGTAAGTTCCCTGAGGGAGGTACCAGAATTTAAGGCCTGTTGTAAGCATGCTGTTGTTCCCTGATTTATAAAAAAATTGGTTCTTAAACACTCTGATCTCCATATTGCCTCCTTTTCTTTCCTTTGTTCTGCCATGGCAGGTGTTATTATTTCTGTGTCTTGCTGTTCAGAAACTGGCATGCCTTTTTGGCCCTCTGCTTTACTAGCTTGGCATTCTGTCTCACAATCTTGAACCTCTACTTCATCTTGACTTTCTGCCTCACTATCTGGATCTGAGTCCTGGGGCTGAGGCACAACATTAAGAGTTCTGGAATGCATCCAGAGGAGGGTGACCAAAATGGTGGAAGGTCTGGAAACCATGCCCTATGACGAGTGACTTAGGGAGCAAGGTATGTTTAGCTGGAGAAGAGAGGAGAAGGTTAAGAGGTGATATGATAGCCTTGTTTAAATATTTGAAAGGATGTCATATTGAGGATGGAGCAACCTTTTTTTGCTGCTCCAGAGAATAGGCCCTGGAGCAATGGATTCAAACTACAGGAAAAGAGATCCCACCGCAGCATTAAGAAGAACTTCCTGATGGTGAGAGCTGTTCAGCAGTGGAATAACACTGTCTCAGAACATGGTGGACTCTCCTTCTTTGGAGGTTTTTAAGCAGATGCTGGATGGCCATCTGTCGGGAGTACTTTGATTGAGTCTTCCTGTATGGTAGGGGGCTGGACTGGCTGACCCTTGGGGGTCTCTTCCAATTCTATGACATAACTCTATCAATATTATTTTCACTGATTTTACAATGGATGTCAAAAACAATGGACAAATAATGATACTACGGAAAAAGACAAAACATATGCAACATAGACTAGTTCCATGCTTTTCTCCACCACCCTTTCCATTATTGTTTGAGCTTTGGGATGTTATTCTTTGGAAATTTCATTCACAAAGGAAGCAACAAGTAATTTTCAGCAATTTTCTTCCCATCCCAAGAAAGTCCAAAACCCTCTCTAGTTTGCAGACTATTTGGCATTCAGGACTTATCTTATGCAAAATTCACATCTATGGTTTAATATGCACTGAAATAATATGTGCAGAAAATGCTGTTTCCTGTGTATAAAATGCAGAAAGAAGTTGTGTACATACAAATTTTGTGTAGAATAAGTTGAAAACTGCAAATTTCCTTATCAGTCCATGATTATCTTTGCCAAAGTTTCCCAACACTTGCAAAAACATGTTTTTCAGGCATTTAAAAACATTTTTGATTATTCTTTCTATCCCTATTTGAGCTAGAGACCAGGAAGCAATATGAGCAGGAATCTTGCACCACCAAATGTTGTTGGACTTCAACTCCCAGCATTCCATACTATTGGCTATGCTGGCTAGGCCTGCTAGGAGTTGCAGTTAAACAACCTCTGGCAAGCCACACAGCTCCCACTCCTAAACTAGAGACAGAAAAGCTAATCTTGGGTTCTCTAAACAATTGGGTGCTGCTATCTCTCTGATATGGCAGAAGTAGCCTTTGGTCATCTGTTTAGCTGGAATGTTTAAATCAGAGGTTTGGAGGACTATCTGGCCTTTCAGATATTGTTGGATTGCAACTCCCACCAATCCTAGACAGCATAGTCAGTGGGGAGAGATGCTGGGAATTATAGCCCAAACGTATGTGTTGGGTCACATTTCTCCTGGTTCAAAGGATCTGGTTTAAAGGAGCTATCCAAGGTGCCAAACCCTATTCCCAAAATCAGGTTGGCACTTTGGATAGTCCCTTTAATGTTTGGACTAAAACCCTGAGCAAATTTGCCAATCTCCCACCCCCCACACGGCAATCCCTCATTGCCACTGCTTTTCCAAAGTGACATTAGGCATCTCTTTAGAAAAGTATAGCAACATCGGCATTGATGGTACCTCTTTGCTAGGAAATGCATTCCTTATTCATCAAGACCATTTCCTAGTTGATGCTTGGCTATGTTCTTTATGAATTCCATCACAATATGGCCAGTATAGCCTATCAGAAGGTTAAGCAACCAACCATTGTGTTCACATACCAAAAAGGGTGGGAAATTGGCTAACTTTTCCCTTTTTGCAAGGATAACAAACATTTGTTCCAGCCCAGATTCCTGGGACAGCCTTGTGGAGTGTCCCTATGGAGTGTACTTCTGCCTCTTATTCTAAACTTTGGGATCTAGCTGTTAATATAGCTGAATTAAAAATAAATAAGCCAATAGCCAGATCAGGTTCAGAGAGACCCTATGCTTGTGCAGTTCTCAACAACTCCAGGCAGCAGAAATGTTGGGCCTGATCCTCACTCGCTCAGCCTATCCGTGGGTTGCATGAAGCATGTGAGATGTGACTGTGAAATCTGAGCTCAAGCATTGAGAGCCGCATGAGGTATCTTTCCTGAATCCTTTCCTTCTGAACACTCTTTTATAACAAGCAAGGCTCATGTAAAATGATTCTTCACTGCCCCACATCCACGCCCAGCTGACTACAGCATTTCCTAATTAGGTTATAACCAATCTTTATAATGGCCTGTTTGTAATAGATGTGGTACTGGAGAGTAATCTCCGTTGATATTATTCACTTCCCAGGAATGTAAGGCAGGAGCTGCTCTGCCACTTCAGAGTCGAGAACAATGGGAAGAGAGAGAAACGCTGACCAATAAAGCAGCTGCCTTATATTCTGTGGCAATTTCATTGTTTGCTCTGTGATGTTTTACAACCAGGCAATAATAAACCAGAGCTTGGAAAACTTTGGACTACACCTCCCATTATCCTCATGGGGTCCTGGTAGTTTTATATATAGAGATAGATAGATAGATAGATAGATAGATAGATATTTAAAAACCACTTTTCATCATCCTCATCCCCACTAGTTCTACACCACTTTGATACTGTGATAATGACAATATTTGGAAAGCTCTTTAAAAGCTTGCTGATAGTGGTCTCTGGCAGCAAACAACTGAAACTGCCTGCTGCAATATAGAGTCAGAAGTTATGAATGGCTTCCGCTTACATTTTGATAATGAAAGCAAAAATGAGCTAATACAAATAATTGTGGGCTAAACCCCAGGAATATTTTCATTCCAAATTAAAGACAGCAAAGAGACCAATTATTCATTCCAGATACAGAGTGCTTTCAATTGCCAATGAAATGAAAACTGTTGATATTGAAAGTTCCTTTCAACACCTTGTAGGGCTGGGGGCCTTAGCTTGTTAAAGATGAGTGCATTTTTATTATGCTTTCTAGGTTTAACCACAGCTAAACAGATTGCTTATTATTATTTGCAAAGATCTTCTGTGATCTGTCCTGCATTCCAAATCATAACCTCCCCACCCCCCGTGAAGCAGCCTTTGTCAAGATGAGTATTGGATTATAGCTCTCACAGTCCTGCAGCCTTTGGGATTAAGGGAGCTGTAGTTCAGCACATTTGGAGGGTGCCAGGTTGGGAAAGGCTGCAGTAAAGGGATCTGCTATTTTATGCTCTGCTGGGGAAGAGATAATGAAAACTACAGTGGGCAGACTGATGAACCCCTGATGTCAAACATTCTTGGGGAGGCTGTACACAAATAAGAATGTTTCATGAGGAATATGGCTGGTTCTTTATGATTATCTACTTGCCATCACTCCCCAAATCAGTGCTGACTATAGATATAATCAAGTGGGAGGAAGCCATACCCTTAAGAACTTAATGTGTTCTAAGAAGGCTATCATGATGTATGTGTCCTACTTTAGAGTTGGATCATGAGTCATCTATATGTGGACAATACCCAGTTCTACCTGTGGAAGAATTGATATCTAAAAGTAGATTGGATGTGGTGAATAAACTGAGGATCCATCCAAGCAAGAAGGAAGTTCTCTTGGGCAGTAGGAAAGCTAACTTGGAACTACAACCAATTACGGATGGGGCTCCACTTCCCTTGCAAGATCAGATTTGTAGTTTCTGGACCTGGAGTTGCTCCTGGAAAGCCATGTAGTTGCTGTGGCCAGGAGTGCTGCTGATCATCTCTGCTTGGTACACCAGGTGCACTATTTCCTAGGGGGTGCAGATCTGAGCATTGTGGTCCATGTCTTAATTTTTGTTGGAAGATTTTTGCATTCTCTTTCCCTTTCCTTAGATAGATAGGGATTCCCTGCATGCAACCCCCCCCCTCATTCAAACCATGTGAGTTAGGTCACTCCCCTTTTGGGACTAACAGTCATTCTCTCAAAGATATTCAATAGAACTGTTAGAAATAGAAATAGCAAGTACATTTCTACATACCACTTATCAGTGCACTTAAGCATCCCCTAAATGGCTTACAATGGACATTATCACACGGGGTCTAAAGCACACAGAACCTTGTCCCATCCCCGTCCCATTGCGGTTTTTTCCCCCGTGTGTTCACATGACGTCACAGAGAACCCCGTCCCATCCCCGTCCCATTGCGGTTCCTTTTCCCGTGTGTTCACACGACGTTACAGAGAACCCCGTCCCATCCCCATCCCAATGCGGCATCATCCCCGTTCTTTTGAATGCCAGTTTCCTGGGGAATTACATTTGTGCTACCAGAATGATACCGCAATGATGATGCTTTCGTTCATTGCGGAATGATGCTAGTTGCGTCTGATAGCAATTTCCGTCTTGTGGGGTCTATACCGGTATAGTTCTGGATTGATTCCATACAGCTTTCTTGCCGCTTTGAGACCCGCGTGTGATAGCGTCCAATGTGTAAGCCAAACAGAACTGTTGCTTTTCCATCTTCCTCCTTTCTCAACTTTCTTTGGAAAGATGGTGAGGTAAATATATTTTTTTACCTGAACTATTCACTAGCTAAATTAGGATATAGCTTTTATGTAAATGTAGATTAAAGTAATTAGTACACTTTTGTTTGAACTTCAAGCTACTTGTGTTTGTTGTTTTTGGGGTCAGTTCTTAGGGAAGCATAATTAGACAAGAGCACATTTCTGCTATTCTGCTCATTTAAAACTAGACTCTAACAGGCTTGTCTTTGACATTCTTGATATTTTAATATTTTTGTTTCCTTACTAAAGGCTGAAGCCTTAGGAAACTTAAATTACCCTACAATTATTGCCTACTGTTTCTACTGGGGCCTGCCCTTGAAAAGTGTTTGACAGCTACAGCTAGTACAAAGTGCAGCAGCCAGACTGTTGTTGGGTCTGAATTTTATGGACCATATAGCATTGATCTTACAGGAATGGCACTGGTTTCCAATTTGCTCCCGAGTTCAATTCAAGGTGCTGATTTTGATCTACAAAGCCCTAAATGGCTTGGGGCCACACTATTTGAAAGACTGTCTCCTCTCATAGGAGCCTGCCCAAAAAAACATAGCATACTGAGCAGAGGTCCTCTTGCATGTCCTTCACCTTGAGAGAGTGAGCTAGTGGGTATACATGCCTGTGTTGTAATTAAATGTGTTTAAGTCATGAATTTATTGTTTAAATGTTTTTATCCATTGGACATCACTTCTGGGGCCTGAGCAAACTAATAGGCCATAAAACAAATACAACACACGTAGGACGCTATCACATGGGGCTCAATCCAAACAGAATCCAAACGAAATGGCAAACGAATCCGGATTATTTGGCCGTGCTTCCACACGACGTCACACAGAACCCCGACAGAAAGCGGAAAGAACCGAGATATTTCGGTTTCTTCAGGAATTGCAATTGCGTGACGGGAATCATTTCGCATTTACCGTAGGTCTGATAATCAAATACGTATTGTGGCGCATTTCCCTGCTGTTGCCATGGTTCCAGTGAGCATTCCTCTCTCTGCGCATGTGCAGGAGGCTCATTTTGGCTACATTTACTGTTTTTTTCCTCTTGTGTGTGGACGTTCAATACACTTACTGTAAATGCGCAATGAAGGTAATGACGTATGCGGAAACAAGGGTTATTTCCCGTTTATTTTCGGGATGCCTCATTTCCACTTTTATTTCCGCTTCCTGGCCCACGTGTGATAATGTCCATAGAGATAAAAAGAATAGATAGAGAGACAGACAGGGGAAACATTCTCTATCTGAAAGCAGTATTTGCAGTGAGTCAAGAATGGGCAGCAGTGAGCAAAATATTAAAAGCTCTTGTTGGACAAAAGTATATGATACACAAACAGATCTTTTTTGCTGGAGAGGAAAGAACTATAGCTGATTCTCCAACCCTGAAATTTACTACCGTCATTCAATCATCCTGATGGAAAAATATTTCTAATTATGAATACAGTAAGCTGACTCATTCATTAAAAGAAAAACAAATTTGTGATATTTCCCCAAGAAACATGATTTGGGAGCTTTAGTACAGGTTTTCATCACATCCCATACACATTCTAATGCACATTAGCTTCCTGGCCTATGTTTTTGTGGGAAAGTAAAACCACTGCTGCTTTCCCAGGAAGACAGTGTACACAACCTTTTCTCCTGCATGGAGATAGTCTCCATGCAGCAAAAAAATGCACATGAAGCAACTCTTAGAGCAGGAGAAGCTGAGTGATAAATGTCACTGCAAGGTAATGTTTGGTTTTGGACCAAAAAACAATGCATAGTTTGGTACTTATTATGCATGCAAGAGACTCTGGAAGTGAAGCAATTGTAAAAGCAAGAGGAAGAATGGCTTTGGTGTCTGGATACAAGTGAGTCTTATGGCTTTCTCACTCCCAGAAAATCATGCATTTCAGATGCACGTAGTCTGTAATGATTTCTATTACAGAACCAGTTTTTGAAAATTACATTTATTATTATTATTAATTTATTTACTTATGTTCTGCCTTTTCCCCACCCCTGGGACTCAAGATGGTTTACAATAGTTAAACAGATAGAAGTAAACATACAAGAGTTAAAATATAATTAAGCTATGAATAGCATTAAAAGCAATTTAAAATCAACAGCCCACTTAGAATCAACGCCAATATAGATAAAGTTTTAATAAAAGCCCTTTCCCCACGAGCAATCAGTTTCCAGAGGCCTGTAGAAACAAAAAGGTATTTGCCCATTATCAGATTGACACCATGGAGGGAAGTAGTGTAGCCTCTCTAGAAAGGGAGCTCTGGTTCATGGGGGCAGCCACCAAGAAGGCCTTCTTCTGTGTTCCTACTAGATGCACCTGTGAGAGTGGTGAGATAGACAGGCCTTCCCTGAAGATCTCAAAACACGGGCATGCTTCCAGGAGGGAATACAGTCCTTCAGACAACCTGGACCCAAACTACATAGGACTTTATCGGTCATAACTGGCACTTTGAATAGTGCCCCCAAACAGATTGACAGCCAATAGAGATCTTGCACAGTATGCTACTCAGAAGTCTAACTGCAGCTCTTTGAATTAGCTGAAGTTTCTGAACACTCTTCAAAGGCAGCCCCACATAGAGAATATTAGAGTAATCCAAATGGGATACAATCAAGGCACATGCCTAAAGCCAGATTTGATATTTCTAGAACAGGCACAACTGGTACTCAAGCCTTAACTGTGCAAATGCACTCCTGGCCACCACAGAAACCTGAGCTTCCAGGTTCAGAGTTGAATCCAGGAGTACACACAAGCTGAACCCAGTGCTTGAAGCTGACACTAAACTGCCAAATACCTACAGTATTTGTACTAAAGTGCTAATAACATGGAAATTAGCACTTTTATTTGCAAAGATGCAACACTGCGACACATAGCAATTTCATCCTAAGCATGCCAAAACATTTGCACACTCTTCTTTTTTATTCAAGTGCATGCTGAACATGAAAAACCAAATTCTCCTTCCTTCTAGGTCAACTATACAGTTGCTCCTCCCAATTTGTGAGGGATCCGTTCTGGACCCCCTCGCGAAAACGGTGACTCGCACATATTTGAGTCCCATAGAAAATAATGGTTTGCACAACTGCCATTTTATTAATAACCACTTGTCCCTCCCGAGAAGAGCAAGACCTTGGATTCCAAGTCCGCGAAAAGGGAGGGACAACTGTACATTTCCTATCTTTTTTTCTATCCCTGTAGTAACAAAAAAGCAGATAGTAATGAGATTCTAAAAATAGCTTTATAGTATTCCAAGTAGTTTTCAAGCTGTGCTCTAGGTATTCAGTTTGATATCCACTGAGTGGTTTTTTTAAAAGGTCAAAACTAACCACAGATATCTTTAGAGTCAATTTTAATGATTTCACATATTCAAAGAATGTTGATGAAACCCAGATTAGGATTTTACTCTTTTTAAAAATAGGATAGTTGTCTGATGAATGATAATTTTTACACATAATCTCAAATTTTTACACATAATCTCAAAATTCTAGTTGTGCAACAGCATTTAGTACAGCTGGAGAGCCAGTGAGGTGTAGTGACTACAACTTTGTAGATTGTTCAACCATGGAAACCGATTGGGTGACACTGGGCAAGTCACGCTCTCTCAGCCTCAGGGAAGACAAAGGCAAACACAAGAAAACTCTGTGATAGGGTTGCCTTAGGGTTGCCATAAGTTGGAAATGACTTGAGGGCAAACAACAGCAACATCTGCACCCTTGCAGTTAGATTTTAATATATATTAGTAATATCTCAATACAATTTCCTATGGGAAGTATGTGTGACTCATTGTTGTTATAATCGGTAACTGGAGGGAAATTTTAGTTTTTTCTTCTTTTTCCCAGGCTTTCTTAAACTCAAATTTCAGGCTTTCTCTGGTGGAAACTGTAGTTTTGTGTGTTTTTCCTCATTATTAACTGTAGCCCTTTTGTTGCATGGCCACACCTTTTTGAGCGCACTCTAATATTGCTCAGCCACACATGTCCCCGTTTTCATTTGTGAAATGTTGAAAAGTATGGCATGAACTTGCAATGAGCTGTAAAACCAAAACGTTCTGGAAATGGGTAATACATGTTGTGCGCATTGTGTAACTCTTTATCAGCAGCGATAGTCATTTCCTTTATCCTGCACGAATAACCTCAGAGCACATTTTGAGATTCAGATCTCTTTTTGTGGGATTTGGGCAGATGATCCAGGCCTTGTGAAAGAAAATCAGAGCAGATAGTTTCTGAGGATGAGTCAGACAAAACATTCAATTCTATCTGATGAGAAGGCTATACCCTTTCTATCATACATGGCCCTGCATTCACTTATCATTATTTTGGTTCCCTTAAGTAAGGCAAGGTGACTGCAATACGCTGTGTATCATAAACATTCAAACTTGCGGGGGGGGGGGGGGACTTTTCAATTGTTTCATAACTTCAGGCATTTTTCTGAGGGTCCTGAAAGGAGAGTCAGGTACTATGAGAAAGGTGGGACATCATCATCATCATCATCTGTTAGAAACACTGATGAGAAGTCCATCTCCATCATGTTTCTGATATACAGTGAGTCCTCCACATTTGCTGGGGTTAGGGGTGCAAGACCCTTGTGAAAGTGGAAAAACTACAAATATAAAACCTCTATTTTTTTTTTAATCTGAGCAAACACCTTTCTAGAAATCTCTAGGAGCTTTATCACATGGGGGAAACTGGAAGTTTAAATGGTTATTATCCCGTGAAAATCATGCATTTGTGAGTAAATGCAATTAAAGTGCCATTATCCTGGGAATATCCTGTGAAAACTGTGCATTCGTGATAAATGCTTTCACATGATGTCATAATTAAAGTGCCATTATCCAGGGAATAACCAGGGAATAAACAGCAACAAATCATTCATGGGGAAATCCCATGAATGATTTGTTGCTGTTTATTGCCTGGTTATTTCCGGGATAATGACTCTTTAATCGTGCTGTGTGTGAAAATTTTAATTGCGATCTTAAGTGCGATTGTGTGATTTTCACAGGATAATCACCATTTAAACTCCCAATTTTCCCTTGTTTCCTCCAGCTCAACTCTATGGTCAACATCCACCAGATGTTGGTCATAGAATCATGCTGGGAGTCATACAAATGTTTCCTCTAAAAGTGTTTTCTCTAGGAATCTCTATGACATCCAGTGTGACTCTATGGTCAGCTTGTTGCAGAGTTGTGCTGGACAACCTAGAGATCCCTAGAGAGAACATATTAATCAAATCCACAGATAATTAAATCTATAAAAGTCAAAGCTGCAACTGTGGCAGGCCAACAGTAATGTGAACTGTGCTCATTCCTTCCAATTATTCTGATTTGCCAGAAATATTCCTGATCAACCCTCTGTAGTCCCACTTTTTAAAGTGCTTTTAAAATGTCCCAATCTCTTCTCTCCTTCTCTTGGGTTCTCCCTTTGTTCTCAGTTTAGTTCAGTTGCTGCAAACTGAGTTCACAGTGCAAAAGTAGTTTGGTAAACTCAGTGGGGAGAGGAGAGGAGAGGATGGAGTAGAATCTTGCCCTTTCCAAAAAAACTCAGGGAAAAGAAAACTGCTGCAGCTGTTCTAGCTTGTATGTTCTTCCTCATTAATAACGTTTGCTATCTAGACCACACACTAATGTTGTTTGGCCATATGTACATTCATGTTCTATTGTCAGCTTCAGCATAACATACACAACATACTTGGTGTCACTTTCAGGGATATGGTTTGCACTGGGTGACACTTGAGAGGAGGGGTGACACCCAGTTGGGCCCTCCTCCTGCTTGGTGTGTGTGTGCAGTGCTGCTATTGGCGCCTTATAACAATACCAATAGCAGGTCCATTTCTACGCCACTTATCAGTGAATTAAGCAGTCCCTAAGTGGTTTACAATGTGTAAGCTAATTGCCCCCAATAAGCTGGATACTCATTTTAGCAACCTGAGAAGGATGCAAGGCTGAGTGGACCATGGAGCTCTGCCTGGGATCAAACTCACAACCTTGTGCTGCAGTACAGGCATTTAACCACTGCACCACCAGGGCTCTCCTTCTCTGCTCTCTTGGCCAAAGGAGACAAAGCAGCAGATACGGAGGGATGATCGCATGCCCTTCCTGCCTTCTCCATTGCCTTGGCTGGCAAGCATCAGGGAAGGAGGGGTGACCATGAGGGGTGATGCACATGCTCTTGCCCCTTCCACCTTTTCCTTTGCCATTGCTGGCAAGCATCAGGGAAGGTCAAACTTGCTCCTCCTGCATTCCCTGTTGCCTTGTCTGTCAAGCATCAGAGAAGGAGGGATGACCACAACGGGTGATGTGCATGAACCTGCCCCTCCCGCCTTCCTCAGTACCTCACTTGCCCAAAAGCATGTCAAAAATCATCCATACCCCGTAGAGGGCACGGAGGGTGGGAAATTGTTGTTGTTTTCAAGCAGTATGGTGGGGATACAGTTGTCCAAGGTCTCTTGGGGGGGAGATAATGCACCCCCCTATATTCCAACAGTTGCTACCTCAGAGTTAGAAGGAGCAACTGCATCAAGCACATTTGGGGCACCAGAAAAGAACAGCAAGCTGTTACCTATTTGATTGATTGTTGTTCAGTTTCTGCTGCCAAGACAGGCTAACTTGTGCAACTTTCTGCCTCTGGTGCCAAAAAAATTCCTGAAGGGTGTGCTATTTGCTGCTCTGCCTCAGGCAGCAAAGTGTTTGAGAGGCACTTGTATTAATTCAAGGCAAGTAGAAGATGCAACAAAATATTCTTGGTGGCTGCTCCATAGTTACTACACTTAATCTCTGACATACATACTTCAAAGCCCTAATCTGAGCTTCTCTTCAATGCTCAGTTATAAATCAGCCTTCCACATCTGTGGCTTTGACTTTTGCAGAGTTGGTTATTTGTGGATTTGATTTAAAAGTTCTCCTTAGGAATCTCTAAGTCTTCCAGCACAACTCTATCAGAAGTTGACTATATAGAGATCCGAGAGATTAATAGAGAATGCACTAGTCCTCCAGCACAAAAGCAGTGCTTTTTTTATTTTCAATTTTTCCATTTTCACAAGGGTCCTGTGCCCCTAACACTAGTGAATATGAAGGGCTCACTGTACTTTTCTATTTTGACCAGTTTTGTGGATAGCACTTAAACTGTTAGTTATTCATCGGTTTTAGTACTTGCTCTGTTTACATGTTTGAAGGGAATTTGGAATATTTTGAATTATTTATTTTTATGATATATTACTTTAATAAGGATACATATCTATTGTTATTCACCTGAGAGTTTTTCAGTGGAGTGGATGGGTGTGTGGTTGGAATAAATTATCAGTTCAAAATGTAAATAAAATAATGGTCAACAAAGCTTTCTATAACTGTGTGGATATGTATAAAAATATAATTCCATGTCTGTAAACTGTGAATGTGTTCGTTTCTCCTTCACATAAGTGCATTATGGTAAAATTTTATCAAAAAACTCTTAGGCAAAGTAAAGTCTCTAACATATTTAATATTTTCAGTCCTTTCACGTTTGGTACTAGCCTGTCATTGCCAAATGTGACATATTTTGAAAATGAGTTTTTAATAAAACTGTCAAAAGCATAGCTTTAGATCCTTGTGACTGCCAACAGAGATGTCTGAGAGGATGTCATTGAAAATAATGAAACAGTGTGGGATTTAGAAGGATTCATGTTACTTGTAAAAGTTTCTAACAGTATTTATGGATTTCCTATTAGGTAACCTGCTAGATAGCTAACAACTCTTCCCATTGTTCTTGAACCTTCTGCTGAAGCTATTTTTTGCTCTCTGCTTAAATTGACATACTGTTTCCTTTATCTGGCATTTTAAAAAATTCTTGGACTTTTCTAAAATACATCCATATGGACTCAACATTTATAGAATTTTGTCTGTAAAAAGCTTGATTTGGCATTAGCTGCATTACATCACTGTATGCTTCTTCATGAAGTACACCTTGAATAAATTCAATTCTTTTAAAATAAAATTCCCAGTGGGTGCTATTTTGCAGCCATACTACTTGCTGAACCAAGTTTGTCCAGTGGAGAAGCCCAAAACATGCTGTGTTTGAAAGAGAACATGTAAATAGTAAGGCTCTGTATGAGACAGCCCATTTATTTCCCTTGTGGGGAAAAAGTATGCAGCATTGCTCTTTTCACAAGTGAGGTACAAATATAATTGGGACATTCAAGAGTCTGTGAACTACTTCTCTTTATTTAGAGAATATTACCTTTGAGAATACGAATGATTGGGGCAGTGGTGGAATGTCTGTTAGGTATACTAGTTAACCCATTTCTACAACCTGTCTCTCTTCTCCTGGAAGACAAGTAGCTCTGTCCAGCAGAATTGGCCCATAAACTAGGAAATGTTTGAAGCGGTCAGAAGTAGATTGTTTAGACATTGAGAGTCTTGAGGGGAACAACAGAGGTACTTGGAGAATAGCAGTGACAAGAGTAGAGCTTTTGAGAAAATTAGGTCATGGGGGAAAAAATAACAAAATGGCAATTTAATGAGTATCTGCAAAGACTGTCCCAGAGTCCAAGGGAGAAGGGGATGAATATGCTAGATCAGTGCTACTCAAAGTGATGATGGGTTTGCTAGATAGGTGCTAACATGGGGTCATTCAGGTTCCTTTTTTTTTTTTTTTGTGCAACAATACAAATCATCTCACATAGGCCTTACAGGTTTGTTATTCACACTATGGAACTGCATTGATGCATATCTTTGCAAGTTCGGTTGCTCACATGTTCAAGCATTCAAATAAAGATGGAGTCAACGATGTGAATGCATTTAGAACCCGTTCAAGTCATGGAGAGTTTTATCCCAGATCTATTTGGGTCTATGCACATTAGTTATTCACACAACCGACAATGCAGATCTTTTAAAAAAAAAAACCTCAGGGAAACCCTGATATTGATTATCTTGGATTAAATGGGTTTTTGGCAGCCTCCCCCCCAACTTAATCAGATGCATTTGGGATGTGTGTGAACAGCGGAGATTCAACCTGGATTATTTTCACTGTCTGAATAGACCAGTACTGTTCATCCATCTGCTGGTGGTCCCTGATGGATTTTCATGAATGAAAGAAATGATGGTAGCCAATGGACATGAATATAGTACCAATCCCTCGCACACTGAGAAAAAGTCCCAGAAACAGGTGGTTTAAGAAGCACTATACTAGATCCTTTTCTGATCTAGCTAACCTTTTAAAAAACAAGTATAACTTTTTAGGCCAAGGTGTTTGTGAAGCAACAGAGGCTGCGTCCAGACTGCAGAAATAATCCAGGTTGACACCACTCTAACTCCCATGGCTCAATGCTATGGAATTCAGGGAACTGTAGTTTGGAGGGAAACCAGAGCTCTCTGACAGGGAAGACCAAATGTCTCCAAAAACTACAATTCCCAGAATTCCATAACATTGAGCCAAAGCAATTAAAGTGGTGTCAACCTGGATTATTTTTGTAGTGCAGCTGCAGCCACACACAGAATGGCAGTGGGATATTGCTCTCCTGCAATATCCTCCATAAACTGACTGAAAAACCCATGCACTGGGATTCCATGATGACATGCTGCTCATGTAGCAGTCAGTCATTCGGGCGATACCATGTTCTTTGTGCTCATGCTGGAAGTAAGTGAAAGCTGCAAGCTCTAACTCAGCTTTCCCAAATGCCTGGCTTCTGAGGATGAGGTGGGAGAGAGGCCACCACTGACATTTTCCTTCAATGCAGCCCTTTTCATTCTCTTGCTATTGTCGCTACACTGATGGAGGCATAAGATCCTGGCTATAGAACTTGATGTCAAGGTTACCTCTAACATTATTCTAGCAGAACAAGACAGTGAGACCATAATATCAGTGGGCTAGCCATCTACAGATTGAAGCTGCCATGGATAGCCCCGTCCCCATATTAGCCAATACTGCTGCATACCCACAGGCGTGTTGACGTGGATTCATGCACATTGCTGCCCATTGACTAATATAGGCTTGAGCTCCCGTGGTTTCCCCCCGTATGCCCCCTCCCCGAACCATAGCTTTAGTTAAGATGCTGTACCACTTTTTAAGTTTGTCTTGTTTTGGGACTTGTGCTATATATATTTATATCCTTATTTGATGGTTTAAGGCCTAGTTGTTCTGTCTTCAACACACACTGGGCTGTGTGTCTGTCCAGTCAGCTAAGCTCACATCCAATTAATGTTTTCATATAAGCCAAATTTTCAACTTTATTCAGTACAATAATTGCACAGCATAAATAAGCTCAAAAGATCAAAGATTTAATTGTTGGGGGGGGGCAATGGACAGAAGAGTGAAGCAGAATGTGATGAAAGAAATGAAATGGATGAGGTGAAAAGACAATTACAGAAAAGGAGGCCAAAGGAAGGTTATCTTCTTACCAAAGCAAAACTAAAATTTTGTCCCATAAGCAACTAATCAAAACATGGTAACAGACTGTCAGGATTGATCAGTTGCTAACAGATCTACAGAA
This sequence comes from Phrynosoma blainvillii, assembly GCA_026167975.1. Lineage (NCBI taxonomy): Eukaryota > Metazoa > Chordata > Lepidosauria > Squamata > Phrynosomatidae > Phrynosoma > Phrynosoma blainvillii. The sequence goes on along the minus strand of JANUYF010000001.1, from coordinate 68,114,505 downwards.
AGAAAATTATAATACAAGCCTAAGGGACAACAATGTGAGGCCACATGAAAATGATTTTGCAGGTCACCAAGATTGCTATTGAACAGTATAGAAATGTTATGGAATTAAACATTGACTTTCTTTCTTCATTTTCTGTACCACATAAGCAACACTTACAAATGACATATTTCAGATACAAAGCTTTCTTGTGGTCTTTCTGGGTGACTGTTTTAACAAAAAAAATGTACTGTCATTATTCAGTTGCAGAAAGGATCCAACATATGTCCGCAAGCTGGCACAGCTGTTGCTCAGCTACTGTGATAATCCAGATGTCTTCTGTCAAAAAAAGAAAGAAGGCAATTCTGTTTCAGAGGGAAAACACATAATTTTCAGGATTTCAGTGTCAATAAGTTGGTACAGGAACAATGCAGTCCACCACCCTACCTTCTCAATAGTTTCCTCAACTTCCCAATTGTTTCTTAATTTGCATTGCTAGAATGATTTGTCACCTGTCTATCACATCATTTGTAATAATCAACATGTCATCCCACCTACATCATTTTCTGAAGTTATTACAAGTCTATTTATTAATTTCAATTTTGAATCTTTAGTGGTGTAATATTCCATCATTAAGGAAGTTTATCTAGTCACTAAAAATAGATAATCAATATGGTGGAACACCAGCAAAGCTACCTCTCCCATCTCCTACAACCATACCCCTGAATTTCATAGAATTTTCGTCTTTTTCTCTGTTCTTTTCAAACTTCTTTTTAAAATAATATGTTCTCCAGTGCTATAGACTAGATTACCCTTATGGACAGCAGCAGTAATAATAAAAACAAAACCACCCTTGTAAATTGTGCTCCCCTGCTGCTTTTGATAAAAGGCATGATTCCAGTTTATATTTTGTCCAGTAAAAATAAATAAGTACAACTAGGGTCATACTCCACGTGTCTAAGGACTTTATCACACAGGGGAAATCCCATGCAGAAATGGGATTTAAAAGGTGGGGAAAACCTGAAAAAATGGGTAGATTTTCACACACATTGCTTTTAAATTCTGCTTAACCCAAATGGAAAGTAGTCAAAAGCTGCTTCTTTTTGCTTTCGGGATTTTCTAGAAGTAAAAAGAAGCGGCTTTTGACTACTTTCCGTTTGGGTTAAGCACAGTTTAAAAGCAATGTCGTCTGAAAATCTACCCACTTTTGCGGGGGTTTTCCAATGTTAAATCCCGTTTCTGGGTAGGATTTCCCCATGTGCTAAAGTCCTATGAGAGTGGGGACTGGGCAAAGTGTTTTTTGGGGTTGCCCTCTGCTCTCAGTAGGCCCTGGAGACTTCACCTTAAAGGGAACAGGTAGCAGCAGATGCCTAACTGTCATTTTGGTTCTCTTATATCTCTAATGTAGCCTTGTTTTTGTTCTTTGTGGGAAACAAAGCAACCCAGATGTCCAGCACTGCTAAGAGTGCTAGGCAAGGAAAACATATTGTTAAGGAGGATTTCTGGAGACATCTGTGGTGGGCTTGTCTGAGGTGCAGGGGCCTTGACAGGTGTCCAAGCAGACTGGATGCTGACACCGGATCTGGGTATGAAGGCTGAAGGAAGACTGCAGTTGTGATCATATGAACAAGCCTGTAGTGTCAGTAATGAACTTAACACAGTAATACAATGTTTCTGGAGTATTTGCTATGAGTTCACCAGCTGAGTATGCAGGCAGTCCCGAATTCATGATCTGTAAGTTTGTAGCAAAAGACAAACCACTTGCTACACTTACAATCACAGCATATAAGCAGCTTTCCCACCAATATGAATATTATCTTTGTACAAGGAAAAATCTAGTTCATACAAACACCTCGTGTTTATGTTTCCCTCCAGCTCCTAGTAATAGCACTATACAAGTCAGGTCTATGAATAAAGAATGATGTCTAGGGTCATATCATTATTAATTTATTATTTGAACTATTTTTATCCTGGAAATGGAAAAGGCTCAAAGGCCTGCATAGAAAGAATACATCCAAAGAGCAGGGCAGTGGCAATGTGATTAAACATTACAATTTGCAGTGATATCACCCTATCAGTACATGCTTAGGTAAGCATGAATCTAGAACAACAATATGAAAGGACAACAATACTTACAGTACTCCTCATGCTCCGTTTTATTTTGCAAATTTTAATACTTAGATCTGTTTTAAATATGCAAACTAAATATTACTTAGATCTTCTGCAGAACAAGGCAAAATGTACAAGACAAGAAAAAGAGCATAACAGATGGGCATTACAGGTGTTTCAAGCTGGCATTGAATCAAACAGAAATAAATAACTGCAAATATTAAAAATTTGCCACATTTGTTTCCACATTTGCTACTCATATTGTATTCAAAATTTCAAATCTGAGCATTGGACGGCAGTTTCTATATACTGTATAAAATTCAATTAATGTGGGTGCTTTAGATGTTAGGATTTCCTGTTTGTTTTTTTGATTCAAACAAGCATCTGACATGAAATCTCAGCTGCTTGTGTGTCAAGCAGTAAATGCAAGTGCATGTCAGCCATCAAGAAATGTCAAATACGACATACTGTTACATGTCAGTGGTCAAACACTGACAAGCAGCAAAGGCAGGGAAAGCAAGAAGCCTTGCATATTGCAGGCGTGAAATATCTAGCTCCTGTAACATAGTTACTCCTGGAAGGGATTAATGACATGCTTGCCCTCACTCCGAAGCAGATCCCATGGACAAAGCTTTACTTTTCCCATTTGTTTCTAGGAAGGAACAATACTGGCACAGAGATGCATATCCTCATGATGTTCTTCCACTTCTGCCCAGAGATTGCAACAGGTTGGGCCGGTTCAATCCCTCTTCCCATCAGCAAGAGCAATCAGACTGGTTGGAAGGAGGAAGAAGAGGAAGAGGAGGAAGCTTCAGACCGAGGTTGCATCCGCACTACAGAAATAATCTTGGTTGACACCACTTTAACTACCATGGCTCCATGCTATGGAATCCTGGGTAATTTTTGTGGCACAAGAGCCAGTGTGGTCTAGTGGTTTGAGAGTTGGACCAGGACACTGGGAGACCAGGGTTTGAATCCCTGTTTGGCCATGGAAACCCACCTTCGACAAGTCATAGAATCGTTGGAGTTTATCACACGGGGAACCCTGTGCAAAATCGCTCTTTAAAGTGAAAAAAAGCCGCAAAAGTGGAAGCTTTTAATGAACGAGATTTCTCCCATTCTGCCCTGTGTGAAATGTGAAAGCACTGTTAAAAGGAAGTTAGTCCGAACGAAAACCCCTCATTTTTACTTTCAGGTTTTTCCGAAAGTAAAAAGAAGTGTAAATGAGGAGTTTTCGTTTGGATTAACCTCCTTTTAACATCAATTTAACAGCAACGTCGTGTGAAATCATGACCGCTTTTGCGGTTTATTTCTAATTTAAAGCCCCGTTTTCACACGGGATTTCCCCCATGTGATAAACTCCATAGTTGGAAGAGACCACAAGAGCCACACAGCCCAACCCCCTGCCATGCAGGAACTCACAATCAAAGCACCCCAACAGATGGGCATCTGTTTAAAGACTTCAAAGAAGGAGACTTCACCACTCTCTGAGGGAGTCCACTATCAAACAGCTTACTGTCAGAAAGTCCCTCCTAATGTTGAGGTGGAATCTCTTTTCCTCTAATTTGAATCCATCGCTCCATGTCCTATTCTCTGGAGTAGCAGAAAACAAGCTTGCTCCATCCTCAATATGACACCTCTTCAAATACTTAAACAGGGCTATCATATCCCCTCTTAACCATCTCTTCTCCAGGCTAAGCATACCCAGTTCCCTAAGTCATTCCTCATAGAACATGGTTTCCAGACCCTTCACCATTTTAGTCACCCTCCTCTGGACATGCTCCAGTTTTTCAACATCCTTTTTGAATTGTGGTGCCCAGAACTGGACACAGTATTCCAGGTGAGGCCTGACCAAAGCAGTATTACTTCCCTTGATCTTGACCCTATGCTTCTATTGATGCAGCCTAGAATCTCATTGGCGTTGGTCACACCCTCTCAGCCTCAGAGAACGGCAATGGTAAACCCCCTCTGAAGAAAACCCCATGATAGGGTCGCCATTGGAAGTTGGAAATGATTTGATGGTATACAACAACCTATAACATCACACTATACTGTTATAGCACTATTATTCTACTTTAACTGCTATGGCTACCTCTTGTGAAATCCTGGGATTTGCACTTTAGGGGAGGGCATTTCAAATTCTCAGCCTGAGAGTCAGTGGTATTGCCACCCCTGGTGTCACCCAGTGCAAGGGGCAGGGTTGCTGGGGAGGCAGCCAAAAGTCAGCCTTTCCTTTTGATATGCCAGTGCCAGCCTCCTCAATGAAGTCAGGAGGGGTCCACTTGGCCCTTCTCACCCCGCAATGGGAGGAGAGCCTGACCCGGTGTCACCCCTCTTCTGGGTTGTCACCCGGTGCAGTCCGCACCCCCCTCATGCACCTCCCTAGTGACTCCACTGCAGAGTGCTCTTGGGCCTCACTAAACTACAAAGCTCAGAATGCCACAGGAGCCCAGAATTCCCAGAATGCCCCAGGAAGCAGCTGTAGCAGTGAAAGTGAAATAATCAAGGTGACCAGATGTCCTCAACGCAAAGGTGGGCAAGGCACCACAAAATGTAGGATATTAAAGAAGGGGGAAAAAACAGATTATGAACCAAATAAAAAGACAAATGGAGGACATTTTGGAATTCCTCCTGGACAGAAGGCAGGAATGGAGGACATGTCCTGGAAAAGGAGGACCAAGGCTGCTCTCCCTGAGTGTAGGGCATTCGAGAAAAAAAATGCAGGACCTGACCAAATACAAAGCTAAAAACACTCCTATTCTTAGTGATGCTCCAAATGGAGGAGCTTTTGGAATCCCTCCTGGACAGAAAGTGGAAATGGAGGACACATCCTGGAAAAGGAGGACCAAGTCTGGTCACCCTTGTGAATAACAGCGTTACAAGTTAGCGTAGTGTGATATTGTCGAACATCACCATCGGGGATCGCTCTGACAGGGAAGGCTGAATGTTTCACATCACTACAACCCCCCAGGATTCTAGAGCCTGAAGAGGCTGGACAGTTAAAGCGGTACCGATGTGGATTATATCACTGCAGTGCGGATGCAGCCTGGGAGGCGGCCCTTTTTTCCAGGGCTGGGGAGTAGTGGTGATTTTGAGGTTACTCCTTGTCCTACTCCAGAGTAAGATACACTTCTCCCTCCACATTCGCTCTAGAGTTAGGGGCACAGGACCCCAGTGAAAGTGGTCCCCCAATGCAACTCTGTGCTCAACATCTGCCAGACATTGGCCATAGAATTGCACTGGAGGAGCTTCAAATGCCTAGTGGAGCCGTCTCTCTAGGAATCTCTAGCTCCTTCAGTGCAACTTTTGGTTAATGTTGACCATAGAGTTGTGCTGGAGGACCTAGATATTCCTAGAGAGAACATAGTAATAAAATCCATGAATAATCAAATCCGCAAAACTCAAAGTCACAAATGTGGAAGAAAAGTGTTTTTCTTTCTTAATGTTACTCCTCCTCCTTCTCCTGTAAAAACCTCTTACTCCTTTACTCCTACTCCCCAGCCTGGTTAATACATTAATACATGATTAATGGGTGTGGGTGTGGGTGTGTGTGAGTTACTCCTTGTCCTACTCTCAAGTAAGATATTATATATATATATATATATATATATATATATACACATATATATATACACACACACACATACTCCTTGTCCTACTTCTTAATGTTACTCCCTCTCCTACTATGGAGAAATATATATATATATATATATATATATATATATATTCTTAATGTTACTCCTTCTCCTGTAAGAACCTCTTACTCCTTGCTCCTACTCCCCAGCCTTGATTAATTCAGGACTGGAAAATAGTGATGGGGGGTTTACTCCTTGTCCTACTCCAGAGTAAGATCTCTCTCTCTCTCTCTCTCTCTCTCTAGCTATCTAGCTATTTATCTATCTTACTCCTGCTAGATTTATCTATCTAACTATCTAGCTATTTATCTATCTGGCTATTTATCTATCTTACTTACCAGATTAGAACAAGGGGTAAAGGAGTAAATACCGATACTCCATACATTTTCTTAATGTTACTCCTCCTCCTCCTCCTTCTCCTGTAAAAACCTCTTACTCCTCCTTACTCCTTACTCCCCAGCCCTGCTTTATTTCGCCGTCAGGGGGCGCTGCAGACCCCTTCTGAGAGCTGAGGAGAAGAAAGAGGCAGAAGAGGAGGAGGAGAAGGGAGAAGGGAGGAAGGAGGCAGAGGAGAGGAGAAGAGGAGAGGAAGGAGGCGGTGTGTGTCCAGTCAGTCAGTCAGTCAGGGCAGGCGGGTGACAGGCGGGCACAGGTGCCTCTGAGTCAGCAGCGCAGAGGCGCCTGCCTCCATCCCTCCCTCCATCCCTTCCTTCCTTCCTTCCTTCCTCCCTTCCTCTCTTCGTCCTCCTCCGCCCAAGGCCCAAGGAAGGCAGAAGAACAGCAGCACCAGAACCAGAAGCAGCCAGCAAGGAGGGAAGGCAAGCATCCCTGCCTTTGGCCCCAACAGGTAAGTGAGTGAGTGCTTTCTTTCTCTGCTGCTGCTGCTGCTTCTGTTTCTTCAGCTGCAAGCCCTTATGGGGCAGGGTGACCAGAGGTTGTCCTCCTCCTCCTCCTCCTCCTCTTCCTCACTGCAAAAGAGGACCAGGCACAGCACAAGGGAGGGTTGGGGGTTGGTTTTTTTAAATAAAATAAAATAAAATACTAAATATAAATATAAATTCATGCTTCCTTCAGGGGTAGCTGTGTTGGCCATTTAGCAAATTCAAACTAAATGATGATGATAATGATAATAATAATAATAATAAATCCATGGGTGATGGCTTTCTTGGCCAAGCAAAATGCACAACAAGAGCATGCTTCCTTGTTCTGCTCCCAAGGGAAGGAGGAGGACCTTTGGGGATTTTTTTCTGAACAGCCCAGGAAAGGAAAGGAAAGGAAAGGAAGGAGGAGGTTTTCCTGGGAAAGGCAAGAGGTCCTACTGTGAATGAATGAATGAATGAATGAATGCTTCTAGCCAGAGAGAGGATGATGGATGGGAGCCCTCCTGGGCTCTGAAGGAGGAGATGGACTAGAACAAGAATGGCCTTAGGGAGGCTCCACATGGAGGCTGTGGGTGGAAATCGTTCCGGACAGGGAGGTTGGCATGGAGGACATGTCCTGGAAAAGGAGGACCAAGTCTGGTCATGCTGAGCATGGGAGCCTGAGCTGCTCTTCCTACCAGGCCGGCAACAACTGCTGGAACAGCAGCTCCTTATACACACACACACACACACACACATATCCTCATATATATATATATATATATATATATATATATATATACACACACACACACACATATACCCGCACACCTCTTTATGATATTCATTTTTATATATCCCTCTCTACAATATACAATAGATACATATACACATACTTCTTTACAATATTCAACTAGATATATACATACAACTTTATTACACACACATATATATATATATATCCATCTCTTTATGAGATATATATATATATATATACACACACATCTCTTTACAATATTCAACTATATATATATATATATATATATTGATATCCATCTCTTTACTATATAGATAAATACACATCTCTTTACAATAGTGAAGTAGATATATACATACAACTTTATTATATATATATCCATCTCTTTACGATATAGATATATATACACACATCTCTTTACAATATTCAACTAGATAGATTATATATATATATATCTTTTTATGATATAGATACATATACACACACATCTCTTTAGGATATTCAACTAGATATATACATATATATGATCTCTTTACGATATAGGTACATATGCACACATCTCTTTATGATATTCAACTATATGTATAGCTCCATCTCTTTATGATATATGTAGATATATACAACAAATATAAGATGTTATATAATATATATGGAAAGAAATATATTGGGGAGGGAGTATTCCTAGTACAGTATTAATGTTCCCTGTTTTGCTGTGCCCTTCCCTGGCTCCCTGAAGGAAAGCAACACAATTGAAAGGTGTGCTCTGTGTTGTGTTGTGTTGTGTTGTGTGTATGTTGTGTGTGTGAGGGTAGGTGAAGGCGGTGGGCCAGAGGGGGCTGGGGCAGGGCTTGGCCTTGCCGCCTTCCCTGCCTCTGGGTCCTCCTCAGTGGGGCTCTTTGGTGCAGGGAGCCGCCCAGGGCTGTGGGGCGAGGCAGGGACCCCATTTTGGGTATCCCGGCAAAGGGGGTGACATTGGGGGCCACAGGAGGGTTAGGCCGATTTGGGGGTTACCTTGGGGCGCAGAAGGACTAGATGTCTCCTAACCACACAGGCACCACCACCAAATGGAGGCCTTTCCAGAGAACAGGGAGGACCTGACAGAAGGTTGAAATGGAGGACATGTCCTGGAAAAGGAGGACCAGGCCTGGTCACCTTGCATATAAATATAAATTCATGCTGCTTTTGGAATCCCTTCTGGACAGAAGGCTGAAATGGAGGACATGTCCTGGAAAAGGAGGACTGCTTTGTCTGGTCACCTTGAATATAAAAGACAAAAGGAGGACTGCTTTGAAAAGGGGGAGCAGCCATATCAGACCACCAAGCCTGGTGGGAAGGGATGATGCTCCCCTCCAGCTCCTTGCCCTGCCAATACAGGCAGCTGGGTACCAGATTGGATGCAATCGGCTCATAATTTTAATGCCAAACAGATCACTTTGATGGGGAGGAAAGGAGGTGAAGGAAGAAATCAGAGCATGTGTTTGGGAGAGATCAGGAAGTTACGTGCCTAGCTATGTGTGTGTTGTGTGCCTTTCAAATCCTTTGGGACTCATGGCAACTCTAAAAAAGCGAACCTAAAATCATTGGGTTGTCTTGGCAAGATTTGTTGAGGGGGGGGGTACTTCCCCTGAGGCTGAGAGAGTGTGACTTGCTCCAGGACAGGTCAACCAGTGGGTTTCCATGGCCAAGTGAGGAAATTGAGCCCAGGTCTCCAGACAGGGTGACCAGGTGTCCTCACTGCAAAGGAGGACAAGGCAACGCAAAATGGGGGGGGAAAAAACCAAGGACACGGTCAATTAAAAGCTCAAAACACCATATAAATGTAAATCCATGCTTTTAGTCCTGCTCCAAAAAGAGGACATTTGGGAATTTGACAGAAGGCTGCAATGTAGGATGTGTCCTGGAAATGGAGGACCAAGTCTAGTCACTCTGGTCTCCAGAGTCCTAGTCCGACACTGAAACCATTACTCCATGCCTAAATCCTCCTCTTTCCCCTGTGTAGAAATAATGCACAGTTTTCACAAACACAGAAGTGGATTGTGGTTGCTGGTGGAAACACTATCAGTGGATAAGCAAGGGATGTAAACCTAAATGTAACCTACATCCACCCAGTTACATCTGTATTATGTATGCATCCTTCTGGCTGAAAGGATACTCAAAGCACCAGATCCCATCTTGGAAGCTAAGCAGGGTCAGCCCTGGTTAGTACTTGGATGGGAGACTGACAACAAAGGCCAGGTGCTGTAGGCTATATTTCAGAGGAAGGAATTGACAGAACCACCTCCCAAGTATCCCTTGCCTAAGAAAAAACTGTAAAATTCATGGGGCCACCATAAATTAGCAGACTTCCCACTCTTTCATCTGCAGACACATACTTCTCTCCCTATTCTTGTCTTCTCTCCAGCCCTGTGAGGTAGGCCAGACAGATGTAGTGCATGGTGGGGATTGGATCGTAGTTCTTGATAATAAGACTTGTTAGTTTGATGTTTTCCCACCCTTCTACTTAAAATCTGCCATTGCCTTAAAAAAAAAACCTTATTAAAAACATTGGAAAGGTATAACATTGAATTATGGTACACAATGCTGGATAAAAGAGATTAAAAATCTTTACATTGAGCCATATCCTCAGTTGGATTGCCATGACCACTCTGACTCACCAGTTCTGCTGGTGTGTTTAAACAAAGAAAATGATAACAATCACAATTTTAGATGATAAAGGTACCAGATTCTCTCCCCCCCCCCCTACTCACACACCAATTTTCTAGGAACAATTAACTTCCCATCTGTGGTTCTTCCCTTTGCACAAAGCAAGCATGGCTACATCTGCAACCATGCCGTGTTCGACACCACTTTAACTGCCATGGCTCAGTGCTGTGGAATTCTGGGAACTGTAGTTTGTTGTGGCACCAGAACATTGTCTTCATTGGTGTTATCATTTCTTAGAACATATTAAAGGAGAAAATCGAGCGTGTTAACTGCTGGCCCAGATTTGTTCCACACTTGCGGTGTCTCTGCGGTATCAATGTTTTACGCTTCTCCTGGTCTCAGTGCCAATTTGGTTTTCCAGGCAAATGTGCCCTCTTTATTTCAGAAATCCTTTCCTGCATTTAAAGTCCTTTTTGGCAGCTTGTTCCGTATTTTTTTTTCTTTTATACTGGACCAACTAGTTCTTTTTCTTAAAAAATAATAATTTAATGTCTGTTCAAACACTGAATTTTTGTATAGTCAAGCAGCTGTGACCTTAACTGCCTCCAAGGGGAGAGAAGGCTGAAGAGAAAACCTAGAGTGAACACAAGAAAGTCCAAAATCTGTAGGACAGCCTAGAGGTAGTCTAAACATATGGGCACATTTGTTCGATTTAATTCACTGACACTTATTTTTCCAGCCATGCTGGGGAGGTAGACATTAATTTGAAAAGACATGTGCAATGGAAAGGGGTGTTACCTTCACTCGGCTGTACTCACTCTCCTCTCCTCTTTCCACAGGCTCTTTCATTAATTCATCGCTTGGTCTCTGTTTGCTGTTCTTTCAGCCATAGCTTATGGGTGTTTCACATGGGATGCTTAGTTGATGGTTTTAAATGGTCTTCTATATTAATGTAAGTCATACCTTAGCTAGAACTTGGATTTATTTAATTTTTTTGCATTTTGTCCTGCATTGACAAGATGGCTATGGACTTTATTACACGGGGGCCAGTTCCATCTTTAAAGAGATAATAAAGCGCAAATAAACTATACCGAAAAGAAAGCAAAAATAGTGTTTAATTGTGCGAATGAATATCATGCGCAATTAGAATAAATGTGTAATAACGCGAAAAGTGAAAACAAATCCGCTTTTGTGTTTCATACAAAAGCAAATGAATTCTGTATATGAAGTCGAAATGGTATACTCGCACATGCACAGAGGGAGGCATAGTTAGTGCGTCACAGGAACCTTCCTTGCTTCATTTCCATCTCTACAACAAAAACAATAACAACAACCCCTATATACTTCTATACCAGACACCCCATAGCACCCTTAAATATTACCGGACAGGAAATTTTAGAAAGAGAAAGTGGAGAGGCTCATGTCTGCCTGGCATGTTTGTCACCCAAGCAAAACAGAAAGTAAAAGCAGCCCCACAGAACCATGGGAAAACTGGAAAAACGAGTGAAAGGAGGATTATTGCGTAAATAAACCGAATTTGACTTTCACACTAGAGTAAATGCGTAATTACCGTAATATCACGAATTCGTTAAAATCCTGAAAGTAAAAAGATCCAGGATAACACCACTTTCTGACCCCTTTAATGACGGGTTTTGTGCAATGTCATGTGAAATTGTTGTGCATAATTACGCATTTTGGGAGGATTTGTACGGGATAAATTATAGATTCTCCCCATGTGATAAAGTCCTGAGTGATACAAAGACAGTTAGCTCTCTGTATCTATGCATTCTTTATCCATGGATTCACGCATCCATGGTTTGAATATATATATATATATATATATATATATATATATATATCCCAAAATTCAAACCTCGATTTTGCCATTTTATATAAGCAACACCATCTTACCATACATTGTATTTAATGGGACTTGAACATCCATGGATTTTGTTATCCACAGAGGGTCCTGAAACCAAACCCTAATGAAAACCAAGAGCCCACTATAGTATTAGAAGAGGCTTATCAAACATAAGAAATGCCTTTCTGAAAGAGTCCAAAGATCCAGGGCTTGACTGAAGCTGATCCGCACAGCAGAAATAATCTGGTTTGACACCACTTCAACTGTCATGAATCAATGCTGTGGAATTCTGGGAATGCTAGTTGGTTGTGGCACCAGAGCAGAGCCATAACTGGTGCCACAACACACTACAATTTGTTCTACAACTGTGCTCCAAACTACAGGCCTAAGCAGACTGCCAGAAATAGTGCACATTAAATTGAGGCACTGCCCTGGCTCAGTGCTAGGGAATCATGGGAACTGTATTTTTTTTCTGGGACATTGAGCCTTCTCTGTCAGAGAGCTCTGGTGCCACAATAAATTACAGTTCCCATGATTCCCTAACACTGAGCCAGGGCAGTGCCTCAATTTAATGTGCACTATTTCTGGCAGTCTGCAAAGGCCCTACAACTGTGCTCTGGTGCCACAACAAACTACAGAGAAACTACAGTTCTCTGAATTCCATAGCATTGAGCCATGGCTGTTAAAATGGGGTAAACCAGATTGTTTCTACAGTGTGGATGCAGCCTCAAACAAACGTTCTTCTGATTGTTAAAATGTCATGCTTCTGAACACAGAGGTTCCATAGAGTGAGCATGAGTTTGGAAAAAATATTTTTGGATGGCAGTTCCTAGGGTTCTTAGCCTGTCTAGTCACTAAACATGTTGGTTGGACTTTCTGGTATCTGTAGTTCAAAAATGTGTAATCCAAAATCCCAACTTTTTTAAATCTCTTTTTTCTCATTCTGGATTATGACAGTGAGTGGGAATGGATGGGCCAAGTTATGCCTAATGGAGGTTAATAAATGAGTCCCATGTGAATTTATGTATTCATCATCTGAAGCTATTTGGGTAGTAGCCACCATTTCATCTGTCTTGTTTGCTTGTTTGTTGGACCTGTAGCCCATCCAATGCCAGTGATTCAAGGTAGATAATTATAGTGCTTACTCCATTTTATTTGCCCTCATATTTTGCTACAGAAAGCAAGTTTGAATAAAAAAATATTTTGGCTGAGGCTTTGACAAGTTTCCCGCTACAGCTGAAGGACAGCCACTGAGGGTCAAACTAGAGAAGACATGTAACACGTTTAAAAAAGAGGTTCTTCTCAAATGGTGAAGCATATATCTGACCCCATCTATGTATTTTGCATTCAGTGTCTTTTTTATTGGTCATTTGTAAGTAAACATGGGCTGAATTTATAGCTCTGATTGCTGAGGCATGTGTCTCCAAGGGAATTCCATTTTAGGAGGAAAATGAGTTAATCACAGGGAATATGCATTCTCTTTAACATCTGCTTTGGCCCTAAGTATGTGGATCTGATTTAACACCAAAATGGCAAATTTAAGGGAGAGATCCCGATTCATAAGGTGAAATGGAGGAATGGAGATAGTCCTCCTGGTATGATGCAGTCAGACCATTCATTGGAGGGATGCTGTTGTTTTTATGGCATCACCCATCTTCCCTGAACATTTGTAATGGAGCATTTGAAGTTGGATTTAGGCAACTTGTTGAGTACCACAGATTTTCCACCTCAATGTAGTGACTTCCATAATATTTATGGGACAAATGAAGCATTGGAGTAGATTCTGTCTGTTCTTTGTAGTGTCCGTGTCCTTAAAATCATATGGTGCCCCTTGCAACCATGTTTCACCCCATCTTCTTGACAAATTCATGTCTGATTTTAGATGCTGTGAGCTTTACTATGTTAATTATGGTTGGGATACAGCAATTAAGTTGTCAGGGTGTCATCTTGTCAGAGAGTGTGTTAATTTCATTCATTTCTTTCCCTCTGGCAATTTCCCTACATTCACTCTCTATTCTTGACAGTTTAGCAGTAGGGCTTCCATTTATAGAGAGGTGGCAAATATATTCAGTGCAATGAGGGAGTGGCATTTAGTTGGAGGCAGCCAACTGAAAGAGGGTGTTGGAAGTAATAATATATCTGGCAGATGGATGGTTCTGAAAATTTAAAGGAGTCTTTAGATAGGGGGTGTGTATGTGTGTATTAAGAGTGGAGTCATTAACTAAACCTACTCTTCCATAATTCATCAGTGTCCGTGAGAAAGGGAGGGGGCTAATGCAATTTTAGGATGTTGTTCAGCAGGAATAATGAGGAGCTTTCTTCAAATGTGTCTTTTGGATAAAGAGTTGCATCATGGTTCAAAAGGGGAGGATTGTCCACGTGACTTTCTCTTATATTGTAGAGCATCCAAAGTGAGAGCATTTGAATTCTTAGCAACTCACATTCATTGAAATTATTTTCCACTTTGATATTAAGCAAGTTTGCTTCAGATGAAGATCGCCAACCATCCACAAAATTCTGTGTATTCTCATGTTTCAGTTTTGAATATAGCTTCATCCTGTTAAGAAACCAATGGGTTCATATATTATGCATTTATTAAGACATGTTGCAATAGTAATCCTAAACAAATCCATGTATCTTTCTACATGGTATATAAAAGATAAGAGAGGTAGAAACTACAAAGGCAGGAAGGAGGGACAAATGGTCCTGGAACCCATGTCAAGGACCATGTTTTCCTATTCGAGCCTCTTCAGGATCTAAGATCCTCTCTCTGGACGTATTCACACAGGCGGCTCTAAAGCCGCCTGGAAGCCATCAGGAGTCATTCCGGCGGCGAAAACAGCAGCCGCCGGAATGACTCCTGATTGCCTCCGGCAGAAGCGCCTGTAATTCCTTTTTAAAAAAGGAATTAAAAAGATGGGGCTAAAGCCGGCTAGCGGCAGGGATGGCGCAGGGATTGCGCAAGATGGGGCGGGGCTTGCTGCGACGTCGTATGAACATGACGAGCAAGACCCCGGAGTGAGGTAGGGATGGCGCAGGGATGGCGAAGGATGAGGAGGGGCTTGCTGCGACGTCGTGTGAACTTTTCCTGCACAGAGCCGGAGTGGGGCCAGATGGAGGTAGGAATGACTCCCTTTTTTGCCCCGTGTGAAAACGTCCTCTGACCAACTGTCTTCCCAGGCTCATTTGTTGGGATCAAGAGAGAGGATCTTCTCAATGGTTTCTCCCAAATTTTGGAACTTCCTCCCCAAGGAAGCTAGGATTCCTTAGCTAGGAAGCTAGGCTCCCTTTTTAATCACCATACACCAGCAAGTGAAAACTTTCCTATTTAGACAAGCTTTTAGGAAGTGACTGTGATGACCTTGTAATGGTGTGAAGTTTTGTTGATTTTTTTAAAAAAAATATTCTCTTTTCATGAATTTTAAATGCTTTTAACTCTGTAGATTATTTTAAAGAATAATACACACAGAGAGATACATACTGATGTTTTTCTATGGTTCTAATCTGTAGTGATTTTAATAATTGATAAGCCTGCTTGAGTCCTAGTATTGAGGAAAAGGCAGGATATGAATGAATAAAATCCCCACTACCCAGATTTGTAGAAATCGGCACCCCTGAGCACTACACTTTTGCATCAGTTTTACTTCATTCTTTATTATCAGGATTGCTTCCATCCCAAAGAATCCTAGTAGTTGTAGTTTGGTGTCTCTGCTGAGAATTACAGATAGCAGCTGACCTCATAGAACTAACTGTCCCCATGGTTACCTTTGAAGAGGGAATGATAGTCTGAAACTACAGGTCATCTTTAGCATAGATAGGCCCAATGAAAATGTTAATACAGGCTGAGTATCTTTTATCTGGAAATCTGAAATACTCCAAAATCCAAAATTGTTCACATGGATGGCTGAGAGTGAGTGAGTGACTCCTTTGCTTTCTGATGGTTCAGTGTACTTTCATGCACAAAACTGTTAAAAATACTGTGTATAAAATTACCTTCATGCTATGAATGAAGCATAAATGAATTTTTTATTTAGACTTGGGTCCTATCTCCAAGATAACTCATTATGTATATGCAAATATTCCAAAATCCAAAACATTTCTTATCCCAAGCATTTCAGATAAGGGATGCACAACCTGTAATCTAACAATAATTTTGATCAGCAGTATTCATTTTTTTAATCCATCAGGAGACGGCTTATTGAAACATGTCCATCTATCACAGCTTGGAAAAATGGCTTTTTTTAAAATTACAATTCTTAGACCTTCCCATCCAGCATGGCTACTGAGCATAAGTAACTTTTCGAAGCTCTGCCAGTTGTGCATATCATGTAGACATACTGTGTATTACATTCTGTGCTGTGCAAGACAGAGAGGAGGCAGAGAGGCAAAGCATACACACAGACACAGAGGCACACAGAGGCCTGACTCTGGTTCTTGCTACAGATCCCTTTTGCTAGAATTCTTGAAGTCAGCCCAGACTCTTCATGGAGGTATCCAGGGGTGTTGCAAAATCCATTTAGTTCTTGACTAGTGAACGTCCTTGCCTTTTGTATCGCCTTCCCTGTTGCCTCATATTTCTCCACAACCACAGAGATAAAGCTTCTGGTCCAGTCCAGCCTAGTCATGGTTGAGCTAAACTCAGAAGGAACAAGCAAGAACTGGGTCCTAGCAAGATGACCAAATGTCCTCCTTTTCCCAGTCCTGTCCTGGAGGAATTCCAAAATATCCTCCATTTTGAGCATGACAAAGAACCTTGAATTTATATTTAAAATAGTGCTTATAGCTATAATTTGATCATGCCCTAAATTTTCCTTGAATCCAACATTTTCTGGTGCCTTGTCCTCCTTTGCAGTTAGGATATCTGGTCATTCTGGGTCCTAGCTACAGAGCAGCAGACAAATTAACCTTTTGAACTGAGACTGGGATGGTAGGAAGCTTTATTCCAGGTCCCAGTAGTGGCTGGTTTCGAATCCGTTTCAGATTTTAAACCAGACTTAAGAGCTTTGCAAGGTGTAAAACCCAATCACCCGAATGTATTCGGTACCTTTTATAGTTCTTTTAAAGTTTAGACTGAATCCTGAAGCAGATTCACTACTCTAATGAATTATGAGTGAGCAGTCCCCTCTGGTCCTATATGTTGCTGTCTGTCTTAGTGCAGCAAACAGTAAGATCCTGTTATAGCTGTAGCAGTTTCCAGAGCTAATTATAGGCAAGTCTGAAGAAGAGGGTGGGTTGAAAACCTTCACTGCAGCCAAGAGAAGTAGGGTTTTTAGCTTCACGGATGAAAATGTTTTCTTTATTCTAGCTAAGCTATTCTATTCAGTGCTAGGTAGCTCCTACAATTTCATCATTTTCATATGACATAGTCTATAGCAGATGAAATGAGAGATGAAAGGGCAAAAGAGTTTATAATTATTTTAAAGCTTGGGAGGTAGCTGAATGCAGAAGTGATGAAGTCAAGGTAATTAGCACAGCCTTAAAAACATTAACTTGGAAGCTGGCCTTGGTCATTTAAATGGAACTTCCTTTCAAAATAAGTGTGCTTGGGAAGGCAGCCTTTGATCGTTTCATGCTTAGTTTCTGGCTTAATCTTTTTCCAAGTTTACCTGCTCTTTAAAAACATCTCATGTCCTCATTTAGATGAAGGCATCTTTGTTGTTGTTAACTGCCCTCAAGTCAATCTCGACTCATGGCGACCCTATGGATGAGACATCTCCAAGATCCTGTGTCTTCCACTGCTCTGCTTAATTCCTGCAACCCCTTAATACCCTTAATAGAGTCCATCCATCTTGCATGTGGCCTTCCTCTCTTCCTACTTCCCTCCACCTTCCCCAACATTATTGTCTTTTCCAATGATTCGTCCCTTCTCATGATGTGTCCAAAGTACGACAGCCTCAGTTTGGTCATCTTGGGTTCCAAGGAGGTTTTTGGCTTGATCTACTCTAGGATTCATTTGTTTGTCCTTTCAGCTGTCCATGGGATCCTCAACACTCTTCTCCAACACCACATCTCAAAGAAATTGATTTTCTTCCTATCATCTTTCTTAACTGTCCGGCTCTCACATCCATACATGGCAATAGGGAATACAACGGTTTGTACAATTCTAACTTTTGTGCTGAGTTGTATTCTTTTCATTTTAGAATCTTTCATTACCCAGATCACTTAACAATACTGCAGGCAAGAAAATTATATTTGAAAAACTGTATGTCCACACATATGATTGTCAGTTCACATGAGAGTCTCCAGGAGATGTTCTGCCCACAGGGACACACAAAAGATTCATACAGGTGAATTTCTGTATGATGAGTAATTTGAAGTAAAGAGAATGGTTACAAAGTTGTTCACACTTTTCACCAATCAGTGCGGGGGAAGGGGGGGGGTCCAGAAGGGAGTACAGGGCTGTTTCTAGTTCTTTCATAGCCACCCTTCCCATTCTTAATCTTCTTCTGATTTCGTGACTACAGTCCCCATTTCTATCAATGTTTGATCCCAGGTATGGGGATTCTTTTACTATTTCTATTTCTTCATTGTCTAGGTTGAACTTGTAAAATCCTCAGTGGTCATTATTTTTGTTTTCTTTATGTTCAACAATAAGCCTGCCTTTGCACTTTCTTCTGTGATCTTCCTTAGTAGGTGTTCCAGGTCTGTGAGGTTCTCTGCTAGTATTATGGTGTCATCTTAGATTGCTGATATTCCTTCCTCCTATTTTCACTCCTCCTCCTTCTCTGTCCAAGCCTGCTTTTCTTATAATATGTTCTTCATACAAGTTGAACAGATAGGATGAAAGGATGCAGCCATGTCTGACTCCTTTGCCAATTGGGAACCATTCTGTTTCTCTGTGTTCTGTTCTGACAGTAGCCTCTTGCCCTGAGTACAGATTCCTCATCAGGACTATCAGATGTGTTGGCATGTCTTTAAGGGCATTCCCTAGTCTTTCATGATCTATTCCAGGGGTAGGGAACCTTCCCCCTTTAAGGGCTGAGGGACTTCAGCTCCCAGAATCCCAGGAGCTATTGGCCAACATGGGACTATTGGCCAACATGGCTGAGGCTTCTGGGAGCTGAAGTCCCTCGGCCCTTAAAGGGGAAAGGTTGCCTACCCCTGATCTATTCAGTCAAAGGCTTTGCTATAGTCTATAAAGCACATGTTGATCTTTTTGGGAGGTGGAATTCCCTCCTTCACTCCATTAACCATTGTATGTTTGCAATGTGATCCCTAGTGCTTCTTCCTTTCCTGAACCCTGCTTGAACCTCTGGGATTTCTCTCTCCATATATGGTTGGAGTCTATGGGCCAGTACAGACCGGCCAAAAGGGTCAGCCTGGGAGTGGAGTTGGGGCATGGCAACCACACGCCAGCCGCCCTGACTCCGCCCCACGTTGTCCTCATGCCGTTCACCCAAACAGACGGCGGGCAGCATCAGGGCGCTCCCTTGATGCAGCATTTAGACACACTGTGCCAAAGGAGCACAGAAGAGCTGCTGCAGCAGCAAAGGCAGCTTTTTGCCATTCCAATAAAAGAGCAGCATTTGCCAGCTCTTTTTGGAGCAGAAAAGTGCCAGATCGGGGCCGTGGCATGTGGTTGCCACAGCCCCGATCTAGTGTTCCCAAGGGCAGCATTGAGCCATCCCTTATGGGCCATGTGTACAGCCCGTATGTTGCAAAATTTTGAGCATGATTTTGTTTGCGTGGGAGATTAGTGGTATGATTCTATAGTTGCTGCAGTCTCTTGTGTCTCCCTTTTTGTGGATGGGGATGTATATTGATTGCTTCCAATCTGTTGGCCATCGTTTTGTTTTCCATATCTGTTGACATATGGTGATTTGTTTTTCATTATTTCTCTTATTGCAGTTACCTCCTCACTTTTTAGAATTTGGCACGTTACTGGGGTGGAAAGCATTTGGACTGTGGATTTAAAACCTCTGTTTTGGGGGTGGGAATATATGCTGTACTAGCATTCTCTCAACCATGGTGAAGGGATGTGGAGCAGCTAAGGAAAAAGGTATGCTTCCTCCCTTAGCCCAAGGCTGTGACGCATGTGGCCCACAGCCGATTGTTGCAGCTCTTATCAACCAACCCCTTTCCCCACTGTCTCCTAATATAAATGTGCTTCCAGAAGCTTTGGTTGGTTGCATTAAAAAATGGAAGTGACCTCACCTCCTAAGCAATGACTCTTGCATCCTTCAAACCTGTTCACTCTGCTTTAGCTCCTTTTTTCTTGAGCAGATTCTTTGCCCCATCTGAACCTCAGTTAAGGGAAACAGCTATAATATCAAGATTAATTGTAGTTGAGATTAACCAGATTCTCCCTTTACCAAGGCTTATTATCCAGTGTCAGGCCAGCTTTCAAATCCTGATTAAGCAGGAGACTTGGCTAATGTTGAAAATGCTTGATCCCAGTATCCATATATTCTCTAATTGTAGTTATGGAAGGAAAGAGGGATTTGCTCTCAAGACGGCTACAGAGCTTGTGAGCAAGGCAGTGCAAAATATGTAATAGGTTTGAATCTGATGCTTTGGCTGTGGTCTACTTAGGGCACAAATTAATCAAGATTATTTTCCTTTTCGTTTGCACATGGAACAAGTATGTCCCATTGATCTTAGGGGCGTTTAAGACTGTGGTCTTTTGTCTTTCTTTCTCTGCTGTTTTGATGCATAGATATGATTGTACATAGATGTGAATTTCACTGATTTCCCTTCACATTTTCCTTCTTGAATTTGCAGATGTCAGGAAGCTAAGAAGATTACTTTTTTACCACTCATGTTCAGTTAAGGGTTAGTAAATGTTTACTTTCCTCTCAGCAGGATGATACAGATAATGAAACTACTCTGAGGTAAGAAATCTCACCTTAGGATAGTTTGGTTGTCTGTATAGAAGAAGAGGAGCTATACTAGCCACAAAAAATTAGGGATGAAACTTAAGCAGGTACATCATAGTGCAAAAAAAGTAGGTTTCTCTTTGGCAGATTTATTTATTTATTTCACTTTCAGTTCCTGCTAAAGTTGAGTTCATACATTACGTACAATAATGTTGAATACAATGACAGTTTTAAGTTCTACAGTATAATCCTTTTGTCTATCCTGAAGTGATGCCAAAATGAAAATTGTACAGTATTACAGAGTACTATATTATGTCCATTATAATACAGTATTATCCATTTGTTTTTTTTGTTGTTGTGTGCCTTCAAGTCATTTCCAACATATGGAGATATTCTGTAGAAAATCACTAGTGGTCTCAAATAACTTGATTTCCCAAGAATCCTTGGGGAAAGGTATGACAAGCAATGGCTATAAATACTGTTCATCTGCCTGACATAGTTGCATTCCAGATTAAGTCCAGCAGTCATGAAGTCTGCTGCCACACTGCAGAATTAAAGCAGTTTGACACAGGTTTAATTATCATGGCTCCATCCTATGGGATCCTTGGATTTGTTGTCGCACCAGAGCTCTCAGACAGAGAAGGCTAAATATCTCACAAAACTACAAATCCCAGAATTCCATAGCATTGAGCCATGGCAGTTAAGGTAGTATCAAGCTGCATTAATTCTGCAGTGTAGATGCAACTCCAATCTGGAAATAGGAATCCCAGACTATTGGCCAACATGGCTGAGGCTTGACCAACATGATTGAGGCTTCTGGGAGCTGAAGTCCCTTGGCCCTTAAAGGGGACAGTTTGCCTACCCCTGGAGTATAAGATAGTGGTTTTGACCTGTAAATCCTTAATGGATTCATCTCTTAATACACCATTAGTTCCTTTGCTCCATCATGAATTTTTGTACCAAGTAACACCACTTTCTTAACTATATCCTCCGTGTGCCAGCATCAGTTAGCAAGAGCAGATAGAGAGATCTTGCTGGTGTCTGCTGTACTAGGAATGAGAAAAGAACTTCAGCTAAATAAAAAATATTTCCCTGTAGGGTTCCTTCCCACTTTCCAAATGTTGGGAAAGTTACTTTTTGGGCTACAATTCCTAGAATTCATACACAGCATGGCTTCTAGTGTACTACAGACAAGTAATTTCTCCCATCTCTGCTTCTGTGTCATATGGTCAGAGCTTAACTTTTAAAAAGCAATTAACTGAGATACAACTTTCCTGCCTAACAAGCTGCCTGCCATGACACCCTGTTTCTAAATCCTAAAAACATGCTGATGACTTCTTGTTTGTTGAGAGAAAGAGTGTGATACATGCGCAGGAGCACTCTTTTAATAGTTCATGCATTTTCCACCTGGTACTGAAAAGTTACTTCTGCATTGAGCTTTGTGGAATTCCTGCTTGTGGCACACAGCTTGACAAAGTTTATTTTCCTAAATAGGTTCCTTGTTCTACTGGCAATCATGGCACACTGTGCCTCCTTCCATCCATCCCTTTGCCAGGAGGAATGGAAGAATACAGCTCACTTTAGGGAGTTGTGCTGTCTCAACTTCAGATACAAACCAGCGCTAGAATACTGATGTTGGAACAGAGTCTGACATGTATCTGATATACATATCCAAATACATCTGGATTTTTTGCTCTTAAAAGGAATTCTCACATGTCACTCTCCATTACCACTCCATAGGAAAACTGGCATTTTACATGCATTTTATAAACTATATTATGTTCTACAGGAGAGGCAAATTCTCTCTCTCCATGTATGTTTTATATATTGTTTATATGGGAGTAACTAGATCTCATCTAAGACAAAGTTGATTTCAAGTAAAATCACTTTAAATTGCTTACCACAGTTAGTTGTTAACGATCATTTTGCCTTTGTTACAACCCCCAGCTTTGCCATAAAAGCTAATTAACTACCACGGATAATATGGTTTAACTTAGATTCCTAAACTCCCTTTAATTCAGTTTATTCTCTAGGGTGAACAAGCTAGAGGTGGGACATTATGGAAGATGGAGACATGTACTGTTGTTTTGTCTATGCTTTTCAAGATGCGCATTCCATATTCACCGTGAAGCGTCTGTTTTTCATTAGAGATACCAGGAATTGAGTAACTTTAAGATGACTAGAAAGTGTACAGCCAATGTTACTAATGATAAATTCCCAGTGGGGAGCTGTCTTTGCTGTCAGTTTACCATTTATAGCCTAAATCCAATTGCTTGAAGAGACTCATTATATCAATTGCTGAATAGTAAGTCAACACTTATGTAAACCACACTTACTCAATGGGTCTATTCTGGTTGGGACAAGCAGTTGGATTAAGGTTTGGGTTTTCAAGTTCAGATAATAAAATCTGTTTGGAGGCAACACTACAGTATGGAGTGTGACACTCCAAGAATATTCTGCCTCCCACCATAAAATCCTGCTTAATTCTAAAGTTAAAGTTGTAGTTGGTGAACAATCAACTGCCCTCTTGGTGTATTCCCACCATCATGTCAAACACAGCAGTCACTGCAAGAGCTGACTTTGACATGCTGTTTTGGTTGTTTGAAAGTAGATTTCACACTTCATCTTCTCTGATGTTGATGCTGGCAATGTAACCTTTTGAATACTCCAAGTAGCTTGCAAAAAACCACACCCAACTCCAGTGTGTTCACAGAGTTATATGCATAGTGACACAGACCTTGCATGAAACTGGCAACTAAACATGAGTGTGCAGTGCGGCCATTATTTGAAAAAGTGGTTACAATGATACATCTTCGCAGATAATGACTGTGCTTCAGGACTATTTTTGCAACCTGAAACAGCATTCAAAAATGGCACCCTCTATACCATTCCATGCTTGAAAGCTGACCAGACCAGCTGTTTATTTATGTACAGTGGGTCCACCACATCAGTGGGCTAGTGATCCATGTGTTGGAGCATCCACAGCTTGCCATGCCCTATATCAGGGGTAGGCAACCTAAGGCCCGGGGGCCGGATGCGGGCCCTCAAGGCCTTGGGACCGGCCCCAAGTCGGTCCTGCCACCACCACCACCACCCGCCATGAAGATATTGATTATTGTTGTCATTACTTGTTCTTGGGGTTTTCTTGGCAAAATCTCCACAGGGGTTTTGCCATGGCTTTTCTGGGGCTGAGAGAGTGTGCATGCATATATATTTTATTTTATTTTATTTTTTAAAAAATATTTATTTGTTTGTTTGTTTGTTTGTTTGTTTTTTGGTGCTTCGGCCCCCCCCGATTGTCTGAGGGACAGCAACCTGGCCCCTGGCTCAAAAAGGTTGCTTACCCCTGCCCTATATTATTCAATGGTGGCACAGGCACATGGACACACAGATGCGGATGCATACACCTCATCATTCATTGAATGATATCAGGCTTGACCATCCACATTTTCCCCCATCTGTGGGCTGGAACTGAACTCCAACATATGGGAAGGGCCCACTGTATCTATTTATGAATACCAGTATTTAGAAACTGCTTAAATTTGAAAATCTCAAAGTGATATATAAAAACTTAAAAGATAAATAATAGTAACATGCTGCACAAAATTAAAACACAGTGGGTGGGATTTTTATTGCAGTTATAGATTCATAACCTAGAGTTACAGATCTGTAACTGCTCCTTGTTCACTAATAGTATGTAGTCACAATCATGACGCTATTGCCACATTTGTAAATGTTCTCCTGCCCACCTTATTAGCCAGCATCCACACCAAGTGAAGATGGTTTGCTCAGCTAGGAGGATGGTGTTTCCAGCCCTCTTCTACCAGTGAGCAAGGTAGGACAATCTAAAACAGGACTTCTAATTTTTCATTGCAACCTCTCTCACTGCTGGGAAGCAGGAGAAAACATCCTCCTGCTTGCACCCTAATTGGCATTTGAACAGACATCCTTCACTTCATGTAGCTGCTTGGCTGTAAAGATGGGTTTGGCGGAGCCAACATTTGTAATTAAGTAGCTGTTGTAGGATATTGGTGAATATTTACATTGTATTTAAAAGATAAAAGGTTGGAGTATTTGGGGAAGGTTTGGACAAGCAGGAATGTTTCCAACATATATCTGAAATGAAATATTGATGAAGCAGCGTGGGCTACAATGGTACATGCTGAATTTTACATCAGAATTGATGAAGAGACCATCTTTTAGTGAATCTAAGAGCTGTAGACAAACATAAAAGGCCCAAGGTAGATTGTGTGGTATAGACAACTGAGTTGTATGTTGCCATTGTTCCCAATCTCCAGAGCATCGGTTTTATGAGGTAATCACCTACTCTGCCTAAAGCAAGGATGTGGAAAGTGTGGCCTCCCAGATGCCATTTTGTGGCCCCTGAAGCCCTCAGAGTCTATCATTTAATTTTTCCAGCTAATTTTTCACCCCCAAAGCCCTAAGACCAACCCAAAGGCTACAAAAACATGGTGGCTAGCATGCATGAATTCATTTTATGCAGAATTCCAGATTTGGAAGTGACAGGATGAAAATTCAAAATGATCTTAATAGATTAGAAAGCTGGGCCAAAGCTAACAAAATGAATTTCAACACAGAGAAATATAAGGCACTACACTTAGGGCAAATAAATAAATAAATAAATAATGAAATGCATAGATATAAGATGGGGGACACTCGAGATTATGTGTGAAAAGGATCTAGGAGTCCTAGTAGACCACAAGTTGAACATGATTCAACAGTGAGATGCCACAGCTAAAAAAGCCAATGCAATTTTAGGCTGCATTAGCAGAAGTATAGTATCTAGATCAAGGGAAGTAATAGTGCCACTGTATTCTGCTTTGGTCAGGGCCCACCTGGAATACAGTGTCCAGTTCTGGGCACCACAATTAAAAAAGGATGTTGAAAAACTGGAGTGTGTCTAGAGGAGGGTGACTAAAATGGTGAAGGGTCTGGAAACCATGTCCTACAAGGAATGACTTAGGGAATTGGGTATATTTAGCCCTGTTTAAATATTTGAAGGGATGTCATATTGAGGAGGGCGCTAGCTGGTTTTCTGCTGCTCCAGAGAATAGGACTCAGAACAATGGATGCAAGCTCCAGGAAAAGAAATTCCACCTCAACATTAGGAGGAACTTCCTGACAGTGAGAGCTGTTAGACAGCGGAATAGATATAAGATGGCGGACCTTCTTTGGAGGACTTTAAACAGAGGCTGGATGGCCATCTGTCGGGGATGGTTTGATTTTGAGTTCTTGCATGGCAGGGGGTTGGACTGGATAGCCCTTGTGGTCTCTTCCAACTCTATGATTCTATGATAATTTTGGTTGACCTTGTGAAGACTGTATGTAGATATGCTGTAGCATATCTATCTCCATCTCAGCTGTATCAGTAAAAAGGCAAGGAATTTATTTCAAAAGCTTTATCTAAAAAAGAAATTAAAATGCTCATCTTGCATGTATTTCAAGGGAAATATCAGTTGCTACAATTTAGAATTTGAATTTACTGTTGAATTCATTCCACTTTATACTATTTGCCACTGAATGCCATTCAGTGTGCTACCACATTTTAATAATGTGACACTGAAGGATATATGAGCAGAGGTGCGCTTTTGCGCTCCAAAATATTTGTTCACAGATCCTTTTCAGCAGAGTAGCACTTGAAAAAACATCATGTTTTCAATGAAGGACCTTGGTTTAATGGCACAATATAAGATCTGTTCCCCTCTCCCCCTCCATGGCCAGTAGCAACTCAAATAAGAAATTCCATCAGGGAACTGGTTTAGGAGAAAGGGTTAGGTTCACCTTTGAAGGACTATGACCGCAATCCAAATTATGCCCTCCCACAGCTGCTTGTGGAATAAAATTACATTGGGACCTCCCTAAACTCAGAAAAACTTTGGAATGGCGTCAGCTTTGAGATGCCTCCAGCCAATATGGCTAGCAGTCATACTGGGCAATTCTAGAAGCAAGTTCTGGGACATTCAGTCAAAAATCTCTTACATAACATTTAATTTAGTGCTCCATTTCCAGACTGTAAATAGCCCTCACTGCCCCAGTTCATTCCAAAAATGAACACTTTTATTATACTCTGGATACTAAGAAGTGATATATAGATTATTAATAATACAAACCAGAAAGTGGATTAAAAACACTTGTTATTTCAGAAGGGACCCATTTTTGCAGAGAGAGAAAAAATAAAGGTCCTCCTTTATTTACTATACCCCTATAACTTCTTAGCCTTCCCTAGGAGTTCTACAATTGCTGATGTTAATAATCTTTATGTTGACATTGTAATATCATAACTGAGATATGTATTGGGTAACAAAGTTGAGAGAATAAATTCTCAGGTGTCAGATATACAATCTAACAGTGCCAGTTATTTTTCAGTGCTGTGCAAAAGTGCATCCACTGAAGCTCTTCCGCTTTTTATTTTATTTGAATAATTCATGGAATTAAAGAGCAGCATCAGCAGAACTGGGCCAACGAGTCTTTCTTTCTAGGACTATAAGGCCTAAATCCAATTGCTAGTCCCAACTGAAAGTGGACCCATTAAATCAGTGGGATTTACATAGTGTTTACGTATCATTCAGCTTGGTTTAACCGGTCAGTTCTAATTGGAATTAGCAATTGAAATTAGGCCAAAAAAAAATCTGTATAAAATGGCAAGACTGTTTCTATACCTAACTGGTACCATCAGTATGTTGATGAAACTCTGCTCTGCTTCTCTGAGTCTCTTGCCACACTACAGAAATAGAGCAGTTTGACACCACTTTAACTTTCATACCTCAGTGCTATGGAATCCTAGGATTTGTAGTTTGTTGTGGTGCCTGAGCTCTCTGACAGAGAAGGCTAAGTATCTCACAAAACTACAGATCCCAAAATTCCATTGCATTGAGTCATGGAAGTTAAAGTGATGTCAAATTGCTTTATTTCTGCAGTGTGGCAGCAGCCCTTGTTGTCAGGGTCAGGTGAGGCTGTGCAGGTACTGGATGAGTGACTGGATGCTGTAGTGGGATGGATGAGGGCCAATAAACTGAAGCTGAGTCCTGATAAGATGGAGTCTATGTGGACTGCTGGTTCTTGGATCCAGGATTTTGGATAAGCAAACTGTCCTGAATGGGGCTGCAGTGTGTCATTTGAGGCCCAGGAAAACTCAGTGGCTTGCAGTTTGTGGGGCAACTCGACTGGTCCAAAAGTTGTGGTCTTTCCTGGACAGGGATAGTCTAATAGTCCATGCTCTAGTTATTATTTTTTTCCAGTTAGACTTCTACAATATATCTTATGTAGTGCTCTCCTTGAAGACAATTTGGAAGCTGCAGCTAGTGTAAAATGCAGCAGCTAGACTGCCGGCTGGAACACCAGAGGAGCCATATATTTCATTGATTTTAGGGCAGTTGCACTGGCTGCCAATACACTCCCAATCTGAATTCAAAGTAGTGGTGATCGAATTTAAAGCCCTAAATGGCTTGGGACCTTGATACCTGAAGGAACAGCTATGTCTGTATAGACTTGTCCGAGAACTGGGGTTTGCAGGAGGGGAGCTCCTCTGTGACCCACTAGTAGGCATGATATATTGTGAGAGGACATAGGAGAGGGCCTTCTCTGGTGTAATGACCCATTGGTGGAATATTCTCCCCTTAGAATATTGATGTCAATAATTTCTTATGCCAAGTGAAAAAGTCCTTTGTGGCCTAATTGATTTCCTAAAAATAGTTTAAAATATCTAAAACTGTTTTGGTTGGTTATAAAAATGTTTTGTTTTAACCTGTCAGGTTGTTTAATGTGTCTGTTTAAATTACTCTTCCTGTTTTAAATTGTGTTAAACTGTTTAATTTCTTTGCCACTCTGAGAAGATTCGTGAGTATAAAGTGGGATATGAATATTTTTATCTAATAATAAATGACAACCTGCTAGGGACAGGGGTGTGGGTTGCAGAGTTTTCTGAGAAATAGTTTGCCTATGGCAGATATCTCTAGTGTTGCATTACCCATACAGTTTAAGGGGACTATTTATTCTAAATGTCCTAAATGTACCAGATTCTTTAGACACTGATCTAAGCAAGGCAAAGTCTATTTAGTACTTGAATAGGGGACCACTAAAGAATACCAAATGCTGTAGGCTATATTTCAGAGGAAGAAAATGACAAAAACACCTGTATTTCTTGTCTAAGAAAGCCCTATTAAATTCATAGGGTCATCACAGCTTGACTGGTGGCTTGAAGGCATATACATACATGTATACAGATTCCTACTCAACTTTCCAGATGTCAAAGTCAGTTTCTGAGATTCTCTTCCCTTTCCCCAAAGACCATGCTGGCTAGGGCTACTGGGTGTTGTAGTTCAACTCATCCAGAGGATTCTAAGTTAAGGAAGGTAGTTCTGAGTTGCTTCTCTCATGATGCCTCTGCTATCAGAGTTTAGAACAATGGTAATTATGAACAGGACCCTCTTAGATGTAGTGGTCCGTGATCTTTTTGGGAAGGCATACCTGGTGCTGAATGTAGGAAGGTTTTTTTTAAGGCATATAGATCCTATTATTATTATTATTATTATTATTATTATTATTATTATTACAGTTTATTTCTAAAGCGCTGTCAATGTACACAGCGCTGTACAAAAAGATAATCAAAGCATTAAAATAAATAAAAACCTGCCAAAGGCATACAATTACTAAAAATACAAAAACAATATGTAAAATGAAAATTAATTAAAAGCAGGGAACAATTAAAAACAATTACTTTTACTGGTACTTATTTTCTTTTCTTATTACTTCTTTTCTTTTCTTTTTGCACTAATATGCTACATTTATTTCATCTGGTGAGCTGGGGGTAGCATGCATGATTTCCTATTTTCCCCACTTTATCTTACAACCAGACCAAAGCTGGTCATAGGGAGCATATAACTCCCTTGTTGAAAAAAACTGCACAGACTACCAGTCCATTTCTAGGCACAATTCAAAATGATAGTTATCATTTATAAAGCCTCATACAGTTTAGGTCTAAACTAACTGAAAGTTTGTATATCTTCATTATGAGACTATCCAGGTCTTGTCATCTTCAAAGGAGGACTTTTGCTTCCTTCCCAACAGCCTGACAGGTTCATCTGGTGAAGACACAGGAGGGAGCCTTCTTGGTAGCTGCTCCTATTCTGTGGAATCCTTCCCAAAGAAAACTCATTTGGCCCCTTCTCAGCTCTCTCTTCACCAGCAAGCGAAGATCTTCTAATTCAAATAAACCTTCTCTCTTTATCTGGTTGGAGTAGAAGAATGTGCAATGGCTGTGCTGGGTTTTTTTTTTCAAATATTCAGTATGTATTTAATGTATTTAAATTGGATTGATTAATGCTTTTTAAAAAGCTTTGTATCCCATACTGCTTTAGTTATTTTGTTTTAATTTATATTTTGAGCCACTTTGAGTCCCCTGTTGGGAGAAAGGTGGGATATAAATCAAGTACATATATAAATATAGAACCATAAGGTGAGTTAGGCTGAAAAAGCATGACTTGATCAAGTTCATCTGGTGAGCTTCATGGTTCAGTTGGGTCTAGAGCCAGGATCTCCCAAGTCCTAAACCCTGTATCATATGGCATAATTTGTGAAGTTGTAGATTTGCAGTAGTGCTTTTGCAGTTCTCTGAATCTTTTTAGTGGAGCCGTGATGGAAGAATATCTTGATGGATTGTGCCCCATAGGTAGTCTGTCAGTTGATACTTTCTCAAGGCCTAAATTGTAAATATTCGATGCAATTAATGTCTCAAATACTTTCCTTTTTCTATTCTTTTTTTAAAAATAAAGTTTCTAGAGTTAAATATATGAGAATGTTGGCATCAAGATAAATAGCAGATCCACTGGGGTCACTGGAAGAGCTTTAATTTCAACTCACTTAACCTCAGCTAATTTAAAATACATTAAAAATGTTTAAATCATATGCTTTCACTCAGCCTTTTTTTGCAACAGTTTGCATATAGGCACTAGACAAAAATTTGGGAGGAGCTTTTTCTTAATTTACCATAGTAAATTGACTCAGTTAACCAGCATAAATCCAGTCCTGAGACATTAGCTATGGGAATTACATGCCAAATCAATTTGGTATTTTGTCAGTTGATACTGTCTGAGCATAAAAACCCTGCAATGCCTTTTGCTCTCTTATTTAGTTTGGCTTGAGACAAAAGCAAAATCTTTTCGCATGGGGGCGTATGTTGAAATTAGACAGTTACAAGTATTTGCCATGAAATCCCTGGCCTGACACTCCCAAAACTGAATATTTATTAGAGCAGAAACCACCTTGTTGTTTTCTTGAAAGTATGTTTTCAGCATTAGAAAATAAATTTTCTATTCACATTGCATTGTTCGAAGGGTCTGTATATAAAATTAAATCAATCAAAAGGAAAATAGTTTGAAGATGGGATCAGAGAAATGTGAAAACACTTGATTGTCAGACCAGAAAAGAGCACCCCCCTTCATCTGCACTTTTATTAAAATACACGAGAAAATTGACAGTTCTCAGGACTCCTGTAGACTACCATTGACATGGGAGCTCAGTCCTCTGCATATTGACTTGGACATTAGACTTAGGGCTGATACAGACGGCCTGTTTGGGAAGGCTCTGGGCCGCCCCTGGGAGTGGTGGATCGGGGCCGTGGCAACCACACACCGCAGTCCCAATCCTCCTTTTTGCCACCCCAAAAAGAGGGCAGTGACAAAAGGCCGCCCTTAGAGCCGGCACCATGGCTCTTTTGTGCCCTTTTTGCACAGCGTATGTACACACCGTGCCAGGAGGGCGTCCTGATGCCACATGCCATGCGGACGGGCGTGCGCCATGCGGATGGCGTTGGGGTGGAGTCGGGCCGACCAGCATGCAGCCGCCCCACATCAACTCCACCGCCAGGCTGGCCTTTTGTGCCTTTGTGAGTTCATGGGACTTATATTCATAAGTAGTGTTTTTAGGATTGCAGTCATACAGGATCATCTTTTGACTAGAATGAAACACTTAACCATAGCCCTATTCTTTGTTACTGAAGCATGTTGAATAAACATGCCAAGAGAAACAGCATGGTAGCATGCTCTTTCACCTCTTCCTCTAGTTGTGTCATCCTCTACACATGGAGGTTGATGGGTCTGAAAAGGAGAGCCCCCTGTATCTGTCGAAGCTCTCCATATAACATGTGACTCTCTTCAGCAGGGATTCTAATTCAACTCAAGAGCCTCCATAGACACAGGAGTCTCTACAGTTCAGAAAGTCATGTGTGAGAGAGTGGTGGAAATTAAGGTGGAAGGAGTGTTGCTAGTACATTTTCCCTCCTTGCTTATTTATCACTCTTCAGTAAGTCTCTTTAAATCCCATTTGGAAGAAAAGGGAGATATCAGTAACAATACAGTAATAATGATTGAATAGAGTGTCTGCCTAATGCTGTGCTGTTCTCTTAACCTGCTTGTTCTTCGAGTTTCAACTCTATGCATGTAGATTCACTTTTCAAATGTTGGGCAGAACACAGAGATGTCAAGGCTAGGTATTGTTATACTGGGATTGGGAATGGAAGGCCAGGTCTGTTACCTTCCTCTCTTGAGAACACAGCACAGTAACGCCATCAGTAAGGATCAGCAACTAAACAAATGCCTATCCCTCCAGCAAGAGGGACTCCACAGCTGGGATACCACTACCAAAAAGGCACCATTGGACACGGTTGTTCCACAGGCCTCTTTCATCTACTGTAAGCAGAACCTCTCCAGCTGATCTTAAATCCCAGATTGTTTGGTATTAGGGAAAGCAATGCCTTGATCCTTTTAATCCTTTTAATGTTTTACCAACTCCTTTAATGTTTGTTTAAAATTTAAGAAGCCTGTTGAATGGACTGCATCTGTCATAGATAGGTAGGAAGGACACCCAGAGTAAGTAGAGCAGTTCATCTAGCTGAAAATATGGTATTAATTCATCAGAGAGAAAAATAGCCCAGGTTGTTTCCTCTGATAGGCTTCAACTGTCCACTGCATGCTGAAGGAATGAATAGCATTATAAGTTTCTGAGTTGAACATTCAGACAAAGCTTTGTTGGAAAGTAGGGTGGGGTGGAGCAGTTACATACCACCATGAAAGTTGATAAAGTTACATTTGCATGTTATGTATAATTCAGGGGTATGATTGCAATTTTATAAATATTTGTTATAATATAAATAGAAATACAGTACATTCCAGCATGAAAACTGACACTGACCTATACACCTGCTCAGTCTGCTATCCAGGCCCTAACCATTAATGATGAGCAAATTCAACACATTTGCTTTCACTGCTTATGATTCTTTATCTTTAAACTAGGCTTGGAGACTAGGCAGTGTATCAACTGAGAGAATGATTTCAAATAGAGGGCTGTCATTTGCAAAGCAGGATATACAGCCACCCAAAAATGGGGAGAAAGGAGTCCTCTCATAGTTCAAAATGAGCCTAAAAGCTCAGGTTTCATCTGACAGCTTTCAACAGGGTGAAGCATCATTACCAAGAATTAATAGAATTTGTGGTTTCCATAAGAAGACCACATCCTGCACTGAAACTCCAAATGTTGCAAATGAACATAAAAACTGAGATCCAGTGTAATGTTGGTGAAGCAAAAGCCCCTGCCAATGTAGTTATGCAGACGAGGTGTGGACCCAGGAAAGAAAGAAGATCAGTCTCCCTTTGCTGCAAGTGGGGCAAGGAGTTCTAACATACAGTAAACCTGCAAAAGCAGCTGGAAATTCCCAACCTCTTCCTTGGGCCAGTCAGTGGCCATCTTGGCTTATGGGGGGTGGGGGCTGAACTATGCCTAAGTCTTCAACCAAGCACATGTTGCCTGGCTTTTGCTGTTGCATGAATGAATAGCAACAAATGCTTACAGAGTGAAGTATCAAATGTCTCTGTGCGAGCTTTCAAAACATAGAACACTCCATTAATGGTATGACCTCTGTATCTGCGGGACTGATATCCATACTTTCACTTACCCACTTCTGAAAACATATGTTCTCTCTAGGCTTTTTGAAGGACCTCCAGCACAGTTCTATGATACGCTTCCAGCAGAGGTTGACCATGGAGTTGCACTGGAAGACCTAGAAATGCCTAGAGATGTGTTTTCTCTAGGAGCCTCTAGGTCCTCCAGAGCAACTCTGTGGCAGAAGTAATTCATTTCAATAGGATTCTCTATTGTCTGTGGTTTCATGTTTCCTCGGCAGGTCCAGGAACATATCCCCTATGGATACAGGGGTTGTACTGTAACTGGAAGTTGAACCATTATTGTGTCATTATTGGATCCAACCAGAGACACATTTTCAGAAACCTTCCTTGGATTTAGTGCTAGGAGAAAGGTGGAATATAAATTACTGTAAATAAATAAGAAACATCTCTGTTTCTTCTTTACATTTAAAATTGTATGTACCTGAAGGTACTACCATAGCATTAGTGGAAAGACTACATGTTGTCCTCTAGATGTGTTGGATTACAGCTCTGGCTGGGGCTGATAGGTGTTGTTGTCCAACACATCGGCAACCAAGTTAAGAAAAGCTAGGTCTTGGTGCAGTCCCATGTTATTCTGTGACTGTGCTCCCTGATTGTTCTCTTAATTCTCCTTTGTAAGACTGATAAACTGGTACAAATGTAAATTTAAATGTTATTTAATAAAGGGAACTGTGTATTCAGTTTCTGAAGGTATTAACTTGCTTCAGAGATGGAGTAATCATTTTTATTGTTTATTTTGTGTTGTCATTTCTGAGTCTGCAGCAATAAAAATTCATGAGTGTGTAACAGGTCAGTTAAATTGTATTTCTTCTTCTCCTCCTGGAGATTGAACTTCATAATAGCTGTCTTTGAATGTGGCTGCACTAAACAATTGCATTCTCTCAGGGTTGTTGTTTGTTTTTTTGTCCGAAAGTAATTCTTTTCCATTTTCTTTTCTATTTTTTCCATAGTATTTTGCTTTAGATTTCTCACTATATGACTGAACTATCCATAAATCATGTTTTTATGATTTCATTACTCTTTACACCTTCTCCATGATACTTCTGTTAGCCACCATCTTGGTTCAGGAAATTTTTAATGTTCTGTGATAAATCCACATTTTGTAGGCTTTGTCTTCTTCTTCTTTTTTAATGGTAGCCTATATTAAATTCTACAATTCTGTGCCATACAGCTGTGTCCATGCCATACAGCAAATGCCATACAGTCAGTTCATTAAACATAATTCATTGTATTGCACAAATCAATTACATACATATATTTTGCATAATAAAATAATAAAAAATAAAAATATGGCTTCTTTTCCTTTTAAGTCATTGGAAAATTGTACCTGAAATACCATGAATAGCCATGATTTTGCTGGTGCAGGTAATCCTTCCACCAATGCAGATTGCAGTGATTTTGTTCCATGCTTGTTGCTATGTTCATCATTGCTGCAGCCAGTTCATCAACCAGTGGCAACTTTTTTCTCTATACTTAGCAAAGTAAGACTTTGTGGAGCTGTAAAATATGTAAATTCAAACAATTTACATTGCATGCCTCCATGCTTAATGGTAGTAAAAGTTCATCACAAATTTCAGATTGTAACTGTATTACTTAACCTACATTTTTGACCATTTACAGTAGCATACCCAACTGCAGCTTCATCATCTGCTGCCTGAGCAAATATTTATAATTGTCATGTTGAGAGTCAGTGTGGTGTAGTGGTTTGAGAGTTGGATTGGACTTTGGTAATCCAGGGTTTTTCAAATCCTCATTTAGCCATGGAGATCCACTGGGTATTGTGTGGCAAGCCATGTTGTCTCACCCTAAGATGAAGGCAAGGACAATCTTACTCTGAATAAATCTTGTTGAGAAAACCCAATGATAGGGTCACTAGAAGCCAGAATCAAAGCAAAGGCTCATAAAAACAACATCAACAATTTTCATTGTGGGTATAACGAAGCAAAATGTAATCAGGGCCAAACTCCATCCTAGCAAACTGCTGATAATGAAAGTGCCCTCTGGATGATCCTGGGGGGAAAAATCTCTCTACTGCAGTTTTCATTGCAAAAAAAAATTGAATAACAGTATCCTATTTGTTGCAAGGGCAAATGAGATGTAAAAAAAATAACCATTGACCAATACTGAATTAGCAATACCTATCCAGTGACCAATTCACTCAAGAATGTGGTGGAGCTTGCCTGCTTTGCCAACTGCTTCAGTAAAGGCATCCTTTGGGATTTAGTCCATACTGCCTCACAAAAATTCAGACTATTACAGTAATAATTTATGATTGGGCATCAGCTTCACAGATTTTTTTATGGTGCTGTGTGATCACTAGTTCTTTTTCTGAGCACAGAAATCAATACAGTAGTAAAGGATTTTCTAGTTTTTAACAGCTAATGTTGGGAAGGATAGCTTTCAAACTAATAACATTTAAAAGAACTTCTGTGAGAGGGATTCGCCTTACACATTCTGAAGAAATGGGGAGCTGGTGTTTACCCATTCTTCCATCTTCTATACCCCTCTCACATGTGATTTTGAAATGCTGCCCCAAAAGAATGCGGGAGCTCCAAACAATGTGGGAGATGGGGGTTCAGGAGAAAAGGCAAATCCTTGAAAATGCCCTCCTTCTCCAAGTGAGAGTCTCTATTGATCCCAGCCCCTTCCATAAGGTCGCCAGGGGTGTCCCTTTTTTGAGGGCTTGTCCCTTATAGGGCTGGCAGTTGTCCCCTATTATAAGGGATGTCTCCCATTTGAGGATTGGAATGTATGTATGTAGACTGAACAAGATGCCCAGAAGTCCTGTATTCTGAGTTACAGGCCCTTCATAAAGACAGAAATGTATGCATCATGTAATTTTTGAATGTGGCCAATATTATTTTACAGTGCAACTCGTGGCATGGCTAGGTTAGTTGAAACCAGTGCTTTCATTTGGTGTTCAGTGGAACAGAAACTTGTTTATAGCTACCTCCTGATTGTCAACTCTGCATGTCATGAATTTTGACTGCTACTCATTGGTATTTTGAAACCTGGCAATAGTATGCTTCCGTGAATGGGAGGAACTTGACTTGTCACAGGAGATATGAGTGGGTCTAAATCCACATGTTAGTCCAAAGTAGAGCAAACCATTGAATCAGTAAGTGTTGAGTTACCAAGTAGATTCACTGTGCCTGCTCTATTTAGGATTAACAATTGGATTTACACCACTGAATCCATCTAATCTCTAATAAATCTCATATATTAAATTACCTGTATTAAGTAAGAACATATGAATGTTTATAATAAAGGTAATGAAGCTGTATTGAGGAACTTAAATACATGTACCCAATAAACAAGACTGTTAAGCAGGAGTGTACTATAGTAGAGTGTTGGACTAGATTTAGGAGATGTAGGTTCAAGTTCCCATTTTGACACTAAGGGGCTATGAAGACGGGTGGCTCTGGGATGCCCCTGCTAGCCGCAGATTGGGGCCATGGCAACTGCACGCCACGGCCCCGATCCTCCCTTTTGCCACCCCTGAAAGAGTGGCAAAATGCTGCTCCTTTCAGGGGCGGCAAAAGGCCACCCTAAGAGCCAGCGTGCAGCTCTTTAGTGTCCTTTCCGGCACAGTGCATCAAAACACTGTGCTGGAAGGGCATCAGGACTGCATCAGCGTGGGGTTGGGGTGGCCGGCATGCGGCTGCCCCACCCCATCTCTACCTCCAGGCCGCCCTTAATTTCTGACTCCAGGCCTGATGTACTCTGTCAGTCTAACCTGTGTTGCACGGTTTTGAGAGAAGTTCTAGGATTGTTGTAGGAAGCCATCGCAGTTCTAGGATGCATAAATATGACTAGAGTGTCCAGATCAAATGAAGTAATAATATCACTCTATTCTGCATTACATGGAATATTGTGTCTATTTTGGGGGACTACAGTTTAGAAGCATATTGACAAGTTGGAATGTGTCCAGCGATGGGCAGCCAAGACCTAGGCAACCAAGTCATATGAGGAACTGGACATGTTTAACCTTGAAACCAGTGTGATGTAGTCGTTTGATTCCCTGCCTGGCCATGGAAACCCACTGGGTGACTTTAGGCAAGTCGCACTCTT
Source organism: Phrynosoma blainvillii (assembly GCA_026167975.1). Classification (NCBI taxonomy): domain Eukaryota; kingdom Metazoa; phylum Chordata; class Lepidosauria; order Squamata; family Phrynosomatidae; genus Phrynosoma; species Phrynosoma blainvillii. The sequence continues at coordinate 68,076,800 of JANUYF010000001.1, read as the reverse complement.
TCAGCCTCAGAGGGAGGCAAAGGATGGATGAAGTCAAGGTAGCTTTTTAAAAAAAAAAAAAAAAGGTGCATGAATTATAGCAATAGCAAGTACATTTCTGTACCACTTATTAGTGAACTAGCACTCCCTAAGTGGTTCCACAGTGTGTAAGCCAATTGCCCCCAACAAGTTGGGTACTCATTTTACCGATCTACGAAAGGATGGAAGGCTGAGTGGATTTTGGAGCCCTCCTCTAGGATTGAATTTACAGTGTTGTGGCTGCAGTACTAGCATTTAACCGCTGGGCTACCAGGGAGCCTTAAATATGTTAAGGACACCCTTAATGAAATCAAGACACACTCTTGAACCCCCCCAAATTTGGCAAAATCATGGACCCTGTTGTCACACGCACTTTTCCTTTATCTTTATTTTGTGGCCACACCATGGACCCTTTTTGTCCCACATCTTCCACCACCCTACACAAAGAGCCACTCCTTCGCCAACCTTCTCTTCTCTAAAACTCTTTGGTCTAACCTATCTTGTATAAGGTTTAGTAGCATAGATATTCATTCACACTGTAGACAAGTGTTTCATAAAGTAACAAGAAAACTTTATTTACAATACAAGTAGCAATGTTTCACTTGGTCTTGCTGCACTTGTTATAAATGGTTACAGTTACAAATAATAATATTCTAAAACACTCCTTTCCTTGGAACACTTTCAATTACCCCTCACAGGACACTTAGCCCTTCTTTGGGTACCTTTACCACTATTTCTCAACCAGCCGCTAAGGCTATCAATACCCCTCAGGATATTCTCTTTATTAACTCCCTCACTTGGGATTTAGTATGGGTATTAGGCCCTTCTCTTCTGGACCTTAACCCTGTTCCACTCTGGAACCATCTCCACCAGACCCTCACTGTCTGGAATCCCAACCCTAACTGACTTCCAACTGTTCCTAACGGAATTTTCCCCTTACAGCCCAACATTCTATTGGCTGTCGCCAGCTCAGTCCTGATTGGTTGTCACCAGGGCTGGCTCTAACCTGCCTTCTCTCCACACCTGTGTAGCCTTGTAGAAACAGTAGCCAGGGACAGGGAGGAAAGTCCTCTAAGAGGCAATTACTTAGGGCCTGAACAGACTGCCAGAAATAATCCAGTTTGAGACCACTTTAACTGTCCTGGCCCAATGCTAGGGAATCATGGGAATTGTAGTTTTTTTCTGAGACATTGAGCCTTCTTTGTCAGAGAACTCTGGTGCCACAATAAACTACAGTTCCCATGATTCCCTAGCACTGAGCCAGGGCAGTTAAAGTGGCTTCAAACTGGATTATTTCTGGCAGTCTGTTCAGGCCCTTAGTCATGAGGCCCATTAGGTACTCTTCCATCAATTAATTCTCAGCCTAACTCTGGAGCAGCGTGTTGTAATAATTTGAGTGCTGGACCAGAGTTTGAATCCCTGTTTGGCCATTGAAACCCACTGGGTGACCTTGGGTAAGGTCAGAAATGAAGTCAGACCAGAACAAGAACAATTAGCTTCACTAGACACATGGGGGCCACTTCTGTCTTTAATGAGATAATAAAGCACAAATAAACCATCCCGAAAATAAAGCAAAAATAGTGTTTAATTGTGCGAATGAATATCACACTCAATTAGAATAAATGTGTATTAACGCGAAAAGTGGGGGGAAAATCTGCTTTTGTGTTTCATACAAAAGCGAACAAATTCCGTATATGAAGTAGAAATGGTATACTTGCACATGCGCAGAGGGAATCATAGTGCATCACAGGAACCTTCCTTGCTTCATTTCCTGTGTGATGTTCCTCCTCCTTCTTCTTTGTGTTCCCACATTATTTCACCATTACAATCTTTCCTATTCTCAACAGTTGTATTTTTTGCTTTATGAGAATGGATACAACACTTTTGTCTGGCATGTTTGTCTCGCAAACAAAACAGGAAGTAAAAGCAGCCCCACGGAACCATGGGAAAACTGGAAAAACAAGTGAAAGGAGGATTATTGCATGAATAAACAGAATTTGACTTCCACACTAGAGTAAATGTGAAATTACAGCAATATCGCAAATGCATTTTCGCTAAAATCCCGAAAGTAATTAGATCCAGGATAACACCACTTTATGACCACTTTAATGATGGGTTTTGTATGACATCGTGTGAAATCATTGTGCATAATTACGCATTTTGGGGGGATTTGTACAGGATAAACTATAGATTCTCCCCATGTGATAAAGTCCTAGGTTGATGTGAAAATAAAATGTGGGGGATGTGATGGAGCAGAAGAACTCTATCTGCTACTCTGAGTTGTGGAAGAACACAATACAAATAAATGAAAATATTATTGCTGATTGATGTTCTTTTGTTCCATTTTCAAGGACTGTTCAAGGATTTTTCTTCCTCAAAAGTTGTACGTAAATGTAAACCAACTGTAACTTATTCCCTTTCTGTGGCTTAATTTATGAAAAACAGTATGCAGTTATGCAGGATAGCAAATAAATTACAGTCACTTCCATGGGCTCAGTGGCCTACAAAGATTTAACAAACCAAATTCAAAATACACCAAAACTATTAATAATTATAATGGTTGTTGATTGGATATACTTTTAATGTTGGTAGGGTATATACCTTTGTATACTGTTTGGATTATATTTATGATATAGCATAACCATTAATAACCCATTGCTAGCTTATAGGGTGTCTAATTTCTTTTACCTACTTAACCCTTAGAAAAGTATTACCTCCAGCCCAAACAGCTAAGAAAATGGTGATATGATGGAAATCGTTTTCCAGGTTTAGTAGAGCTTTTCTCTCCCAGTTATTGTGAACATTTCAGGAACGTATGTAATCAGGCCCTCCTGAGACATACCCATATCATCTCATATCCTCACGCAGCTCATTTTACAGGTTATTCAAACCACAGCAAAAAAAGAGAGATTAACTCACACATGCCTCAAAGGGAAAACACATGTCATCCTTCTGGGTAGTGATGCAATCTCTGTAGGGATGAAAAGCAGGAGGATTGTTTTACCCTTGTGTAAGGAAACCACAGTAACTAGCCTCCCCAGCTTGGCACCCCCCATCATGGGTTGGACTACAATTCCCATCAACTCCAGTCAGCTTGGTGCTTGATCATACTGTTTGCTGTAGATGATGGAGGCTGTAGTTCAGCATATCTAGAAGGTACTAGGTTTAGGGAGGCCACAATCTCCTACCTTGCATGTGTATGCGTTGACTTTTTTATAAAATATTTCTACATTGACTTTCAATAAAACTTGCAAACTGACTTAACAGAATGATCACACATATACACACATAAACACACACACAACTCAGTACAAAGATAAAACACAATAACAACCAGCAATCAGAAAGCAACATATCAAAACCAATGAAAGACAAATTCATAAAGCCAAAGCCATTGCCAGCTTACAGATAAGAAACTCAGGCAAATAAAATAGGTCTTTGTCTGGCATGGAAATGCTGTGAAGAATTGGTGCCAGGCAAGCCAGATGAAACAGTATGAATCATCTGTTTTAACACATAGTTCTGTTGAACACAGACCACTACTCCTAATTCAACCACCATCTTCAAGTTTAGAAAAGTGTGGAAATTTAATGAATTTATTGCTCAATCCCTTTTCCTTCTTCTATTCCAAAGATGGACTTTTATTGAAAACATTATGTATACTTAAAAGTGTGCTAATTAACTGGTAGTAGCTGTAAGGCACAGCTTGTAAATAACCACTCACTTGGTCATCCTTGGAAATAACAACTAAAGTTCCCAGGCAATGGGTTGTAAAGGGAAACTTGTGAACAGCAGTCCCCCTCCCCGGTGAGTGAGTGACTGTACCATAAAGACAAAGAGGGCTCTATGATCTGGAGGACTAAACAAACTAGATTATTTTCCCAGGATAGTAATTTGGTGTATTACTTCCAAGGAATCCTGAGTAGACTTATTTGAAAATATGTTCAACTGAAATTAATGGGACTTGCTTCCAAGTCAATGTGTTCGGGATCCATGTCTCTGGTATCAGTGTTGCCGTTGTATGTGTCCATCTGCTCTTCCTTCCTTTTGATGCACATAACAACACATGGCCAAAGCTTGTAATAAGTAGGCAGATATTGTAATATTTCCAGCTTGTTTATAGTTGCAGTGCATTTATCCCAAATGAGTTGCAACTGCTGAGAATCCCTTATGTTCAAATATAACAGAAGGCACAATGCAGCTCAGCCTATTTCAAAATGCCTATTGACTTAATATGACTATTCTTGTGTCTCTTGCTTTAGAAAAGCAGCCAGGGGTCCCCATGTCAGCCCCCAGAGAACAATAACACCACCTGCTTGGATTATTAATTTTTGTTTTAATATTACTGGCCTTCCATTTTCTTGAATGGTGATGGCAACCCTCCATTAAACTAAAATGTTTCTATGGATTTTTCTTTGTATCTAAAACCATGTACAATTTGACACTGCAGACAATCAATGCTTTCCTATTAGTGTAGGCAGGACCCAAGACAATATCATAAAATACTATAGATGGCCTCAGAGAAGATTTCATCTGAAGAAGGGTTCTAGAAGGGAGATTGAAGCAATTCTTGGCATGCCACTCACTGTACTCAAAGGTGAAAGCTATGTCTAGGACTGCAGAATGTCCCCATCACCTAATGGCTTGCCTTTGACATCCTGATAAGAAAGTGCCACAGCAAAAAACCCAAAACTATTCTGGTTCCTTTGTTATAAATTTGATTTGATGATAATAAATATAACTATATAACAATTGGTATTGCAGGCTGGAAGTTTGGGAGTTGTAGTCCAATTCACCTCCACAGCTCTGATTTGGACTGTACCAAGTTATTTAAGAAGACTAAGATTTGGAAGAAGACTAAGACTTGGAAGGGCAGCTATGAAGAAACTAGATAAGATCCTCAAGTGTAAAGATATATCATTGAATGCCATACCATAGTGTTTCTGATTTCTGTGTAGAGATGTGAAAGCTGGACAGTAAAGAAAGATGACAGAGGAAAAGATGAACTCATTTGAAATATGATGCTGGAGGAGAGTTTTATGGATAGCATGGGCTGCCAAAAAGACAGATGTGTGGGTCAGAGGGTAAAGCAAGCCTGAACTCTCACTGGAAGCCAAAATGACTAAACTGAGACTATTGTACTTTGGAGGTCTCATGAGATGACATGACACATTGGAAAAGACAATAATGCTGGGTAAATCACAAGGCAGTAGGAAAAGAGGAAGACTCCATTACAGGTGGATCAGTCAAGGAAGCTACAACTCTGGGTTTACAAGACCTGAACTGAGCTTTTATTAATAGGGTCTGCTGGAGGCCTTTTATTCATAGGGTAACCATAGGTCAAAGTTTACTTTGACAGCACATAATAGTGACAACAGCAACAACACTTGATTCAACTAGTTCTGGTGCAAAAAACCAAAAAAAAAAAAAAAAAACCTTTTCCAAGCACTGAGGTTAATGCATTTAAATTTTGATAGGTTTAGTTTTTCTGGGTATATCTTTCCTTTTGGATGTACTTCTCAACATTGTTCAAGAAATACATGGAATAAAATTGTTAGAAAGGAAGGAAGGAAGGATTTTATTGCCAAAAGAGCTAATTGAAATACTCAGGACGCTGTGTGGTGGAGTCTTCTTTGGAGGTTTTCAAACAAGGGCTGGATGGCCATCTGTTGGGAATGATTTGATTGTGTATTCCTGCATGGCAGGTTGGACTGGATGGCCCTTGTGGTCTCTTCCAACTTTATGATTCTATTTCCTTCTATGTGCTATGTGGCCCATGCAGCTAATATAATTTGTCTAATGTGGAGAAGCGTATATCATTGCATGCAGAGATTAAATATGTTGAAGCACCACATTCCACTTTACAACAAAACCTGTATGGCTGTCTCCCTAGTTTAGAATGGTAACAAGAGACAATGCATAAGGAGAATAATTCCCATGTGTCATGTTCCCTGCTGTGTGTGTTTTTTTAGGAAAGCCTTCTACACCCCAGTCTTTATTAGCTAGATAACACATTAAGAACACTGTCTCATATTGAAATGGTTGTTTCTGATGCCTTGAACTTAGGAAAGAGCCTCACATGTATCATCAAATGATCAATACAGATCAAACCCTACAGAAAAAAAAATCACAATGAGCTTAGAGGCAATGCTTTTTTAAGGGAGGTAACTCACACATTTTGTTGCCAGTCACCAGTATATATGCTTGTGTGAACCAGCTGTTAGGCAATTCCTGCATATAAAAACAGTATTGTGAATTACTAGATGTTTTTTTCCCTAGTAGTTTCAGCTAGGGCATGGGGAAAAATGACTTTTGGGAACTGTTTGGGGGATCCTGGGAGTTGTAGTCCAAAATGTAGATTGTCCAGGTGTATTTTAGAATTATACAAAGACTCATTTCATGCTACACTGATGTCCTGTCATTGGCCATTGCCACACAAGGTTAAATCCAAACTGATTTAAACAAAGCTTCTACAGTCTTAGCCTCCTGTCCATCTTGGCAAATAGGTTGCTGGTAACTATTATGCAAATATTTAGAGTGGATTTTGTTGTGGAACAAATATTTCTGTTGGATCAGTAGATACCGCAAAGCCATATTTTCCAAACTTAAGACAGGATTTGAACCTGGATAAATGAATGAAACTCAAGTCCTCTGTGCTTGACTCTTCCTCCCAGTAAAACAAAACAGGTCCAAATGAAACAAAAAACCTCAACACTGATATTCCATTCACCAAATTTTAAAATAGCTCACATAGTAGTAAAAATTGCAAACAAATCTCTCAGTGTGCAAGATAGTACACCAGTATGTCATACATGAGCTCAGGGATACATTTGGCTCTACTGAAAGATCTCTGTAGGATTCAATCAAGTTTAAAACAGCAAGGAATAATATAAACTATCCACAACCATATTGTCAAATGTTTATGATCCACAATAGTTTAACAAGCAATGGCATCAACAAAATTACTCCCATCCCCATTATTCTGCTAAAGGGAGGAGAGCTAAGCTTGAAATAACTAGAAGTAGATGTTTGGAAAAACTACAAGCTCTAGTCCAGGGGTAGGCAACCTTTTTGAACTGGGGGCCGAGTTGCTGTCCCTCAGACAATTGGGGGGCCGAAGCACCATAAATAAATAAATAAATAAATAAAAATTCAAAAATTAAAACATGCATGCACCAGCCCCAGAAAAGCCATGGCAAACCCCCTGTGGAGATTTTGCCAAGAAAACCCCAAGAACAAGTAATAACAACAATAATCAATATCATCATGGCGGACGGTGGCGGCGGCAGGACCGGCCTGGGGCTGGTCCAAAGGCCTCAGGGGGCCACATCTGGGCCTTAGGTTGCCTACCCCTGCTCTAGTCTGTTCCTGGAGATACAATTCTTTCAGTCTAAGTGTATTTATTTCTTTTACTTATTTGGAGCAATTATAGCCCACTTTTAGCCAAAAAGGCTCCCAGAGCAGCTTACAGATTGTTAATTTGACAATTTCTTGCCCTCAGCCTTAAAATCTAAAAAGATATGAAAAACAAGGAAAAAAGGATGGCAGTGGAGGAGGGAATTAAGTCCAGCAAATACTGGCTGCTTTTCTCTTCCTCAGGGCGTTTTCACACAGGCGGCTCTAAAGCCGCCTGGAAGCCCCCTGGAAGCAATCAAGAGCCGCTCCGGCGGCGAAAACAGCAGCCGCCGGAAGGGCTCCTGATTGCCTCTGGCAGCAGCCCCTCTAATTCCTTTTTAGAAAAGGAATTAGAAATATGGGGCTAAAGCCAGCTAGCGGCAGGGATGGCGCAGGGATTGCGCAAGATGGGGCGGGGCTTGCTGCGACGTAGTTTGAACACGACGAGCAAGACCCCGGAGTGAGGCAGGGATGGCGCAGGATGAGGAGGGGCTTGCTGCGACGTCGTCTGAACTTTTAGGTTCTGGAGCCGGAGTGGGGCCAGACGGAGGTAGGTTTGCCTCCGTTTAAAGCCCAGTGTGAAAACGTCCTCAGAGGCCAGAGCAAAGGCAGTTGGTATAGAGAAGAATCATTCATCAACCACTGGAATCAAAAGTTTTAGGGCCTTTGCAGACTGCCAGAAATAGTGCAAATTGAGTCCACTTTAACTGCCCTGGCTCAGTGCTAGGGAATCATGGGAATTGTATTTTTTTCTGAGACATGGAGCCTTCTCTGTCAAAGAGCTCTGGTGCCACAATAAACTACAGTTCCCATAATTCCATAGCACTGAGTCAGGGCAGTTAAAGTGGCCTCAATTTACACTAGTTCTGGCAGTCTGTAAAGGCCCTTAGATTGTAGGTCTGCATCTTTTGCACCAGACTCCAGGTGATAGATTTTAGGATTTTACTATACTATACCATCTCTTATACATGAACAGGAAATACCTGCACTGTCATATTAACAGTTCATACTTCTTTATGCCATATATTGTTGATCTCAGACCTATTCATGTTCTTGTCTTTAAGGACAAGAATCTGAAAAACTGATGTTTATTTAAAATGTATTTGTTGCTCTGTGCCTTCAAGTCATCTCTGATATATGGCAGCCCTAAGGCGAACCTATCACGGATTTCTCTTGGCAGGTTGTTTTAGGAGGCGGTTTGACATTGCCATCCTCTGAAGCTGAGAGAGTGTGACTCACCCAAGGTCACCCAATGTGGTTCCATGGCCAAGGGGGATTTGACCCCTGACCCCCAGGGTCATAGTCCAAAGCTCAAACTACTACACACAATGCTTCCCTTATAATATATATTTCACTTAGGATAGAAATATGGAGCAAGAGGGCATATAGTCAGTCATCTGATTCAGTGACCTGCTTGAAGGAGATCTTGTGAACTGCCATGTGCACATTCTTGGACTGATGAAACATTAAGAACTTACCCTAAAACACTTTATCTAAATGTACTTGTAATTCCACCTCTATGCTCCATAATACAATTTGGATGGCTCCAATGAATAATGCACCCTCTTTCTAACATCATGTTAAGGCTATAGTGTAAGCAAGGGTTAATGATTTCTCAACCCTGTAGATTACAATGAGGGAGATCTGAGAAAATGCTAAAAGCTATTTTAAGCATTGCTACTTGGAAGCAAGTCCCACTGAAATCATTAGAATTTACCAGTGCTGAACTTTGCCTGGAGCATGCAATAAATATTTTAAACTGGCCAGCATGACCTCTTTTAGATGTATTTTCTGGGTTAAACACACTTTTCTGCACAGTCCATATGGACTGCTTTGGTACTATGTGTTTGCATTATTTTGTAAGATTGCCCTGGAAAAAGTTCTGAGGTGTAGGGCATACAGTTCAATAAACAGCCATGAATATAATATTTTATTATCCTTGTAACACTGTTCTAAATCCTCTTAACTTGTCAATATCCTTCTTCAAACGTGAAATCCAAGACTGATCTCAGTGTTTCAGATGAAACCTCCTTCCTTTCATGCTTAACCTAACACAATCAATGACTCCTAATACAATGTGACCCAGCTACTAATCTATGACTCTTTCTGCTTCCACACCCTCTTTTGTTCTGAAGATTTTACGTCCACCTAATAAAAATGCAATTATCTATGTGTTAACTGATCCAGGTATTTCACACCTTTCAACTTGTCACCTTTGAGGTTCTGAAGCAATGCTATTGCATCCTAATCTGATTTTCAATTCCAGCAAACTATGAAATGCTTAAAATGTTGCTTATCTCCATGATCTATTCTAGGGCATCCTTTAGGCATGTTGATTCCTCCACCATTGCATCTAATCAAGTAAATATTATCTATTCTCTGGAATTTTTTAGGGCCAAAGTTTACATTAGAAAAAATACTTTACTGAAATTTGGTTCAGGATGTTGGTTCTTTAATCTGAAGTGAAAGAATGGGATTGGTGGAAAGGGGATGTGGCATGTGCATGCCTGATTAATATCTGAAGCTGTTGGTGTTGTATCAATTAAAATATTAAGTGATCACATCCTGTATAATATTTAATTGGAAGAACAGGAATGCTTAAAACATCCCATATGGATTACTGTAATGCACTCTACCTGAGGCTGACTTTGGAAACTATTCAGTGGTGCAAAATGTTGCAGCCAATTTGTTGACGGGGGCTGGGTACAGGGATCATATGATTCCCCTTTTGAAACAGCTACACTGGCTGCTGGTCCATTTCTAGGCAGAAGTCAAAGTACTGGTTTTGATCTTTAAATCCCTACATGACTTAAGTCCAGACTATCTGAAAGACTGTTTAAGACAAGTCGTATCTCCATATATAAGCCAATGCAAGCGCCAGTATTTGCAGGGGAGGGTTTCATCTCAGTTCCACCATCTTCACAGGGGAGTTTGAAATTTTTATTAATTAATATTAAAGGAAATTTTACATGAAGAAGAGTAGAATATAAGCATTAACTTAGCACTGGTTACATAAGACATAACTATGAGCCAAATGTTGAACCTTTTTTGACACTAGTTGAATGGAACTGAGGTGAGAATTGGTCATAGCTATAAAAATGTAATGGTGTAGTAATTGGACTACGACTCTGGAGACCAGACTCTTTGTGAACAGATCTGGCCAAGTAAACTGCCTGATAAGTTTGCCTTAGGGTTGGAACCAACTTGAAGGCACACAACAACAACAAATAAAAATCCAATCCACAAAGCAAGAAAGATGCTCAGAGGAGAGGGGAAAACCTTTGAAACCATGTTAAATTAAGTGTCCATGAGGCACGTGCCCTGGAGGGGATTCACTGGGTATGATTTCAAAATAGCAAACAATTTGTATTATCGGTGGAATGGAATTGAGGAATCAATTAGTCATTCCTGGAACAATTGAATCTACAGAGTAGCAAAGAGGGGGAACCTTTTTAATGCATTTAAATGAAGTGACTTGTGCACATGTCTTCAGGCCCATTGTTGTAGGATTCATACTAAATTATTTCAAATAAGATAACATTGTCGTTGTCAGCTGAATTGAACGGAGGTGTGATTTCTGCAATATTCTAATCAAATTAAGTAATAAATAAACAGAATAATAGAGATAGGAGGGGAAGGTAGTATTGTTACTCCTATACCTATAGCTATCTTGGGCTGATCCAAGACATTCTGTTGCCTGAGGCAGGTTTGCAAATGGCTCCATTCAACCAAGTCAATTTGTATATTACTCAAATCCATCCATGTTTTTGACATGTTAGGCAGAATATCCCACAACAACTCTCTCCCTTTGGCAGTGAAAAATACATTTAAAAAAATTAAACAACTAAAATAGACTGCCCATTCATGGCCACCCAAAATCTGTTGCCTGAAACATCTACCTCATTCAACCTAATGTGAAATCCAACCTGGCAACAGGTTTCAAGTGGGGTTCATGGCTGAACTCAGATTGGTATTTGAGTCTTCTGCTCATAGCTCATAACTGCTATATGATATATGAAATCCTATAAGCATTCTGATAACATCATTGTGACTCATCACTATTTGGCTCTGTTTTTTAGGAAATGACAATTTGTACCATCAATGTGTGCTGGAATATCAATGTATGATTACAGTTGCTAAAGGGGTAGCCCATGCAGCAAAACCAACAAAAAATTCTATGGCACCATTTATAATAGCATGAATTTTTATTAACTTCAGCTTATTTCATCAGATGCATGAAGTATTAAGTTCAGGTGTATAATTTATACAGTACTTATAGTAAGTTTACCATGTGATCTCAAAGAAGCAGCTGATGAAAAATATCAAAATTGTAACTGGAGGAATAAGGGCGACACCACTTAGTCATGGCCACAGGAACATAGAAAATATATGTTTCTTGTTGTTGTGTGCCTTCAACTTGTTTCTGACTTCTGGTGACCCTTTCACAAGGTTTACTTGGCAGGTTTCTTCAGAGGGGGGTTGCCATTGCCATCCACTGAGGCTGAGATTGTGTGACTTGTCCAGTGTCATCCAGTGGATTTTCATGGCCAAGTGGAGGTTTGAGCCCTGTTCACCAAAGTCATAATCCAACACACAAACCATTATACCACACTGGCTTCTTATCAAAATACAAAAAGGAATTGTATCTGCTGTATTTGAACATTAGCAAATTTGAGAAATTTAAGAAGCTCTCTCTTGATAATGAAAGCAAATACATAATAGAGCAGATATTCACCCCTTACTTTATATATTAAAAATATTGACCACAGTTTTTTCCATCTTTGATCAAGGTTCTCTGAAGTTTCATCGTTATCAAGATTGAATTCTTCCATCAAACCAATTTGTTCGTAACCTTTCAGTATTTTAATATCCCATTTCTATTTATAGCTTTGAGAGGAAGATAGATGTGGGCCCAAAATCTGAACTGAATTGATTTATGGTCAGCCTTCCATATCCACAGATTCTTTATCCAGGGATTCAAGCATGCATGGCTTGAAGATATTCAAATAATATATAAATTCCAAAAAGCAAAACTCGATTTTGCCATTTTATATAAGAGTCACCATTTTACTCTCAATTGTATTTAATGGGAGTTGAACATCCACAGATTTTGGTATCCACTGGGGGGGTGGGTCCTGAAACCAAACCCCATTGGATACCAAGGGCCCACTGTAATATGTTTTCCTTTTCAACATAGCCTGTAGTTGGAGATTAGATTGATTATGACACTTAAGAGGGAAGGTTGACAATCCGTGATATCATCTGAATACCAGTTCCATCTGCGGAGTAACAATGATACTGCGGGGAGGTGAGAAAGCCTTTTTAATCTAATTGACTGATGCATATCTTTAGGGTCCTTGTTTCATGATTCCCATGGGATCCTTTCAAATTAACCCACAAGCTTTGATTTCAGCTTAACTGAACTGATGTGAGCTGTGAATTGGCAATTCCTACAATCACCCAATCCGTGAAGTAACAAAGATACACCAAGGGTGTATGGGGTAATAAAACTTTTGGATCACAGAAGCATCTGATGGAAGGTGCTGAAACTAAAACTGGAAGAATGAGTAAATAAACAAACAAATCTTTAGTCATTGACACAGTCAGGAGTGCTGAAATACAGTGTTTTAAAACAATGTAAATGGTTCCTTAAATAAACATAGAATCTGTCTCAAAATTTACCCTTTTTGTGCTATATTTGCTTTTATAGTATTTTGTGCCATACACAAAGAATTCAGGATTTTCTTGATGCTCAGCTCAAAGCAAGCAACACAACACAGCATATATCTGTTGCCTCCCTTTATTCACTAAATCTGTCAGCCACAAAATGTTCCAGCTTTGATCACAAACATCTGAGATTTCATCCCTTTTTTTGGAGGGGGTGTGTGTTAACTTTTCTCCCTAAATCTAAATCTAGCATGACCTCTGTCTGCTCTATTTGGGGCTTTTTCTCCTCTTAATTCTTTTAATATAATTCTTTTTCTAATGCCATTAACAATTAATACAGTCAGGGACTCAGATCTTTGCTTGTTAATACATTTAACTGTGCCTGTTGTAAAAACATAAGTCCAACTGCTAGAGAAGTTCTAGACATTTCATTCATCATATCCTGGGAGGGCTCAGACTGCAAGAATGTAACCTGAATGAGATGGTTGAAAGAAAAAATTATGTAGACTGACAGAAGCAGCTTAATCCAGCTTTCTACTTTTTGCCAGATTGCTGAAATTCAAAGCCAAAGCCAAATAGATGAAGCAGATTGCCTTGTTTTGAAAGACCCCACAAGTAAAAGAAATTGACTGAATGCAAATGTTACCTAAAGGTGGGAGGCTAAATTTAGTGTTATTTTCTGACAGTTGGTGCTGGAAGAAACTGCTTGGGATGCAGTACTGTGTCTGCTTCTGTTTACTAGCTCTTCTTGGTATGATTTTTTAATCAGAGCTTGAAAAAGTTACTTTTTGTACAACAATTCCCCATATCCTCCAGGTAACACGAGTATGTTGCCTGGATAATTCAGGGAGCTGTAGGGCAAAATATAACTTTTTCAAGCTCTGTTTTTGATATGGGGGTGTAAACAGTCACATATTTGGAATATATGTGCCATCTGCAACATGGCTAGAAACTCTGTGCAACAAAATCAAGTCCTATGCCTTTGAGAGTAGTCCTTGAGAGAAACAAAAGAGTCAAAGACTCAGTTAAACTCTATATAGCATTTGTGCTTAAAAAATAGCATTAAAGGCCTGGGTAGCTGATGGTATGTGCTGACCTCCATTAACATTTTTAAAAAACAGTAAATGATTTAACAGTCAGTTGTTCATTTGCTAAGCCATATGACAACTTTTTTTGAGAGAGAGCCTGAAGACTGAAACATTTCCAGCCAATTTTTCTTTAGTTGTGTGGTTTGAAGTGCTGGGAGGGGGTGGGTGGTTAGGGGTGCAAACTATTGTCTTTTTAGGCTTTTTGGGGAGATGTGAGTTGTTTGGGGGGGGAAATCACTCCAAAATCACTCTGGAAAAAACATTGGAGGGATCTGGTGCGTTTGAGGGGCTTCTGGGGGTTCCCACAAACTACACGTAGGTGTTCTAAAAACCTCTGGCTGCATTTTGCCAAATCCTGATCTAATCAAATGGCCTTTATGGATATATCTCACTTGTAGGTAGATTTTGTCATAAGAATAAGAATCAGCAGGCACCACTCATAGTTGATGGCCTCCTGTTTGTACCATAATGTGGTCAAATGTAGACTTGACATCAGTGAAAGCTTTGTAAAATCTCTTTCCCTAGCAAGCAAAGAATATATGTTGTAATATTGATCCCTGATCAACTGGAGAATTTGTTGTTGCTGTGTGCTTTCAAGTCATTTCCAACTTATAACTGTAAGGCAACCCAATCATGGGGTGTTCTTAGCAAGATATGTTCGGGGGGGGGGGTTGCCTTTGTCTCAACTGAATACCTTGACCTAAAACCTGATTGGTTCTCCTCCAAAAAAGTTTCCTCCACCATTCAGCTTGATATTTTCTCTAGCAGATGAGGAGCGTATAATTTACTATTAATGCTTGAAAGACTAATTGGTCTATAAGTGGCAGAATCTAGTATTTTATATTTATTTCAGATCAGTGCACATAAACAAATATCAATGCCCACCACTCTAAATTTGACTCAAGCATATCAGATGGGACAAATTCTATATTGAAAAAGTTCTGGTATCAATTGAATTGAACTGTATTGCTTATTTGTGCTCTCTATAACACTCCACTTCTTATAGTAACAAAGATACTTGGGGCTGGGAAGCTTTTAAAATCCAGTTTAATTGATGAGTGGAGTATGGTGTTTGAGCATTGCACTATGACTCTGGAGATCAGCGTTCGATTGTCTGTTTGGCCATGGAAACTCACTGGGTGACCTTGGACAAGTCACACACACTCAACCTCAGAAAACCCCATGACAGGTTTGCCTTAGGATCACCATAAGTTGGAATTGACTAGAAGGTACACACCAACAACATACAAGCTTTGTGTGTTGTCATTGGTTTAGGATTCATATCAAATGATTTTATATAAGTCAAGAATTTGTGGTATCAGTTGAATTTTAGGATCAATTGAACTGAGGTGTGAATTGTGAACTGAGGTATGAAGTGGTCATTTCTTCAATAATCCAAACAATAGAATAACAAATAATAATAATAATAATAATAATAATGCTTATTAGAAAAACAAATTCAGTGAATAGAGTAAAAAAGATACCGAAAGGAGAAAGGATCTTTTTTAATCCAGTTAAATTCAGTAATTCTAATGCATATGTCTTCATGAAATTATTTCAAATTAGCCAGTGGCTGGATTGTTCAGGGGAATGGATAGAGTATAAAAGAGGATTTTCAGGTAACATCTATTTTGTTCTGCTCATCTCTTTCAGAGAATAGTACTGAGCTGCAGAATCTTCTGCTAGATTACAAAAATACAGAAGGTACGTTTTTGTCTCAGTATTTCTTTGCTACTTGTGAAATACAAAATATGTTCTATAGTATTACTACAAAAGAACAATTCCCAGTATCTCATACCTGTACCATTTTAAAAAATTAAGCAGATTTCTAACAGTTTTATCTGCATCAGTTATATAATTTCTGGTTTAAAACAAATTAGGGGGAGCTTCTGGTTTAGGAGACAGTACAAACCCCGTATTTGGTTTATGATGGTGGCCTTTGTACTTAGGATTTCCAGAGTGAAAACTGGAGACAGTTCTTGTACCTTCAGTGGTTGTGTAGAAGAGTGAATTTCAGCAGATGTTGTTAACTGTAATGTGACAAGCACCACTTGCTGAAATTTGCTTCTGCGCAATCTTAAAAATATGAAAACACTCTTCAGTTTTCAGTCTGGCAACTCTATTTGTAAAGAAATCTACAATCCCTTAAAAGGTATGTGTACTATGTCATCAAAAATTTGGCTTATGCTCCTAAATGGTATACAAGTTTTAATTGTTTCATAGAAGATAGGTTAAAGGTAAATCTGAGTTGATATAAATATATTTATTTATTCAAAACCTTTTTTAAAATGTTAAATGAAATATTTTACTAAACCAGCATAGAATAATTTTATCTCACTCCTTGGGAATTTTCAGTCACAACTATTTTGTTTAATTGTTTTCAGTGGGTTTATTCTATCCACAGTGGGTTTATTATGTCACTTGGGTCCTAGGGGTTCAGGAAAAAGATCTTATTTCTGTTTGGATTAACTTAGTATGCATTCTTGCTTAAGAAATACATGGATTTCATAGAAATCCTTGGTTGAAAGTAACTGTTCCATTTTGAAACTCACATATTTCTTGAACACATAGTTGGCCAGTTGCTGTAACAATATCAGTTGCAAATGAATGTGTGTCCCTCCCTTTCCACCACCTTGACAATATAATTGTGGTTTAAATTAATTCTTTAACTCTGGCCACTCTGGCCTAAGTCCACAGCTTGGCCTGCAAAAATCAGAATGATAACTGGAGTTGAAACAATGAATGCAATGAGGTTTGAGCAGAGCTTTGGTAACTACTTTTTTGACTACAGCTCCAAGGATCTTCAGCTAGTCTGCCTGCCATGCAGTCTGGGAGATTCTGGGTGTTGTAATCCAGAAAAGCAATATCTCTAAACTTTTTTCTTTTTGAGGCCTCATTCCCACTTACATTTAAACCAATTTGCCTTCGTTCCATGTTGGTGAATCGATTCCACAAGGTCCGTCATTCGCACTATGAAAGTGGATCTTTTCATTATTCCCTTATAATCATTTCTTTTTTGGTACAATTGTCATTCTCACTAGTTTGTGCTGCTTCAAAATGCATGTCAATCATCTACGTGTCATCAGTGACGCAAGCAGCAACACGGTGAGGACAGGGCCAGAGCAGGGTGACTTTGGCTGCTCAAAAGTACACCATCTCCCCTTTGAGCAGCCTGGCTTGGGAACTAATTTTTTAAAAAAAAATATTGATAGAAGATTTGATCCATTGGTATTGCAGCTACTTGTCTCGCTGAGCTGCTGTCGGGCCAATAGCCTGGCATGCCACCAAGTTGCAAAAACAATGGATCATATATATATATATATATATATATATATATATATATAATGCACCCATAGGTCAAACAAGCATAAAGGTGGTGCTGAGAGGGGGGAAATGGCGGATCTCCCAAAAATTGAGTCTGGATGATAAACATCCCTCTGCCATTACTCCCTCCCCTCCAGTATGATCCAATCAGATCCGTCGTTCCCACTTGTTGAACATGCTTCAGAATCGATTCTTTTCAAAAGAACCACCAAAGAACTAGTGTCAGGAAACAGCGAGTTTTTTGCATTTGCCTCTCTTCATCACGATTGCAACTGAGCTCTATAGGATCGGAACGGGTTTCAAGTGGGAACAATGGTCATATAATTCGATCTGCAATTCACTTTAAATCGTAGTGGGAATGAGGCCTGAGACTAAATTTGGAACATCTCTGCATGATCCTGCTTTGCAATCAGAGCTTTCCCTCTGTGATTTAGTTGTGCCACTTTCAGCACCCTGGTGTTATGCAGATGTTTTACATTACAATTCCTATAGCCCCTAGCCCACAACCCAAACATGAATAGAGTTTTAGCACCTTTTCACACTACACAATTACAGCACTGTGATTCCACTTCAAATGCCATGGCTGCATCCTAGGGAATCCTAGGATTTGACATTTAGGGAGGCATGAGAATTCTAAATGCTCCTCTCTAATCTGCGAAAATCAGGATTCCATAGGATGGAACCACTTCAGCTAAAGTGAAATTGTGGTGCTATAATAAACTCAGGTTGTCTGGGAAATGTTTGCTCCAACCAGCCAGGACTAGACTGGCAACGGTTTCCCAGGGGACTTTTTCATCTGCTGCCCCCAGACTGTGGAATGACCTTCCAGAAGAGATATAGCTGAAAATGCTGGCTGCATTTCAATTAGCACTAAAGATACATCTCTTCCAGCAGGCATAACCAGTTAATTTTAAATCATGACTTTTTAATCTTTATATGAACTCTTATGAGTGTATTTTTAATAGTATTGTATCTTAACTGTGGATTTATGTATTTCTAATTGTGTTTTAACGTCCTGTACCTAGCCTTGAGAGGTGGGAAAGAAATGATGGTGGTGGTGGTGGTGGTGGAAAGGGCCCTTTCTCTAACAACCCTGGAGGGCACCAGAGTGGGGACAGTGGCAGTAAGGTGTACACAATCTACCTGAGAAATTACTAAAAGTAACAGGAGCAGTAGCCTGACTGTTCCTTCTTGCAGTGAAATAATTCTCACTTCAACCCATTCTGTGTGGACAGGATATCACACTATTCAGCCTGCAAGTCAGGGCTTGCCAGATTATGCAACTGAGATGGAAGGGCAAGTGAGGGCATTGTTTGAACTGATTGCCCAGATAAGCCCCCAAATTTGTAGACATCTGTTAAAACAATTTTGGGCTTTGATCTTTCAAACTACACATCCAAAAATATTCCAGCTTCAGGTTTCAAAGGGCTACAGAGATATGTTTATAAATCTCTGTTTTTAATGTAGAAGGGGTTTCTTGGTACAGATGTTTAGAACTGTGTCTGGAATGTCCAAAAGGTGTGGGCTTTGCCTGGCACTGAGATAGAAAATGACTGACACAATAAGGAAAGCAAGAAACCAAGATAGGAAGCTTATTAAGTGAGTTGTGTTTGGCAACCGTGTCTAAGGAGCTCTGGCTTCAAAAATGTACCAAGTCAGGGAAAAGGTTAGTTAGCTGTTGTTGGACGGATCCTTTTATCCTGTTTAATGAAGGGAAGCAACATCATAGAGCTAATCTCCATGCTGGAACTGTCAAGAGCACTATTAATTGTTTTTGCAAATATGGGATTGAATGAACCATGAACAACCAGTTAATAATAACCTATTTTATTTGTCATGCAGGTTTCAGAGGTCTTGGAAGTAAGTGAGCAATTCTCACTGCCTTGGCAGAGTATCAGCTGCTTCATTTCAAGAAGAAAACACAAGTTAAAAAGTTCTCCACTTTGCAAAATCTTGTTCCTCAGAAGGCATCCACAGTTGTGTGAATTTGTAAGTGATGCTGGAGGCAATAATGTGACATAGATGACACCTAAGGATTTGTGAGAGAAGAACGACACAAACTTGTGGACTATTTTTTAATCTTTTCTCCCTTTTCTTTCTTTCCCCCCTCCTTTTTTTTTTTTTACAAAGACTGACACCCCCCCCAACAAACTCTGCCAAAGCATGCCAGCCAAAACCCCCATCTACCTGAAAGCTGACAACAATAAAAAAGGGAAGAAATTCAAGCTGAGGGATATTTTGTCTCCTGATATGATCAGCCCACCTCTGGGGGATTTTCGACACACAATCCATATTGGGAAAGAAGGGCAGCATGATGTATTTGGAGACATCTCCTTTTTACAAGGAAATTATGAGCTCTTACCTGGGAATGAAGGAGAAACGGCCAGCCAGCGCGAAGGCCACAGTGAATTCCTGCGGGCAAACAGCACCTCTGACTCTGTGTTTACCGAAACACCTTCTCCAGTGCTCAAAAATGCCATATCACTTCCTGCCATCGGTGGTTCTCAAGCCCTCATGCTGCCCTTGTTGTCACCGGTGACATTTAATTCAAAGCAGGACTCTTTGGGGCCATTAAGGAATCCCAGGCATAGCTGTGAGCCTGTAATGGAAGAAAAGTTACTGGAGAAAAGCAAACACTTGGAGAATGGGAAAATGTACAAAGATGACATCACATGGGAGCGGAGTGACCCACCATCTCATTATACTAACGGAAGAGACAGTCATTCATCCAGCCTTTCAGAACAATACACTGAATGGCAAGCAGAGGAATTATTTGACCACAGCCATCTTTCATGTGATTTCAGCAAGACTCAGCAGTCTCAGCCTCAACCAGATGACTCCCTTTCAGATCTGGCAGAGCCTCTCCTTTCTTTAAAACTTGACCTTGGACCTTCACTTTTGGATGAAGTGCTCAGTGTAATGGACAAAAACAAATCATAGAACTTGCTGCTCTTTTAATAACCTCAGTTATTAATATAAACACAACTGAAAGTGTATGGGCATCCTCCAGCTAAAGCTACAGCAATTGCGACTGTAATCTAACACACACTCCATAGGGAATAAGGTTCAATAAACTCAGAAGGCCTTCCTTCTTAGAATACATTGGGTGCACATCCATTGATTTCAATGGGAGAACTAAGCAAATGTTTAAACCTCACCAACTGAAAACAAATGGGATTTAAATACACTTGACTTTGGATGAATTATGTTTTGTGTGTGTGTGTGTGTGTATCTCAACCCTCTTTGCAGTTGACAGGTTTTCTAAAATCAAATAACTTAAAACTATTTTTGTACACAATTTTCATGGTTTTTTAATATGGCAAACACCTCATAACGAGGACATATTTTAACATCATAATTTTCAGCTGAATTAAAATGTTTTCTAAGAGCCAAGGAGATGTTGTCACTGTAATATTTGAGCAGATTCTGCAAGCTGGGATCAGTAACTCAATTCATTTTTTAAAAATCTTTTGGTTCTCAAGGATCCCATGTGCGCTAGGCAGAAGATTTATGAAGTGAAGGTTAAATGTTAATTAGTTCAATATTACTTAATCTGTAACTGGTCTCCTTCCCAGAATGGTAGTGGGTTGGTTTTTTGGTTTGGGGTTTTTTTTATTTAAAAAAATAGAAGCAGTATTCTTCATTTTGACTGCACTGTTATTGATGAGTATTAATGCATAACTCTGTACCCAAATGGGAATGGCTTTTTTTGTTGTTCACTTCATCTGTTATGGGAAGTATACACAGCCAATATAAACTGGTACCATTGAGGTTACTTGAGCTTCACGTATGAGGTTTTATCTTAAGCTTGAAAACACTGCTTTCTTAGATTATATGTCCTGGATGTTCCAGCCATCATGGTCAATAGGATTTTGGGTGTTGTAGTTCAAAAAAGTAACTTTTCCAAGCCCCGACCTCTCACATGTATTCTGTCTTGGACAATCCCATTTAAAAGAGCTGGAAAGGCAAACTTTATAGTGGTTACAATATTTTGTGAGCAGAAATTTGTTTTTAAACACATTAAACACACACACACTCAAACACACAGAGGATTGTACCAGAAAGCTATTGTTTGACAATTTTTTGGAAAGCCTTTGTATAAACTGTATATTTGTGCGTGTTTGCAGAATTTATGTATTTGATCTCTTAGCTTTGTTCCTTCAAACATTGACACACAAATGCTTAAAATTTTGCAATGGATTATTGTATGGTTTAAGAGAAAGTACCCAGTGCTCTCAATGCTCATAGGAGGTTGTGCTGCAGCAGTTGGTATTCCAGGGAATATAAAGATGTTCCTGCATTACGTAGATACTTTGTGCAATACAATAAAAAATAAACATGGCCATTCTGTTTATGTGTTTGAATTGCACACTGTAAAGAGATATTTAGTTCAAGATGTTGAAGGCCACATACTTTTTCATTTTACTTGCCTTTATGCTTTAGTGGTGCCAAGAGGACCATAACCATCATACTTTAATTAAGATTATTGCACTGTGCCACAAACTGTATATACTAGAGTGGTGCTTGAAAGACAACAGATTGCAAAATTCCTTCCTTCAAAGCCCAACATGCATTGCAATGAAAATATTGAGCTTTTGCATGAAAAGGCTGTCCCTAAGGTAGGTAGGAAGTTTTGTTATCAACGGTGTAAGCAGACCTTCATACACATACGTATAAACATACAAATCTACTTCTTTCTCTATTGAAATGAAGTGTAGCATCCCCATTAGATATTAACGCACATAGGGCCTTTGCAGACTGCCAGAAATAGTGCAAATTGAGTCTACTTTAGGACTTAGGGTTAGGGTTAGGGAATCATGGGAACTGTATTTTATTGTGGCACCAGAGCTCTCTGACAGAGAAGGCTAAAAAAAAAATGCAATTCCCATGATTCCCTAGCACTAACCCTAACCCTTAAAGTGGACTCAATTTGCACTATTTCTGGCAGTCTGCAAAGGCCCATAGTCTCATAAAATCATCTTTTTTAAAGATTATTTCCTTCTTAGTGTTACAAAAAGGGAAACCTGTTTAGTGTTCCTGAACAACAGGATACATCTGCAACATGGATACATGAAGACCCTGCCATAAAGTTGTCTAACCAACACTAACTACTGTATTTTCTCGTCTTTAAGTGTGCTAATGAATGCCTGTGACATGTGAACATAATGCAGGAGGTAAAGGGCTTTAATGGATTCCCCCCCCCCTCAATTTATGATTTGTTCTCTATGTCATTGTATCATCCCAAATCCATTTTGGTAGTGTTCCTTTCTGAAAACAAACTCAGAAATAGCATAGGACCATAGAACCACTTTTGGTACTTTATCAAGTGGTTCTCCTGATTTCATTGCAGCTTTTAGTGACAAGGACTGCCAATCCTTTCTTTCTTTCTTTCTTTCTTTCTTTCTTTCTTTCTTTCTTTCTTTCTTTTTTGAAGTGGGGGTTATTAAGATAGCAGAAATATAGCTGAAAAAGAATTATAGCATGAAATACTGGTAAATAACATGCCAGTGACCTCTTCTTAATGAAAGCTTGTACCAATAATTGGGGTTCCTTTGGTTTACCAGATATTTGTGAACTACAGCTCCCATCAACCTTCACACTGGTCAGGCAGGCTAGAGCAGATGTGAATTAGAGTCCAACAATTGGAGAATTGGAGAATAACCTAGCCGTGGTTAATTCACTAAGGCCTGAAGACTATAGTTAATCTCAGCTAGAGTACACCCACTAAATTGGTTTTACCTGCATGTATCAGTCAACAATTGATCTAGCACTGGACTATGACTCTGGAGAACAGGGTTTGAATCTCTGCTGGGTTGTGAAATGCCCTGGGTGTCCTTGGACAGGTCACACTCTCTCAACCTCAGAGGATAACAATAGCAAACCCCCTCTAAAGAAATTTGCCAAGAAAATTCTGTGATAGGTTTGCCTTAGGGTCATCATTAATTGAAAGCAACTGAAAGGTATACAGCAAGCACAACCCAAGTTAGAAGAAACTAACTCGGACCTAAGAGGAAGAGATGACTTGAGAAACTTAACTTGAGAAGGAGGCCCATAAATCAGACTAGCGGCTCCTATAGTTGGTATTGAGAGCTGTTGCCATTTTCATTCTGAAGGAGGAAATGACAAAAATAATTAAGACAAGGCACCCTATTATTAAGTTATGATAGCGTAGGTCCAGCATGCACTGTTTTAGTAGTTGCAGAAGTAGAAATTCTTGACTGACAATGCAATGATGAAACCCCTCCCTGCAACTAATCTTTTAAAGTGCCACAGCTACACCCCCACATACAGTCATTTCCATGCCATTGAAGGGGGAGGGAGGTCAGTGGAAATGCATCCAGCTATTTTCCTGTAGCTGGCCATACTGCAAGGATTGTATTTGCAGGGAACTCTTGGAGCTCTCAGATGTCTCTGGGATGCCTGTTGCACCATGTAGGGTTACAGGAAAATAGCTGGACACATCACTAATCCCCTTGCTCTCCAATGACATGGAAAAGGCTGTGTTGCTGCATTGCTTAAAAGGTGGCTTTAGGAGTGGTAGCACTAGGCGACATAACTATGGAGTTGCAGCTATGTACTAGCCTGATGTACATCTCCCACTCCAGGATCTCATCCACCATCTTCTGTTTGATTTGTTGGTGTCTGCAGACTGCCATTTCTTTCCCATTCTTTCTCAGAAAGAATACTGAGGACATATATCTTCTTGACATGAAGAAAATCCTGCTGTTTGATATATTTTCTTATGTTAAATTGACATAACTCTCATGGTTCAAGGAAGATGTTCTCCTGTACCTTTCTTCACTGAACAGGAGCAGTGAGACTGATTTGAGAGGACCAGAAAGTAAAGATACAGCATTCAGAAAACACAGATGAATTTAATAAGCATGAACTTTCCACCTTTCTGTCAATTCAGCAAATATATGTTTGGAAGGTGTTGAGGTCTATGGGAGAATGGTTTCATCTTTGGCAGGATTACCCATTCTTTAGTAAGTGTAGCTTAGGTAGAATCAGAATGTGCAGTTTTCCAGGACCTGTACTGACCAGAAGTCTGATATTTTTGGCTGATTGAAGCTTTCTAAGTTTGAAGCAGTCTCTTATGTTACCTTTAAGAAAATGCTATTCTTTGCAAGGGGATCTCCCACTAGGGAAATATATCAGCTAATCTTACAATTAAGATAATATCCTTCTGTGTTTTGCATCCTTTGATTATTCCCCTTGCCACTTTCTGGATAGCAAAGGCTTTTGTTTAACAGCAATCTTCTACTTGAGCTCATCAAATGAGAATGCTGACTTTATGAGATCCTGGCCATTTTCACAGCAGTAGACTACTCTAGGGAAAGTTAGCCCCAGAAAACAGATAATACTATTCCTAAAACCAAATGATGAAGACAAAAGCTTAACAGTTAATATAAATATCTCTCCCAAGGTTTCCTGGCATAAAATATAGGGCATATTCCAATCTAGCTGAATATTCTTTGAGCACATTCATTTCTGAAGAAATGTTCTTAAACCTTTCCTGTTAAACTGAAATGGATTTAAAAGTTCTCCATTTTGATTAGATTGTGCCTTTTGTCTTGTTCCAAAGAATTTTGTCATTTTTTGATTTTAAAATCTAGAGTTCCAACACACTACAATAAGCCTTACAGTTTTATATATTTTTGATGAACAATAAAAACAGCAGATAGCCATGTTGGTTTATTAAAAAACAATATACAGAAACCAGAGTGGAACACAAGTCAAATAAGAATACCTTATTTGACATTGGACTAGGATTTTGGAAATGCAGTCTTTCATTCCTATTCATCCACGAAACTCACTGAGTGACCAGCTACTTTCTCACCCTAACCTACACAACCAGAGTTGTTGTGATGATAAAGTGAGGAGGAATTGAGTCATATGCCTTATTGGAAGAAAGGTGGCATATAAATGTAATAAGTATTGTTGTCATTGTTGCCTTCATGTTGTTTCAGAGTTATGGTGACCCTAAGGCACTTAGCATGGGGTTTTCTTGGCAAGACGTGTTCAGAAGGGGTTTGCCTTTGCCTTTCTCTGAGGCCAAGAGAGTGTGACTTGCCCAACATCACCCAGTGAGTTTCAATGGCTGTGGGGAGCTTCAGACCCTGGCCTCCAGAATGATAGTCTAATGCTCAAGCTATGCTGCCTCTTTAATAAATGCACAGACAGCCCTCTGTATCCAAGGATTTTTTTATCCACTGATTCAAGCATCCATGGCTTGCAAATATTTTAAAAATATATACATTCCCAAAAAACAAACCTTGATTTTGCCAATGTATATAAGGGACACCATTTTACTCTGCCATTGTATTTATTGGGACTTGAACATCCACGGATTTTGTCATCCACGGGAGGTCCTGGAACCAAACCCCAGTGGATACCATGGACCCACTGTACTTCACTACGGTATACTCTTTTAACTAATAGGCTTTGCAGGAGTTGGGTTTGAGAACTTGGTGCACTGAATTGCAGCCCTTTCTTGTGTGCAGGTAACTAACATGATCCCAGACCTTAGCAGGAGGCCCCCACCCACAACCAATCAATGCACCCATTGCAAATATAAGCATTGATCTCACAATTTAAAGTAGCCAGGAATTCATTATTTCCTAACTGCCATCATTAGCAATTGTGTCAGAAAGAGCTTGTGATCCACATGTATTGTAGGGAAATTGCATTGAGGGACATATTTAATAGGTCTTCCTGTCAAGATGTAATTGTGGCCAAATGACAGATACATATCTCAAGTTCAGTTAGTACTAGATGCTCATCCTCACATGCTGATTTATATAAAAAGGAGGCATCATTTTAAAAAGTTATTTAAATTGCTGTGCTTTTAAAAAAAATTATGGTTACAAAGATAGGAAGGAAAATAAAGAGGGAAAGGAAAGGGAAAGTATAAATGATATGAACATGGGCTAAACACCTATACAATGTAGATTGACTATATTTCCAAAAATACATTTTCTTGAAACTGACATCCATAAAATACATATTCATGAATAGCCTATGTAGCCAAAAGTCTATTAAGGGGAATTTTATTTAGCTCAAGTTGAGAGGGGGTCAGCTACAAGGACCCTGTGAGACCGTCTCTCATGTGTATACCAAGAGTTCAGGGGATCTAAGAATTGATGCAGAGACAGAATTCTCCAATTAAAGTATTATTTATTAAAGGGGGAAATCACACAGCAATTCACATACACACACACACACACACACACTCATTCAAGGCCCAGGAAGTCAGAGATTAGCTTGGAAATATGCTGAGGCAGAACTATGGGTGATACTTACTACAGATGAGACTTTCTAATTGGGTGAAGTGGCCTGAGACACAACCATTCTGAAAGCGCGGGTTTGAACAGAGGTGCCTGTAACTAGATTAGAGAGCATAGTGATGCAGTGTCCCCCATGAACTCCAACTAGCAACACTGAGGGGGAAAATCCAGGGGTGTTTAAGGGATAAAACTAGCCACAGGGCAAAGGTGTGAGACTGCCTAGGTGAGGTAATCTGGTCTGGCAACATTCAAGGTGAATGGGGAAAGGATTAGATCGTTAGCTGGCCCATCAGGTGAGACATCTAGGCCATTATTGCTCATTCTTCTGATTATGGAGGTGATGATGGTCTATTTGCAACTCCCACACTATCGCCCTGGCTTTTGGGGTTGGGGTTTTTCCAGTCTTCCAAGTGACCTAGATATGACCTGCCTGCCATTGCCTTGGTGGCACTTGGGGTCCATTGCAGTGTACATCTGGGGTATGTGGAATTCATAAACACACCAAAATTCAGAAAAATTCACTTTTGGTAACACCTAAGCAATAAAAGTTGGGATTATCATAAATAAATACTTAAAGCATAATAAATGAACCACAATGTTAATGATTACAGGAATCATAATATTGAACCTAGAGAAAACTTACAGCTGAAGTCAAGCTAACTTAAAAAGGTCCCTTTGCAAATTTTTGGCATGAACATCATCTGGTAAGTATCTAATGAAAGCTGAGATGTTATTAATAGATTACTTTTCACAGTAAGTAAAAAAAATCACCAGGATAGGAATCAGTCCCTTGGTGTATCACATAAACAATCCCACTAGAAGAATAACAGAGGTAGTTGTGCTACAAACAGCTACACTAACTGTAGCTGACACAGAGAGGTTGAGAAGGGCACATGGTTTTCATTAGGCTATTAACTGGGCAACATGGATGACACTACTCTCCATCATCTTATTGCTGCTGTAGAACAGGAATGGGCAGAAATGTCTGGATCTAGTGGAAGATCTCTGACCTTCAATAGATCAGCAAAAATTGCTGAATCCCTTTAAAAAAAAAAAAAGCAAAGAGACCATAGAATGACCCAATCACTACATTTTTTAAAAAATAAAATAAAAGAGGTTCTATTGGTGATGTCAACCAGTAAGGAACAAGTGTTCATAAAAATCAAACATTTATAAAATGGGCTGCCGCTGTGAACACTGAAGGGGATTGCCAGACCAGCAAAAGTTTGAGGGAGAGAATTTTCTACAACACGCTGTAGAACTCAGCTGAAATGAATAGCGCTTTTCAAATTCATGAATCAAAAATGGTGTACAGTATATCCTCGCTTATCTAAACAGCCTAGGGCTCATCCAAAGCAACCAGACAGTCTGTGAGCTTTGATAAACTGAAGAGAGGTATAGGCAGAGATTACACAGAGGAGGTATCTTTGAAATGTGGGAAGCACTGTTACTGGATTTATCCCAGTGTGTGGCATTAAGGGGGCATTCACACTGAGGGGGGAAGCAGACGGGTGGCACGGGGCTGCCCCAGGAAGCTGCGCCGCAGGGCGAGGTATCCGCACACCTCGGCCCCGCGGCGCAGCTTCGCTGCCCCTGGAAGGAGCGCTAAAATAGTGCTCCTTCCACAAATCACCGAAGGTGCGCTGCAAAAGGCTGCAGGAGCACCTTCGCCGACTCTTCCGCTGCAGCGTGTACGGATGCTGCAGCGGGAGGTCATCCTCGGAGTGCCAGCCATGCAGAGGGCCGGCTGCTCCAAGGACGTTTTGGGGAAGGGGTTGGGGCACCCACCGTGCGGCTGCCCCTCCCCTTCTTTGCCCCCAAAATGGCGCTTTGCGCCGTCTGCTTCCCCCCTCAGTTTTTTGTCCTGAGGAGATGTGGATTGCTGTGCTGATGCATATCGGGATTGTTGTTCCCATTATGTTTTGGGTTTGCAAATCTCTCACACTAGATTATTCACATATGCCATCATTTCAGGATAAAATGGAGACTCCTTCATGCCCTTGAATGATACAGAGTGATTTGAATTGATTTGGAAGCACATTCACACTGCCAAAGATGTGGATCCATGTGGATCTTTCAGGGAAACCTGCAAGGGAGGGTGGATGGTATCAAATATCCTGGATTAAGTGAGGTTTTGGTAGTCCCCTCCAAAAGTGCACCGAGTGCATTCAGGGAAACTGTGAACACCAAGGAAATAACCTGAATTCATCCCGGATTATTTTTGTAGTGTGAAGATCTGGAGCTATTTGGACTGTAGGCCCATTTTGCTACCTGAAGCCAAAGTTAAAATGCTCACTTACCCTCCATTTTACATATGGAAGACAACTGTACTGACAGATGAATCCAACTTCAGCACAGGCCCTCTAATACATGCATCCGAAGGAGGCAGGTTAATTTAGAGGTTATAAGTCAGATCATGTGATAGATACAGCTCTTATCCTGCAAAGAGAATTGTCCAGAAGGCCTAAAAAAGGGGCTACTTCTGCATAAGAGTGGGAATGGCATTGGTGGGCAAGGCAATCATGTCCTCCTTCACATAAAATGAAATATAAATAAAGCAGCCCAGGGGACCACATAAAACCCATGCTGTAGTGCAGTAATTCCCAAAGTGAGTGGTACCATTCCCTGGGGGCAGTGGAAAGATCAAGTGGGGCAGTGAGAGAAAAGGGGGTGGCGGGGGGGGGCTTCAGTCAAAATATTGGCATGCAAAAAGGACAAGGGGAACCAGTGGACTTTAGGACCATGGTGGGAAAGAGGGCTGCATTAAACTTCCCTTTTCAGGGTTCCTTAATAGCAATAGCAATAGCAATAGCAATAACAAGTACATTCCTATACTGCTTATCAGTGAATTAGCACTCCCTAAGTGGTTACACAGTGTGTAAGCCACTTGCCCCCTTTGGTGCTTTGGTGGGATTTGGCTGGTAAGTTGGAGCTGTGCTGGCGCTCCTGCTTTCTTTCTTCAGACATGCCGAGAGAAAAGGTAGCAGAAGAAACAAAGTTTGTTCATTGGGGCGAGGGGAAGACAACTTGAAGCCGTGGGGAGAAGGCACGTCTTTGGGGAATGAGGGGAAGAAGTATCCAGAATCAATTCCTTGAAAGAGTCCTTCACCTCTCTTGCCTGTCTCAGATTGAGAGTCCTTCCATGTTGGGGAACAATGTGGGAAGCCAGTTGCATCCCTCTCTGCCCTGGCAAAGAAGGACTTAGTGTACTTCTTCACCAGAGAGAAGCTTTTCCATTTGCACCTGGACACCTTGGGAGCAGCAACCAAGCAGCTCTTTGAGCAGCAACCAAAAAGCCTTTCACTCATGCCGGCCTTTGTGGCAAGGCTGGCATGTGTGAGAGGCTTCTTGATTGCTGCTTCTTGATTGGTGCTTCGAAAGGGAGCAGCAACTGAGATTTGTTTTTTGAATTTGCAGGAGAACAGTAGACCTAATATCAAGAAAGAATCCTTGCAGGAACATTAGGATTGTCACCCAAGAGGAAAGGGGGTGGTAGTCAGAAAAAGTTTGGGCACCACTAATATAGAGATGTAAAACCATAGGTGTGCCATAGGGGTACAACTTCTAACAGACCAGAGAGGCAATCTTTGACACACACCCCCCCGGGGCCTCAAGTTCAACAGGCCTGAAAATTCCTTAGAAAACAATAATAAAAAGTATATAGAAACTAGAGATGGATAGAAGTCCATACCTGGCTTCTTTTACCTTTTGTGGGCTGGGGGAGGATTGAGGAGCTCTTTCTAAAGCCAAATAAGCTTTAAAGCCATTGCTCTTAGATACCTTCACTAGTGGAACAATTTATTTTCTGCTAGAAATCTGTCATTTGCCAAGGAGGGCATCAAGGGGCAGGCAAAATAGCATGAGGGGCAGTGTACCCTTTGCCCCTTTTGCTTATGAAATCCAGGCAGCTCTTGTTAGCAGAACCTTAGTATGCTTCTTGGGTTGTTTGTGGCTTTTGTTTATCACCTCTCAGCCCACTAAGGCCCCCACAGCAATTTATGCATACATAAAAATAAAACAGCAAATAATGGCTAAAACATATTTTAAAATGAAACTAAAAAAACTCCTCTTTAAAACAAAATCACAACATACCCTCCAACATTTCACAGATTAAAACCAGGTCACATATGGCCAAGCGACATTAGAGTGTGGTCAAAAGGGTTGGGTGAGGCAACAAGAGGGCCAAGATTATTAATGAGGAAGAACATACAAAACTACTATTTAAGGTAAAGAAACCCTGGAATTTGAGTTTAAGAAAGAAAGAGGAGGGACAATGACCACAATAAATGAACCTACTAGGAAAGGCAAGACTCCAGACCTTTCTCTCCTCTCCTTCATGCTGAGTTGAGTGTAAATTACTTTCATATATTAAACTTAGTTTGCAACAATTGAAGTAAACCAAGGACAAAGAAACCAGAAAATTTTAAAGCACCTGAGAAAGTGGGATAGCAAAAGATTAACCAGAGCTGTTCATGCCAAACCATACTATTGGAGGACACGGCACAGAGCAGCCCTAATTTTAAAGACCAAAGCTGAATAGGAATAACACTTTCAAGGGTGTGCTGGAAATTCAGAAGGAGTAGAGGTGGTCTGATCTCCCTTGAGTGAGAATTCCACAATCAGGGTGTTGCTACCAAAAAAGCTACATTATGAATATCCACCAACCTAGCCACACAGAATGATGGAATGCTCACCACTGCAGATCTTAAATAAAAGATGGGTCTTCTATGGCACAAACACCATGCCTTATTCACATAATTTTATAGGGTTAAAGGCCTTGAAATTAAGGGCCTATTTGAACATGGGCTTGTGTAGACCCATGTGATTTCTGCTCCATTTTAAAATGTTATTCACTGTGTTAGCCATACAGGGACAGCATTGAAACCATAGCAATTGGCAATCACAGCTGATGCTTCATGGCATGCCAATGTGGCACATATATTGGTCTCTGGACGGGGGCGGGAGGGGGGGCTTTAATACAATTGCATCATCACACATAGGTTAGCATCATTTCTGTGTTCTACTTAAAGTGGACCTAAAAGACAGATATGTTGGATCCATGTGTATGGCTCTCCATGATGGTTTATTGGAAAGGATGAATGTATGAGATACTGAAGTGTATTGAATATTAACCATGTCTGGGTTCTGGTTATCAAAGGCTGGTGTCAACACGCAGGAAGGGGGCTGGATACCTTGGAATCTAATCCTGTGATAGGCGGAAGAAATCCTCAGTTCCGAAAAATACCCAGTACTGGCAACTTCTGTTCTGATGTCTGAAAATAAAGTCTTTTGTTACCCATTACAGTAAGATGTTTACTGTCCATTGGACACAGAGTTCACTGGTTCTGACAAGATGTTAGCTCCTGAATCTTTTTAAAAAGTTATCTGCCATTTTAAATTCGTATGAGTAACTTAAGAGCTTTAATGTAAAGTACAGCTACACCTAGGTTAACAAAGCAGATGTGGTCCTGGTGTTACTGTAACAGGGCATTACTTTAACAGAACATTTGGTCTCAGAGGCAGAAATAACATGGAAAGAATAGGGAGAGGTTGCTACACCACAACAAAGATAAACAATTCAACATGTTTTAGAAAATGTTAATCAAAAACTAAAAATATGCATATGTGAAATGAAACAACCAAATCAGGTAAACGTTGCATAAAAAAAAGATTTTGAACCTTCTAGAGACTGAAAGCTTGTGCCAAAATACATCAAGGGATTCTCTCTTTCTTTCTTTCTTTCTTTCACCAGCCCTCCCTTTTCTTATGATTGCCATTTTGGTGGCCAACCTTGCATCTATGCTCTCTCTCTTTTTTAAAAAAACATTTTGCAGCTAGCTGGTTAGGCAGACCTATCTGCTTTCCCCCTTTCTCTCTGCTTTCATGTTCATGCATAACCAGTAAAGGATTCTGGAGGCAGTTGCTGTTTGCCTTGGCTGTTGTAGTTAGGCACACACAGCTACAGTAGGCTCAGCTAGACTAGAATCCTGATTTTTCCAGTTCAAGCTTTTGTCTATTGCACTGTACACTGTAGCAATGCTGGTACAACTGAATGTCTGTGTTTCTTCAAACACAACCTCTTCCTTCACCATCCTCCCAATGCTGATGCTACTAAAAACTTCCAGCTAGGCACAGGATAAGGGGAAAAAAGGAGAGCTGGGGAGCATAAAAATACTTTTTTAAAAGGTGTTTCTTTGTCAGAGGCTTTAAGTGAGACATGCCTGTAATCCAGTTTATTTGGCAGATTCACCTAGATTCTGTAAAGCCTACGGCAGGAGGTGGGAAAAGAACTTGCAGTATAGACTTTTCCAGCTATTCATACAATTTGGAATGGAATTCTTGCAGCTGCAAAGAATTACAGGTTGAGTCTCCCTTCTTTGAAATTCCAAAATCCAACATACTCCAGAATCCAAAATTGTCTACATGGATAGCTGAAATAATGATACCTTTACTTTCTGATTGTTCAATGTACACAAAGTTTGTTTCATGCGCAAAATTATTAAAAATATTGTGTATAAAATTGCCTTCAGGCTATGGGTAGAAGGTGTATACGAAACATAAATGAATTTCATGTTTAGACTTGGATCCCATCTCCAAGATATCAAATTAAAAAAAATCCAAAACACTTCTGGACCCAAGCATTTTGGATAAGAGAAACTCAACAACAGCTTCAACTATAGATCCTATAGCTCCATGCTTTCTGTTATGTCAACCCCTTGCATGATCTTATAACAGAGGTTGAGATGTGCTATTTTTATATATTTCTCATCCTAGAAATTCTCCTGAACTTAATTCCCTTTTGCAAGTCAGGGAGGGGAGAGACTGTTGAGTCTGATGAGATGAAAGCAATAGAGAAGAATATTTGAACTTTTTTTTCATCCTCAAAGAGAATGGGGAAAAAAATCCCCCTGCAAATGCTACAAAATTTTAGCCTTTATAAGACAGTGCGGAAAAACACTCCCACCCTCCCCCCTCATCAGTACTAATAGCAAAACTGGATTATTTTTGGTCACAAAGTTATTGAATTTTTTCATACACACAGAAACACACACACACAAGCTTTTGCATGAGAAACCCTTCATGAAATGTTTGCCTCCCAAAAAATCCCAAAAATATTTTAAAGAAATCACTGAAAAATGTTTAGAAACTCTTGTGATATTGCCCACCAGGGAGAAAACGTGTGAAATTCCTTATTTTCACACAAAATAAATACCTTCCTAGTACACACACCTTTTTCTCTGTGAGTAAGGGGTTTGCCAGTGAAGGGTTTGGATCCTAGCCAGTGTTTCCACAATGACTCCTTTCATGGATGTTTTGATTTGAAATCCCTTCTGACAGGGCAAGCATATTGAACTTGGAGAAAGTGACTATTTTCTTAAACTATTGCTAGGCACTCATGAATCTTCCCAGGTATTTATATTTCATCTTTTGAAAGATAATTATGGGGAAAGAGGGGATCATCTTTCCATGTTTGGACAGCAGTGAGCACATGGAAGTGACTGCTGATGCAACCTCAGTGATAAATAATAAAACAACAGGTGCCAGACGCTGATCTATTTGGAACACTGTCATACTTGGCCCTTATACAAAAACAGATGTCAGGGGAAGGTCAAATTTAGGGCAATTCAATTAAGTGTGAACAGGTGTCTCCAGACCACCATGAATTTCACTGCTGGGTTAAGCCCTACTAGCAGCACTTCCCTATCTGATCAAGGAAAGGACATTAAATTGATGTGTAGAATATGGAATCCACTTTTGAAAGCAAACCTCCTTTTCACCCCATAAATGTTTTTTTTTATTGAGACTGGATCATTGGTTTAGAAAAGTAATATTTTTTTGCCACTCCCAGAGTTGTTGTACTCCCCCAAAGTAGGTTTTCCAAGTTTTGGTTCTCATAGATCTGTTTTAATGCCAGCAGGTATATAATGGTTCTAGTTTGGTTCTAAACTTAAAGCCTTATCACATAAGAAAAGAAACTGAAAACAGAGCTTTCTCCATGCCTCATCGCATGACATTGTAGCACTTCAGTTCTCTTACCACGGGAGACAGTCATAAAAGGATGTCTTTTGTCAAACAGATATTTCCAGCTAGAAAAAAGGCATGCTTTTACAACTATCTCCCATGGGAAGAGAACTGAAATGCAATGACATCATGCAGTAGGACACAGAGAAAGTCCATATTCTTTGGCTCTGTTCTGCATTTCTTTTCTCATGCAATAAGGCACTTAAGGGCTGTACAGATGGCCCCTATAGTAAAGTAAAGCTCTTAAGTTACTCACAAGAATTTGAAATGGCAGATAACTTTTTAAAAAGATTCAGGAGCTAAGTATAGTAAAGTAAAATAAAGTATTTTGAATTTATTTAGGAAACTGCACGTCTGATAGAGACAGAAGGATGGTGATGGTTATGACTCCCTGACTAAGACAAAAACAGCAAAAAGAGAAGGCATGAGAGGAAGTGAAGTCAAACCTGAGAAATATCAGTCTGCAGGCAAGGAAGTATATTGTTTTAATCAGATGATTTTAATTCTTCCATTAAAATTATGGTTATATTTTTAACCAATTTTATCTGTGACCTGCATTGGCTCCCTCTTTCTGAAAGAAAGGCAGCACATTAATTAATTAAATAAATATTATTATATTTATTTCTATCCTGCCTTTTTCCTACTTGATGACTAAAGGTGGCTTAAAACCAGTTAAAAAACACATTGTTAAAAATGCAAAAGATATAAAAGTTAAAACAAGATTAGGTAATAAAAAAATTAAAACCAGATTAAAGCATATACCGTTACACACATACACAGACACACACCCCAGCACAACAATTGAGATGGGCCTTGTACAGTCACTCATCAAATGCCTGTCAAAACTGAAAAATCTTCACTTGTCTGCAAAAGGAAAGTAGGGAGGATGGCAATCTAACATCTCTGGAAAGGGAGTTCGATAGCCTGGGGGGCAGCCGTGAAGAAGGCCCTCTCCTGTATTCCCATCAGATGTACCTGTGATAGTATTGAGACAGAGAAAAGGGCCTCCTCAGCAGATCTCAGAGCATGGGCTGGTTTGTAAGAGAATATGATCCTTGAAATAACCTAAGCCATAAAGGGCTTTATAGGTCAAAACCAGCACTTTGAATTGTGCCTGGAAATGGACTGACAGCCAGTGAAACTTTTGCAGCAAGGGAATTGTGTTTCTTGTAGTAAGTTTGTGTAAGCATAAGCTTAAACATCTCTGCTTCCAACAGTATTATCTGACTTTTTCATGCTGCTGAAGTACAAAAGCTGTAGAATTGGGTCAACTGGGCCTACCATGAGTCAACAGCCTTACCAGGCAGCTGGCTTAATGCAGCATAAAATTTGTTGTCTGCCATTTTTGATGCCAGGAAAGTGAAGAAACACTTCTGAGATTTTCTGCCTCTAGTGGCAAAATAATTTGATTGTCCTTATGTACTATGTTCCTTGACTTCTGTTGTTTCTTCTCAGACAGCAAAATGTTTTGGGACAATACAGGGGAGGAGGAAAATGAAGATGAAGACACTGAAATAGTTCAAGATTTTCTGTAACTTGGCTCAGTTATTAATCAGAATGGAGACTGCAATCAAGAAATCAGAAGAAGGCTAGGACTTGCAAGGGCAGCTATGAAGGAACTAGACAAGATCCTGAAGTGTAAAAATATATCACTGAATACTAAAGTTGGGGTGGTCCACATCATAGTATTCCATTTCTATGTATGGTTGTGAAAGCTGGACAGTGAAAAAAGCTGATAGGAAGAAAGTCAACTAGTTTGAGATGTGGAGAAGAGTTCTGCAAATACAGTAGACTGCTAAAAAGATCAATAAATGGGCACTAGAGCAAATCAGGACTGAGTTCTCTCTAGAAGCAGAGATGACTAAACTGAGGTTGTCATACTTTAGCCACATAATGAGAAGAAATTATTCACTAGAAAAGATTATAATGCTTGGTAAAGTTGAAGGCAACAGGAAAAATGGAAGACCATATACGAGAGGAATAGATTCAATGAGAGAAGCTACAGCCATGAATCTAGGAGAGCTGAGCAGGGCGGTTTAAGACAGAGTGACTTGGAAGTCTCTTGTACACAGGGTAACCATAGGTCGAAATCGATCTTAAGATAGTTAACAACAAAAGATAACTGCTGACACTTCACAGATGAAAACTAGAATACATGTGGCCAAGTAGCATCAGAGTGTGGTCAAGATGGCAAACTTATTAGTGAAGAAGAGCCCTGGTGACACAGTGGTTACATGCCTGTACTGCAGCCACTCACTCACAAACCACAAGGTTGTGAGTTCAATACCAGCCAGAGACTCTGGGTCGACTCAGCCTTGTATACTTCCAAGGTCACCAAAATGAGTACCCAGCTTGTTGGGGGCAATTGGCTTACACATTGTAAACTGCTTAGGCAGTGCTTAAGTGCACTGACAAGTGGTATAGAAATATACTTGCTATTGCTATTGCTATTGCTATTGCTATTGCTATTGCTATTGCTATTGCTATTGAAGAAGAAAAGACAAGCTAGAGGAAGTTGCAGTGGTTTGCTTTTGCCTGAGTCTACCGTCATGATTATTTTCTTGATTTTCTTACAGGGAAGGGTAAAACGTTTCTCCCCCCCCCCACCTCTTCTCTCCTCTCCTCTCCCTGCACTGAGTTGAGTACACATTACTCTTGCATTTTAAACTCAGTCGGCAGCAATTAAGTAAGCTGAGGACAAAGGGAGGAAATGGAAAGAGGAGAAAGAACCTGGGACATTTTTAAAGCAACTGAAAAAATTGGATGACAGAAGATTAATTGAGACTGCTCTTGCCAACTCAGGATAGTTGGAAGGTATGTGTAAATACCTTGTCATTTTAAGTTGAGCTGTGAAGTATTAATGAGTGATAGTGTTGAGTGATAGTATAATGGACTTTCATTACTTTGCCCCTATCTCAGGTGTACAGGAGGAGAGTGGAGGTTTTTATGGAATACAAAGTAATGCAAGTACAACATTCCTTGAAGAACATTATTCATAGTAGACAGATAATAAGAAAACGTTATCTTTCTCATTAAGAAATAAAAACTGTAAGAATAATAGAACTGAGGCTTTTGTTGTCTGTCCCAGCAAAAAAATGAAACAGAATAAGTTGTAGGTTAATTATGGAAAGTGTTCACATTGCATCTTACATACATTGTTATTAATTTATTTTGTTCTGACCTTCATTTGTTTTTAAAATTGAAATCAGGCATGAGTTATTCCCTACTAAAAGGAGCATTAAAATTAATTGATTTAAATGTGGTAAGCATTTCTAACCAAGCTTTCAAAGATCAGAAGGAGAAGAGTCAGATTGTTTAGAATGATCATGTACCTGTACTTGTTTTCCTCATTCTTACTCTGTAGCTCCCACTGAAGGGCTACAGTCAGGAGATTATCATACGGGGGACGGGACCTGCTTGTCCCATCCCTGTCCCATCCTTCCCATTGTCATCGCATCCATGACACATTCTTATCAAGCGATCACGATAAGATTTTCCGACAACATTGCGCTTATCCCATCCTTCTCCTGTCCTTATAGTGGCATGGCCCTGTCAGTTTGTATTAACAGGCCACTGATGGGAGAAGGACTGGATAAGCGCAGATGTGAAAAGGATGGGAGCGATCCCTCCTTACCCCATGTGATAATCTCCTACAACCACTGCAAATCAAAATAGCAACAGTTTGTGAAAACAGGAGATTGTCTTGATGATTTTCTTGATAATTTGAATAGTGGTTTTTTTAATTGCATTTAATAAAAACATAGAAAGAGGCATGTGAATAGCTTTCGAGAATTCAATAAATAAATGAGAAAAAAAGGTCAGGTCCTTCTTCCCAAGGAGCTCAATGTCTAAAGGTAAGGGAGAAGATTAGCAAAGGATGAATATGCACAAATGATATTGAAGTTATATGAGTTTATGAGGATGATTGTGGTAAATAAGTAAACCAAGGGCTCCATTTAAAAGATGGGTTTCTTCCTGTTGATTTTATGGAACAACTTCAAGCAAAGGAATTGACCCTTTGATATGGGAGAAATTTAATTTGAACCTTTTGTGTCACCCAGTAGATATCTTTTTTGTTAGCTTAGCTGTTCCTCAGCATAACCTACCTGACCAGGTAGTTAGAAAAATAATATGCTGTGGTTTAAAGTCCTCCAAAAGGAATGGTGCAGTGTGCTTGTTTAAAATAACTACAAATAAATCAATAGAGAAGCTTCCTCTCTTCTTCTTCCTGCAATTGACAACAGAGCATCCATCTTCTCCCATCTCAGTCTCCAGTTTGCAATCTTTGTCTAACCTTGAACATTAGAAAGGCTTTGTAAACAACATTTATTGATTTAAATATAAAATGCATGCCCTGTCTTTCTATCAAAAGAAAAAAAGAGACACTATTAGGAATAAAAATATGAAGGAGGATTTTTTAAAAAATAATTATCTGGGGTAGAATAATCATAAGGAAATATAATGCACAGCTTCAAAGAGGTTTAGCTGACATATTATTAGAAAGAGAAAGGTCGTGGTTGGAGAAGCTGATTGGTTTCAGAGCTAAGCAATCAGAGCAGAAGGCGATTATGTGGCAGACTTCTGGAAACCTTCCATCCACTGTTCCTGCTGTTGCTGCTCCCAGATATTAACCCAAAATGCAGACTAAACATTTGTACCCTGTTTTGTGCTGCCAGCTGACAAATCAAGGTAATTAATGAGCAGCTATAAGGTAGAAGAGTCTGGAAAATTGCATGCCTCGTCAACTGAAAGGCCCAGGGTTGACGCCAGAATATGGATTCGGAGTGCCTTGGGGCTGCTAAGTAATCTTGCACAGACGCACACTTTATATTGACTTTTGCAAAGGTTTGCTTGTATTTTTCTTTGCCAGTTCCTCTGTGTAAGATCATCTCCTTGACCAATTCTTGCTGGCAGTCAGTAGGCAGGAAGAAATATCACCACTGGCTTCTCCACCACCAGCAGCCAGCTGTAGGAAGCAGCTGGCAATGGGATTAGACACTTGTCAGGTTTATACACAGGTGTCAGTTGTTTAAGGGCTCCTCTGATGGATCATAACAATGGATGCTCTCAGCAACAGTAAAATCAGTTGCATCTGCTCTACCGTTTAGCCATGCCTATTGGGAAACCACCAGGGCTAATAATCAAATGGTTTCCAAACAGAGTAATAAAGAGGAAGATCGACTATCCTTCCAGCTCTCAGGTAGTGATATGTCAATTGTTCTGGTTTCCCATCTCCAACCTAAAACAAGACTCATGTTGGATAAGACATTTAATCCAGATTTCAATTTTGCGGAGTGGCTAAACCTTCATGCTAAACTATTTTAGACCTACATGTCCCTTTGCACATGTCAAATTACTGTGACTACAAGTATAAGTAATTAAGCATCCCACTTTACTCTCAGTATTGGGAGACAAGGTATTCCACAGCACAATTTAAAAACAGATAACACTGAAAAAAAGTTATAATAGTGAAATACAATGAAACAAAATAATCATATCAAAATGAAAGCCAAATTAAAAGCAATTTAGTATTTACACAAAAGTAATATGCACATTTTCACATCACTATGCTGATGCCAGGCAACTCTGGCCAGTTTTTTAGTTCCACAGGTTGACTTTTGCCTGTTGATTTGAACATGGGACATATTTTTTCTGATTATACCCCTGCCTCCATCTACCTGCTCTCCAACAGTGATCTCTGACACTACCAGACAAAACTACTGAAAGATCAATTTTGTAGCCACCATGGTATATTGTGCTGAATGCTTGGCTAGGACTCTAGGAGACCAAATCACTGCTCAGCTGTAGAAACCCACTGGGTGACCTTAGCAAGTCCCACTTTGTCAACCCCAGAATAAGGCAATGGCAAACCTCCTCTAAATAAATCTTCCCAAGAAAACCTTCTGATAGGGTTGCCATACATTGACTTGCAGGCATATAAGTACAAAAACAATTTTGTAGACTTGAAATATAAAATTCTGCAGGACAGGATAAATCTTTTATGTCCTTCTAGAATACAAACATCTCCTTCTGTTAAGGTATAAGAGAAATATTGAACTTGGAAATGTTTAACCACTGCCTGGATGCACTGCGATTCAGTCCAGAAGTCACACAGTATAGAAGACAGAAGTTCTGTTGTTAGTAGAAAAGCCAACCTGGATCAATCATAAAGTTCTGCAGAGGTGGAACTATAACATATCCCCCACTCTTACCTCTCAAACTTTCCTTTTAAGCTGTTGCAGCCTGTATAAGGGTGGGAGTAGAGAGGGGCAGCATGGCAGTGTCCAACTCTGTTCCTTTTATAGGGCTGGATCTCCATTTCTTCACAACTATCCACCAACCATGCCAAATTGGCAGCTATTAAACTTGTGCACTGCAAATCATATGCTACAACAGTGCGAAAGGAGGTCATTAACAGGTTTTTACTGTGATTGAAATGGCTTGCTTTTACTATGGTCTCCCACAGTTCAACCACTCATAGACTCATAGATAGACTCATAGAATCATAGAGTGGGAAGAGACCACAAGGGCTATCCAGTCCAACCCCCTGCCATGCAGGAACTCAAAATCAAACCATCCCCGACAGATGGCATCCAGACTCAGTTTAAAGACCTCCAAAGAAGGAGACTCCACCACTCTCTAAGGCAGTGTGTTCCACTGTCAAACAGCTCTTATTGTCAAGAAGTTGAGATGAGGTTCAGCAGCCATATCCATTAATAGGACACTTTGTAGATCAAATATCTTTCTGAAAAGGAAGGTTTCCACAATAGTATACACCCGTCCCTCCCCATTCACAGACTTCTTCAGACTCTGTTCTATCCAGGAAGTCCTCATATTTTCTGATGTGTTGAAGAGTCTCCATGTATAGCTGCAGTGCAATGACATGATGCATAAAACCTGTGATCAGGAGCTCATATACTTTACCATCAAGCTATGGATGCAAGGGGACAGAGATAGACCTGGATTTTAGCTGTGATGCTTGGAGAGATTATTGTTCTTGTTAATGTTCTTGTTATGTACCTACAAGTCAACTCTGATGTGTGAAGGCCCTATCCTAAAGTTTCCTTGACCAGATTTATTTAGAGGAAGTTTGACATTGCCCTGCTGTAAAGTTTAGAGTATGACTTGCCCAAGGTCACCCAGGTTTCCATGGCTGATCAGGGATTTGAACCCTGGTCTCTCAGAGTCCTGGTCCAATACTGATGCCACTACACAACACTGGCTCTCATTTAAAATTCCAGCTTGTTCTTACTAGCTGTTATTTGCCCCACAGGAGAAAACATGCAGAATCCATATGCCCTTCCCCATGGACACAGAGCAGCTTTAAATGGCTATTTTATTTAGGAATATTTGAGAGGAGGCTCAGCCATATAAACCTACTGGGTGACCTTGGGCAAGTTACACTCTCTCAGCCTCAGAGGATGGCAATAGCAAACTTCCTCTGAAGAAACTTGCCAAGAAAACCCCATGATAGGTTTGCCTTAGGGTCACCATAAATCAAAACTGACTTGAAGACATACAACAACAACAACAACAACAACAACAAACTTTGTTTCCGTTAGCTCTGCAGTCCAAGACTGATTCAAGACCCTCAGGGCTGCTACCTACGTAAGTTTCAGGAGATGATAAAAGATCTTAGCCATCATGGATCTCCTTGCATCAGTTTTGTTTGAGCTCAGAAATCACCTCAAATAGAAGGAACTGCTGTTTGTCAATTCATTGTGACTGTGCTTAATTTGGGTCCATGCAAACAACCACAGTTTTGATTCAGTCCATGGTGACTTCCAATGTCATTTTTGTCTGTGAAAAGACCCTGTGTAGAATGATGCTTAATGTGTGTGTTACACTGTGGAGGTAGAGACATCTTAAAGCAGTTCTCACAAGGCCAACTTACATGAATTCTGCACATGGCATCAGTTCTCACAGAAAACAATATCCAGTAGTACAATTAAAAGGAGCACGAATGTCCTAAAATATACATGTCTCATAATGACAGCATCATGAAAACTGGCCCATGGAGCTGGTCTTATACAAGTTGACAAAGGGGCGAAGGAGCAGCTCAAAGATGTTAATTCTTACTGTGATCAATGGGATTTATACCCATTACATCCTTAGACTGGTAGCAATTCAGTAGTGAGTTCAAAAGAGCAGAAACTATGGGCACATCCAGATTGACTTAAAAGCCCCAGATTTTGTCCCTGTTCTTTCTGATTCCATACTGCTTTAAAATAAACAACCTGGAGAACTGGTATAAAAAGTGTTTGATCATACTGGGAACGGACAGAAAATATTCTGGAATGAACAAAACATGTATGCAGCTCTAAAATAAAATTGGAAAGACCAGGAACAAAATTTGGTCATTTTCTTCAGTCTGGATGTGCCCTAAATAATTATATCAATTAGGGTGGTAATTGTGCCAGTTTCCAGATGTAGAACTGCAGCTCCCAGCATGCTTCTTCATTGGCAATGTTGGCTAGGTCTTCTGGAACTTGGAGTCCAACATCTGGAGGGCCACATGATTACCATTCAGATACAGATGTTCACTGCTGGTGAGAAGAGGAACTGAGCACATGCTCATAGGTTTCCATTGATTTTACACCCAAAGTAGGGATACTTTGCAGACAGTGCCCAGCAATGCTCACCAGTCTGCCTCCTTTCATGAATTCATTATTATAGTGTATTAGGCAAAATGTGTCAAGTGTCAATGTGTCAAAGCTGTGTAACATCTGTGACTGGTTAAATGACAGGGTCTCTAGCAATGCGGTAATGTAAACTAGCGCACAGAGAACCCTTTAATTATGAGCTATTTGAGGTCAGGCTCCATGCTGTCAAAGTGACTTGTGGCAGTTCTATATCACATGAAATTAGGCATGTGCACAGTAGAAGCTCACGTGTCTTCACATTTCATATATAGAGGACTGAAGCTGAACTACATTAGGCTAGTCCAACAGAAATATATTAGGCTAATTCATAGATTAGAAATGTATATTATACACCCTCCATTATTTTCTGACTAGGACACACTGAACAATGACTGACTTCCACCATAAGAATGTCATTGTCTCCTCATTCTCCATTTTGCCAGTTTTCATCTACTGCATTAATTACCATTAGTCTCTAGTTTTGATTTTCATAGAGAAGGAAATTCCACTCCCACCCTTACCAAGATGAAGAGAGATCTTGTAGCACCTTTGAGACTAACTGAAAGAAAGAAGTTAGCAACATGAGTTTTGCTAGACTTAAGTCTATTTCCTCAGATGCATTTAGGCTGCGTGAATATTCATCTGATTTTGATTCTGTTCAGCACCAGCATCCTTTGGCTCTTGCCCATCTGTAATCATAGCAACTCAAGCTGTCCCACCACTTGAGCCAAGAAGAGAATCACTGCCATCTTTGCCACACTCTCTGCCACATATTCTCATTTCTCCCCCCCCCCCCCTTAGTTTCTGCCACCCTCTGCATGTTTTGTTCTGCTCTTGGAGTGAGACCGAGAGCGAGTGGGCTCTGTGGATGGTAAAACCAGATGCACAATGCAGATGACATTACTAGCCACAGAGACAGCTAGTCACAAATTCCCTCAGAGCTAGACATTGTGGACAGTGGCCCTGGGAGATTACCTGTGCTGGTACCCCACACACCATGGACCGGAGGACTTTATCACAACAGGCCCGTAAGTTGCCCCAATAGTGTTTGTGTAAAAAATGCCAACATACCGGATTGGGGGATGATAATTATTGCACAGGTCTTCAAAAGTGCAATGGTGCTGCTTCTGTCCCAGCCTCTGGCTTCTGCACACCGGCCTCCATAGCCCTGTGTTTCCAGCCCTAACCCCTTCCCAGCCTGCCGTTCAGCCTCTATTTATTTGTATTTAT
Organism: Phrynosoma blainvillii; assembly: GCA_026167975.1. NCBI lineage: Eukaryota > Metazoa > Chordata > Lepidosauria > Squamata > Phrynosomatidae > Phrynosoma > Phrynosoma blainvillii. Next base: position 68,032,127 of record JANUYF010000001.1, on the reverse strand, counting down.
TTATATTTTTAGTGCAATTTATGATCATGACAACCCATTAAGTTAAAAAGAAAGACAAGACAAGAAAAAGAGTCTGCTTGGGAAAAGTGAGATGGGGGAGAAAGAGAGAGGAGCATAATCACAGCCACTCGCAGCATGCAACTGCCTGCATATTGGAACAGCAGCAGGAAGAATTTACCACATATGAGTCAAAGTGGAAAGCAGTGGGATTGGGAGACATTGACAAATTTTGCCCTTAAGTGAGAAAGAGCACTCTAGTCAGACCAGCTACTGGACAGTCACAGATGCTACTATCCTACTATAATCCCACTTTTTAACCCTTGTGTGATAAAGTCCTGAGTCTGAGGAGTCCTCAGAGGCTCCAGAAACTGAGGCTGCATCCACACTGCAGAAATAATCCAGGTTGATGCCACTTTAACTGCCATGGCTCAATGCTATGGAATTCTGGGAATTGTAGTTTTGTGAGACATTTAGCCTTCTCTGTCAAAGAGCTCTGGTGCCACAACAAACTACAATTCCCAGAATTTCATAGCATTGAGTCATGGTAGTTAAGGTAGTCTCAAACTGGATTATTTTTGCAGTGTGGATGCAGCTCAAGCCTCTCTAGAATGGCAGCAGTGGTTGCACCCCTCCCAGTGACCAGAAACAGTGCGGCTTGCCACTCCTTTTGGTCCATTACAGACTATCACACTTTTCCTAACAGATGGCCTTGCCCTTATCAGAGGACAGTGTCACTATAGTACAGAGCCAATCAGTTTGTATCTATACATAACGATATCAAAGATTCTTAGAGCTACTAAGAATACAGGCAATATAAATGATGAAAGTGAAATTTTTCACACACACACACACACACACAAACACACCGTCATTTTTTAAAAGAGAAAATCACTAAAAAGTAATGATAATTTGAACACTAGGAAACATATCTTTGGGAAATCTCCAGCAGTAGTATCTCCTGATAAGGACCAGCCTTGTTTTAAGACCTTTGAGAGCCTTCTCAGTGGCTGCTCCCAGACTATGAAAATCCCTCTCATAAGAGGCTCAGCTGGCCCCTTTTCTCTGCTTTCTTTTTGTGGACTGGCAAAGAACTTTTTATTTTGTCAGGCTTTAAATTTTAATTAGTTGTACAGACAGGTTTTCATTGGGTTCACTGCACTTAGATCTTTTAAGTGCTTTTAAATTAAATTTAAAACTAAATTTTAATAGGAATGCTTCTTTAAAGGTTTCTTAACTTTCACGGTACATATCTTTAGTTCCTTCTTTGGAACTAAATTTATACTTATAAGTTTTGGAATTAAACTTATACGTTATAAGTCCCCAACCCGGTATTGTACACCACCCTGAAATCCTCTGATAAAGGATGGAAAAGAAGTCTTTTAATAAATAATAATAAATAATTTTTATGTTATGCTATTTATATCCCACCTTCTCCCAGAATGGGGCCCAACAGATTTTACAGTATAATTTACAGCATAACTTATACTGTAAGTAACTTATACTGTAATTTATACTGTAAATATGTCTCCATTTTGAGAGAAAAGTGGAATATAAATAACATAACATAAAATTATTTATTATTATTATTAAAGGTCTTCTGTTCCATCCTTTATCACAGGATTTCAGAGTGGTGTACAATATAAATAATTTAAAACACTTCCAGATTGAAAGCATAAATAATTTGAACAAGATAAAAGCATGTTAAACATCACAACAGTTAAAAGCCACCTTAAAAGCAACAGTTAAAGCCACATTAAAAACTACAACATAAGTATATATTACATTGAAATTTAAAATTAAAGCCATATACATGTATACTATGAAACAAATTAGTTCTGAAGGGTTTAATATGAAGCCACAGTTTAGGTTGGTGCTAAAAATAAACCAATGGCACGTGTTGGATCTAAATGAGAGGGCATTCACATTGGGATACCGCAGCCAAGACCCTCTCCAATGTCCTCCATATTGTCCCCATTGGTGGGACATAGAGGAAGATCCCTCCAATAAACCTAATTTCTTGGACAGGAATACATAGGGAGAGGTGCTCCTTCAGGTACTGAAGGTCCTAAGCTTTAAATGTTACCACCAGCACCTTGAATTCAGACTGGAAGCAAACTGGCAGCCAGCGAACAGAAATAAATAATAGTGTTGGCTCAGTTCTCTTAATGGGAATTACAGTTGCACATCCAGACCCAAATGACAATTTTTATTACTGCTATGTCCCAAGTCTGGGCCTTTGCCAGCCATCTGAAAGAAATTTAAATAATTGAAAATTTCCTAATCACTTTATTTTCATGCTAGGAAAAGTTTAACTGGGCAATGTCTTCTTGATGGACACGGAGTTGCAAGGAAGAAGAAGTAGATGGGTGAAGGAATTAGACACCCCGATTCATAATAATAATAATAATAATAATAATAATAATAATAATAAAATTTATTTTTACCCCGCCCAATGGTAATCCAATCAGATGGACAGTCTATTAGGGGTTGTCATATTTGATAATCTCAAGTGACTGATCTGACCTTGAAGAAGTAGATTTTTACAGCTCTTTACAGTTCTTTATCATATCTGTACAATGTGAGCCAGCATGGTATTGTGATATGAATGTTGGACTAGGATTCTGGGAGACCAGGGTTTAAATCCCTACTCAGCCATGAAAACCCAGTGGGTGTGCTTTGGCAAGTCACACTCTCTCAGCCTTAGAGGAAGGTGATGGCAAACCTCCTCTGAATAAATCTTGCCAAGAAAACCCTAGGATAAGACTGCCATAAATCAGAGTTGACTTTCATATAACAACAGATGTATATTAGGATGTTATATGTATGTGCCAATAGATCCTATTATTCAAGAGGTGCTACATCAGAACAACATTTACAAGCCTATGCATGTTTTCTTAGAAATATGTCCCGATGCATTGAATAAATTTTAACATCAACTAAGTATGTACAGGATTGCAACCTCAATCTGTTTTCCTAGTGGTAATTTTATTTCTTCTGCTTTTCTGTTTTTTTAAAAAAGTAGAACAATCTAGAATTACTGTAAGAAATGTGGTTTATATTTTTATCACCTCTAACTAGTGAATAGGGTCTAAGTGTCCTCAAGGCACCAGATTCTGTCTGATCTTGGAAGACGAGCAGGGTCAGGTCTGGTTAGTATTTGAATGGGGGATTGTCAAATAAAATACTAGTTCCCTGTACTCTATATTTCAAAGGAAGGCAATGGCAAACCACCTCTGAATCTTCCTTGCCTAAGAAAACCCTATGAAATTTATGGGGTCGCCATCAGTCGACAGGTAACTTGAAGGAATACACAGACAAATCCTTGGTTGAGCTATGGGGCTCTCTTTCTCCCTCCTCCCTATACCTCTTCATCCCCCCAGACATTTCTCCACTGGGCTTCTGGTTTGGAGCAGGATTCAAGAGTGGCTGGGTGGCTGAAGTGAGGATGGACATTGACACTGTTATGGTGACAAACAGGTCAATTACTGGAATGACTCCTTTGGGATGAATTTTAGCAATCAATATGAATATACTTCCAAAAATGATTTTTCTCTTTCAAAACTTACCAGTTATAAAAAATGAAAAATGCATCTTAAATGGGCAAAAAGAAATAACAAAGTTCATTTGGGCAGGAAGAAAGCTAAGGATAAAGTGGAAAGTGTGAAGGGATATTAAAGAAAGAGGTGGCCTTCGACTTCCATTCTATTATTATGCATCAAGCTTGACATGAATAATGGATTGGATTAATCTGGAGGAAGAAAGGACATTAAAATTAGAAGAATTTAATCTAAAATTCAGCTGGAATGTTTAGATCTGGTGCAGAAGAGTGAAGGAAAATAAAGAATTTAATAATCATTATGTCAGAAGAGGCCTTCTGAAAATTTGGTAAAAACATAAGAAAAAGTTCTACAATAAAATTCCTCTTTGGTTGCCATTGCATGAGGCTCTTTTTGGAAGATGGAGACCAAAGGAAGAAAATTGGATAAAATATGAGTAGATTTTGACAGAGGATGTACAGGAGAAAAATCAGAATGAAATCTTGAGACAAATAGGAAGTGGAAGGAGTAAAATTGTAATGGTTTTTACACAAACAGTGAATGGAAAAAATTAAAATACACTTCAAATTAGAAGGATTAGAGGAAGAAAATAATGAGTTAAACAAAGCTTTTCTGAAAAAGGAACAGCCCCTTTGGAACATGCTCCTGAAAAACAGCTGTTAGAGATGAGACTAGTTTTTGAACTTGAAGTATATAATTATGTCTTCAGTTTGTATGCTCAAATTTATTGCTTTCTCTCTTCCATGGAGACTCTGAATTATTATCAAAGAGACAAAATAAATAGGGGGGTGATCACCAACAAGTCATTGCCTTACTTTCAGAAGGCAACACAAAATGATACAACTGTGTATTTATTTAAATATTTGTATCCCACTCTTTTCTAGAGATCTCATGGCAGAATACAGTGAAACCTTCCACCTTCTGTTATGCTTTTCTTCTAGATTACGAGCCCAGTACACACCATGATTCTATGTTGTAATGAGTGCAAACAGAATTTCAATTACAGTCTCATTTAGGCATCTAATTGAATGAGGTGCCATCTATGCATCTAGCCATTTGTTCCCATAATTGTTAAAATTAAATTATTTTAGGAAAACAAAACCAAATTATATGCAGCCATGTACCATAAAATCAATTCCATTAGTATGAAATATTATGCTAAAATGACAAGACTTCATGTATTGATTAGCTAATACAAATTAAAATAGCAATTGTTTATACAAAACTGAAATCCTTAGAAAAAATGGTGTGAAATGAAAGACAGAGTGAATATCCTCCTAGTATACTAATAACAAGGTTACACTTTCATACTCTGCATGCCATAGTTGTGTTCTTGCACTCTGAAGGACATAGATAGGAATACTATTCCTTTGAATTTTCTACCTTCTTTTGTTTGCTGTTAACTGTCCTCAAGTTGACCTGACTCATGGTGACCCTGTGGGTAAGACATCTCCAAGACCCCCATCCTGCAGATTCAGGCCAGTGACCTCCTTGATTGAGTCCAACCATCCGGCGTGTGGTCTTCCTCCCTTTCTACTACTTTTACTACCTTTCCTAGCAATATTGTCTTTTCCAATGAGTTGTACTTTCTCATGATGTGGCCAATGTATGACAACTTCAGTTTTGTCAGCCTTGGCTTCTAGGGAGAGTTCAGGCTTGATCTGTTCTGTGACTCATTTGTTTGACTTTTTGACCATCCATGGTATCCGCAGCACTCTTCTCCAGAACCACATCTCAAATAAATTGATTTTCTTCCTGTTTGCTTTCTTCACTGTCCAGTTCTCACATCCATATATATGGTGACAGAAAATACAATGACTTGGGCGATTCTAACTTTAGTGCTCAGTTTTATATCTTTGCACTTTAGGATCTCATCTTGTTCTTTCATAGCTGCCCTTCCCATTCCTAGTCTTTTTCTACTTTCTACACTGCAAAATTAATGTTTTGCATCTGTTAATTAATTATTAATGATAGAGACAGTATGGTGGAGTAGTTTGAGTGTTGGGCTATGACTCTGGAGAGCAGGATTTGAATTCCTGCTTGGCCATGAAAACCGACTGGGCAAGTCACAGTCTTTCAACCTCAGAAGTTGGCAATGGTAAACCCCTCTGAAGAAACATGCCAAGAAAACCCTGTGATAAGTTTGCCTTAGGGTCATCATAAGTCAGAAACAACTCGAAGGCAAACACCACCAACAACGTACTTTTGGTACTGCAGCCACAAGATTTTGAGTTTGATCCCAGGACTCCAAGGTTGACTGAGGGGGGATGCAGACCAGGGCATCGGGGACGCCCTGGGACGGTGCACCACTGGAGCGAGGCACTCGCACGGCAGCACACCAGCGGTGTCCCTGAAAGGAGTGCCAAATCGGTGCTCCTTTCAGAAGACAGGGAAAGTGCGCCCTAAACGCATCGGGCGCACTTTCCCTGGCTTTTCCGCCGCAGCGTGTGAGGACGCTGCAGCGGGAGGTTGCCCTTGGCGCGCCGGCCGTGCGGAGGGCCGGCAGCTCCGAGGGCAACCTCAGGAGGAGGAAGGGGCGCCGCTCGTGCGGCTGCCCCTCCTCTTCCTTGCCTCAGAGACGACCCTATTGGTCGTCTGCCGAGGCCCTCAGTCTTCCATCCTTTCGTAGGTCGGTAAAATGAGTATCCAGCTTGTTGGGGGCAACTGGCTTACAGATTGTGAACTTCCCAGAGAGTGCTGAGTTCACTGATAAGCGGTATAGAAATGTAAATGCTATTGCTATTGCTATTCATTTTAGTATAAACAAAGTGCAAAAACATTTTATTTTTAAAAAATAATGTGAAATACTTTGAGATGCCATGGAATCAAACTTCTAGTTTTACAGCCTTTATCATCCCATGGTCCACCTAGCTGGGTTTGACATTGTCTGGCAGAATTGGCTAGCTCTTAATTCCACAGCCTTCCAGGATCCAGTGTTAGCAAACTTGGCAGGTATCCTACAAATTCTTCCTTGTGACTGTTCTTATATTCAATAAGCAAAACCATCTTCTTGGAATTTCCAACATCTTGCCCATTTCCTTTCCAGGTCTATGCATTTCAAAAACTGATATCGAAGATTCTGCCATAATCTGTAGCCTCTCATTCACCTTTACTATTTCCTGATGTAATAGTTGCAAGATCCAGTGTGATTTGGAGCCCTTCCTTGGTTCTTCTTTCTCAAGCTAAGTTTAACTAAATCATATGGAGATTTGCAAAACTCATCATTCCATTTTGTGTTCACCACGGGGGAAGCAGAATGTCTGTTATACAAAAAGCATGTGCTCCACTTTACACAAATTATGGGTCTTTTGGATGATAGACTACAAATGTTCCCCTTTCTTCCTTCTATCATGTTGTAGAAAATGAAAGAGAGAAGCAGGGCATTCCTCACATTTACTGGATTGTAGGTAAATCAAGGCTGCATTTACACTACAGAAGTAATGCAGTTTGATGCCGCTTTAACTGCCATGGCTCAATGCAATGGAATTCTGGGGTTTGTAGTTTTGTGAGGTACTTAATCTTCTCTTTCGGAGAGCTCTGGTGCAACAACAAACTACCAATCCCAGGTTTCCATAGGATGAAACCATGACATTTGAAGCAGTGTCAAATAGCATTAAATCTTCAATATGGCAGCAACTCTACTCTCTGGAGGTGGTTTCTTACTCACTGGAGATGTTTAAGTAGAGGCTCAATGGCCATCCATTAAGGACACTGTAGATCTTGCACTAGGGAGGCCTAACCAGGGGTTGGGTCACATTGAGGACCATTTTCCATACCTTCAGATCCCACATTGGACTCACTGTACTGCCACCATTTTCTGAAACAGTGAGTAATGTTCTGGTCACTTCTCTGTTTGATCTCCCCCCCCCCCCAAAAAAATGTACAGAACATTTAGACAGAAAACTTAACCAAAAGTTTTTTGTTTTGTTTTTTGGCTGAAAAACAGGTTTGGGGTGGGTTTTTTAAAACTGGGGATGGAAAACTGGGGAGTGACAAAACTCGGCATGGCTGCGCACAATACCAGGTGTTGCTCTCTGCCGCAACTTCTGTTAGGGAGGTATGTTATGGCACTAAACCCATTTGCTGTTCCCACAACAAACTGTGTTTCTGGCACTAGCCAGCATGCAACTAAGGCACACTAATATGTGCATCACATAAGTCCGTGGCTCACCAGTGTGGAGGTGACACTGAAACCACCTATGCTTTTTTAATGGGCTTGGAAAAATAAGAAACTGGAGAAGTTGTGCTTACAGCAGAAAAACATTGTCCCTTTTCATTTTTCCTCATTAGATAAGAATGATCTAATGTTCTTTTAGTAGAGCATAGAGGCACTTATATGAACTTTTGATAGGTCAAGGGTTAATTTGCTAGAAGCAATTTCATTTTTCAAATATACCTATCACTGTTAGGCATCATTCTCTAGTGGGAGACAAGGGGACGTCTGGATAATGTTTCAGGCATCCCCATTTTATACAGAATTAAGTGAAAGAGGTAATTAATTTTCATTGCTTTTCTTAGAGTTTCAGGGAATAATTCTGAGAATCTAGCACCAATTGATCCAATTGATTAACTCTTTTTCTCCAGATGTTTTAGAGTTTTGTATAAAAGATAAAGTTTTATATAAATGATGTTAATGGTTAAACTTCATCAAGACATCCATGCTGTTTTGGGAGTTAGCTTTTGAAATTCAGTACATATTCAATGTTGTTAAAAGAATCCAAATGAGGGAGGAATCTAACCCTCACCACCATCAGTCTCAAAATTCAACCAAGTACAGAAGCTCTCTCTTACTACAATATCATGTGCAAATACAGAACACTTTTATTCTATTGGACACATGCATTGTTATTTTTTAGTACAGGAAATATATATATATTTAAATAACAGCATTCCAGTATTTATGACCCATATCAAATCAAAGCCTGCTGAGTATATTTTCATTCAAAAGAGCTTGCCTGTAGAGCGTGGTCCAACATGCTATGACTGTGATTAATGTGATACCATCCTTTTGAATTCTAAAGATTTTACACGATTAGCCTTAGAACTTGAGTGTAAACTATGTATGGCTTAAGACTGTATTTTTGCATATGAAATATTAGATGTAGTCAGGGCTAATGTATACATGGCAGATGCCACTTAGAAACTACTCTACAGTTATTTTATTATATTTTAATTAATAAATATGCATAACTATAGAGTAGCTTGATCTAACTGATCTATCAGCTATTTCACACTGCAAAAATAAGGACATTTTGACACCACTTCAACTGTCATGGCTCCATCCTGTGGAATCCTGGTATTTGTAGTTTGGTGAGGTATTCAGCCTGGTCTGTCAGAGAGCTCTGGTGCCTCATCTAACTACAAATCCCAGGATTCTTTGGATAGAGCCGTGGCAGTTAAAATGGTGTAAAACTGCTTTATTTCTGCAGCCAGGATATCAGAGGAGCTCATAGTGGGGTGCGATAAATCAATAAAATCACTCTAAAACAGTCTGAAATAGTTTACAACAATTGAATAAATCAAACAAAGCAGAACCCATAATCTGTTAGACTCAAACCAGTCTGTTATCTCACAAGTCCCTGAATGCTTGGGGAATCAGCCATAGTTTAGCTTGTTGCCAAAATAACAGTAATGTTGGCATATGTTGGGCCTTCCAGGAAAAGGCATTCCACTATTGGTGCACTAGAGCCTTGAAATGATTCCACTAAACTGTGATCAATTTCTCAGCAATGGGCCATCATGCAGTGATCTTCTCCCACATGCTGTCCTTTCATTCTGAATCATTTGTAAAAATGTGCCACCCAGTCCACTGGATAAAATGCTAGAAAAAATGAGTTTAGAAGTCTTTCTCCTCTAAAGTCAATGGGTCTCTAATATTTAACTGCATTGAATATTTTCTACTGGGGGGTGTTAGTGCAGTTGTTGAGGACTGCTGACATTGAACATACCAGGCCTATTATCTGAATTTGCAGTCATTTTTTAAAGAAAATCTTTAGTTTTTAACATCGAAAGATATCACATTCCTTAGCCATAGTGACTATTGCACAGGAGGACCTGTCCTAGAGATTCCTAGAGAGGTGTTCTCTCAAGTAAAAAAAAAAGCCACCACCCCCCAACCCAGGGTTTTTTTATTTGCAGTTTTTTTCACTTTCATGTGAGTCTGTGTCCCTAACCAAGGTGAATGTGGTTGGCACACTGTATATTTCTCAAATCTTTAAGGAACTACACTAATTCCTGGGACTACTTCTGGGTACAATTCCTAATACTGGTCTTGTACTTAAGCCTTCTATAGCTTGGGACCAAGAACCAGAAGGTTCATCTTGTTAAGTATAAAGTCTGGCTGTTCCTCGAGATCATCTGTAGTGATTTGCTGAAGATCTGGGAGCTTCACCTCATTCCTCTTCCACTGGCTCCAGAAATACATCCAAGGTGGGCACTGCAGTGCCTCCAGGGCTTGAAAGGTGCCTGAATGTTGTACAAAGAACTAGGGAATAGCTCCTTGCACAACATATTTTTTTTAGGTCCATATGCATACTTCATCCCCAAGTTACATACACGTGTCACCAATAGGATTCCCATCACTATTAATGAAAGTATTTATCTCCCAGCTTTTGCTTACATGTTTTTAACATCTATGATCATCAACATCAAGTAACATCAAGTATCCTTGCCTCCCTTTTGGGAAGGTGTGTGTGCCAACTGCTGTGCTGATCAGTGATGAGGAGAACTGAGGCACAGGGAAGGTAGTCAGGTGTGGAAAAGAAAACTGCTATGAAAAGACTGCTATGAAAAGAAAGGCAGAGGAACAAGGGAGAGCAAGCAACCCATGCAGGTTGTCAAGGATTTCTCAGAGACTAGAGAAAGAGGTTGATCAGGTGCTCCCCCAGGTTTTGGCTTCTCCTCTCTTGAACCCCAGCTTGCCTACCTCCTTCTCCTTCTGGAGCAGTTATGAAGAGTGCAGCCTCTTCTCTGTACTACAAGGGAGCTTTCTCTGCATCTGTAAAGACTCTTTAGCCCCAAAAGCCCACCTTGGGCTACTCTAGCAGTAGAGAATGATTGTCTAGGGCAGTGGTTCTTAACCTTGTTGGAGGTACTGACTCCCACCAGTTTCATATGCGCATTCACCGAACCCTTCTTACAATTCTTACGCATTCACCGAACCCTTCTACCGCCAATACAAACGGACCGTCAGTGCCATCCAGTGAGGGGAGTGGGCCGCCACGCTGTCAATCATGCCACACGGCCAATCAGAGGGCCACTTCTGTTGGTGGAGGCAGGGCAAGCTGGTTTGGATGGGGCATATAAATATAAAACGTATACAGGTTATCACCTGCAGCCAATGATGACGAGCGGGGTGTGTCATCACGAATCATATGAATCGGATGTGTGTCTTGACTTCCGCCGAACCCACGAGACTGACTCACCGAACCCCTGGTGTTCGATCGAACCCAGGTTAAGAACCACTGCTCTAGGGCCTGTTTCTGCACCAACTAATCCTTCTCAGGCTGGACCAAATCGATAGTTGAGAACAGAGGAAAACCTGATCCTACTCTCACTTAACCTATTCCTGGCAACTGATCCTGACAGACTAACAACAGCTAATCCTGTGGGGGAAAATGCTTTGGAGGTCTCTTTGCTATCTTGACCCTATGAGTGAACAAAGGAGCGAGAAGACTGGACTTTTGGAACAATAGATTGGTTTGGGATCAGTTGACATCTGTGGAATTGAATTTTTGGTTGAGTTGCTTTGGTAGACCGTGGAGACTGATAGCTTTGGTCTCCCACTTGCAATGGAGAGGGCAGAGGACCTAACAGAATCATTCCCCTTCATTATTATAGATATATTCTTTAGGAGTCATTTCAGTGCAATATATTGTGGAATTAAGTACACACATATTAAGTAGGAATGGATTACATTTAACAATTACCTGTAGCTCAAGTTGCTTCACAAGTCACAAATATATATTTCTCAGATTGTTCTTTATAGGAATGCAAAGAACACAAATGCTTTAAAAAAATAAAAGAGCAGTGTTGGAACCCATAATAGATACAATGGAGCTTGACCTGCAACACTATATTATTTCTTCATGCTGGTCACTTCTTATGGTTTTTGTGTTTTGTTTTGTTTTTAGTTTGCCTTATGTGCCAACTGGCAATGCCCAACTCATGGGTTGGCAGTTTTTTGGCCGCATGTACAAATATTTGATGTTTCAAAGGCCTAAGCTTCAATTTCTATTTGAAATACCAAGTTTCTTCCACTTGTTTCTTATTTTTACAAGATGCCATTTTCGGCAGTTACCTCAGCAACCATATATGAAATTAGAGGCAACGATTATTACTTTAAGAACTAGATAGAGAAAATAAATAGATTTATTAAGCATAATAAACTTGACTGTGTCTTAGCAACCATACACAGAATACCGCTCCAGTTTATTTCACTTTGATGGTTATCAGATACTTACGCAAACAGACACTTCCAGTTAAGAACTGGAAAGAATCTCTCATTGGTTTTATAGGCAATCATTTATTTTCAGCCAGTTCTCTCTTCCTCTCTCAGAAGTTTCCTCTCTCCATCCACAGCAATTTCTATTGATTGAGCTCCTCCTTTCCTGAAGAAAGTGAATGGCTCTGCATGTGTTAAGAAATTACTAAGGAAATCAATTCTTTCAGCTCACAAAAGTAACAAAGGCCCCTTAAAATCTTTAAAATGGGTAGAAATCTCAATAGCTGCAATCCTCAATTTCATCTATATATCAGCTGGTATTTAATTGGCCCAGAGGCCTTTTTTGAGTAGAGTATTCCCTGTTACAAAATGAGAAACGTTAAACAGTCAAAACGTAATGTCAATATTTCTGGAGCACATTGTTCATGCTGGGTTGATATATGTGACACTAGACACATTCTCCTTTAGCTTTTCTCAACCCAAGATGAAATTAAACAGCATTGCTCCCTATTAGATCGTGAACAAATAGGCATCTTACTGAATGGTCACAGGACTGAAATAAAGTTCTGAAAAATCTACTCAAGACAGAGGCTTTGGCTGCATCTACATTGCAGAAATAATACAGTTTGACATGGCTTTAACTGCCATGGCTCAATGCTATGGAATTCTGGGACATTTGTGAGATATTTAGCCTTCTCTGTCAGAGAGCTCTAGTGCCACAACAAACTACAAATCCCAGGATGCCATAGAATGAAGCCATGGCAGTGTCAAGCTGCATTAATTCTGCAACGGAGCAGTAATAAAATAATAAATAATAAAATTTATTTATATACCGCCCTTTGGTAATCCAATCAGCAGCCTAGATGTCATCATCAGAGCTCTTTTCCAGGGCTAACATTTTAGACTACAGCAGTAGCATCACTAGGGAGGTGTGAGGGATGCGAACGGCACTGGGTGACACCATATAGGGGAGTGATACCAACTTGCCCCCCCTGCCCTTGGTCATCCTTGCCGCTACCTCCTTCTCCTCAGGGGACAATGAGCTAGTGGCAAGGAGCCAGGCTGAGCATGTGCACACACACCCAGCTCTTCCTTGCTGCCACCCTCTTCTCCCCTGAGGAGAAGGGGCAGCACTAAGGACTGCCAAGAGGCGCATGCGTGCTTCTCCTGGCCATCCTTACTGCCACCCCATTTCCCTGGAGGAGGAGGAGGAGGAGGAGGCAGCAGGGGCAAGGATGGCCATGGAAGCTCCTTGCTGCTGCTGCTGCTCCTCCTCCTCAAGGGAGAAAAGGACAGCAGCAAGGACCACCAGGGAGTATGCGCATTTCTTCCGGCTTGCCACTGCCTCCTTCTCCCCTGAGGAGAAAGGGATAGCGGCAAAGATGGGGCTGTGGCAGGAAGAGGCGGGCGTGTGGGTGCACACTCGTTTTGAGTGTCCCACACCTCCTTCTGCCTTTGAAGTCCCACCCCCCAAACCAGTTCCCAGAAGCCCCCAGCAAACATAGCCAGAGGCCATGTTGGTGATGGAGTGGCCTGGGATTGTAATCCAAAAAGTAACTTTTTAAAGCCCTAGATCATTCATGTTTTATGTTCACTTTTACAGTCTGATGTTATGGATCCAGAAATAAGTCCCATAATATTTGATAAAGCCTACACTATACTGATGCTTCAGTCCAACACATGCTTATTTCAGCGATTCTCACTTAATTCAGTAGTAATTATTTCTGAGTAGGCATGCATAACATTGTGCTTTCTAAAATATCAGGAGTTAATTCATAGAAATTAGAATTAACTACCTTTCAAAAGCCAGTCCATTATAAAAATAAGACATCTGCAGAGGCAGGAATATACCAGCTTTTAATGGATTATTAGTTGTTATTTGCTATCAAGTTAACTTCAATTGATGATGACTCTGTGAATGAGAGGCCTCTAAGATCTCTGGTCATCAAATGCTTTGCTCAGGTCTTGCAAATGCTTCCTTGATTGAATTAATCCACCAGTTGTCCTCCTTTCCTACTTCCAAGCATTACTATCTTTTCCAAGGAATCACGTTGTCTCATGATATGTTCAAAGTATGGCAGCTTCGGTTTAGTCACATGAGAAGTCAAGATGGATTCAGACCCAATTTGCTCTAAGACCCATTTATTTTATTTTATTTTTTAGCGGTCCATGGTATTAGTAGAACTCTCCTCCAGCACCACATTTCAATTGAGTTGGGGGTTTTTTTCCTCTTCTTGTCAGCTTACATAATTGTCCATACATAGAAACAGGAAATATTAAGGCATGGATGAATCTGACTTTGATATTTAATCAGTATATTTACTCTTGAGAATCATATCCATTTCCTTCATATCTTCCTTCCAAGTCTTAATCTTTTTCTGATTTCTTGACTATAGTCTCCATTTTGATTAAGGACTGAGCCAATGTACAGAAAATCTTGAACTATGTTGATGTCTTCATGACCCATTTTAAAGTTATGTAAATCATCTGTGGTCATAATTTTCATTTTTCTTTTTTATTATTCAACTGTAACCCTGCTTTTGTACATTCTTCCTAAACTTTCATCCATAATAATACATCCAGAATCAAACAGACAGGTTCAATAAAAAATTTAAAATAGAAATGATAATATAAGAATAATAGCATATTATATCATTATATTACAACATAAGATTACCAGGAGAATAAAAAAAAATACTTAGCATTAAAATATAAAAAGCTCCCCAAGAAACCCAAAGCCACAGCAGGGCTTCCTTCTCTCTGCTTGAATTAGATTACAGGAAAATCCAAGTTATCTAGAAGGATAATTTGTTGTTGTTGTTGTTGTTGTTATCCCCAAGTTCATGTAAGCATATGTAAACTGTGGCAGAAACCTCTATGGCAGTTATGAATCAATAATCTAGAGTTATGTTTAGAGGCTACATAGGGACTGTAAAAGTCTTCCAATCTCCATTTACCAGATAAGTGGGGATTGGGGGCTTCATACCAGAATTCATTGCATAGCACCATAATTATGATGCTTACTCAAACATAAATCCCATACAGAATTCTGGCCTGTATTTATAAACTTCTTATCAGAAACTGTTAAAGGTTTCCAAGTCTTTCCATAAATATGGGTACCATTATATAATGTTCATTCATCTCCTTCAGCTGGATAGCTACCCAAAACTAGTTTAAGGTCATTCAGAATAGTTGTTAAATAAATGTAAAAACAAGATTGGCTAAGGAAGTACATAAATAAACATATTGATAAAATAATTAACTCTTGATTTAAACATAATAGTAGGCTATTATTATATTTTTTTAAAAGTCAAGATGTTTTCCATTATATTATCGAATAATATTAAACTGAAGAAACCATAATATTGTCCTTTGAATGATCAAAGACTGGATTTGATTATTCTGGGATATTCAAATAAGCTACAACACTATGATACAGAAAATAGAAACTTGCAAATCTGTTGGAAGTTTCCAAGCAATGAAACAAATTCTCCTTCTGGTCTATGGAGAGGTCAGCTTTTATCAAGATACAGTCATGCCACAGATTCTTCATGTTCTGCAGATGACTCCCTTCTTTAGCAAGAATGTGGAATGGTTTTAATTAGAACTGTGGGGGAAATGTTTCAAATTTAATGAGTGTTCTCAATATAATAAGTTTTAATCCACAACCACACTTACTAAAAGAGGTAAGCAAAACAAAATTCCCTACTCATTATTCAAAACTTTGGAAGTGAATCCAAATGTCTCCTAACTTCATCCTCACAACCCTGTGAGATAGATCAAGCTTAAAGGGACTGGTCCAAGGTCACCCAGTAAATAGCTGAAGCTCACACCACTGTGAACACAACTGATCTTATCTAGTTTGCTTGTGTGTGAGCTTTTGGTTTTGGCCGTGTGCTTCCCTGGACCACGTGGCCTAAAGTGGTGAGACCTCTGCTGAATCACTTGCTTGAGGACAGCACTAGCAGTCACTAGCCCTACATAACCTCTGCCTCAGTCTTTGGAGCTCAGTCTCTGAGGAAAGAGCAGAAGGTGAGCTGTATTTTGGGGATCATCCTTGACTCTTTGGCTGTGGTGGTTTTGAAAGTTTGTGGGGGGTCTTTTGTCTGTTTTTGGCCATGTGCTCTCCCTGGGCACATGGTCTAAGGGGGTGAGGATTATACTGAGTCATTTGTAGCAAGTGCAAACTGCTGCCTCTCTTGGAAGAAAAAGTTCCACACACTGCAACTATATGTTCAACGCATCAGAGAATACAAGGATATGCTGGTTAGGGAGAGCCAAAAGAGGGCTGTAATGCTGAGGGACCACCCTGGAGGACAGTCACCATCAGGAGCAGACCATGCAAAAGGGATTTGGAACCACTCCAACTAAGGTCCTGTCTGCTTGGAGTATCCTGGCTCTGAAGCTGCCCTGACCCTCTCCTTTTGCCAAAGCTTTCCATTCTGATGCCAGCTGGCTGATCACATGCACATACCACTTATCCACCTAAGACATCTGCCACTACCATGTGTCACTTCTCTCTAAGGTTAGAATGAGTTGCCCAGCCTCAATCGCATGGTTGGATGCCTCATTCTGACCTCAGAGTCAGTGACTCGTAGCAGCAGTAGATGCACCAGGCAGTTGAGCAGGATACATCTCAAACAGCCACTCAAGGATACGACTGGTAGCTGCACTGTCCGAGACCCATCCCTTTTCATTGATGGGGGAAACCTTCAAAGCACACAAGTCCCAAGGAGTGAAACGTTGCTCCTGGGGCAGTTGTGTGATTGCTATTCTGGATAATCTTTAGTACCTTCTGTTGGGTTTTTCTTCTTCTTCTTCTGGCTTTTCTTTCTTTCTTTTGATTTCAATCATGGTAGCAGAGCACCCGTCACTAGTCCCAGTTTCTGCCAACCTAGAAGTTCAAAAGCATGCAAGTATAATTGCCCCTTTGTTTTCACGGACTTCAAGTCCATGTCCCTCACCTATTCACAGGGGCAAATGGAGAGGATTAAAATGGGAGGCGTGCCACCATTCAAGCCGATGGGGCTTGAATATTGGCATTTTTCCATTTTTGCGGGGCATGGGTGGGTCCAGAACGGATTCCCCGTGAAAACGGAGGGGCAACTGTAGATAAATAGGTACTACTTTGGTGGGCAGGTGACAGCATTCGGTGCAGTCATGCTGACCACATGACAATGGAGTTGTCTTTGACAACACTGGCTATTTAGCTTAGTAACAGAGATGAACAGTGCCTCCTATAGTCAGAGATGACTTGACAACCTTGTCAAATGAGAAACTTTTACCTTTAGCAGAGCTTCAGAATTGTACAGAAAAAGGGGGGATTAAATTTTAAAAAAAATAAAGGCATGCTGGAAAAGGCATAAGGCAAGGAGGCAGGGTTAAGGGAGACTCAAGAAATGAGCACGATGGGGAAGTAGTCCAGTCACACAATTGAGAAGAGGTGTGATGATGACTACCTTGAGAACAGTATGTTCCCATGTTATTTTAGTATTGTAATTGTTGTGAGAACGGGGCTTGTGCAGGAGAGTCCTAAATCCCAAGGAATCCTAAGATTGGCCATTGAGGAGGGGGAAGGGGGCAGAATCGTCCTCTTCTCAATAGGTTCAGGCATATGTGAGCTGATACAGCCTCATAGCTTGTATGTTTTGTCCTCATTAATAACTTTTGCCATCATGAACTCAATCCAAAGTGGCTTGACCACACATACCCCAGTTTGCATATGTGAAATGCTTAAGGACAAATAATAAACATAGTCTCCTTTCCTTTCCTTTTACCCCACTTTACAGAATGAATGTTTTAATAAGCATTTTGAGGGATAGGAGTAGGTACAGTTTCAGTTATTTTTATTTACTGGGTTAGTCAGTTTTCAGCCTTGCGATTTTATTTCATCAGATGTATGTCCCCCCCCCCCCCCCATTTAATTGTGTCTCTTGATCCTGACTGCTGCCTCTTGGACAAGGATTTGCCTTCACAATGCAAGTTCCCAGTGGAGTGCCAAAAACACTCAGCTTGCTATTTGAAATGTATCCCTTAGGTACTGTTTGAGTGTTGCTGAGAAATGTGTAGTTGGCAGGCCGGCAGATTTTTGAAGCAGTAAAATTGAATTTGGCAAAGGGTGAAGCTGTTCATATTGCTTCCAGGTGAACTTTAGTTTCAGCATCATTTAACCCTGTGGTATTTAATGGCAGTTGTCAAAACAACATTGCCAATTTAAAATATGTCTCTTTTGGACTAAATAATTTTTTTCAATACACATATTAGCTGTGCTGCAAAGAATAATCTTTTCTCTTTGGTATGACTGTAATTTAGTATACTTATTGTGTTCTCTTCCTGACATTCAGGAGGTTAATACTGATCCCCATCCTCTGACATTATTGTTCTTAGGCAAATCTCTGTATTATTTTCCTGGTTAAATTATTAATTTGATTTGCCGTCATTACACAGCAAAATTTACCTGGTCAGTTGTGTTTTTTTTTTTAAATACTTCCAAAATGCAGCATTAAAGAAGATGCTCATGTTTCCCAGAATCTCCTTTCCTTCATTGCTACTTTGGAAACTCTTGTCCTCTTCTACTGGGTTGTTGTTGTTATTATTATGATTGTGGTTATGTTTATGATTTTCATTACTGTATGCTATTTTATTTTGGCTTGAATTACTAACCACCTCATACCCTCCAACATTTCACAAATTGTGTAGCCAAACAACATTAGATGTGTGGCCATGAAACAAGAGGGCAAATGTTATCAATGAGGAAAATTTGTTTTATGCAGGGAAACCCTGAAATTTCGGAAAGCTTGAAAAATGGGGGGGGGGGGGGGGAATAAAAAAATAAATAAACCCAAGGCCTTTGCAGACTGCCAGAAATAGTGCACATTAAATTGAGGCACTGCTCTGGCTCAGGGCTAAGGAATCATGGGAACTGTAATTTATTGTAGCACCAGAGCTCTCTGACAGAGAAGGCTCAGTGTCTCAGAAAAAAATACAATTCCCATCACTCCCTAGCACTGAGCCAGGGCAGTGCCTCAATTTAATGTGCACTATTTCTGGCAGTCTGCAAAGGCCCCCAGATGAATCCACTAAGGACCACAAGGTTTTGTCTTCTCCTCTCCCTCCTGCTGAGCTAATTGAATGCAAACTGCTTTTGAACTTTGAACTCAATTTGCAGCAATTGAAGTAAGCTTAGAACAAAGGAGGAAAGAGAGAGAAAAGAGAAACTCTGACATTTTAAAAGCAGCTGAGTAAGTGGGACAATGGAGACAACAACAATGGGATTGTCCCAACCAAATCAGAACAGTTGGAGTGTGTGCCACCTTGAAACATTAAATTCATTTTTATTTCATTACCCCAACATACTCCTCCAACAGCATAGATACATATAATATTTTGACAGCAAAAGATGCCATGAATGCCAAAATCCTGCAACTGTCCCAATTGGGCAGGGACAGTAAATCTTTTGTCATTCCACTTTTCAATTGCTTTCAAAATGTCTTGGTTTCTCTCTCTCCTCCTCCCGTTTTCCCCCTTTCTTCTTGGCTAACTTCAGTTGCTGCAGAGCGAGTTCAAAGTGCAAAAGTAGTTTGCACTCAGTTAACTCAGGGGGGTTGCAGACTGCCAGAAATAGTGTGAATTCAGTCCACTTTTAGGGTTAGGGTTAGAGTTAGGGAACCATGGGAACTGTATTTTATTGTGGCATCAGAGTTGTCTGACAGAGAAGGCTCAATGTCTCAGAAAAATAACAGTTCCCATGATTCCCTAGCACTAACCCTAACCCTAACCCTCAGGATATGGAGTGGAGGACAGGATATGGAGTGGAGACTGCCATGGTTGCTCTGACCGATGACCTCCGCCTGAGTATCGACAGGGGTAGTGTGACCTTGTTGGTGCTCTTGGATCTCTCAGCGGCCTTTGACACTATAGATCATGCCATCCTCTTAGATCGCCTGAGGGAGTTAGGAATTGGAGGCACTGCCTTGCAGTGGTTCCGTTCCTTTCTCTCGGGCAGATCTCAGAGGGTGAGGCTCGGAGACAGTTGCTCATCCAAAATAGAGCTTAATTGTGGCGTCCCCCAGGGCGCCATCCTGTCTCCGATGTTATTTAACATTTATATGAAGCCGCTTGGTGAGATCATTCGGAGGCATGGAGCTCGGTGTCTTCAGTACGCTGATGACACCCAGATATACCTCTCCATGACCAGATCATCGTCTCAGACTTCAGATGGCGTCTCTCCTCTCAATGACTGTCTTAGAGCGGTAATGGGTTGGATGAGGAAAAACAGATTGAAGTTGAATCCAGATAAAACGGAGGTACTCACAGTGACAGGCCCGAAACCAGATTTGGGAATACAGTCTCCAGTCCTGGATGGAGTCACACTCTCCTCTAAGGACTGTGTTCGCAGTCTGGGGGTTCTCCTTGACTCATCGCTTCACATGACTAGTCAGGTGAATGCGGTGGTCAGGAGCGCCTGCTATCAGCTTCGGCTGATACGCCAGCTGCGCCCTTATCTGGATAGAAGGGATCTGGAAACTGTGGTACATGCCCTGGTAACCTCACGTCTGGATTTCTGCAATGCACTCTACATGGGGCTACCCTTGTGCCTAACCCGGAAACTTCAATTGGTACAGAACATGGCAGCCAGGCTGGTTACTGGGACATCTAGGAGGGAGCATATAACACCTGTACTCAAATCCCTCCATTGGCTGCCAATTAGTTTCCGGGCACAGTACAAGGTGTTGGTTTTGACCTTTAAAGCCCTACATGGCTTGGGTCCATCTTATCTACGGGACCGCCTCTCCCCATATGATCCCCCCCGTGCCCTGCGGTCCTCTGGGAGGAATCTGCTACAGCCAATAAAAACTAGGCTGTCCCAGACCTCCCAGAGGACCTTCTCCGCAACCGCTCCCAGACTTTGGAATGGCCTGCCGGATGAGATCCGTCTTATTACCACTCTTACTGCTTTCAATAAAGCAGTAAAGACGGATCTCTTTCGGCAGGCCTTCCCGGAATAACGGTCGGCCCACGGTTGGGCCCCACAATCTGACTCCCTGGGTTAGAATTTGTTAATCTATTTTAATTTGTTTTAATGTTGTATTTTTAATTTAATATATGGTTTAATCTTATTTTAAGGGGATGGGGGGGAGGGGTTGTGGGAAGGGGAAGGGAATGTTTTAATTATGCTCTGTTTTAACCTTGTTGTTCCCCGCCCCGATTGCTCTGCAGAGGGGCGGGTTATAAATAAAAATTATTATTATTATTATTAAAAGTGGACTGAATTCACACTATTTCTGGCAGTCTGCAACCGCAGAGAACAGAAAGGGGCAGTATCTTGCTCTTCTCAGTAAATTCAGGCAAAAGCAAACTGTTGCAGCCGCTTCCTCATTAATAATTTTTACTATCTTGACCACACTTTGTTGTTGCATGGCCACACTTGCCCTGGGGCCCATTCCTACTATGATTTAAACCGATTTGTTCATCAGTTTATATGTGATTTGTTCACACTGGAAACGATTTCAGATCTGACTGCATTTGGTCTGAATCATGGAGAATCAAGATGAAGCAAGGTAAATGCAAAAGAGTCACATTTTTTGAAGACAGATCTTTTGGTGGTTCTTTTGAAAAGAATAATTTTACAAGTGTATTCAACAAATGTGAACGATGTTCGGATCTCAACTGCATCACACTGGAGGGGAGGGCTATATGGCAAAGGGATGTCACCCATCCTGCCCCAGGTTTTGGGAAATCCACCATTCCCTCCCTCCCCCCCCCCCCATGCTGCCTCGGTGCTGTCTTTTAGACTACCGTGGGGGCTTTCAATTTTAGATTTTAAACACTGCCAAGTGGTCCCTGTAAATCTCACTGGTCCTGATCCACTTTTTTTTGCATTTTTCCCTGGTTGTGCAAGAATATTTTCAAGAGGTAGGACAACTCTAGGGGTGCTTTCCTTGAGGGGGGGGGGGTAGCGTGGTTTTTTTAAAAATTAAATGATGGATTTTGTGATCATTCACATTTCTATGGGTTCTCTAGAGTGAATAATGGGTCTCCTGGTTGCATCAGTAGATGTGTATCATATGACTGGTATTTTTTTAAAAAAGCTGGAATGGACCATCTGTGTAGAATGAAAGGACCCTAACATACAGTCCAAACTGGCTTTAATATTCCCTGTACTGACATGCAGATTACCTTACTTGTGGTTTTCCCCACCTTGTCCTTGCAGTTTTCCAAGCCACAGGTGCTAACAGGGAGTTACATTAATCCTTCAGCTCATGTCACAGTCTATACATACAATATACAGACTGATTGTTACAGTTTTTCACAGTTCTGTTTCTTGGAAAAATTCCAGAAGTGATATGCAACTGTATATTTCTAAAACTAATTTTTCCCCACTGAAGTCAAGAACACACATAAAACAATTTTCTTTTTTCCAAATACAAACAAATCAAAATACAGGCTTTATAGCTGCTGCAGATAAGATTTATTTAGCTTCTGAAAACAGCACAGTCTTGCTCATTTCTGGAACAAGTAGTAAATGTGATTTATACTGAAAAATCAAAGAAAATTCCTTATATTTCCTATCTCATAAACTTGCTAATCATTCTAGAGATAGTATCGTTAAAGTGCACACTTTTACATTGTAGATTTAAAGCTTTCTGTCACCATCAAGCAGACTTGGAAAACCATTTGAAAGTTCCTATAATAAATAATATTGAAATATGCTCAGAATGCATGCCTTATTTAATTTTTCCCATTCTTTTCTTTTCATTGGGGAACAGAGGGTTTTATTTTTAAAGAAATTATAAACAGTCATAAAACTCTGCTTGCATGAAATAGTTACATAAGAGATATTCCAGAGAGAGTAGGCTTTGATAAATATGTAAAATGTTAATTGCTTATAGCTTGCATTTGCTTCCATTCCACTTAGGGAATTTCAACAGAAATATTCTTGATCTAAAGCAAGTCAGTTGAGAAAAAAAGTTATAAAAGGTATTCTCCCTTACCCAGAAATCCAAATGAGCAATGGTGCTTTATGGATTCTCCTCTGATAATATATGTGTATGTCGGAGCCAATGTGGTGTAGTGGTTTGAGCACTGGACTATGAATGGAGACCAGGGTTTGATTCCCACTTGGCTATGAAACCCACTGGGTGACCTTGGGCAAGTCATGTGCTCTCAACCTTAGGGAATGGCAACGACAAACCCCCTCTGACGAAATCTTGCCAAGAAAACCCCATGATAGGTTTGCCATAAGTCAGAAATGATTTACAGGCACACAATACAAGAGAGAGAGATCTTCCAACATAGCACAGATCAAAAGTGGGACATGTGGCCAAGCAATATTGGATTGTGGTCAAGATGGCGAAAGGTATTCATAAAGAAGAATACACAAGCTAGGGCAGGCTGCAGCAGTTTGCTTTTGCATGGGCCTACTGCAGTGACATCACTGGGGGACGTGGGGGGGGGCAAACTGCACTGGGTAACACCTGAGAGGATTTGCCTTTTTCAATCTTCCATCCACAGTACTGTTGCCAGCATCCACTCTTTCTCTGCTGCCTTGGTTCTCTTCACCGAAGGAAATAAGACAGCAGAGAAAGAGGAGAGTGTGAGCAAGCTCATGCACACATCCCCCCTTCCCTGTTGGTTTGGCTAACTCACCCAGACTAGCTAGCCAAAGCAATTGGAAAGGAGGGTAAGCATGCACCTCCCTCCTTCCCTGTTGGTTTGGCTAGCTCACTCAAGCAAACTAGCCAAAGCAATGGGAAAGGAAGGTGAGCATGCGTTGGCTAGCTCAAAGCAACAGGGAAGGATCGAAGTGCATGCTCACCTTCCTTTCCCATTGCTTTGGCTAGCTCACCCAAGCAAATTAGCCAAAGCAATGGGATAGGAAGGTGAGCATGCATCTCCTCCCCCTTCCCTGTGGCTTTGGCTAGTTCTGTGGCTGGTCTCCCTAGGTAACCGAAGGGGCAGGCCGCCACCTCCCACCCCCACCCCCACCCCAGCACCTGCACCAGATGACACCAATAGCAATATAGTAATAACAAATACATTTTTATACCACTTATCAAGGACCTAGCACTCCCTAAGCAGTTTACAATATGTAAGCCAATTGCCCTCAACAAGCTGGATACTCATTTTACCAACCTACGAAATGATGGAGGGCTGAGCAGACCCTGGAGCCCTGCCTGGGATTGAACTCACAACCTTGTGGCTGTGAGTGGCTGCAGTACCAGCTTTTAACCGCTGTGCCACCAAGACACCAATGACAGCAAAACCTCTGGCCTACCAAGATGGGCAAGATTCTGCCCTCCCTCCATTCCTCTCTCTGCTAAGTTAATCGAGTCCTTACTATTCTGATACACCAAACTCAGTTTGCAAACATTTGAGATAAAGTGAGGAAAAAGAGGGAATGGGAGGAGAGGAGAGAAATTGGAATATTTTAAAAGCAACTGGAAAGGCAGGATGACAGAGGATTGATCAAGACTGTCCCTGGGCTAGTCTATACTTAAGTGTGTTATGTGAATTGCTGTGGATTTTCACACCTCAATACTTAACTGTCTTAACTTTCCTGTGCAAATTTGCATCTATTCACCCTCCCTCTGCTGAAAATGCACAGGCAGAGGAATCCATACAAAGCTAATGGATGGCTATGCATTAGATAATATACATCCTCACAGATCTTCACAGATCCACCAGTAAATAGCACAAATCCTTTTTCAGCTGAGTTTATGGAGTTCCCCACCCCGCAAAAAGCCCTAATTCCTCTGAATTGTGTGTGGCTGGATTGCAGTCCATTTGAATAGAATGAGACCTATTTATATCATGTAGACAAGCTCCCTGTCAAATTGGAGGAGTTGGAGGGTATGTTGTAAGTGCAACTGCAAGGGCACACACATACTCACTCCCTTCTCTAATAAAAGAGAAGCAACTTGTTCACAAAACCAAGAGACAGGCATGTATCTAGTTCTCTGTTTTTCTTCCAAAAGACTCAACAATGGAAAAATGATCTGGAATTAGAAAACAGTCATGGAAATAATAAAACTGCAACAGTTGCACAGGAGCACTAAACTAACTAAAGCCTCATCTCCTTATTTACAGAAGAATCCCTGTTGCAATCTATCAGAATCACATTACTAGACTGAATAATTTCCAGCTTCTTCCCCTTTAGTACTCCAAAGAGGAAAATTAATTGAAGGAAAATAAGGGAGGAAGGGATTCCAACAAAGATGTTGGGAATTTGAAATCCAAACATAGGGAATAATAAAAGCCCCACGAGGCTCTAAATGTATGTACACACAAAGCCTGTATGTCACTACATGTTCATATTTATAGTACTACAGCTGACACACAATCATTTTTTTTGCTTTTCGTTAATGGGACTTTATTGGGGTAGATTCTCTCTAGATGCTAAGGAGCTTATCACACCTTGTCATTATGCAGGGACATACAATTCAAAAACTTCTGCAGCTGTACTCGCAATGATAGCTGATTTGTTGACAGTGTATATCAAACCCTTACCACACTAACACTATAATAGTGTGATTTGCCCATTTTTATCTGCCATTATCACCACCACATTTGCCCCACCTTTTGCTTTGTGATTGGTTTAACTAAAAACACCACTTTTTAAAACCTTCCTTGAAGGCTTTTTATGATATTTGTATCAAATATTTTTGAAAACAAATAAAACCTAGTGACACCTCTGGAGCAGGGACATGTATGAGATGTGTGTGTATAAATATGGGGATTCACTAGAAGACTTCTGGTCCAAGCATTTCAAATAAAAGAGACTCAACCTGTACACTGATTTTCCTGGGACAGGAGAACCTCCTTATGGGTGGAGGGAAGGAGGAATAGCAGAACACCTGGGATTTTTCTTAGGATATATGTATGTCTCAAAAGGAGAAGATTGTGGAGGAGGAGGAGGAGGAGGAGGAAGAAGAAGAAGAAGAAGAAGAAGAAGAAGAAGAAGAAGAAGAAGAAGAAGAAGATTAATATGTTGCCAAAGCCAGGCAATAGGAAATGGATAAGTTAGGAATGCTTGTGTGAAAATGTGCATATGGAGTCCACAAAGAATTTTAGCAGCCTTCATAAAGCAAATGAATGGGAAATAGTTCTCTCAGCTTTACAAGAAAACAGTAGCAAAGGCTTGACCAGGATATAAGGAGATAATGAAAGTTGCATTGAGGTATTTAAAGACATGACATTGCAGAAATTCTGAGCACATTTACTTGAAGGTTATATATTTTCTACTGTAGTGATGCATCACAGGCAGATTATCATTGAGATGAGAAAGGAACAGGAAGGGAAGACCAAAATAAGCAAAGTGTTGTGATTGCTTCTTAGAAGGAAAGTTAAAAGAATCAGGTGAAGGAAGGAGTCAATTTTTTAAAGAGTACTTAGGGCCGATGCAGACGGCCCGTTTGGGGTGGCAGACAGCCATCCCGGGGAGTGGTGGATTGGGGCCGTGGCAACCCCATGCCGCAGCCCGATCCTTCCTTTTGCTGCCCTAAGAGCCGGCATCGCAGCTCTTTCGTGCCCTTTTAGCACAGTGTGTCTGCACACTGAGCCGGAAGGGCATCCTGACACTTCACACTGTGCGTACGGCTGCGCAGCATCACGACAGCATCAGGCTGCAGTTGGGGCAACCAGCATGCAGCTACCCCATCCCAACACTACCCCCAGGCTGGCCCTTTAGGCCAGTCTACAATGGCCCTTAGTGTGGAGTGGTGTATTGAGTGCTTGACTATGATTCTAGGGAGCATGGAAACCTACTGGATGACCTTGGACAAGTCACACACTCTCAGCCTCAAAGAATGGCAGTGTCAATCCCCTCTGAACAAGAAAACCTTCTGAGTTAGAAACTACCTGAAGGCACATAACAACAGACTCATAGAGATGTATGCAATTATAGATGATGTGGTTAGTAGGTACACAGGATTGCAGTCTATTGGAGTATTCACAGACTCTGGTTCTTAAACAGTGAGCAGTGGATTGTTATGTATAGCCCTATTCAGATTTTGGAAAGGTTGAATGGTGAACCTATTGATTGTGGATCATGTCAAACATGAACAAGGTCTTGTGCAATACTGAATGAGTTGGATAGATCAGTTGTGCAAAAATTGGCCTTTGGCAAAGGGACGTGAGCTACTATTATTATCCAAGGCTTAGAAATGTTAGTTTTTGGAACTACAGCTCTCCAAATCCCAAATTTGAATGGCCAGTAGCCCTGCTGCCTGACAGATTTTGAGAAGTGTAGTTTAAACTGTAGTATTTTTCAGCTCTGGATTCATGCTAGAAGATGCAGCTCATGATGCAAGGATAAGAAATGTTGTACATACTGAAGAATGCTGTAGATACATTTTATCTGCTAAATGGTGATTAAAGGCATAGGAGTTTTGCCCTTCTTTGAACCATCTGGTCAGGAATAAAAAGAAGTTGCCCCAGTTCACATGAAATCTTTGAGAAGACACTCTACTACATATAAGGTGTAGTCTTGCCCTTAAGATCACTTCCATACGATAACTCTCAGCATTCAGGCATCAGATGGAAGGACTTTCATATCAGAGAGCGGTGTTTCTAGAAAGATTTAATGTATTTCTAGAAATTAAGCACCTATTGCATTTCTTTAGCAAGCTTTCATGACCGAATTCTCTCTCAGAGTCCTATCAATTCTACAGAAGATTCAGGGCAGTGGAAAAGTTCACATCCTACTTTCTCTGACAGATCTAGGACACAGCAGCTTGTTCTGGGAGTCATGGATTTCATGTTTCCTCTTCTTAATATGTTTTTCTCCCATATACATAATTAATTCAACAAGTCCAATATTTACCGAGAAGGGAACTTTTCATTTTTAGAGCATGCACATTCTTACCAAAATGAAGAATTATTATTTCCCCTATTTTGGCTAAACTATTTTTAATCTGAATTTTGTTTACATCACACTTTGTTTATATCAGAGGAAAATTATTATTTGTACACATCACACATGTAGTTGACTGATTACAATAATAAAGAAGGGAAGTAAACAGAAAGTCACAGGAACCAAAAAATATTTTCTAGCCTCTTTCATTTGTTCACAGTTGTGTGACTCTTGGCTCCTCAGATTACTTTGTTCTTAACATCATTAATCAATGATGAGAGATGCCAAGAACCAGTACACTGAAATCCAGCAAGCTATTGAAGTACATTTTTTAACCTTCTATGGACAGCAAACTATCACATCTAGTTCTTCAGAAAATTAAACAAAAGCCATTAGAAATGACTCATGATGACAACTTTCATTTTAATTGTCTACTTTCTGGTCAGGTTAATGTCATATTAACCCCATCGTGTGTGAAAAACTACCACTTTTGTGGATTTTTCCCGGTTTTTAAATCCCATTTCTGCACAGGATTTTTGCAGTTTGCGATAAATTCCATAGACACATTAAAGCTTTCAGAAGGAATAGGCAGAAGACTTTTTAACTGATCATCAAAAGGGAAGTCTACCAGTTTGCTTGCATCCTTGCAGAATTCCAAAAGAGACCCAGATGTTCATCCAGAAAACAACTTGTTCCCACCAGTTTCCTGTACCAAAACATGAGATATTTCCTCAAAAGGGGAGAACCCTATTGCCAGACCTAGTAAAGCAAAAAAAAAAAAAAGCAGCTTCATTTATATACCGCTTCATACTGTGCTATGCAGTGTCTAAGCGGTTTACAACTGTAAGCTCATTGCCCCCCAACTTAGGTTTAATGGGAATTAGTGGAAATGAATAAACTTCTTGATATCACCCAGGCAAGAAGACCCAAACTTTATTCTGAAACCATTGCATACCCTGGTCCTGATTTTTCTAAATCACTTGCAGAAGTAAAGATAGCAAGTGGGCCAAAAGTTTGAAAGTCCAAACTTGAAGCTGAAATCTAAGGCCTCCTGTCTCTGAATTTTGTCCAGGAGGAGGAAACTAGAACCAGGGCATATCCTAATCACTTGGAGGCTGCTCAGGGATGGGATAGAACCACAGTGGCAATTATTAAACTGTTTTGCTGGTGCTGACCCACTGTTGATGCAACAAGTAATCTACCTCAGCTTTCTCTAATGTATTTGGATAGCTGTCTTGCTCTTAAGGAAATCTTATTCCCTAGATCTACTTGGAAAAAATTTCCTATCTCCCCTGCAGACAACTGGGATTTTGGTCTGTTCATTGCCTGTTAATCTTTATCACAGATCTTGTCAATCTGGAGACTAGCAGAGGCATTGCAGATTTTTGAGCCCAGCACATAATGTACACTGAGAAGACATGGCTAGCCTTATTGCAAAATTTCTGTCTGTTTCAGTATAATGATAATAATAGTAATAATAATAATAATAAAAACTATATAAAATTTTATTTCTTACCTGCCTGTCCCCAAGGCTCGAGGTGGGGTACAACATAGATTAAAACACAAAATCATTTAAATACTTAAAAAAAAACACTGTTAAAATTGTTAAAATACATAAACACAAGACACATTAAAATTATCCAACATGAATTAAAATATCCTGATTTAAAATTCATAGTTTTAAAATTAGTAGGTAGGCCTGCTGGAAGAGATAGGTCTTTAATACTCTTTTAAATTCAGACAGCATCTTTAGCTGTCGAATCTCTCCTGGCAGGTCATTCCATAGTTTAGGGGGAGCCAAAGAAAAGTCTTCTGGGTATATAATTCTGGTCAGGTGAAGTAGATCTCTCCCAGAGGAATTGAGTATATGGGGTGCATTATATGGAAAGAGGCAATCCCATAGGTATTGTGGACCCAAACCATGTAGAGCTTTAAAGGTAATAACCAAAACTTTGAACTTTGCCCAGAAATTAGGGATATTCCCACACATGGCTTTTAAACTGTGATTACACCAGGAAAGAATAACTAGCCAAGAAGGACAAGGATCAAGAAAACAAGTTATCTACTGTTGGGAATCAAGTCTATTTTGGGGGAATTTATAATTAGCTCAAATATGCGAGAGTGAAGCTCCCAACTCCACTTCATGAGATCTAACCAGGTGTATACCAGAGTCCTAAGAAATCTGGCAGGAGATGACGCTGAGAAGGACCAGAATTAAAGTCTAAAATATTTATTAACACAATAAGCAAACATCCAAATAAGGCACCCACACATACACTAGAAGGATAAGCGGGAGAGAGTGGGGAGAGCAGAGAGGGAGACCAGGGTGTGAGGGATATACTTACACCCGAGAGACTCCTCCGGACTTCTGGCAGCGAATGTGGATGAATCCAGTGGAAGGGCACAACCGGCAAGAGGGGGGTCGCGGGAACTATCTCAGAGCACAGACTGACAGAGGTTCAGCATGCACTTCCAAGGTAGCACATGGACTGCCAAAATCCAGGGGGGTTCATCGGGAATTTCTGCCTCCTAGCTATGAGCCTAACAATGGAGGAGAAAGGCTTTGACGAGCTTATCTTTGTGTATCTAAGTATGAGCATAGCCTAAACAATGCATTTGGTTTCAAAACTATCAAGGAAGGGAAGCTAGTGAAAAGGGTGCAGTCAAGTCTGATCACTGCCCCATTAAGTGTGAGACATAAGACAAATAAACACCATTGTGTATCTTTTCCTGTATAATGGGATATTCCCATGGGCAACTCCTAAACCTGCCTGTCCAGGAAATCTCTAGTGGTCTTGAGCAACTTCAGCAATTCCAACATGACCTTACATTTAGGGGATTATGGCTGCCATCTCCCAAGGGTCAGGCTGGGGTCATAGGGAACTCCACATGCTTCTAAAATGCCAGGAAAAATGGAGGACATCTGCTAACACTACCCTACTTGCTAAAGCAGCATGTTCACATCATCAGTACTCACCAAGTAATAGTGATCCATGTAATATTGCTCACAGATTCGTTGGACATCCAATTATCAACTTCCGCTTCAGTTATGGCATCTAGGTCAGCTCTTATGTGAGAGATTTTATCCATGAAATGGTCATTAAAAGCATCACAGCAAGCTACAGAAAGTTCTAAGATTGGGTTCAGGGGAGAGGGTACCTGAGTTAGACCTCTCAGCACCCTGAATAGCTCAGCTGGATGTAAATTCACAGATACAGTGCGTGCAGAGACTACTTTCTTTGCTGTGCATTTGTTGTGGTATGCCCAATTATTACATGAAGAATCTGAGGTACTCCTCCTGTATTTATATATCAACTTTATTATTGTTGTTGTTGTTGCCTCATCTCTATATACAGACCATTGTATTGTAGGATATGGAAACACATTATCTTTCCAAGGAACCCATCTGTGTATGCTCTAGGAGCCCATTTCATTGAGGAGCAAGTCATATTACATTAAACATTCTGATGCAATATTTGCTTGCCTTTCAAGGCATAAGAATCATTCATCTTGTCTGGGATATCCAAAAGGGGAATTAGTATTATGTCAGTGGTTCCTAACTATATTATACCTAAGAAACCTGCCAATAAATATTCATTTTTCTTAAAGATGTCTGCCAAAAGTGCAAAACAGATCAGGAATTTGGCATTAACCTAACACAGAGGTATCCAAAAAGAGACCTCTAAAGAGAGGATTTTCTGCCAGTTGAAGGCCAGTTAGAAGCAGGATAGACCTGCTATCATCAACTTAGACATGAAAAATAAATTATGCAGAAAGCACTCAGATTGAAAACAAATGGAAATACAAATTACTGTATATACTTGACTATAAATCAACCTCATGTATAAGTTGAGGGCAGGTTTTGGGGCCAAAATTATGGATTTTGATATAACTTATGGATAAGTCGAGGATAAAACTTAGGGGCATGTAGCAAAGGATGTGAAAAACTAAAGGCCTTTGCAAACTGCCAGAAATAGTGCAAACTGAGTCCACTTTTAAGGGTCAGGGCTAGTGCTAGGGAATCATGGGAATTGGGTTTTTTTATGAGACATTGAGCCTTCTCTGTCAGAGAGCTCTGGTGCCACAATAAAATATAGTTCCCATGATTCCCTAACCCTAACCCTAACCCTTAAAGTGGATTCAATTTGCACTATTTCTAGCAGTCTGCAAAGACCCTAAGTTTACTGTCTTCATACAGAAATATCTTATTCAGATCCTTCTTAGCCTCATTCCTCTCAGCAATCCTTTGAGGGGAAGCACCAAAGAGGTGCCATTACTGCCATTTTCCAGCCCAAGCATTCAAAAGGGCCAGAAGTGGCACTGTCGCAGAGAGAATAGAGGGGGTTGCTGTTTCTTTTGGGCACTTCTGGAATGGACTAAGCTCTTACCTTTTGCCACTCAGAAAAGGGGAAGAGTTAAAATACACTACTTACACTGATATGTCGACACAGCTTTTTGGGGTCAATGTTTTTACTAAAATTTCTAGACCTATACATGAGTATATAAATACAGTAATAAAAGCCTAAAGTTTCTGCACTAGGGGGCTAGGCACTCTGTAATTTGTGGTTGTGTGTCTTCAAGCCATTTCCAACTTATGGCAAACCTAAGGTGACCCCTATTACGGGGTTTTTCTGAACAAGATTTGTTCAGAGGGGCTTTGCCTTTGTCTGCCTCTGAAGCTGAGAGAATGTGACTTGCCAAAAATCACCCAGTGGGTTTACATGGTTGAGCGAGGATTTGAACCTTGGGCTCCACAGTCATAGTCCAATGCTGGCTCCTAATGAAAATGTATTTGACAACAAATAGCTGCCCAATGAAGGCAGCAGAAAAAGAGAGAGACCACATGCCAGATGAATGGACTCAATCAGAGGTCCATGAGCCTGATCCTGGACTTGAAGGACCTCAGCAAAGCAGTGGAGTCTTGGAAATGTCTCATCCACAGGGTCACCATGAGTCGAGATCAATTCAAGGGTGGTTAATAACAAGAAGTCCAGTGGTATTGTGTTTTAAGTTTTGGACTACAACTGGAGACCAGGATTTGAGTCCCCCCTCAGCTATGGAAACCCACTGAGTGACCTTGGGCAAGTCACACTCTTTCAGCCTCAAAGGAAGGCAAAGATAACTCCCCTCTGAACACATTAGGGGGGATGTCTGCACTATGAACATTTACCAAATTTTTACCAGTTTAAGTGGTCCCTCCCCCCAAAAATTCTGAGTGATAACATAGGTCACAGAATGAGCATCCTGAGAATTCTCTGTTAGATGTTCCTAGCCCCCCACAGAACTACAGGATTTCCTGAAGTAAAAAAGGTAAAAGAATAACAACTAACTTCACACTACAGAAATAAACCAATTTGGAACCGGTTTATTTCTGTGATCTTCACACTCGCCCCGACTGTAATGGGTGTCATTTGTAGGGTTGGGGTATGAATAGCCCACTTAAACCAGTGTATTTGGCATTGGGTCCCTTAGTGGTTCTTTTTTTAACAGCCGCAATGATCCACATCTTCAGTAGTGTGACTACGCTACTGAATCGATTCGGATTGCGCTGTGCTGTTTCAGAAATGAAGGCGCCTCCATTTTAAATCAATACAGTGGCAAATGTGAACAGCAACAGGGTTAAAATGGCACAGACAGATTTGATCATGGTAAATGTAGTGGGAACACTGAACCAGTTCTGAATCGGCATGGAGATGCGAATCTCTTCATTCCAAAAAGTAAGCGTGAATAACCCTAGGTTTATGGATGTTGAGCTTTCTTTCTTTCTTTCTTTCTTTCTTTCTTTCTTTCTTTCTCTTTCTCCTCCACCTTTTTGGTAGAGGTACCTTTCAATTAACAAACACATTTATAAGAAATATACAAAAGAGTAAAATTATTTCTTTTAAAAAAGAGATTTCTTAAACTATTTGAACAAATAAGAGCCTAACTGTAAATGTAGCTTAGAAAATTAGCACTTCCCCAAAGCACCATTGAACAGGATTATTCAAATACTGGAATGTTCAGATTTGGTTTTACAAGCAGTGATCAACAATTAATTCACTCTGAGAGGTCAAATGTATTGTATTTCATTGGCTTGTTTGATGGGCAAGCTACAGACAGAGTTGCCCAGTGAAAGGAACAGCTTTTTAAAAACACACACACAAAAACCTGCAAAGCTCTGCATAAATCCTCTTTCCCTTTGAATGCTTACAGACCCATACAGCGTGCTTCATGCTGACTGCGTATGTCAACTTCTACTCCAAAAATATTAATCTCCCATTAGCCAGTATATTGTTAAGCCTTTGGGGAAATTCTTGTGAGTACCTTTGGCTGACAAAGCACTATTTTTACTTAGGATTCAATATTTTATGCCGCAGCATGTGAACCGAAGGTGTTTGACTCTATATAGTTATTTAGAATGCGGACTTTAATGGAAGTGGTTTAACACTATATAGAATGAAACTTCTTCCATGTTTTAAAATGTCTTAGAAGACCAGATATATTTGCTGTGATTGCGTTTTTAATCACCCTCATTATCTGGAGTCTTATCTTGTTTCTGGCTGCTGCCACACTGTGGAAATGAAGCAGTTTGATACCACTTTAACTTTCTAGTTTGGTGGGGCAGTAAAACTCTCTTACAGAGAAGGCTAAATATCTCACAAAATTACAAACCCCAGAATTCCACACCACCGAGTCTTGGCGGTAAAATGGTATCAACCCGCTTTATTTCTACAGTGTGGATACACCCTCAGAAAAGTAACAACAGCCTTTAAGAAATTCAAAATAAAGACAAAACATGCTGCCCCTTCACTTTTAGGATCACATCATACATTATGCTAGCTATGGAATAATTCACATATTTGCATGCATAGGATTGTACTCAGTGGTGACTCTGACTCAGTAACTTTGCATTTACTTGCATAAACTGGAGCACTTATTTTTAATCCTGAAATCCCTGTACATTTCCCCAAAACCTGTTTCAAATGGGGCCCCAGAGTGCTATAGATAAGGGAGGGAGTGGATTGGTAAAAGCAACAGAAGTGCTTCCTACAAAAACAAGGTAGCTATTGGATACAACTGTGGTGGACAACTTATTGCCTTCCTGTTGTTGTTGTTGTTGTTGTTGTTGTTGTTGTTGTTATTATTATTATTATTATTATTATATTTATTTACATTCTGCCTTTATCCCAGATTGAGACTCAAAGTAGCTGGTAACAATTAAAAAAGCAGTTAAAAAACCACAAAGTACAAAAAGTTTTTAAAAAACAAAGAATAAAGAATAAAACCAGATTAAAATATATATTAAAACATGCACCCACACACACCAGCACAGCAATTAGCAATATCCAGCGCATTGTGTAAGATGGACCTTATATCTCATTAAATGCCTGTTGGAATAGAAAAGTCTTTGCTTATCTGTGAAAAGTAAATAGAGATGGAGTCTAACCTCTCTGGGAAGGGAGTTCCAGAGCTGGGGGTAGCCACTCAAAAGGCCCTATTCCCACTAGATGTACCTGTGAGGGTGTTGGCACAGAGAGAAGGGCCTCTGCAGCAGGTCTCAGAGCATAGGCTGGTTTGTAAGGGAGAATAAGGTCCTTCAAACAACTTGAACTTGAGCTTTGTAGGGCTTTAATCAGCACTTGTTGGGCTGCTACCATCTGTATCAACTGATACATGTCCTTAGTCAGCATAGCCAATAGTAAGGAACGATAGGGTAGTGCAATTCAATAACATTGTTGTTAACTGCCGATCTCAACTCATGGTGACCCTATGGATGAGACATCTCCAAGATCCTCTGTCCTCCACTACTCTGCTTAATTCCTTCAACCCCTTAATACCCGTGACCTCCTTATTAGAGTCCATCCATCTGGCATGTGGCCTTCCTCTCTTCCTACTTCCCTCCACCTTTCCCAGGATTATTGGCTTTTCCAATGAGTTCTCCCTTCTCATGATGTGTCCGAAGTATGACGGCCTCAGTTTGGTCATCTTGGCTTCCAGGGAGGTTTCCAGCTTGATCTGCTATAGGACCCACTTGTTTGTCTGTCCATGGGATCCATATCTGAAATGCAATGATTTTCTTCCTATCATCTTTCCTTGCTGTCCAGCTCTCACATCCATATATGGGAATAGAGAATACAATGGCTTGTATGATTTTGACTTTTGTGCTGAGTTGTATATCTTTGCGTTTTAGAATCTTTTCTATTTCTTTCATAGCCACCCTCCCCATTTTTAGTCTTCTGATTTCCTGACTGCTGTCCCCATTTCTATCAATGTTTGATCCCAGGTATGGGGATTCTTTTACTATTTCTATTTCTTCATTGTCAATTTGAACTTGTGAAGGTCCTAGATGGTCACTATTTTTTATTTTCTTTATCTTCAATATTAAGCCTGCCCTTGCACTTTCTTCTTTGATCTTCCTTAGTAGGTGTTCCAGGTCTGTGAGGTTTTCTGCTAATATGATGATGTCATCTGCATATCTCAGATTGTTGATATTCCTTCCTCTTGTTTTCACTCCTCCTCCTTCTGTGTCCAAGCCTGCTTTCCTTACAATATGTTCTGTATCAAGTTGAACAGATAAGGTGAAAGGATGCAGCCTTGTCTGACTCCTTTGCCAATTCGGAACCATTCTGTTTCTCTGTGTTCTGTTCTGACAGTAGCCTCTTGTCTTGAGCACAGATTCCTCATCAGGACTATCAGATGTGTTGGCACTCCCATGTCTTTAAGGGCGTTCCATAGCCTTTCATGATATATACAGTCAAAGCTTTTGCTATAGTCTATAAAGCACATGCTGATTTTCTTTTGGAATTCCCTGGTGTGCTCCATTAGCCATCGTATAACATATATATCAATATATAGCATCAATAACATATAGAAGCCTACAAATTGAATTCCTCTGGGTACAATCCATATACTATAAATATTCTTCCCTATTAATGTCTTCTCAGGGTACTTGGGTACCTTGGGAAGCTACAAATCCTTGAAAGTGGTATGAAACTGATAGACATACCTAATAAGTGTAGCAGAGCAATGCTATTTTTCACTTACACCCCTCAGAGGATCTGGACATTTCCTAATCCCTGGTTGACACCAACGATACCTAGCAGAGGTCACCTATAAGAATATTCCACAGTGGGATACATTTTTGTGGGTGTGGAAGTGGTAACAGTTGAACTTTTAATCCTCCCCTCCCCTCCTCTCCCCTCCCCTATTGCTAATACTTGGATTATAAATCCAAAAAAGCAATTCAAGCTAGTACAGATAGTTACAGACCAATCTTACAAGCCGAGAAAGAATTCTATAAACAGTCAAGAGTTGTTTTTTAATATATATATATATATATATATATATATTGACAAAACTGATATGCTCAGCTCATTTTGAACTGAGAGGGAAAGAGTTTTTCTGTTGTTAGTAAAAAGCTATAAAAGGAGCTAACGCCAAAAGCCCAGGCTGTTGTTCTTGCTTTTTCAGATGTAATTAGTAATCAAACTAGATTATATTGTTTTGCATTTTTAGAAGAGGAGCTCCCTCAAGTGATGAAAGATGTCTGTTTGTCAGTGCATGTGTTTTTCCTCAACTACATATCTTGTATTTAGCATACTTTGTTTTATGGTTGGTCATCAGGAGGACTAGCTTAATTGGCAGGTTTGACTGCTAAGGAAACTAAGGAAAATCACATTGTGGGAAGGAAAAAGGATTAATTGTAGGGAAATATGAATTTTCCTTTAATTCTGAGGTCACATTGATGAGTCAATGCCAATTCCCAGATGTTGATTAAGCACAAAAAAGGGAAACAGCAGTGTCACAGAACTTCAAATTCCTTCTTATTCCTTATCCTGGTGCTTCTGTTCTGCCTCAACCCTTTGGAACCAACTTGAGTTGTCCTAGAAAAAAATAAGATGATTACAAATACATTGGAATGTATGTCCCTAGTTTCTATAACTACAGTATGTGGAAATAATTTTTGGAAATAATAACTGTGTTTACTTAGTGGTCATCTTTACTACAGCTACTTACAAGGTGGTGATAGGGATTGTTTGTTGAGTGGTTGGAACAGATTTCCATCCTAACAAGGACCAAAAAGTGAGTTGCGATGGCATAAGTCTGACTTACACCATCACAATTCATTAACAGGATGCCAGCCATGATTTTGTTAAATCCCATGCTATATCTGTACTCCAATAGAAGGGGATGGTTATGAGGTTCAGCAGGAAGAGGCTGAACACAAAATTCCTTTTGATTAAATATTACATATTCTTTCTGCAATAGTGTAAAAATTCTATTGCAGGTTTATTATTTTACAGTTTTGGAGGGGCTTTTTCAATCTGTGACAGCAGGAGTCCATTTGGAGGACAATCTGCAGCTTCCTAGGTTCAAACAGAAGAACCTGGACTCTCGAGAGAAAGGAGATTATCGTACCTCCTCCCGGACATGGCTTACCTCTTTCGAATTAGAGCCCAATTCAGGCTGGAGCCGGGCCTTATCCCATGGCTTTCTCCCCCCCTAAAGAAAAAGGCCATTGGGGTGCATCCCCTCTCCAATGAGAATTGGGAAACGCGCTCCAGTAGCCATTTTTCCAAGTTGGAAGGTTCCGACTTAGAAAAATGCCTGCCGGAGTGTATTTTCGGATGCGCATTGGAGTGGGGATCTAGTCTAAAGTTGGGTTGTGCTGCAAAAGCCGTGCAATAAAACACAGCTGCAACACAAATTCAAATTAAATTCGGGAGTGGTAAGTAGTATTATTTAAGCCATGCAATAATCTCCAAAGACTGTAAATCCATCCTCCCAAGATGGGAAGAGCTCTTCTCTAGAGAATGAGGAGAAGGCTGAACCTATTTCTCAGGACCAGAGAGCCCCAGTATTTAAAAACACTGCAGGCCGAGTCAATGGCCATGTGAAGGAGTACAAAGGAATAATCCCTGTGAGTAAAAGTCTTGTGAACAAGATTCTCTCCATGCAAAGGACTGAGTGCCTATAGGGACATGTCTTGGGCTCTAGGAGTTCAGGCTTGTAAATTCCAGTCTGGAGCAGAAGATTATGGAACAGTAAGTGTATCTACAATCCATAATTATTACAGTCCGATAACTGTTTAACTCTCATGGTTCAGTCCTACAGAATCTTGGGATCTGTAGCTTAATGAGGTACATAGAATTCTCTGTTGTAGTTCAGGAAAGTGTCCTGAAGTGCAAAGTGCCTCACCAAATGACAAATTCTAGCATCCGTCTTAGCCTTGCTTAAAACAGGATAGACACTCACTGCAACTCCCTTCCGCAAGAGGCTAAGCTGACCCCCTCCCTGCTTTCCTTTCGCTGGCAAGCAAAGACATTTTTATTTAAGCAAGCTTTTGATGTCGAAGCATTATTTATATGTATGTTTTATCCGTTTTAAACTTTTGTATAGTTTTAGATTATTTTTATAGTCCTTTAATATGGGGATTTCTAATTGTTTTAAAAACTTTATTGTAAATGTTTTTAATTTGTTGTTCTCAATAAGCAATCTTGGGTCCCACCTTCTCAAAAAGATGGCACATAGGCTACATCCACGCTGCAGAAGCAGTCCAGTTTGGGCCAATGCAGATGGCGCCTAAGGGGTGGATCTGTGCCTCCCTAGGAGTGCCGGATCGGGCCACAGCAACCACATGCCGCGGCCCCAATCTTGCTTTTTACCGCTCCAAAAAGAGCTGGCAAATACCACTCCTTTTTGGGGCAGCAAAAAGCCACCCTTAGCACCACCACCACGGCTTTCTTGCACCCCTTTGGCACAGCGTGTCTACATGCTGTGCCAATGGGGCACCCTGATGCCACACGGCATGACGGCGGTATCGGGGCAGAGTCGGGGTGGCCGGCATGCAGTCATTCCACCCAAATCCACTCCCAGGCCAGCCCTTTTGGCTGGTTTGCATCAGCCCTTTGACACCACTTTAACTTCCATGGCTCCATGCTATGGAATCCTGGGAATTGTGGTGGCACAGAGCTTTCTGACAGAGAAGGCTAAATTTTCACAGAACTACAATTCCCAGAATTCCATAGCATTCAGCCATGGCCATTACAGTGGTGTCAGACTGCATTATTTCTGCAAAGAGGATGCAGCCATAAATGAAGTAAAACAAAACAAGACAATTCATCTGCTACAGTTCTTAAGATGCATGCTTTCCCAGTTGACTCAGGCAAAGGCAAACTGTTGCAGTCTCACCTTGCTTGTGTGCTTTCTTTATTAATAGTTTTTGCTATCTTGACCATACATGTTGCTTGGCCACATGTGTTCTAGTTTCCATCTATGAAATGTCGAATCTGCAAATGTATTGGTTACCCTCCCCCATATTTCCCTACTGACATTCTCCAGATCCATGAATGGAATAACTCACACCTTTCATGTGAACATGATAAATTTGGTGGCTAGCAAGAGCCTGCAACATCAGAAAAAGTAAAATTGAGCTCCCTAACTGAGCTGTGTCTTTCCAAATATATGTTGCTGAATTCCAACTCCCATCAGTCTCAGTCAGCATGGTGAGTAGTCCTGAACTTACCAGCCACAGGTTTCCCATCCCTGCCATAAAGCAGTGCCAACATCTGAAGAATGAAGGTTGTGAACAGACTTGAGGACGTTATCCCACGGGGCCAAAAGCAGCAAGAATCCACCAAGAATCCGGCGCTATAGCGCTAAATGTTTCTGACTGATCCCACGACGTCGCTAAGAATCCACCAAGAATCCAGCGCTATAGCGCTAAATCTTTCCAGCTGATCCCACGACGTCGCAAAGAAACCGCTAAGAATCCGGCGCTATAGCGCTAAATTTTTTCGACTGATCCCACGACGCTGCTAAGAATCCGCTAAGAATCCACTCGGAATGCAGCAACATTCACGTTCTTTTGAATGCCTGGTCTCACCGGGCATTGCAATTGCGCGAGCTGATTCTTAGCGCTATGAAAGCGCTAGCGCCGTGGGCTGGCCATTTCCATCTCTGGGGGTTGCTATCGCTATAATAGTGGAATCATGCTTATGTTGCTTTCTTGCCACTTTCTTGCCACTTTGAGAGCAGCGTGGGATATATGACAAGTCATTTCTAAAATTGTACAGTACTTTCTTCAGTAGGGGGAACTACTACAACAACAAAACTGAAAATTAAAGTTCCACGTCTGGACATCATTTTTTTCCAACCCTTTTGCCCATTTGGAATCTTGTTATAGAGTTTTTACTAGGAATAACCTGAGAGAGATATTTCTTAAATTATCTTTTTCTTTTTCTGTTTTTCACAAAGAATTTCAGTGTGAATGGGATGGAAGTAAATAGACGTATCAATTCAACAAACTGTATTTGACAAACGAAAAGAGAAACATCTCATCTTTTAATTTTTTTACAGATCAAACCTCGGAGCTGTCTTTAAACAGCCTTTAAAGCTGCCTCAAGGGAAAAATTATTTCAAAGTTTAAAAACGCCTCTCTCATTATGTAGATGTACTAAAAATATTTTTCCAAGGTCATATATTCTTTTTGAGGCTGTTTCCCCAAGAGATCGGCAATTAAATGAACCCTATGGTTGTGGTTGTAACATTTGCATTTCATACAATGTATGTTTAGTTTCTGGTCTTGGTCTGCAAGCCATCAGACATGCCTTGCATGTTCTACAGTGTCATTTGTGATATGTGGCATTGGTTCCCAAGGGATGATTCACGTGGGTTCCCTGGATTAGCTGTTGCTAGGAAACTACAGACACAGTTTTCAGTAATGGTTTCTACAGAATCTGATCTCAAAGTGTTTCCTTCCTCCAGAGTTTAAGTACCAAATCAGGGCTTGACTGGTCCAGTAAGTCTGTTGGACAACATCACACACTCTCTGTATGTAAGCAATACCTATAGCTTTGTCTCATCTGATATAAATATTTTCTTTTTTGTTAGTCATTTTAGATTCAGGTGTCTTCCAGCCTCCAGATCTTGGCTCAGTGGCTATCCAATGTTTTTCCCAGAGCAAGGAATAAAAAGCCAGCATTTATTGGGCATGCATTTGTTTGCTGTGGTTGAATGAAAACACAGGAAGATTCATTGGCTTCTTGAAATTACTTTGCATGGTTTCAATGTAGGTCAATAAATTAGGGGCTTTCTTCTCTCTCCAAACCCAGCTAAGCAAAAAGGACTCATGCAACAGCATGGTTGTCATGATCCCTTCTATACCAGCCCAGCCACACCAAGTTGCTTAACCAATGCAATGCCAAGCCTGCAAAGTAGAACTGCCATACACACCCCAACTATCCACTTAGCCTGAGTCAGGGGAACCCATGCCTGCACAAGACTCCTAAGATTCAAATAGTTCAGGACCTAAGCCATTACCTTCATGTGTGGAATCGATGCTGGGGGAAGATGTTAGAGACTTAGCAAAGTGGCTGGGGAGGGGGACAACATAGGTATGACAGCAGGGGCTGTTGCTAGGGAGAAGGAAGAAAAACCAGTCAAGGTGTGGATTTATCCCTGATTTGGGAGCGTTACTCCAAGGTTTGGCCCTCTGCACCCTCTTCCTCTCAATATCACATTGATATCAAAAGGGATGTTTGAGGTACAGAGCCGCAAGGTCATCCCCAAGGTGGGGAAACTAGCCATATCATGTAAAGAAATCCATGACCATATAAGAAGATCTGGGAGGCTCAGCATGACGAAATTCAAGAGCACGTAACCAGGACAGATTGATCAAGATTTGAATCTGCATAATCCCTTCACTGATAGGAGTGAGAGTGGGTGATAGACCTTGTGCTTACAAGTGAACAGAAATCCAGGTACACTTCCCTCTGGGAGTGATGCTCCTTTGTCCAAGACATTTGCATTGATTGTCTGGCCATTCCCATTTTTTTCTCCTGGAAACTTCACTCTAATCCCAAATTCTGCCTTGGGAAAGGTTTTGCCCTATAAATATGTCTGCTTAGGCATTAGCAATTAGGCTTTGTTTGAAGTCAGACAGACACTCTGTCCATATCTCATTTGACTTGTCAGAATCACTGGCCATGCCACAATCCTAAGGCAGAGTGCTGAACCACTTTCACATCATGGTGTTCCCCCAATTGGAGCTCCACATCTGGAATCAGCACATTATCACCCTCTGTAACAATTTAACTGCCTTTGCAGGCTGCTAGAAATAGTGCAAATTGAGTCCACTTTAAGGGTTAGGGTTAGGGAATCATGGGAACTGTATTTTATTGTGGCACCAGAGCTCTCTGACAGGGAAGGCTCAATGTCTCAGAAAAAAAAAATTCCCATGATTCCCTAGTACTAACCCTAACCCTTAAGGTGGACTCAATTTGCATTATTTCTGGCAGTCTGCAAAGGCCCTAAGTCACTATCTGCTGCCACCTTCTATATCATCAGTTCTTGGATGTGTATGTGTGAGAGTCTCTTTGTGTGAATAGTGATTCTCTTTGATTCATAAATAAAATTATATTTAGACCTTACAATCTGGAGTTTTGTTTCTTGTAACTGGTATACATAGGCTTGATCCCTGCTTGAGTTGCCTGAGCTCTCTCAGCTGTAGTTTTTGTGGGGTTTTCGGGCTGTGTGGCCATGTTCTAGAAGAGTTTTTTTCTGACATTTCGCCAGCCACAGCCATCTGTGGCTGGCATCTTCAGAGAATGCTGGAATGGAAGAGAGTGGGTCTATATATACTGTGACACCTTGGGTAGGGAGGAGTGATTCCCATGTAAACTGTGTATTGTTCTGTTGTTAAATGGGTATTGTTCTGTTGTTGATGGCATGGTTTCAGGGTGGGAGGATATGCAAACAAGGATATTGTCTGCTGTTGTTTGCTGGGAAAGCCCCTGACCCTGGTTGGTTTCCCATTTGCATTTGCTGAGTGCTGATTTTCCTGTTTTGTAGGACTGGTAGCCAAACCTTGTTTACTTTAAGGGTTTCTTCTTTCCTGTTGAAGTTGTCCAAGTGTTTCTGGATTTCGATGGCTTCCCTGTGCATTGTGACCTGATAGTTGTTGGCGTGGTCCAGAATTTCAGTGTTTTCAAACAGCATTTTATGCCCAGGATGGTTTATAATGTGTTCTGCTACTGCTGATTTTTCTGGCTGGCCCAGTCTGCAGTGTCTCTCAGTTCCTTGACTCATGTTTGGACACTGCGTTTAGTGGTCCCTATATAGACTTGTCCGCAGCTGCATGGTATGCGGTAAACTCCTGTGGCTGTGAGAGGGTCTCTCCTGTCCTTCACTGAGCGCAGCATTTGTTGGATTTTCTTGGTTGGTTTGTAAACCATTTGGAGGTTGTGTTTCCTCACCACTTTCCCTCTCAGTTGCTTTCATTTGAGCTAATAACATTTCGAATATTATAGATTTTTGTGGGTTTTTCAGGCTGTGTGGCCATGTTCTAGAAGAGTTTCTTTCTGATGTTTCAATATCAATTTTGAATATTAACTGTGGCTGCCCTCCTGGGACCCTTACAATTTGGGAAACAGGAGAACTAGCAACCTACCTAGAATTTAAGGGCTTTCCCAAGGAGTGGAGAAGTCAAGGAAGAAGTTTTCAGCCATATATAAATGGCCAAGCAACTTCACAGTGGCTTCCTGCTGGGTTGGGGGTATGTGTTATCTA
Source organism: Phrynosoma blainvillii (assembly GCA_026167975.1). Taxonomy (NCBI): domain Eukaryota; kingdom Metazoa; phylum Chordata; class Lepidosauria; order Squamata; family Phrynosomatidae; genus Phrynosoma; species Phrynosoma blainvillii. The sequence goes on along the minus strand of JANUYF010000001.1, from coordinate 67,987,726 downwards.
AACAACACCAGCCAAGCCGCCAGGTAGCCAGCACAAAGGGGCCACCTGTTTCGCCCCTTAGTCAAACTTAGAGCTGGCTATTGAAATCATATGACTTATGGTGTGTGTGTGTGTGCCTTCAAGTCATCTGTTGACCTATGGTGAACTCATGAATTTCACAGAGTTTTCTTAGTGAAGGAATACTCAGGGTTGACCCTGCTTAGCTTCCAAGATCAGATGGGATCTTGTGCCTTTAAAATATTTAAGCCAATAGCCAGGAGTAATGTGTGTCTTTGATTTCAGTGGGTCTAACCTAAGCATGACTACATGGCTGTGGATTCAAGGGTGGCAAAATTAGGGCATTGCCACCACTCTGCAATAAGAACTCTCCCCCCAAATGAAATTTTCTTTCACTCCCCAAATTTTTGGTGTTGTGAAGAGTGAGGCATTGAAAATCATTGTCACCTTAAAACTCTTACATTTGCTGTGTTAGCATTCCCTTGGTAACTTTAGATGCCTAAACTGTGTTTCCAAATGCTCAATGGAAGTTTTAATGTACTGCAATGCTAAAAATGTGGGGACTGAGGAAAATTTCATTTGAGAGGGCAGAATTGTTATGGAGGGCAATTCCCTCATTTTGCCCCCTCCAAAGCCTTTCCTATCACCACTGTTCAACTCAGCATCTGTATGCAAAATGTGTGTGTGTATTTTTTTACCCACAGCAGAAAAACAAATTGGTCCAGCCCAGCTCCTGCAAGTATTATTATTATAGCCTAATTCTATGCGTATTAAATCAGAGGTCATTGAGATCAGTGAGAACAGCTCGCAAATAAGTGTGCACAAAGCCACAGTCTTTGGTCAGGAAGGCTCATTTCTGGCCAAACCATATGCTTGGACAGGTCTGACCAATCTGGCACAGTTCTTAATTTTTTTAATGGCTTTATACAAAACAATATCCATCTCCTGGGTTAAGAGATTTTTGGAGCAAGAAAACACATGCATATTTCAAAAGTTTTACAAGAGAGCTTTGCTTTCCTAACAACATAAAGATAAGATTCCTCCGTTTTGTTTTGGAAACATTGCAATGTAATAAAGATATTCTGAGTGCAAATAATCAGGAGTGTGTTTAATATAGCTCAAATGTGCAAGCAAAGGTCCTTACCTTAGCTTAATGCCAAGTGCTTAGTCGTGTCCAAGAAAATCAATTTGTAAGATTTCACAGAGAAACCTTTGTCCTTTTGCATTTCAAGGAAAGGAAGTATTGCAGCTCTAGCACATATGCATGTTTGAAAATGAGATGGCATCCAGAAGGTAATCAGTAATAAGAGCAAATGGAGCATGGTGACCTGCTGTGAGAGCAGCTGCCCCAGCCATCATTTTGTCCACATCCCCTCTGCCTGAATAATTTCCAAGACAGAAAACACCTTTGGGAAAGAAAAGTAATAAATAGGCCGAAGAGTGAGGTGTTTATGGCCAAGTGATTCCTTGCTACAACTCCATGGATGGGATAACATTGGATGAAAATCAGAGAAGGTTGGCTGCTCTGCCCCAAAGACAGAACATCTTGAGTCTTGGGAAACAAATGTGGTGAATTATTTTCCATCCTACCTCTTTCAAAACAAAACACTCCAACCCCCAAATCCTAAATCTCTGTGCTTATCTCAGGGATAAAGTGTGCCCTGCTGTTGCAGTGTTGTAGTACAGCATACCTTAGTATTGGCTCAGCTTCACTTTTTATCTCTGCTACTTCACGCATAGTGCCATTACTCTGGCAATCAGCCATAGAATCTGGCATTCCAGCTAATCTTACTCAGGCACCCTTATGCACGCCATCTTTTAAAACCTCTGAAATCTCAGCGGTTTAAGGTTTATATCCAGGATGTTGGAATTATTTTAAGGGGGCATGGAAGCTGAACACTGGCAAGCAGGTTGTTAAATGTTTTCCTCTTTGCAAGAACGTTTTTACAAAACAAATATAGACTCAGAATACATTGCATTTAAATCCTCCTCCAACTCTTGTTCTAAATGAAGCAGGTAACAAACTTCACTGCATATCGAGGGGTAGCCATGTTGGCCATGTAGCAAAGTATAGTCATAGAATCATAGAGTTGGAAGAGACCACAAGGGCCATCCAGTCCAACCCCCTGCCATGCAAAAACTCAAAATCAAAGCATCCCCAACAGATGGTCATCCAGCCTCTGTTTAAGGACCTCTAAAGAAGGAGACTCCACCACACTCCGAGGAAGTCTGTTCCACTGTCAAACAGCTCTCACTGTCAGGAAGTGCCTCCTAATGTTGAAGTGGAATCTCTTTTCCTGTAGCTTGCATCCATAGAAAACAAGCTAGCGCCCTCCTCAATATGACATCCCTTCAAATATTTAAACAGCGTTATCATATCCCCTCTTAACCATCTCTTCTCCAGGCTAAACATACTCAGTTCCCTAACTCGTTCCTCATAGGGCATGGTTTCTAGACCCTTCACCATTTTAGTCGCCCTCCTCTGGACACGCTCCAGTTTTTCAACATCCTTTTTGAATTGTGGTGCCCAGAACTGGACACAGTTTTCCAGGTGGGGCCTGACCAATGCAGAATACAGTGGCACTATTACTTCTTTTGATCTAGATACTATACTTCTATTAATGCAGCCTAAAATTGCATTGGCCTTTTTAGCTGCGGCATCACACTGTTGACTCATTTTCAACTTGTGGTCTATTAGGACTCCTAAATCCCTTTCACACGTAGTCTCGTTAAGCCAAGTGTCCCCCGTCTTATATTTACGCATTTTATTTTATTTATTTATTTTGTCCTAAGTGCAGTATTTTACATTTCTCTATGTTGAAATTCATTTAGTTAGCTTTGGTCAAGCTTTCTAATCTATTAAAGTCATTTTGAATTTTCATCTTGTCTTCTGGTTGGCCCTTTGTATTCTCAAGGGATCTATTCCAGACCACCACCACCCCACAGATAAGAAAAAACATGGGACATCAAGTCCCATTGTCTCCAATGGTAATGTGATGTGTGCATGGTCGCTAGTGCAGCTGTGTGCATGCGCTGCCATTGAGAACAATGGGGCTTGCCAGCCATAGATGCTCAGATCCACGGATGGCAAACCCATGGATGGCAAGAGCCCACTGTTCAATAACATGCAAAATCCACAATACAGTGATACCTTTATTGAGACAACCAAAATGCACATTATACGTGCTGCAAGCTTTTGAAGCTCCACTGGCTTCTTCATCAGGCAAAAAGTATTAAAAATCATTCAGGAGAAAGAAAAAAAGTGACAATGTTAGTCATAGGCCTGCATTTTGTCAGGATTTTGTGGTTGTTGTCCCCAGTTCAGATATAATGGAAGGGTATTCTGACTGCAGTGACAGCAATGAAAAAATAATAAGTAAGGCATTGCAAAACTGAGTAAATAAAAGTAAAAATAACCTTAAGTATAAACACTTTTACAAACACTATGTGTACTGACAAATCCCCTTCATATGTTTATTTATTTATTTGGAGTATATATACTCCATTCTTCAGCCAAAAAGGCTCTCAATGTTCAATGTAGCTTACTCCTAAGTAATTGTGCATAGGATAGATGTCATGCAAACTTTGTTATTCCAGGGAGGACTCAATGGCAATATCTTTCTTAATATTTTTAGTACTTGGTCATTTAGTGCTGTTCTGATAATTCTAGAGGGGGCTCAACTGCAAAATTGTCTTGATAGCCCAATTTTGGCTAATCATGGGACAGGGGGTCCTCAGCCTGGTTTTATGAGCCCCCTTTTCCAGGATCTCTGGTTTACATGCTTCTGTTCTTTGGAATTTGAAGGATATTGCTGTACTGTACTTCAGAAAGGAAGAAACAAACTTATGACTTCTCATGACTTCTCCCACCTTTATTTGGCTCCAATATATATACCGTATTGTATTGTCTGACACTAAACAACACTAAAAAACAAAACCTAACAGACACAGTTCCCCAGATATGAAGACTGCCCAATGCTGAAGGGGAAAATGCCACTTGCTAACTCTCCATCATCAGTCACTTCCTCAATATCCTGTTATTTCTTTATCATCCCAATTTTGTGTGCTACTTGAGTAAGTGAGTAAAAATGGATGGGATCAGGCTGTTAGTCTCAGGTTCATACAAATTCACACAGAGGATTTCTGTGTTGCTAGTTACTGAGCTTCATTTTAATGACTGATTGTTTAAATTCTATGCCATCCCACCTGAACAACTCAAACACATCCACAATGGTGCACTTATTAGTAGCTATGTTATTAGCCATCCATGCCATATTATTTTCCAGTATTGCTATATATCTTTAGCTTGGGTATTTATGTACTTAGTGCATACCCTCCAACTGTCCTGGTTTGATAGGGGTCAGTTCCAGTGTAATCTTTGATCACAGCACTTTTAAAGCTGTTTTCAAAATATACCACTTTTTCTCTTCTCCTCCCACTTGTCCCCTTTGTCCTCAGCTTACTTAAATTACTACAAACTGAGTTCCAAGTGCAAAAGTGCACTTAATTCAGCAAAGGGGGAATGGGAAGGGGCACAATTTTGACCTTTCCAGTAGGTTCATGCAAAAGCAAACTGCTGCAGCCTCTCCTAGCTTGTGTGTTCATCTTCATTACCAACTTTTGTCATTTGACCACACTCATGTCATTTGGCCACACATGTCCTGGTTTTCATTTATGAAATGTTGGAGGGTATGAGAGGTGGAGGATAGGGGGCTTGGAGACATCTCATTCACAGGATTGCCATGAGTAGAGCTCTATTCGAAAGCAGCTATCAACAAACAACATGTTAGCACATTTAATCAGAAGTGTTCAATCAGACATTTTGATATCCCCCATAACAGCAATTATGTGACAAATGTCCCAGCTAGTTTATCCAATATCCCAGCTAGTTTATCCAATTTCTTTGATGCCCTGTCATGGCCTATGGCTTTATGAATCCCATAGGTACCAATTGGGGAGTGGGTCATAATATCACTAGGACTTCTGTCTACGTGCTTTCAAGCTTCCTGTTGAATTGTGGCAACTGCATGGATGTCATTGGGCTTTCTTAAGCAGGGAATTTCCAGAGGTGTTTTTTTTTTCCAGTTTCTGCCTGTGATCTACAGCCTACGACACCTGGTATTTGTTGACAGTCTTCCATGCAAGTACTAACCAGGGTTGACTCTGCTTAGCTTCCAAGATAAGATGGGATCTGGGGACTAGTGTACTTAGGCCCTATCACTAGGACACCTCCCTTGTTTTTGTTTGAAACAGATATTGGAAATGTTACATGTTTGGGTTACAACTCCCAGACATGGTCAGGGGTGCTGTTGGAGGACTTTGGAAGTTGTAGTTCAAAAAGTATATTTTCCAGGCTCTGGTTCAAACACTGAAGTTTGACAGATTATATTAAGAAATGTATCTCTTACCTTACATCCTTGACATTGACTGATCTGGCTTTAATTTCAAACGTGACCATGCAGTTTCATAATGTGTGGTAACATTCACAGAGAACTCCTATGCTCACGTTGCACTATAGGGTGGGGGGCAGCAAATAGGGGGCAATGGAGGCCCCGCTAGACTGGCCAAAATTGAGATACTCTGCTGAGTATCTCTCCCCTTCTAGCCCATGTAATTAGCTTCAAGGATTACTCTCTCTCTCTATTTTAATTTGCTATGCTAAATTAAATTTGGGGGTGTGCGGAATTAGAGAACAACATCCCTTTATTTTTCTTTCTACTCTGTGCTTACCTTTTTCCAGCTGAAGTACAGATTATTAGAGTTTTAAGAGGAAAACGATCTGGTGAAATGCACACATACCTGCTCCTTCTCATGGCACTTTCGTAAGATTTTCATGAACTTCCCATTTAATGAGCTGGTTTTTTGCATATTGCTTTCTTTTTTTAACCCACATCCAGGCAATTGTTTTTAAAATTAAAAATAAATTGAATGACTTAATCTGGAATATTTTCTGATCCCTGTGGGAATTCCAGTGTGTTACAGGATATTAAAATGCCTCATGTCTCCAAGAGTATGGACATGAGGATGCTGAATGAAGGATATTCCACAGTAACCAAACAGCCAGATCCAGAAAGCACATGTTCATATGATATTAAGCATTTGATCTGAGTAGATGTTAGCACTCTGTTTTGGGGTGGGAGAGTAACAAACAGATTTCCGTTACTTTAAAATGTAACTACAGTGGGGCCTTGCTATCCGTGGGCTTGCCATCCACAGATTTAAGCATCCATGGATGGCAAAACCTGTTGCCCCCAATGATGGTGTGTTCACGCAGCCACGCTAGCAACCACACATATAGTGCTGCCATTAGGGCAATAGAACTTGAAGTCTCATGTTTTTTTCATATCTGTGGGGGGGGGGAACAGATTCCCCCCCCCCCCTTTCTGGATACGAAGGTCTAACTGTACTTTTTGGGAGGGAATTCTGCAGGGCAGATGGTTGAAACGTGGGAGTAGTTTGTAATTCTTCAGGGTGGTGATGTTATGAAATGCCTACCTATTCTGCAACAGAACATAACTTATTGTAGTTGTGTGCCTTCAAGTTGTTTCCAACTTATAGTGACCCCAGGTGGAACCTATCACAGGGTTTTCTTGGCAAGATTTATTCAGGGGAGGTTTACATTTGCCTTCCTCTGAGTCTGAGAGCATGCCATAACTGTCGGGAACTAAAATGCCCTGTCTGCATGGATGAGGGTTAGTAATAATAATAATAATAATAATTTTGTAGAATTTTGAAATATAATGATTCTCCTCCGCTTTGATAATTTTTGTGATATGAATATATGGAAATGGACAAATTAACCAATCTATTAAGAGGAAAAATACAAAAAAATATCTTCAAGTTTGGAACTCCTTTATTACTTATATGCAAATAAAAAAAAAATTGTTACACCATGGGATTGATATAATACAGATGATCTTCAATGTGATATAAAATGAATAACTAAGAGGAAACAAATTATTTTTAAAATTATGAAATATTAGTAAATAAGAAGTGATGTGAAATTTAGTCAGTTTATATAAAGGACCCACAAAACAAGGAAGTTGTTTTAATTTAATTTATGTATTGAAGTCAGAGTTTGTATGAATGGGAAACTGTGTAACTAGTGTAGTTTTGTGTTTTGTTTTTTTTCCTCTGTGTTTTTTTTATATGTACCGTATTTTCCGGCGTATAAGATGACTTTTTGACCCTGGAAAAGGGTCTCAAAAGTTGGGGGGTCGTCTTATACGCCGGGTAGAGGAGGATGGGGATGAGAAGGGGGGGAGGGAGAAGAAGGGAGGAGAAGGATGAGAAAGAGGGGAGGAAACGGAGGGATCCCAGGAAGAGAAGGGGTTGCAAAGAGGAGAGAAAACGGAGCAATGAAGGCAAGAGAAGGGGTTGCAAAAGAGGAGAGAAAACGGAGCAATGAAGGCAAGAGAAGGGGTTGCAAAAGGGGAGAGAAAACGGAGCAATGAAGGCAAGAGAAAGGGTTGCAAAAGGGGAGAGAAAACGGAGCAATGAAGGCAAGAGAAAGGGTTGCAAAAGAGGAGAGAAAATGGAGGGATCCCAGGAAGAGAAGGGGTTGCAAAAGAGGAGAGAAAATGGAGCAATGAAGGCAAGAGAAGGGGTTGCAAAAGAGGAGAGAAAATGGAGGGATCCCAGGAAGAGAAGGGGTTGCAAAAGAGGAGAGAAAATGGAGCAATGAAGGCAAGAGAAGGGGTTGCAAAAGAGGAGAGAAAACAGAGGAATCCAGCAAGAAAAGGGTATGAGAAAGAGGAGAGAAAATGGAGGAATCCAGGCAAGAGGAGGAAGAGGATGGGGGGGGGGGGGGAGAGAAAAGAAGGAAGCCACTTCTAAGATTGTTGTTATTGTTGTTGTTGTTGTTGTATGCCTTTGAGTCATTTCCGACTTATGGCAACCCTAAGGCGACCTTATCATGGTGTTTGCTTGGCAAGGTTTCTTCAGAGGGGAGTTTGCCATTGCCTTCTCCTGAGGCTGAGAGAGTGTGACTTTCCCAAGGTCACCCAGTGGATTTCATGGCCAAGTAGGGACTCAAACCCTGGCCTCCAGAGTCATACTCCGATACTCAGACAGGGTGACCAAATGTCTTAAATGCAAAGGAGGATGACGCACTACAAAAAATGTAGGACACACAAGAAAAAAATGTAGAGAAAGCTAAAAACATAAATGTAAATCCATGCTTCTTGCGCTGTGCTCAAAATGGAGGACGTTTTGGAATTCCTCCTGGAGAGAGGGTTGACATGGAGGGCAGGTCCTGGAAAAGAGGAAGCTAAGTAGCTCATCGAACTACAAATCCAAGAGCTCTCATAATATGGAGCCATGGCAGAGCTCTCATAATATGGAGCCATGGCAGTTAAAGCTGTGTCAAACTGCATCAGTTCTGCAGTATGGATGCAGCCTGAGTCTGCACTGCAGAAACAATGCAGTTTGATACTGCTTTAACTGCCATGGCTCCATCCTATGGACTCCTAGGATCTGCAGTTTGCTTTGTGGTACCAGAGCTCTCTGACAGAAAAGGCTAAATATCTCACAAAACTGCAAATCCCAGAATTCCATAGCCTTGAGCCAGGGCAGTTAAAGCGGTGTCAAACTGCTTTAATAAACTTCTGCAATGCATTTGAATTAAAATTACCATACTGAAATTAAATCTGATGTTTTGTTCTTTAATTTTTATTTGGTGTGCATTGGAAGGGGGGGGGGTCGTCTTATACGGCGAGTATATCCCAAACTCTATATTTTTACTGGAAAAGTTGGGGTTCGTCTTATATGCCGGAAAATACAGTAATGTGTATTTATATATTTCATGAATGTATGTAAATGTGGTTTTTTTTTATAATAGATGGAAACAATAAAGAGTAATTAAATAATAAATAAATAAATAAATAAATAAATAAAATTTATTTATATCCCGCCCCTCTGAGAACAATCAGGGCGGCTGACAATATTAAAAATACACAATCCAATCAAATCCCTAACACCCTCCCCCCCCTTAAAAAAGTATTAAATCCAAAGAGATTAAAACATACAAATTAAAACGACCCAATGGGCAACAGCATTACACAATTATACAAACATGATCTGGTGGCATTGATCAATAAATAAAATAAAAGCGGCACTGTCCATACATAGCTACTGAAGATGTTCCTAGAGAATTCTCCTAAAAAGATTTCTGAATTCTGATTTCCGAGGCCGGGATCTCTATTCTGGGAAGGCCTTCCGGAAGAGATCCATCTTAACAGCCTTTTTAAAGCTGTCTAAAGATGTGAGCAGATGGATCTCATCCGGCAGGCCATTCCATAATCTGGGGGTGATGATGGAAAATGCCCTCTGGGAGGTCGTTGAAAACCTAGATCTTTGTGGCAGAAGTAAGTTCCTCCTAGAGGACCGGAGTGCGCGGGGAGGATTATAGGGGAGAAGGCGGTCCCGAAGATAGTTTGGACCCAAGCCATTTAGGGCTTTAAATTTTAGGTTTTGTCCAACCATTACTTTCCACTAGATTTGAATCACATAAGCAATAAAAACTGAAATAATTGAGGACAAAGCAGGGCCAATTTGTTGTCTGAGGGAAAAGACAAATTTTTGTCTCTGCCCTCAATTCCATGTACAAAAGCTGACTGACTGGATTGGCAGTTGAAACTTACTTTTACTCTGTTCCCCTGCCACTCCTGAGAACACCAGTTTAGGGGGTGCAGGACAGTTTGCATGGCAGAGACACCACTATCCTCCAAGAGGAGAATGGCCAAGGAAGATCTCAAATATTAAGGATGGGCTCAAGAATCACAGAATCACGGTTGGAAGAGACCACACAGAATATCTAGTCCACCACCACCCCCGCCATGCAGGAATACACAATGGAAGGGAGGGGGCATCCAATCTTTCTTAAATATTTCCAAAGAAGGAGAGTTCATCACCCTCTGAGGCATTTGATTCTACTATCAAACAGCTTGTAAAGGTGTTCTTCCTAATATTTAGGTGGAATGTCTTTTCTTGTAATTTGAATCCTTTGGTTTGAGTTCAAATGGATGAAGGGTAAGGAGTTCTAGACTCTGGAATAGTAGAAAGGAAGCTTGCTTCATCATCTGCATGACATGATTGAACAAAAAAATTCTGGGGAGTGACCTCACTTTTTGCTACCATCAACAGCAGCATGCATATTGTTCAACATTTCACAGATGTAAACCACAACACATGTGGTCAAGCAACATCAGAATGTGGTAAAGACAGTTTTTAATAAGGAAGAACAGACAAGCTAGGAAAGTTTGCACCAATTTGCTTTTCCCTGAGTCTACTGAGAAGGGCAAGACTCTGTTCCCATCTTTCATCTCCCCCCAATAAGTTAAGTGAGTGCAAACTACTTTTGAATTTTGAACCCAGTTTGCAGCAACTGAAGTAAGCTGGGAACAAGGGGGGAATGAGAGGATGGGAGAGAAACTAGAATATTTTAATTCAGTGCAAACTACTTTTGCATTTTGAACTCTGTGGCAATTGAAATAAGCTGAGGATGAAGAGTGGGAGGAGAAAAGAGAAACTGGGACATTTTAAAACCAAATGAAAACCAGATAACAAACCAGGACTATCTCAACCAATTGGTGCAATTGGAGGACATGAGTATGGCTATATTTCCTTCTACACAAACTGTAGATCCCTTCATCTAGACTAGAGGTGGGCAACATATGGACCTATGTAGCTGCCAAAGACCTTTTTTTAATTTCACTCTTGTCCCTCTACCCGCATTTAGCAGGACACTGGAAAACCATTCTAATGCAAGAATATCCTGCTTGCTTTAAGGGCTTTTTGGGTTCAGCACCAATGTTGGCACCATGGCAGGATTATGTGTTTTATGAAAGGAACAGTATGGGTCTCTAGACCTACCATATTCTATCCCAATCCTCCATCAACTCCATAAGAGGCTATGGGTATCTGTTAGGAGACCATACTGAACATTGGTTTCACGCTATGTTTAGGGATAAGAGTGGACGTCAGATACTTTTTGCTGTTGGCATCTGTACATGACTAAATTGAGGCTGTCATACTTTGGCCACATCATGGGAAGGCATCAATCATTAGAAATGCCAATGATGCTAGGGAAGGTAGATGGCAGCAGAAAGAGAAGAAAACTGCACACCAGATGGTGGACTCTATCAGAGAAGTCCTGAACCTGTAAGACCTGAACCTTGCAGAGGAGATGTCTTATTCACAGGGCCTCCATGAATCAAAGCTGATTCAAAGGCATCTAACAACAACAGCAATTTAGAATTCCCAACCAGAGAGCTCTAGCGCCTCACCAAACTGCAAATCCTAGGATTCCATGTTGCCATGGTATAGAGCACCAAGAGTATTCTAGCCAATATGTTGTTTCCACATCCTTCCTGACCCTGCAACATTTGGAACAAATATTTGTGACACTAAAATAAGACTCTTCATTTACTGACAGTGAGAGCTATTTTTCAAAAATAAATTTTAGTTATTCTGCCAATTCAAAATGGTTTCAGGGTCCTTATTTGTGATAAAAATCTGGCAAGCTTATTGTATTTTCCATGGCAATTACACACCCTATACATACTATTTGAAAACATTCACACATATCTTAAACAAGTGGCAGGCAACCCCAGCCTAGCTAACTGGCTAACTATGCATGAAACCAAAGCCTCAACGTCATTTTGAAAACTGTGTCATTCCTTTGCCTAGAATGGGAATATCCTGGGTGCAGTTGTGCTACAGCTCAGCTGTTGGATGAAAGCCAAGATGAAAGAGAATGACTTTTCTAAATTCCTGGACAGGATCCAGCTAGTGACAGCATTAATGTTTGCCCACGTGGGAACTAACCTTAGAACTCAACAGCCAAACAAGCTTTTCACGTTATCTCCTGGAATTCTGCCCTCTCTACAGTTAATCTAATCAGCATTTATGACCTTGCTTTATCATTGCTTTTGGCCCACTACAATGTCAATAATATCGCCATGTAAAATATATACCAAATGTACACGCTCTGGAAAAATGATAGAGATGGTTAATAAATCCACACTGTCATAGTTTTATATTAAGCAAATTATTTGGTATCCTGTCCATTAGAAAAATTATGCCAGAAGTAAACAGATGGCAGATAGGAGCCCATCTCCATGAACACCCCCTTCCTTAGCACTGGCTTTACCATTAGAGTAAGGCAGCTGCTTCAGGCAGCAGGTGCTGAGGGGTAGAGAATAGCAGCGAGATGTTGGAAGACAGGGCTGTGCATGGCATTTGGCCCACTGTCCTCAGGTGTGATTGTAAGAAGATCATTTGTCACCGGTGTTAAAATAAGATTCAACTGATTATATATATGAAATGGGTGGAGGTGCCATTTTGGCTTTTCCTCAGATGGCAAAATGGCTTGACTCAATGGAGGGCCTCTGCAGATGGGCCCAAAGGGGCGGCGGAGAGCCACCTCGGGAAGCGGTGGATCGGGGCCGAGGCTGCCGCACCGCATGGCCCCGATCCTCTCTTTTGCCGCCTGGAAAAGAGCGGCAAAATGCCGCTCCTTTTACGGGCGGCAAAAGGCCGCCCTAAGAGCCGGTGCACAGCTCTTTAGTGCCCCTTCCAGCACAGTGTGTCAAAATGCTGTGCTGGAAGGATGTCCTGATGCCGCGTGTCATACGTAACGGCGCACGGCATCAGGACGTCCTCAGCATGGGGTTGGGGTGGCCGGTGTGCGGCTGCCCCTCCCCATCTCTGCCTCCAGGCCATGCCTCCAGGCCAGCCCTTTGGGCCTGTCTGTAGAGGCCCTTAGACTACCTGCTCCAAGTTTTCATTTTTTTAAAAAAATGCCCTCCTGGTAGTGTATATAATGCTGAGAATATGATGATAGCATAAGGAAGATTCAACAGTACAAAATGACTTAATAAGGCCTTCAGATGTATTGTTTTTCACATTAATAGCTTCTGTGATGTTTCATGGATTTTGTGCATTGGACTAAAAATACTGGGGATTTGACCATAGATGCTGGACAAGTTACCTTCTTATACTTGTGAATAATGCTTCTCGTGTGGTGGGATCCTTAGGTGGGAGTGATCATGTTCTCCTGGAGTTTCTTATACAGTGGAAAAGAGAAGCTAGGCATAGTCAAACACTCATTCTAGACTTTAGGAGATGTGATTTCAACAAACTTAAGGAAACACTGGGAGTGATCCCGTGGTCAGGAATACTAAAGAAGAAGGGAATTCAGAATGTATGGGAATTTCTCAAAAGGGAGGTACTGAAGGCACAATCTCAAACTGTTCCACTGAGAAGGAAAAATGGTAGATGTCTCATGAAACTGGGTTGGATGACAAAAGAACTTTCAACTGAACTAAGAAAGAGGAATTCAAACAAATAGCTAGCACATGTAGGGCTAAAGTCAGGAAAGCCAAAGCACAAAATGAGCTCAGGCTTGCTTGATGGGTTAAGAACAATAAAAAGGGCTTTTGGGGTATGTCCGTAGCAAAAGAAAGAAGGAAATGGTAGGGCCACTGTGCAGAGAAGATGGAGAAATTCTAACAGGGGACAGAGAAAAGGCAGAACTACTCAACACTTTCTTTGCCTCAGTCTTCTCACAAAAGGAAAAGGGTGTTCAACCTGAGGAAAATGGAGCAGAAGACACAATAGGGAAAATGCAGCACAGAATAAATAAAGAGGAAGTACAGGAATACCTGGCTAACCTAAATAAATTTAAGTCTCCAGGACCAGATGAACTACATCCAAGGATATTAAAAGAACTGGCAAATGTAATCTCAGAGCCACTGGCAATAATCTTTGAGAACTTCTGGAGAACAGGAGAAGTCCCAGCAGATTGGAGGAGGGCAAACATTGTCCGCATCTTCAAAAAGGGGAAAAAAGAGGATTCCAACAACTATCACCCAGTTAGTCTGACATCAATACTGGGAAAGATTCTAAAGCAGATCATTAAACAGAGAGTCTGTGAACATTTAGAAGGGAATGCCATAATCACTAAAAGTCAACATGGGTTTCTCAAAAACAAGTCATGCCAGATTAATCTGATCTCTCTTTTATTAAATAAAATTACCAGTTTGCTGGATGAAGGGAATGCGGTGGACATACCATATCTTGATTACAGTAAGGCTTTTGGCAAGGTCCCCATGATATTCTTGCAAACAAGACAGTAAAATGTGGGCTAGACAATACAACTGTTAGGTGGATTAGTAACTGGTTGACTGACCGAACCCAAAGGGTGCTCAGCAATGGCTCCTCTTCATCCTGGAGAGAAGTGACCAGTGGGTGCCACAGGGTTCTGTCCTGGGCTCAGTGCTATTCAACATCTTTATCAATGACTTGAATGAAAGAATAGGGGGCATGCTTCTCAAATTTGCAGAAGACACCAAATTAGGAGGAATAGCTAATATCCCAGAGGACAGGATGAAAATTAAAAATGATCTTAATAGATTAGAAAGCTTGACCAAAGCTAACAAAATGAATTTCAACACAGAGAAATGCAAGGTAGTCCACTTAAGGCAAATAAATAAATAAATAATGAAATGCATAGATATAAGATGGGGGACACCTGGCTTAACGAGACTACGTGTGAAAGGGATCTAGGAGTCCTAGTAAACCACAAGTTGAACATGAGTCAACAGTGTGATGCCGCAGCTAAAAAGGGCAATGCAATTTTAGGCCGCATTAATAGAAGTATAGTATCTAGATCAAGGGAAGTAATAGTGCCACTGTATTCTGCTTTGGTCAGGCCCCACCTGGAATATTGTGTCCAGTTCTGGGCACCACAATTCAAAAAGGATGTTGAAAAATTGGAGCGTGTCCAGAGGAGGGCAACTAAAATGGTGAAGGGTCTGGAAACCATGCTCTGTGAGGAATGACTTAGGGAACTGGGTATGCTTAGCCTGGAGAAGAGACGGTTAAGAGGGGATATGATAGCCCTCTTTAAATATTAGAAGGAATATCATATTGAGGAGTGCGCTAGCTTGTTTTCTTCTGCTCCAGAGTATAGGACGCGGAACTATGGATGCAAGCTGCAGGAAAAGAGATTCCATCTCAACATTAGGAGGAACTTCAACAGTGGAACACACTCCCTCGGAGAGTGGTGGAGTCTCCTTCTTTGGAGGTCTTTAAACAGAGGCTGCATAGCCATCTGTTGGGGATGGTTTGATTTTGAGTTCCTCCATGGCAGGGGTTTGGTCTGGATGGCCTTTGTGGTCTCTTCCAAATCTATGATTCTATGTTGGATGCTTTTGTATATTATACAGTATGTATTTCATTTGCTTTAAGAGGTAGAGTGTAAAAAAAAATAAGGCTCTATGGCAGCTTAAGTTGATCTAAAGAAGGCTCAGTAGCCATCTGGGCTATCACTGATATAATCTAAAGTCAATGTATTTGTACAAGAAGGCTATTGGTAGGAAAGCTGCACACCTTGTAGACAAGAATACAAACTGAACAGCTGCATGCCCTCCAACATTTCACAGATGAAAACCAGGACACATGTGGCCAAACAACATCAGAATGTAGTAAAGATGACCAAAGCAATTACTGAAGAAGAATAGAAAAGTTAGGAGAGGTTACAGAATTTGCTTTTGCCTGAGTCCACTGGGAAGGGTATGATTCTGCCCGTCTCACCTTCCCTCCTCGCTGAGTTTACTGAGTGGCAAACTGCTTTTTTACTTTCAATTCTGTTTGCGTCAATGGAAATAAACTGAAGACAAAGTGGGAAAGCGTGAGGAGGAGAGAAAAACTAGGATATTTTAAATGCAGCTGAAAAGTGAGATAAGAAAGGATTAATTGAGACTGGCAAATCAGAACAGTTGGAGAGAATGAGTTGTCATTTTGGCGCAGGCACAATGAACTGACTCAACATCATTCTGATGTTGCTTGGTCACATGTGTCCCAGTTATCATCTGTGAAACACTGGAGGGTCTGCTGATTTTGTAAAATACTATTCAGGTAGTCTGTTGATGTGCTTCTTTCTAGCATCTAAAATGAATGCTGTATAACCAGCCCCTTGCACTGGCATCTAACCTTGTATTCAGCTTCTAGGTCACATTACTTGTTCCTGAGCCTCAACAATTTGTTTTCTGTAAAATGGCTACTGGAGCAGTGAACTGGGGATGTGCATTTCAAAAGAGCATTCAGGTATTCTGATCCACATTGGGGTTCTTGGGTAAGTTACATTTCTTTTAACATCACCAGTCTCTCTTCTAGGAAATGCTACTTCTGGTTCTATGGCACTTCTGCCTACACCATGGCATTAAAAAAAAAACCTGGAAAATTATCACTACACTCAGGATATCCTACAAAAGCTTTGTTTTGGTTATCATCTGTTTCTGCTTTCTAATACTAAACCTGGTCCCAGGCCAAGCAGCTGAAATGTGGCTGACCCCAAAATAAGAGTGTTCTCTCTCTGAATACTCAGGGTAGAACTTTACATAAGAACTTATACATTAGGGGGGAAAGAGGTGTTTTTAAAAGAAAAAAAATGCATGCACACTGACTGACATTTTTGCAAAGTGCTTTCCAGGACCTGTGAAATAGTGGCAGCAGAGTTGAGAATAAGAAAGAGAACTGGAATGTGTGAGAGAAAAATTACTTCTCTTGAATCTGAAATGGTTGACAGTGTTCTGAACAGAAGAAAGGGTTGGGTGATAAATGTAGGTTGTGGAGTTATAAGCTTTCCTCACCCCACACGCTTTGCTTTACAATGAGGTTTCAGGAGGGTGGAAAGGAAACTAATACCTTAGTGCTCCTAACTTGGACTGGCAACAATCCCAAACTTGTGCCCTTCAGTCAGTTGCAGACCTGTAAAAGGAAGATTTCAGGAAGGCAAGATGTATTTTCCTTGTTTCCCCTCTTGAACCCTCCTTCCCTCCTTTGATATTGGACTGGCCACAGCAGGAGCAGTCCTCTTAGGGCAGGACTGAGAATCATGCAGCCCTCCAGATGTTTTTGGACTGCAGCTCCCAGTATTTCTCACTGTGAAATGGTATGGCTAAGGCTCCTGTGAGCTGCAATCCAAAAATGTCTGGAGAACCTATGATCCCCAACCCGGTCTCAGAATCTAGGAATACACTGTAGCATTTTGGAACAGGATCCCACTTGTCTTTCACTTCCTCTCAGATGGCAAGGTGACCCTTTCTATAACAAACTGAAATATTTGCTGTTACTTATTAGATTTCCTTTGGGGATTCTCTTCCACATATTGATCTGCTTAGCTTGTGAAAGTTAAAAATACCGTACCATTAAGTGGCCCAAGATGCAGAACTAGCAGAAACATGAGTCACACCAGAGATGGTCAGTTGAGAGTCCATGAACCACACCTGACCAGTAAGTAGTTTTACACAAAATGCTGTAAGAGCTTCATTTATACACCATTTCATTTATAAGGAAAGAGGTAGATGTTAAGAGATGGAGATAGTAGTTGACATAATGCTTTATCTCAAGCTCTCTCTTTCTAATCACTTATTTTCTACAGAGAATACATTTTTCTGTGGATGTTGTACAATGGCGGCTTTTAAGATGGAAATTGGTCTAGTCACCCTGTGAGATTATTTTTATTGAGGAAAAGATAGGGAGAATGCAATCTTCTTGATTTCCTTGAACTTCTCAGTGGTTTTTGATACCAACATCCATGGTACAAGGAGTTTGGATCGATAGTACAGGTTAGTTGTAAGACGGACCACCTTCTGGTAGGGTCATTTCTGCTTGGATGGCTGTTTCCAGAATGTGGTGCTTGACCCCTTGGCAGTCATGATTTGTGGTTTCATAGAACTTTGTTCTTTCTTCCATACTACTTTAACATCTACATGAAACCACTTTGAGAGATCAGCTAAATATTTGGCCTGAAGCATAGTGGAGATGCAACATTTTGGGGAAAGTTGATCCCATGGGAGCAGGAATTTTGGGAGGAGAGGATTCCCAGAAATTATTGGAAAAATGGGGGGGGGGGTGATCACAGAATCATAGAATCATAGAGTTGGAAGAGACCACAAGGGCCATCCAGTCCAACCCCCTGCCATGCAGGAACTCCCAGTCAAAGCATCCCCGACAGATGGCCATCCAGCCTCTGCTTAAAGACCTTCAAGGAAGGAGACTCCACTACTCTCTGAGGGAGTGTGTTCCACTGTCGAACCATCCTTACTGTGAGGAAGTTTCCCCCTAATGTTGAGGTGGAATCTCTTTTCCTGGAGCTTACATCCATTGTTTCGGGTCCTAGTTTCTGGAGCAGCAGAAAACAAGCTTGTTCCCTCCTTAATATGACATCCCTTCAAATATTTAAACACAGCCATCATATCACCTCTCAACCTTCTCTTCTCCAGGTGATCTTGGCAGCTTTACAGATTGAAAGTCACCTCACTACTTTCATAACATGTATTACATATAATGTAGTTTGAGAGCCAGCATGGCATAGTGTTTTGATTGTTGGAACTTTTTCAGACAGGCAAAAGGGACAGGAGCATAGCGGGATGCTCCCATCAGTGTTGCACAATTGGGGGAAGATTTTCAGACAATGTTGTACGACATTGCCACAATCCCGCCATTATCCCATGAATAAAGAGGAGTTTTCCAGCCGCTTTTCCTTCACAGGAAAGTCCTGTGAATGAAAAGCAGATGGAAAACTCCTCTTTATTCACAGGATAATGATGGGATTATTGTGATGTTGCGCAATATGATCTGAAAAGCTTCACCCAATCACACGACACTGATGGGAGCATCCTGCTATGCTTCCATCACTTTTGTCATCTGAAAAAGTCCTTGGACTAGGATAATTGGAGACCAGGGTTGGAATCCCCACTCAGTTATGGAAACCTTGGGCAAGTCACACTCATTCAGTCTCAGAGGAAGATAAGGGCAACCCCCTCTGAACAAATTCTGTTGAGAAAACCCAGTGAGTTGCCATAAGTCAGAAATGACCTGAAAGCACACAACAACAACAACTACTACTACTACTAATGTTGTTTGGCATAAAATTATCATATTTGGCATATTAACAGTTCAGTTTATTTACAAACAGAATTTCCTTTTCCAGTTTGTTTGGAGCTGCTTCTGCCATCATGCTATCTTCTGGACTCCCCCTTAGTCCCACCTCAGTGCCCCATTTCTTACCTAGCATGCCTGTCGGGTTTATTTTATTTTATTTTTATTTACACTTTTTCATGCAGTGATGCCACATGATGGCCAATATTGCAACTGTGCTGGCAGCAATGTTTTGCACCTGAGGACTAGTGTGATTGTGAGCTCATTGACAGGTTTTCCCCATCTATGAAAAGGGATGCCTTAACCATGTTTCGGGAACACAGCAGGTCAGAGGTGTCGTCATGCAGTAAGTATTGCCCAAGCTGCTTTTTTCTGGCTGTAGTCACGGCTTAAAAACCATGTGTAGTCATTGCAGAAGAGGCAGTATCTGCAGTCCTCTCGCCCACTGCCATTCTTGTGTCTTATTAAAATTTTGAGTCTGAGGGCAGGGAACTATCAAATTAATGATTTGTAAGCTGTCCTTTTTGGCTGAAGGGAAGGGTATAAATACTCTAAATAAATATATAAATGAGCATCCATCCATCCCTATTCTCTCTACTCTTTTTTTAACACCCCCCAATCCATTACAAAGTAAATGAACAGTAGTATAGGGCTTTGACTGGTAAGAATCAGGTAGGGGTCTTTCACCTCACTTGTTAGTTCATAATTTTAAACTGAAGATGCCTGAGATAGAACCTGCAGTGTTTTACAAGCAGAAAGTATGTTCTGTCACTGAGCTATGGCTCCTCTCCAATGCTTCACTACATATCTTGGGTATGTTCCTTTTTTGGAATATAACTCCCAGAATACCATAGTCCAAAATAACTTTTCCAAGCCATGCTTCAAATATGTAAAAACTCTTTCCATCATTGCAAGTTTCAATCATGGGAGTGATGTCACCAGGGTATGGTCAATAGGAAAACTTTTATAATGAAAAGACTTGCATTATAGAAAAAAAAATTCACCTCAGAAATTCTTTGTATGGTCTGTTAGAAGAATTAAAGTAAAAAAATGGTCCTACCTGCTACAATTGTCTTGTAAGTGTTAGTCAAGGCTGCTAACCAGAATTGTTAGAACATTGCAAGATATGCAGTAAAATGGAGCCTTACACTGTCGGGTCTTTTCCCACCATGACTAGCCATCTCAAAGAAAACCATTTTGGTCTATTCAAGCTCTGAGAAAGATTTTCTCATTTTAAAAATTATTCTAGCTCTGCTTTTGTTTCCAGTTTAATTTCTTTTCTATGGAATTGTTATCTTTTCTTCAGTTGCCTTTTAAGAAAAATTCAGAGAATGTTGTTGTCAAATTGTTGTGGCCTAATATATTCAATGTTGTATTTCTGCAATCGCAGTCTGTCCAGTATTGACTGCCAAAGCACTTGAGAGGAGGGCTCCTGTACCTTCAATAAACTGTTTCCTGTTTTCCAGTCCTCCTCCTTTTATTTCTTCTTCTTTACTATGGTTTGGGAATAAGTGATTACTTTTGTAGCTGCTCTTACGAGGGGGTATCATAAGGTAATAATTATCACCTGGAAGTTATTATGGTATATTGATGAAATTTTTGTCAGTGTCATCATCACCAAGTGACTTTTTCTTTTCCCCAAAATGAAAAATCCATTGCAGGGTCGCCAATTTGACAACACAGGACGTCATTCATGAAGTGGAAGAGTAGTTTAAGGTGCAATCTGCAGACTTCTACAATAATGGTATTCAGAGGGTCAAGAAATGCTAGGGAAAATGTGTAAATCTGGATAGTGACTACATAGAGATAAGTTAACAACTACAAATCAAAACAAACTTTCTCTCAATTTTTTAAAAGGTGATAATTAAAACTTTACGATACTCCCTTGTAATTGTCCCAGTGGCAGTTTCTGTCTGCAAAGCATAATTAATCACTTATTTCCTTACATGAATGCTTTCCTTTTACATTTAATAGTTTGCCCCAGCAACATTAGTCCAAGAAGCATACATAAAATGGGAATTGTAATAGATTTATGGCATCATAAGGGCTTGGCTCTGCCAACGCTGTTTGGAAAATGACTGCCCCCTCTCAATACACATGCTAATCCAGCTAGCAGCAGCCAGCAT
The DNA here is from genome assembly GCA_026167975.1 of Phrynosoma blainvillii. Classification (NCBI taxonomy): domain Eukaryota; kingdom Metazoa; phylum Chordata; class Lepidosauria; order Squamata; family Phrynosomatidae; genus Phrynosoma; species Phrynosoma blainvillii. The sequence continues at coordinate 67,966,655 of JANUYF010000001.1, read as the reverse complement.
AAGGATTAGCATTTTTGAAGCTTGATTTGCCATTTCAGTTATACCAGCATTTGTCATCTTAAATAAGAGTAATGAAACAGGCATTACGATTGCCAGAGAAAGTAAATTGCTGGCAGTGTGCTAATTTTTGTCCCTTGTACTGTACAGTCCAGCATATTCCTGCAAAAACACCATAGTATCCGGTGATCACCACCACACCAATAAAATAAAATAGAATAAAATTCCTGGCTTCATATGGTCTCAGTAAAAAGTCTTGCACAAATGGCCAAATGCTACTTAAGCTTTATAAATATGTTAAACTGCAGCTCGTATTTTTCTCTTGTCTTTTACTTCCTCTGAAAAAGAGCTGATGCTGGTTTAATAAATTTTGTGCTAGATGCAAACCCATGTTAAACAGCTGACTAGACATCCGGATAAAATCCTGAATAAAATGAATAAGACATTGTACAATAATGAATAAGATGTGTATTTCATAAGAAACTTGCTCCAGAGCTGTCTCAATGACTTAAAACTACAGTTCCAAAGGAAATAAGTTGTGGATTGTACTGTATATGTCCAGATTCCTTTATTCAAAATTTATACTCTTTCTAAATAAAGCTTCTATAAGCTCTTCCTAAAAACATTTTTTAGCTCATTTTCCAGACATCAAGGTGATGTGTTGCACACTCAGGCCAAAATCCGGTTGTTCTGCAAAACTGAGATAATGTGGGGTTAAGCCAGCATAAGTACAGTCGCTCCTCTGTTTTTGTGGACTTAGAATCTGCGTCCCTCGCCCTTTACAAGCAGCAAATGGAGGGGACAAAATGGGGCACGCGCCCATGGGCGCACACTGCCACTCAAACCAATGGGGCTTGAATATTGATGATTTTCCATTTTTTGGGGGGGGGAGTCCGGAACAGATCCCCGCGAAAATGGAGGCGTAACTGTACTTCTTCTTTGATTGCTCAAGGAAGTATCCAGTAATCCTGGGGCTCATTCCCACTTACACCAGTTTGCAAATCGTATTGACACCAGGTCGCAGATGCGTAGTTCCCACTATGGAAGCAAATTATTCCCTTATTCCATGTCATTCCCACCAGTGCCTTTACACCCCAGCTTTATGCAGCAGCAGCAGCAGGAAGAGGCCTTTTTGAAGAGAGGCAGATTCTCCACCATTTATTTAATTCCAAGGATTTTGTCCCACAATGGGATTCAAGGCAGGTTACCTCACTTAACTTATCTTGCTATTAACTTATCTCACTACAAAAATACACATTAATAGCAATTAATTGCCTTTGGAACAGCAGATCATGTCATAGTGTCCTGACTCCTTTGCCTAATCTTTGTATGATTTTGCTCTGTTCTGTATTGTACAAATGTGCCATAATTTTTAAACGTTGGGTTATTTTTTTAAATAAATTTTATTAACTGTTATTCTGGGAGACAGTTGCAGCCCTTCTCCTTGCTTCCTGACAAGTCAGTCTGTAAACGCTTAGCACAGGGACAATAAAAGAAAATATATCCTGTTAGGAGAAGGTCCTATGCAAGGAAAGCCTCTTGTAGCTTCACTTCCCATCTCAGGAGGAATACAAGAGGGATAGTTAGTCACTCCTGCAACCTTGCTAAGGAGGTTTATTTTCTATTACCTCACTGACAATCTCATTATGTAGCTCTTGTTAACCATGTTTGGTTAGGTTGATAGCATTGATAAAGTCCCTCCCCACCAAAGAGATTACCTTGTTTGGCTCATGAAAAAAGAGCCAATGCAGATAAACTTTAACAGCCAGTTGCCTCGCAACAAAAAAGTCTATCTTGTGAGAGAATCCAGTTGCTCTAGCAACACTCTTTTGACAGGTGCTGTGAGCTACAAACAGCAGATCTACAAACACAGAGGGTTGGTGCTTAAGCCAAAGGCCTCTTGACTGATGCGTCAAGCTATCCTATGCAAATAGATTACTTCACCAATAACACTTGGTTGCGAACCTGTAGTACGCACACATTACAGGCTCACAATTATATTGAAAAATGCTCCAGCCAACAGAGCGTTGTCGGGTGGGTGATTCAGCCCATAAGCAAAGATGCTGCTTAGCGCTTCAAAATATTATTTATTGGGGGTGATCATTCGTGGTTTGGGAGTGAGTTATTACAATACTAGTGACACCACTTCTATCTAACCATGATACCTCCATCAGGAGGTGTATGCATGATCAAGACCAGTGCCTGAACAAAGAAGTGGGGTGGATGAGAACCAGTAACCTGATAATGAACCTTATAAAATGGGAGCATTTGGGGTGAGTTGTTCCTGGGCCCCAAAATTAGGGAATGAATGTGCAGGTTTGAGGGTGCTCCTTCATTCATCATTGACATTGTGGGCCCAAGTGGCCTCTGGGACCTGAGGAACCTTTTATAAGCTTTAGTTGGTACATAAACAGTCCAGCTATAGTGATCCATCCATGCATTGGTAAGCTCAAGACAGGACTATTGTAATGTTCTCTATGGAGTTTATCACACGGGAGAGATCCCTTGCAAAAACAGGATTTAAAACAGGAAAAAAACCCACAAAAGTGGATTGATTTTCACACAATGTTGAGCACTAACCCAGACGGAAAGTGGACAGAAATTGGGGGGGGGGGGGCATCCACAAAACTGGATTGATTTTCACACAACGTTGAGGTGAAAGTAGACAAAACATGATTCTTTTTACTTTTGGAAAATCCCAAAAGTAAAAAGAAATGCATTTTGTCTGGGTTAATTGCTCATTAACCCTGATGTATGTGAAAATCACCCCGCATTTGCGGGTTTTCCCCCCAGGTTTTAAATCCCATTTCTGCACGGGATTTGGACACTTTGCCCCAGTGTGATAAATTCCTATGTGGGGTGTACTTGGGGCTGGGAAGAAGGCTGGAGTTTTTGCAGAAAGTTCCCTCGGTACAAACACCTATGCCAGACCTGCACAACTTGGCAATAGGTAGGGGCCAATAATAAAAAAAGACCAAACTTCTTTGGTCCACAGATAGGTTTTAATTAAATATTAATTAATTAATAATATTAATTAGAAATAATTAATGTTAATTCCATCCTTATCCTCATCCTCCTCTGCTCAGTCTTCTCCTCAGGAGAAATCTGAGTGGCAGAGGAGCCTTGGCTGTCCTTCTCTTCCTCCACCTGGACTTTTCCTTGGGAGCAGGCCAAGCAACAGAGGAGCCTTGCGGGGCAAGCATTTGCCCCTTTCCCTCCTCTGCCACCCAGGAGAAAGCTGGGCAAAGGAGGAGCCTTGCAGGCCAAGTGTTTGCCTGTACTCCTCCACCTTCATACAGCCTTCTCCTCATGAGAAAGCTGAGCAGTGGAGGAGCCTTGCAGGGCAAGCGTTTAACCTCCCTCCTCCATATGGTCCTCTCCTCAGGAGGAGTCTGAGCAGTGGAGGAGCCTTTAAGTTGTTCCACAGCATCACGCGCCACCTGAAATCCTTTGGCAAGCCACATGTGGCTCCCGGGCTGTATGTTGTGCAGGCCTGACCTATGCTAAAAGAGCTATCCCAGCTGCCAGTTTGCCACCAAGCCATGCTCCAAGTATTATTATTGATATATAAAGCCCTCAACAATTTAGGATTAAGTTACCTGAAAGATGGCCTTCCAGACACTTTTGACCACTGTGATCTTCAGGAGGAGCTCTGATCGACCGTGCAGCATTTAACAGAGTCCCACCTGGAAGGAACACAGTAGCAGTGACAACCAAAAAAAGCAAATTTCATAAATTTTATCTTTAATGTTGTTGTTACATTTTAAAGTGCTATTCTGTTTTAGTTTTGACTGCTGGGGAGGGGAAAGGCAGCAGAAGAAAATAATTGCAAATGACCATTTCATGGTGGTGGTGGGGGGAACCCTAATGTTTTTCAGGTTTGCCACTAAAGGGGTCTTGTTCCTTTGGGGAGGGGGGTAGAAAAGATATATGGTTTCCTTAGAAATTTCTGAGCCTGCACAGCACAGTATACTGAGGAGTCATCTGCAGGGAGGGAAGGTAGGTAGCATTGATTGAAAATCAGGAGCAACATCTTATTTTCACATAGGATGGTTCACCAGCCTGGGAGGAAACCTTTTAGATTCAACCATACTAAATACTGCTGGCTTTAATGGTGCAAAGATGGGTTCATATCCAATTATTTGTCTTAAATGAGTTGTGGACTGGGCTGACTGATCCATGATGAAGTTTGACCCTATGGGCATGCCCTAGCTTCCATTGAAATCAAAGGGACTCTTTCCATCAACTTCACAAGCTCTGTATTAAGCTCTGTTTGTCCAAGAAAAACTAATGTGGAGTTTAACTGAATAAACACTTTGGCAATGAAGATTACAAAGTAACCTTTCACTTGGTCTTTTTCTTAAACAGAAGGGAGATGTTTTGCTGCCAGTTTTTGGGTGTTTATTTTCCAGTTTCCATAGAAAATAATTGCTCTCATATAAATTTTTTTCTGTAGGAATAAATACCTTTATTCATGCTCCCTAAACTTAACAGCACACACAGCCAGGATACATGCTGAGGCTCCATCCATGCTGTCTGCTGCCACAATTCACCATGGACAGATAAGGCTGCACCATTTTTATGTGGGGCTTTGAATCAAAGTATATTTCTTTTGCAGCACATTTATCCTGTTGACGTCTACTGTTCCTGTCCAGAGATATAATACTAAAAAGGGTATAGTAGATCTCCATCAGGGCAAGAAGCCCAACAAAGAAATCAACCCCTTACATACACTGTAATTTATAGCATCATAATTTATCTTATCATCCTAGCATCCATCATTATCCCAAGTTGGTAGACTTTTGGATCCTATATTTCAGATATATATTTTCCACACATAAGAGTGTAATTGAAACCTAGCTGGGTAAAAAAAAAATGTTTAGCCTGGCATTTGCAAGCTGAAATTAACATATGCCATTGCATACTTGAAAGCAGTGGCCTAGTGATAAATACTGAAGGTCGGGTGCTCAGTGTGATTGTCCTCAGATAGATGCCTCTAAAAAGTGTCCCCAAATGCAAGCAATTCTGGTATCCATATTGGTAAATCAATTTCAGTAGTTTTCTCCAGGAGAAAGCATGTCTTTTCTAAAGATAATGGATCTTAATTGCCCATTCAAGACAAAGCCATTCTACAATATTTTTCATCAGAGCAGAAACAGTTCACAAAAATAAATTGTTCCTGGGGAAATTCATCTCTCCCAACAGCATGACATGACAGCTAAACTTACAAAGAACAGAGAAGCTGAGGGGAATGACAAATTACAGGATCATCCCTACTAACCAAAAATTCCCAGTGCCCCAACCCTGCAAGTGTTGGCTGTATTATACCACAGCTGAGAAAGTATCCCTAAAGAGCAGTTTGTAGTAATGACATAACACATTTGCTTTTATTTCATTGAGACTTTTGACAATATAGGTTTTAAGAGAAAAAACAGCTTCTATAGCTATGCATTAATTTATATGTGTCATGTCTCTATCAGGATTAGGGTAAGTTTCATTCACGTCTCTGTTTTAGTGCACATTGTAGTGAGCCATTTTAACTTACAGAGTGGAAAATGTGTCTATTCCCCACCCCCATGTTCTCATAGGTATCCCTCTTTACTTGTCATACAAATCATTGGTATGTCCTCACTAACTACTTCTGAGTCAGACCTTAGTTTTTGCTGAAATAAACAGGAGGCTCCAGTTAGAACAGAATACAGAGAAACAGAATGGTTCCCAATTGGAAAGGGAGTCAGACAAGGCTGTATTCTATCACCTTATCTCAGGGGTAGGCAACCTAAGGCCCGGGGGCCAGATGCGCCCCCCCCCGAAGCCTTTGGACTGGCCCCAGGCTGGTCCCGCCGCTGCTGCCCGCCATGATGATATTGATTATTGTTGTTATTACTTGTTCTTGGGGTTTTCTTGGCAAAATCTCCACAGGGGTTCTGCCATGGCTTTTCTGGGGCTGAGAGAGTGTGCATGCATATTTTTTAAATTTTTTAATTTTTTAAATATTTATTTTTTTATTTATTTATGGTGCTTCGGCCTGCCAATTGTCTGAGGGACAGCAATCCGGCCGCCGGCTCAAAAAGGTTGCCTACCCCTGCCTTATCTATTCAACTTACATGCAGAAAATATAATATGCAGAGCAGGTTTAGACATGCGGGAAGGAGAAATAAAGATCAGGTGAAAGTGTGAAGACACACCCAACTAAAGGTGGTGGCAAATATGGGTGTGCAACGCCAGTACCCTGGTGAGATCAAACTCTTATACCTAAAAAGGCTCCAAAGCTGAATGTAAAGTCCAAAAGGGGGGAAATTATTTTGAAGAACAAAAGAAAAAGGGTTTCTCCTCCCCAGCTCTAACAGGCTTAAAATAAAAGGTACTTTACAGTTTACGTTTCAGCAATCTTCAGTGTTGTCATCTCTCTGAGTTTGATCTTGATTTGATCTCCTTCTCAATGAAGCTGGTGCAGGGTCTTTCAGCTTCTGGTGCTCTTGACTTCTTTGATGTTGATATTTACTAGAATTAACTGCTTCTAGTAACTAAATTGGCTAATGGTAAGTAAATTGGCTAAATGGTAAATAAATTGGCTAAATGTGGTAACTAAATTGGCTAATTGGTGTAAGAAATGCCCTTTCCCTCTGCCTGAGCCTGTTTGCTACCAAACAGATAAAGTCAAGCCTGCCTAAGAAAAACTAAAAATCCCAAGCTGAAGCAGAAGGGGCTTGTCATACAATTCTGGGAAGGGGCAAACCAAAAACTGGGAAGGGGCAAACCAAAAACTAGAAAAATGCAGGGGATTTCTACAGCTCCTCCCACAAACTAATACAGTGGAACATTCCTATGCTCAAACAATCTAAGGACTGACTAAAAATGAAGGAAAATGCAGGGGAGAATTTAAACAGTCCAGGCTGGACATCACAGAAAGAATATCAACAATCTAAGATATGCAATAATATAAGATATAATACTAGCAGAAAATAGCATAGACTTGAAACAACTGCTTGAGAAAGTCAAAGTAGAAAGTGGAAAGGCAAGTTTATTGTTAAGCACTACCAAAACAAAAATAATGACCATGGAGAATTTATGTAAATTCAACCTAGACAACAAGAAACTTGAAATAGTTAAAGATTTCCCATACCTTGGATCAATCATTGATCAGAACAAAGATTGCAGTCTAGAAATTAGAAGAAAATTGGCACTGGGGAGGGCAGCAATGTAAGAACTAGACAAGATCCTTAAGTGCAAAGATATAAGATACAAGATTGAATTTAGCCATAATGTTTTCTAAACCATAGTATTTCCTATCACCATGTACAGACATGAGAACTGGACAATGTAGAAAGCTGATACAAAGAAAATCAACTCATTTGAAATGTGGTGCTTGGGAATAGTGCTAAGGATACCATGGACAGCCAAAAAACAAACAAACAAGTGGGTCCTAGAACAGATCAAGCCTGAGTACTCCCTGGAAGCCAAGATGACTAAACTGACGCTGTCATACTTTGGCCACATCATGAGAAGACATGATTCACTAGAAAAGATTATGATGCTAGGGAAGGTAGAAGACAGTAGAAAGAGAGGAAGATGGCATTTCAGGTGGATAGACTCAATAAAGGAGGCCACAGGCCTGAGCCTGCAGGAAAACTGAGGGGCTTTGCAGACAGCGTAAAGTGCCATTTTCAAGACAAGGAAGGGGAAGAGCAGCTGGATGCTGGGCGCTCCAACCCCTTCCTGAGGACATCATCAGAGCACCTGCTGTTGTACATGATGGGCGCTCCAATAACGTCCTTCTGTCGCAGCGTCTGGACATGCTGCGATGGAAGAGACACCGAAGAGGCGTGTGCCGCCTCTTCCAGCGCCCTTTCTGCACCTTCCAGGGCCAGCCAAAGAGTGGATTGGGGCTGAGGAGAGGGGCAGCCTCAGCCCCAATCCACCGCTTCTCAGGACGGCCCACAGTCGCTTGTCTGCATCTCCCATGAGTAAACTGATTGAAGATAGGTGTCTTGGGCCCCATTCACACACTGTTATAAACTGGTTTGGAAATTGGTTTAAAAGGGGGTCATTCATACTTGTGGTGGTTTTACTAATCCAAATTTCAGGGGCGTGCAAATCCCCCTTAACCTGGTGCTTTTGAAACCAAGGCATTTGCCATGTCTTTTCAAAAGCACTGCGTTTTGTTATGGAGCCGCCAATGGGAATGCACTACCAATCCTGTTCGGGGCACCCAGGAGGGAGGGGTAATGGGCAGAGGGTGAGCAGAGAGGCAGAACATACCAATCCCATTCCACTGGTCTTGGCTTGGTGGGAACATGGTGAAGCTTATGGTTGTTGGTTGTTGTTTTTTTTAAGTTTGACAGTTTCTATGTACCATTGCACTTGTGTGGCTTCTACAGGGGTTTTGCAGGGGTTTCTTGGCAAGGGTTCTTCAGAGGGACTTGCCATTGCCATCCTTTGAGGCAAAGAATGTGTTACTCTCTCCCAAGGCAAACCTATTGAGGGGGTTTCTTGGCAAGGGTTGTTCAGAGGGATTTACCATTGCCATCTTCCTAGACTGAGACAGTGTGACTACCCTCCCAGGAGAACCTATCAAGGGTGTTTCTTGGCAAAGGTGGTTCAGAGTGGCTTTCCATTGCCATCCTCCAAGGCTGACAGAAGAGAGGGGATTCGCCCAAACAGTGTGACATAGATGCACATCATTTGATTGACATTTTAAAAAAACAACACCTGAGATTGATTGAAATAGCTGCTTCATTTCAAATCGATACAAATAGTCATGTGAACATCAACAGGGTTAAATTGCCATGGAGAGATTGGATCAGCGTAAGCTTAGGGCCAATGCAGACCGCTCTCGGCAGCTCCTGGAAGCGGCGGATCGGGGCCACAGCAACCACACGCTGCAGCCCCAATCCTCTTTTTTGCTGCAACAAAAAGAGCAGCAAAATGCCGCTCCCTTTTGGGGCAGCAAAAGGCCGCCCTTAGAGCCAGCGGCATGGCTCTTGTGTGCCCTTTTGGCGCAGCATGTGTGCACGCTGTGCCAGGAGGGCATCCTGATGCTGCACACCATGCAGATGGGCGCGTGGCATCAGGATGGCATCAGGGTAGAGTCAGAGTGGCCAGCGTGCAGCTGCCCCACCCCAACTCCACCATCAGGCCAGCCCTTTGTGCCAGTTTGCTTTGGTTGTTAATGAGAACTTCAATTCAGTATTGTATTATCAAATCTCCCTGGATCTACTTGGTACAAAAACATGAGTGTGAATGAGGCCTTGGAGATATCTCATTTATAGGGTTGTCATGCATTGAAGTCGACTGGAAAGCAGTTAAAAACAAAGCATTTCACTTAGGACTTATCCAGACAGGAAAAGGGTCCCTGGAAATATTGAGAGTTTTCCTATATTTTTTCTTTTTCTTTTTTTGCTTTTTATTTTGCATATTGATGGTCTTGCTTCCAAAATCTTTAATGAAATATCCTGGGTTTCCCTCCCACCTATTTGTTCCTCCTTCCCCTCCTACTGATTACAAAATCACTTCTATATTCAGGCAGCATTTCAGAAATTGTCTTTCACCTATTTCTACTGAGATCATTTTAATTATCTTTCGGGAGTTATGGTCAAAGTGTTAAAGTGCTTTAGTAATATTACAGTAGTTAAGCACTGGGATCATTTTATTTTATTGTTAGCGTTCCTCTTTCCCTCACTTGATCTCTGTTGAATCTGCTGTCTTGGGAACAGTTGCTACGATTCTTGATGGCGGTTTCTTAGCTAGCTTTGGGGTAATCGAAACACACTGCCATGGAGAGGCACATTTCATTCCAGGAAATACTGGTTTAATTTGAACTGGAGACTGGAAATGACAAGCCCTTCCTGGACCTTTCCAGGAGACTGGAAATATTTCCTGGAGACTGGAAATAAAAAGTCCTTGTAAGTGTCAATCAAGAGTTCCCTGGGAAAACTTCAGCATGGGGAAAATGTCACTTGGCTCTCAAACTAATAAATAATTAAATAAATAAATAAATAAATAAAAATCATAAAGGGGAAGAATAAAATCAGGGACTTTCTGGTTTTTCCAGACCATCTAGATAAGCCCAGTGTCTTAAGCTGAAGTGTTTGTGCTTTTCAGCCTATATTTTCTGGGGAGTTTATCACAGAGGATGGATCCCATGCAGAAACTGCATTTAAAGTTTGGGTTAACCCAAACAGAAAGTAGAAATGACCCGCAAAAGTGGGTTGTTTTTCACACAACGTTGGCATCAAGGAGAAATAACGCGCCATTAACCCAAATGGAAAGTCGCCAAAGCCCACTCCTTTTTACTTTCAGGAACTTCCAAAAATAAAAAAGAGTGGGTTATGGCGACTTTCCATTTGGGTTAATGTTGCATTATTTCTCCTTTACACAAACACGTCTGAAAAACAACCTACTTTTGCGTGTTTTTTCGGATTTTTAAATCTCGTTTCTGCATGGGATCTAAGCAATTTGCCTCTATGTGATAAACTCCTGGGTCAAGTTGTACTCTCCTTCACTAGCACAATTTTAGAAAAAGCCCCTCTCTGGTGGTAAAAGACATCTGTTTACAATAGTATGTAATTTATCTCACCTGCATATCTCACATATCTGTCCTTTGTTTTGTGATTGATCATTGGAGAGTAAACATGAGCTTAAGTCCGTTAAGGCAATATCTCTAAGGAAATTCTCTAATGGGATGGGAAACAGGTTAATCCTTGGGAATAGGTACTTGCCTTAATACCTAGTTTGATCCTCAGTTCCTTAATTCATGCTTCTTTCTGTTTAAATAAGCTACATGTGACCTTGCGTCTCTTTGACCTTGGTTTGGTTCCTTGGTATAAGCTTCTAAGTTTATTGGGCTGCAACTTCAGCCAGTCCTGGTCTCAGACTATTGGCATAGTGCTTGGAATGGAGAGGAGCATTTTTTTTTCCAGAGCATATAAACCATCACATAATCTCCATCTAACACCATCTTCTATGCATGTACTTTCCCAAGTAGGTGGACTTGAATGGCAGACTGATTCATACGCTGTGAGATTTAAGCAATTTGTCTCTGTTGAAGTTCTGGGACATTACTACACACATTGGTGTGTGCTTTGCCATTGAATTGGGGCTAGTGTTTGTAAATAAAAGACAAAAATAAAAATTAAACAGGTGTAATCAAGTATTTCAGTATTCTTACTACACAAAATATACATAAACTGCTGCATAGCTTCCTACTATTTTTCCTCTGTTGTTTAGAATCTCCTGTGCTTGCTTCCTTTAGACACATCTAGTCTATTTCTCATGTTACATTTTATTTATTTCTAGGAAATGGGTGTCTCTAAACTCCTGCCCAGGTGATATTTTTAGACATAGAAGAAATAAGAGATGAAAATCCTGGAACAACATGGCAAGGGACCTTTAGTTAACCATCTGTCACTAGTATCATTTATTACTTAATCATGTTTTTGCTAAACAAGGCCCCAAAGTCCTGTTTTGCACCCCAGCCACCACAGGAGGAGGAGGAGGAGGAGGAGGTTGCTGCTGTGTCAAAAAATAAAAATGAAAGAACCTCTGTGGTGCATTCAATAACACATTATTTTCAGATGATGAACAAAGAAGGCCACTAGCAATTTGGATCAAGACTGAGAAGTGATTTAGACATCACTTCACATCAAAAGTGGAAAGCAAAAGGATAGAGAAAAGAAAATGCTACTGTTCTTTGTCACCTTCAGGCAATGAATTAAGAGAGAGGATATGTTACGGTCAGCAGCAGTAAGCCAAACATTTTCTTCTGGGATGAAATGCATAGCATGATTTCTCCCACCAGTCTATTCAATCTCTAGCAGTGTGAATGCAGAAGGAAAAAGAGTGAGATGTTTGTTATTTATGCTAGCACAGGAGCCCAGGTCAGGTGAGGGCTTAGGATGTGCCAAAGTCAGTGGGTGGGCTGCTGACTGGAACACCACTGAGAAAGCATGTATAAAACATTGGCTTTAAAGGAATTACATTGACTGTCAATGCTGTTCCAGGCTGAATTTAAGGTGCTGTTGAGCTTAAAGGTAAAGATAAAGGTAAAGGTAAAGGTTTCCTCTTGACATGAATGTCTAGTCATAACCAACTGTAGGGGTGGTGCTAATCTCCATTACTAAGCTGAAGAGCCAGCATTGTCCAAAGATGACTTCAGTGGTTATGTGGCCAGCATGACTGCACCGAACACCGTTACTTTCCCACCAAAGTGGTACCTATTTATCTACTTGCATTTGCATGCTTTCAAACTGCTAGGTTGGGAGAAACTGGGACTAGTGAGGGGAGCACACTCCATCACATGCCGCTCGAGCCTCAAACTGGCAACTTTTTCAATCTTCCGATTGTTAGAATTGGCATCTTAACCACTAAGTCAGTGTGCCCCTGCTGTTGAGCTTAGAGTCACAATATTTGAAGAAGCACCTCTCTATATATACTATATACCTCTCTCTAATTACTAATCATTAAACAAAGCACAGCAAAAGCAGCATGCATAGATGAAGAACATGATGTGCTATGAAAAAACTGAAACATCTTTCACCACAGGGGTACCCCTGTAAAAATAGACAATAATGTGCCAATTGTCTAGTTTAACCTTAAATCTCAGCGCTTCCAGAGAGATGAAAAGACATGTTGCTTGTAGCATGTTTTATTTGCTGATTTGTAATTACATAAAAAGTCTAATGGTGAGGCATGTATCCCTAAGGAAATCCCATGTGGGAGAGAAAATGGATTAACTGTAGGGAATATGCATTCATTTTGGCAACTAATTTGATCCCTATTTGGCATTCTTATGATTGAGATGCTAGTGTCACATTTTTCCTGCAAAGAAGTACCAGTACTATCTCCATCTCCTTACTCCATACACCAGGGGTAGGCAAGTTTTCCCCTTTAAGGGCCGAGGGACTTCAGCTCCCAGAATTCCAGGAGCTATTGGCCAACATGGGACTATTGGCCAATATGGCTGAGGCTTCTGGGAGCTGAAGTCCCTCGGCCCTTAAATGGAAAAGGTTGCCTACCCCTGCCATACATGAACAAGTACTACTAGGATTCCCAGATCTTACTTCCCAGCCCTAAGAGCAAGGGGGTAGCTGCATCAAGTCATTTGTTTGACTTGCTATGTTTTATTTGAATAGCTTCCTCTGTGCAACTGGGTTTGCTGCTTAATGTATCATGCTCAATGATATCACCAAGGGTGCCCTTTTGTAACATCACCAGGGCCTCCCCCACTGTGACATCACAAGAGGTCATCTCTAGGCTTCATGTTTTGGGGCTGAATTCTCAGGAACTGGAATAATAATAATATAATAATAATAATAAAATTTATTTTTATCCCTCCTCTCTACACACACAACCGGGGCAGCTTACAACATTAAAAGTACAGTAAAAAATACAAAAACCCACCCACCCCTTAAAATAGTATTAAACAATGAAACAATCTAAAACATGCTTAAAATAAATCACAGTAAAACACAACAAATAACAATAACTGTGGCAAAGATTAAGGGAGAAAGATGGGCTGACTCTTGAAGGCCAGGGAATCTATTCAGGAAAGGCCTGCCAGAAGAGATCTGTCTTAACAGCCTTTTTAAAGCTGTTTAAGGTGGTAATATGACAGATCTCATCCAGCAGGCCATTCCATAATCTGGGAGCGGTAGCAGAGAAGGCCTTCTGGGCAGTTGCAGACAGCCTAGTTTTTATAGGCTGCAGCAAATTCCTCCCAGAGGACCTGGCAACCCTAGGTACAACAGAGAATAGGATTCTCGGTAATTCTGTAGCTCAACCCCTTTGCAAAGCGCCATCTTGGAGTCAAGAAAGGGGAGGGGAAGCCTCATGCTGGGCGCCCCAACCCCTTCCTGAGGACGTCATTGGAGCACCCACCATTCCACATGGCGGGCGCTCTGATGACGTCCTTCCGGCTCAGCGTCCAGACACACTGAGCCAGAAGAGATGCTGAAGAGGCGCACGCCACCTCTTCCGGCACCCTTTCTGTGCCTTAGCGCTCTTTCCAGGGCCGGAAAAGGAGTGGACTGGGGCCGAGGCGTAGGGCAGCCTTGGTCCCAATCCGCGGCTTCTCAGGGCGGCCCACGGCCACCCGTCTGCAGAGGCCCTCAGACTGTAATAGTTTCCTTCTTTTGATGTTTTCAAGCAGAAGCTGGATGGCCATCTGTTGGGGGTGCTTTGATTGTGTATTCCTGCATGGCAGGGGATTGGACTGGATGGCCCTTGTGGTCTCTTCCAACTCAATGATTCTGTGATTCTATGATTAATGATACCACACCAGATAATGACGTGGGGCAATAAACTGAGATACTGTTTAAGAGGAAATTATTCATGAATTCTGCAATCAAGATAAATAAGGAACAACAGCCAAAAAAAAAAAATGGGAAGAACTAGCAGGGACACAGAGATCAGTATAAAGGCATAACAGCATTAAAAGCATCAAAAGTCCTTTGTCTATCCATGTGGACTAATCTGGTATACTGGACTGACAGAAGCTGCAATTGGGTTTAATTGCACTGAACCCATAAGTCACAAGTCAGTTCTGAAGAGAAAAGAAAGGACAACACATCCAGTGTAAGAGTGCATTAAAAGAGAGGTTTGTAGACCACAAGCCATCTAAACCCTGGAGAGCTTCAGTTGTATGTACCACTAAAGCCAATAAGGAATACACAGGTACTTTCGTTGGAGAAAATTAGGCATTTTGCTCATTTATTCGTTTTGCTGGCCAGAAACCCATGACCCATTTATTCCACAAAGAATCAGAGCCAATGCCCAGGAAAAACAACAAACAATAAGCTCAGGGAAATTCCAGTGTTCTTTTATCGTTGGTTTGGTTTGGTTTCTATCCTAGCTGTCTTCCAAAATGGAGACTCAAGGTGATTTATAACAAGACTAATTTAAAAGGTACAGGAAAACCCTCTACAAAATGGTTTGATTAAAATACAATTGAGCAAATTATAACAGTAAAAGCTGACAATTAAAAGAGCATGAATAAAAAAAATATAGCCCTCACTTCTTAGAGGTTGCATTTGCAGAAGCTATATGGCCTTTATTCTGCCCCCCCCCAGCTTTCCTGATAACCCCCAATAAATAGGGAAATTATCTGGTTACCCAGCCTCCAGAGTATAAAAATATTTTGAATGTCTTTCTGTTAATTAACTGTATTAGCTGCTGCAAAACTTGAAATCTAGTGTTTCTGGGTTTTTTAAATGTTTTCTGATCAAAATATATTACATGTTCAGTAGATACCCCCAGTTGCACTTAGTATCACCCACAGTTATTATGATCTGGACGTGAATGGCCTAAGAAAACAGTTGTTTATGACTCTGGGGTGAATTGAAATCTTCAGACAATGGTAGCTAGACACAGATGTCAGAAAGATTTTCTTCACATGGCGTGTCACTTTGTCTTATAGCCTGAAGGCCATGAGATGATATGTAAGTGCGACAGTGTGTCAATAGAAATGTCACATCTGCCAGGGCGCACATAGGAAGAACGCAATATCCAAAAAAGAAAGTGGTGTAATGCATCTTCTACAATAGTATTATCTTCTGCTCAAGTGAAGATGGAAGGGCCTAGGGCTGTCAGATTGAAAACTGGAGACAGCCCCCGTACCTTTAATGGTTGTGTAGAAAAGGGAATTTCAGCAGGTGTTGCTTATTACACAACCAGTTAACAAGCGACACCTGCAGGAATCCCCTCTTCTACACAACCATTAAAAGTACAGGAGCCCTCTCCAGTTTCTACTGTGTAGTGCAGTGGCTTGAGCATTGGATGATGACTCTGGAGAGCAGGGTTTGAGTCCCTGCTCAGCCATGGAAACCTCTTGGGTGACTTTGGGCATGTCACACTCTCTCTGCCTCAGAAGAAGTCAAAGGCAAACCCCCTCTGAACAAATCTTGCCAAGGTTCATTTTAGGGCCACATAAGTCAGAAACTACTTGAAGGCACACAACAAGAACAACAACACCCTACAGGTGTAGTGTTGCTGCTTCATAATCCAAATAATCAGAGACAGAGGTGTATTTTCACAAAGCTGGCATTTATTTTCCTGTCAGTGGCTGTGCTTAGGTAAGGCTACCTAGGTTGGCAAAAAGAGAGCAGCAGGGACTCAATGTACTGTGAATGTCTAGATCAGGGGTAGGCAACCTTTCCCCTTTAAGGGCCAAGGGACTTCAGCTCCCAGAATCCCAGGAGCTATTGGCCAACAGGGGACTATTGACCAACATGTCTGAGGCTTCTGGGAACTGAAGTCCCTCGGCCCTTAAAGGGGAAAGGTTGCCTACCCCTAGTTTAGATATTCATTCTATATGGTATTTTTTAATGAATGGTTTAGGTTATGAAATTGTTTGTTATTCTAAACATCTTTAGTATTTCCATTTTCCATCATTATTATTGTTTGAGTGTTGCTACAGCAATTTAATAGAAAGGGAGATACACACACGCACACACACACACACACACACACAACATTTCATAAGCCCTAGTCTTGACCATTTTCCCCAGGTCTCAGAGTGTCTTCAAATCCTGCAGCAATGAAAACTTGAAAAGTTGAAAGTTCTGCACAAAACTCAAGCCAAGCAAGTCGAGATATTTAAATAACTGGAAGTGTGTTTAATGCTCATGTAAAAAGATTTTTCAATATAATAATACTTGGACTGAGACTGCTGCCACACTGCAAAATAATGCAGTTTGACTCCACTTTAACTGTCATAGCTCCATCCTATGAAATCCTGGTATTTGTAGTTTCTTGTGGCACCAGAGTTCTCTGACAGAGAAAGCTAAATAGTTCACAGAACTACAAATCCCAGAATTCACAGCATTGAGCCATGGCAGTTAAATCAATGTCAATTTCTGCACTAATTCTGGACTGTTGATGCAGCCTGAGTGACTTGTGGGCTATTTTTTGACCCCCATTGGAATTCCAGTATACTGAGGGTCAGGAATGGGGTTAATGTTGTAATGAAGAGTCAGGTTTAATGTGCACATCTTATATTTCCTGAAGCCACTGTACATTCCAGTATTCTCAGATTTTTTTTAAAGTTACAACCATACAACCAATATTAGACAACCATACTATTTGTAAATGAACTAAAAGATTGCAGTATTATAGATTACAAGTGTATATCTTACCATGGATTACAAAACAACAAATGTCTCCAATGAATGGTTTCCAAAGAAAACCAAACCTGAGAGGTGCTGAAACTTTGGGACTTCTCACTATTTGGGCTTTAAAGACTATAGAGATTATCACACGGGGGTAAGAAACGGGGGAAAAGCACTATGCTCTTGTCATGTTTGTGCAATTGCAGGAAGATTTTCACACAACATCATGTACATACTGTACTTGTCCCGTCATCAAAGTGTCATGCTAGTGCAACTTCTCATTAGTGACAAAAAAGTGTTAATGGCTTGGCAATAGCGCTTCATTAGCGCTATCGCCAACATGTGAAAGGCAATCATGTTTCAATAGTGCCATTGAGAATCTGTCAGTAAACCTTCCTGAAATAAATTGAATCCCCCAGTGTGCCATTCTGCAGATCCACTTCCTGCGTCACATTTTTGAGTCACAGGAGAGTTCCTTAGCAGCGGCGATTACCCATTTTTTCTCTCCGATCTGATGTGCAGAATGTAAAAGCACTATTTTACCGTGCGTCAATCATTAATGCCCTGTTATTGCAACACTGTGTGAAAGTAAGTGTTGCTGTTTCGCCATTGTATCGTTCTTGTTCAATAATATTAGAATAGCGCTATTAATCTGTAAATAGCCCTCGTGTGATAATCTCCTATATCTTGAAAAGTTACATTTTTAAAAATGTTACAGTTCTGCCCCCAGAAGCAGTTAGATTGCTGCCACACTGCAGAATTAATGCAGTTTGACACCACTTTAACTACCATGGCTCAGTGCTATGGCATCCTGAGCATTGTAGTTTGTTGTGGTAGTGTAGATGGAAAATGCTGCAACAAATGCAAAGAAGACCCTTTTGGCACATTGTTGGTGTTCTTATGTGACTTCAAATGGATTCTAACTTGTAGCAATCCTATCATGTTTTTTTTCTTGGCAAGATTTATTCAGAGAAAACTTTCTATTGCCTTTCTCTAAAGCTGAAAGAATGTGACATGGGGCCAGTACAGACTGGCCAAAAGGGCTGGCCTGGGGGTGGAGTCGGGGCATGTTGACTGCATGCTGGCTGCTCTGACTCTGTCCCCACGTCATCCTCTTGCCGCCTGCCCAAACAGACAGTGGGCAGCATCAGGGCATTCCCTTGGCGCAACATTTAGGGCCTCTGCAGACTGGCCCTTTGCAGCGTGTTGGAGGCAAGGAAGGGGAGGGCCAGCTGGATGCTGGGTGTCCCATCCCCTTCCTGAGGACATCATCGGAGCAACGGCCCATCCACACAACTGATACCCCGATGACGTCCTTCTGGCTCAGCGTCCGCACACTCTGAGCTGGAAGAGACGCCAAAGAGGGGCGCCACACCTTTTGCGGCGCCCCTTTCGCGGCTTGTGGAAGGAGCACTATTTTAGCACTCCTTTTGCAGGTGGGGAAAGGGAGGATCGGGGCCGAGGTGTCGGCAGCCTTGGCCTTGATCCTCCGCTTCCCGAAGTGGCCCTGGGCTGCCCGTCTGCATCCCCCCTTAGATACGATGCACCAAAGGAGTGCAGAAAACCTGCTGCCACTGTGGCAAGGACAGCTTTTTGCTGTTCCAAAAAGGAGTGGCATTTGCCAGCTGTTTTTGGAGTAGCAAAGTGCTGGATCAGGGCTGTGGCGTACAGTTGTTGCAGCCCCAATCCGGTGCTTCCAGGGGCAGCACAGAGCTGCCCCTTAGGGGCTGTCTGTAGAGCCCCTTACTCAAGGTCACCAAGTGGGTTTGCATGGCTGAGCAGAGATTTGAACCTTGGTCTCCCAGAGTCTAGTCCAACAAACCATTGCACCACATTGACTCTCTTATGTGCCACCTTACGAATGAACAAATTTATTACTATAAAAACTTTAGTGGCCACAGTCAACTTCATAAAATGCAAAAAGTGCTATTTAAGGTATTTCTACCCCACTTTCCCTAAAGCTCAAGGTCAAAAGACTATAATAAATGTGCTGCTGGATCAAATGCTCCAGCAAAAATGCTGAGCCACTTCAGGACTGAAAACATACTTGGGTCACCCTAACACTCAGTGCCATTTTACAAGGATGGGCAAAAGATAGAGAGGGATATAAATACTTATATTGATGTCTCTGAATGTTTTGCAGTAGATCATCATGAATGCCTACCTGCCAAATGTTTAACAGTAATAACTACTCCCACTTGCACTTTCCAACAATCTGGGCTGCTCAAAGAAAGACAGCTTGGGAAGAGAGGGCAGAATTGGATTTGCCTTCGGTAGGACTGTGCATGAACTTAGTTTTAGTGCTGGGTACAAAATTCTGGGTCATTCTATTTGCCCTAGTCTTTAATTTTCAGTATATGTTCACCCTTTTTCTGAAAGAACAACCTCATTTTGCACCTGCCTCCAACTGATGAATCCTGAGGCTGGTTGAAGACAATTTCATACATATAAAGACTCTGAGCCTGAAGACTGCAAACAACCACTGTGACTAAGAACCAAGACAAGACAAGTGTGGATGTTGATGTCCAGTCCAATTTCTTTTGGTGCTTTTGAATGGATTTCTGTATTCCATATCAGCAAACTAGAGTGATTTAAAGTCTATTAGAAGACTAACCTCTTTCTTACTCTTTGCAGGATAACTGCAGGTTTATTTCATTCAGTCATGCATTACAACAAAGAAATGTCAAAGCAAGTTTTGAAGAAACAGTACATCATACAGCAAATCTGATTTCATTTTTTAATTTAGAATGCCAAATTCCGATACAACAGCGCATATATATATATATATATATACACATTTTCATGATTCTCAGTTTTGCAGTCCTGTGTTAGTTCTTATTGTCCCTGTGCATTCAGGGTTCTGATTCTGTTTCTGTCACCCTTTACTTTTGCTTCTCATCTGTCCTTAAGTGTTTGAAGAGTTTCATCTGTTATCATCTAAAAATCATCTGTTGACCACATTTTGTGAAAACTATTTCTAAAAACTAAATTATGCATTGCAGGCAGAAATGGGGGAGATGCAGACAGGTGGCCCTGGGCTGCCCCGGGAAACGGAGGATCGAGACTGAGGCTGCCGGACGTGTCAGCCCCGATTCTCCCGTTTGCCGCCTTGGAAAGTAGTGCCAAAATGACGCTCCTTTCAGAGGCAGCAAATAGGCCTCCCCAAGACGCTGCGCCGGGCGGATGTTCTGACGGCGTGCGCTGTGCATAACGGCGTGCGCCATCAGAACGTCCTCAGGGAGAGGTTGGGGTGGCTGGCGTGTGGCTACCCCTCCCCTTCCCTGCCTCCAAGATGGTGCAAAGCGCCGTCTGTAGAGGCCCAAATATTTCCCCTTGATGCTAGTCGATTTTAACATGTTTGAACACACTGTAAAATTGAGTTCCAATTCTAAGCTACAAAGCAGCTGGGTTACCCAAGTAGCTCACTTTCCAGTTTCCTAAAATAGGAAAGTTTAGAGAAATAGTGACATCTGGTGGTCAGTAACCTGATAAAAGTTACATTATCAATTTGGACTATCCCTTTAAATTTGTTTATTTATCTATTTTTAAATTAGTTTTTATTACTCATTCCCTACTTTTGAAATTGATATTTGCTGAAGTTGCTTATAGGAAGAAATTATCACAAGTATATAAAATAACAAAAAACACTTATTTAAAAAACAAAACAAATAAATACTGAATGCAACAGTGTAAAAAACACGGTGACGCTAATAGATTGTAAGAGAGATTTCTACCAGGAGCTTGATTGAAGGAGTATGTCTGTGTGCATGCAGACACATAGGTCTTGGTTTTTATTGCACCAATGTCAGACAAAAGTGTTTTTTTTAAAAAAGAATTTTTAACAACCTCTTTATTTCATGCTAACAGTTTTACAAGGACCTGGGGCACATTAACTCTATATAATTATAGTGTTAATATTCCACTTTACTACTATGGCTGCATCCCATGGAATCCTTATGCACTAGAGTGCTCTGGCTGAGAATTATATTGGTGAAACAGCTTCATTGGCTACTGATTTGTTTCCGGGCACAATCCAAAGTGCTGGTCATTACCTATAAAGCCCTATACACCTTAAGGTTCAGACTATCGGAAAGACTATAAATCTCTCCAGCTGAAGCAGGAAGGGAATTTAAGATTTAAAGCAAATCATTCCTGGTTCTCAGCTCATATGCTTAACTATGCTACATTAGAGGATAAGAAAAATACATCCAAGCAGCCATTTAAGACATGTCTTATTCAAATAACAAATTAGTAGGTCTACAATGGTTTTGTGCATACCATTCTGTAGTCTAAAGCCTTTGCTGCCCCCAGAAAATTTAGAAGTTATTCTCCTATGCAATACATGAACTATAATTTTATGTTCATTGAGCTCCAAACAGCAACCAGACAAATACTCATAGATGACTTCTGTGATGTAGGCATCCTGTGTGTGTTCATCAAGGAGTGAGTCACATTGAACTCAATGGGACTTCCTTCTGGGTAGACATCCAGAGGACTGCAGTTGGCTTTTTACTGTGAAAACACTAGTAGGTAAATATAGACAGGGCATCGTGAAATTGTTAGGATATGGATGGGTTATGCAGTCAAAGGTGAAATGTAGAGATGTGTGTGTGGAATTTTCCTCATGAGAACAACATCTAGAAAAACAAAGTGAATCTAACACCAGATGGCCAACACAGACATAAACATATACTTTCCCAAAGGTAGAACTCATGGACACAGACTTTGTTATGAGAAAGGCTTGATAACAATACGTAAACAATCGTTAGGTCATGAGAAAATAGTCACATGGTGGATGATGGACAGCAAGAGGCTGGGTTAATATACATCATACAGGCATTATCCAATTAACATAAGGTTAACACCTAGAAGGTGGAGTATGGGAAGGGCCTAGAGAAGCCTTTGTTCAGAATGTTATTGTTCAAGATGTGAGTGCGTGAGCCTGCCTGGCAGCAGTGGTTTTAACTGCAACGAGTTGAGATCCTAAGCTTTTGGGATTGTTAAAGATGTAATCTTTCATGGCTGAACTGGACAAGTTCATCACAATGGGTTTTACTTTTATATGCATTAATAAACTATGCTTTTGGACTTTACAATGTGTCTTCTTGACTGAGGAAGACAGGATCCTGAAGAAGGGAAGCTGAGCCAGTTGATGGCAAGAGTTACAAAGTGGCTGTGGATCACAGCAGCCAGCTTGTCCTGCAGATTCTGCTGGGTGTCAGAGCATCACTACAACACCCATCATCCACACACTGACAGAAATTGCCACAAGAATCCTTATTCCTCAGATCATTTCAAAATGAGCTCTTCTACAAGACAAATACTGGCAACAATTTGACAATGGCTGTACTGGCCATCAATTAAAACTGGTCATAAGAACCTAAGAAGAATCATAGAAATGTAGAGTTGGAATAGACCTAAGTAAGGATCTAGTCTACACTCTTAAGTGTTTGAAGAGTTAATCTACAGTTAAAGCATCCTGGAAGAGCCAGTGTGGTGTAGTGGTTTGGCTTTTGGACTATGATTCTGGGAGACCAGGGTATGAATCCTCCAGTCAGCCATGGGTGCAGAAGTCACACCCTCTCAGCTTCAGAGGAAGGTAATGGGAAACCTCCTCTGAATGAATCTTGCTAGGTAAATCCTGTGATAAGTATGGCATAAGTCGGCGGCACTTAAGAACAACAATGACAGTGCATCTAGAAAGATGGTTATCCAACCTCTGCTTAAGCATCTCCAGTGCAGGAGTCCGCCCCTTTTGAAAGTGGTCCATTCTGCTCTTAAAGTGTCTTGTTAGATCAAATTGAAGGCCTACCTAGTCCATCATGCTGTTCATCCAGTGGCCAATCCGTTGACTATGGAAAGCCCACCAGTAGGCATTGCATCCTCTGTCTCACCACTCCAGGCAGTAGTTGATATACAGAGGCATATTCTCTGATACTAGAGATGATAATACCATTATGTTTTAATCAGCAACATTTTTAAAACTAAAACTAGTGTGAATGTAGTTCCAATAAGTACCTTTTCCAATCTCTGATTTACATGCTATCTAGTTAAAATGTGAAGACAGCTAATGTTCCTGTTGCATGTCATTTCTTCACCCAAAAAGTAAAGCAGGTGGTCAGCAGCACACACTTAACACATTCCAAGCCTGGACTAAATCAGTGAAACTTCAGCAATCATATGAGGCAGGTCAAAGCCAGGGTGAAATGACTTTTCTCTGTAAGAATTTTAATTAGCAAAGAGCTGAGTAATATCCATAAGCTCCTGAAAGGTAACAATTGCTACTGTTTGGGATTTATACTAAAGGGTAGCTTTCCCAACAATCCCCTTTCTCTTAAAAAGGAGCTTAGTAGACATTTATCGGATAGCCATCTAGTACAACCATTGGAATCCTTCTTCTAATCGCCTTAACAAGCTTCTAAGCAGCATTAAGAACACTTTTATTACACTTGTGGGAAATAGTCCAACTAAAACGAACCCCAAAGCTGATTATCTCCAGTCAAGGGCAGAACATTATAACTGACAGAAAAGAAGGGGCAAGATCAATATCTGAAGTTAATTTTGAAATCATGTTTTCCTAGGAGACTTGGCTTTGTGAGCAGAGTGCAATGCACAGGTATATCTATGAAGTGGGAAATGAGGGCATTATTCTTCCAGTAAGAATTCTACCCCCAATGAAATTTCCCTTCAGCCTTCACATTTCTAATATTGTAGAGTGAGACACTAAAAATCATTCACTCTTATGTTCTTTCACCTTTTCTTTGGATGCTTAAACTGTTTTTCTAAATGTCCAAGTGAAGTTTGGAGTTCCTGCAGTGGTAGAAATTAGGGGGCAGTATTCTCATAAAGGGACACAGTGGCTTAGCAGTTAAGATGCTGACTAACAATTGCAAGGTTGGCAAATCAAGACTGAAGCACTGCATGACGGAGTAAGCGCCCACTACTAGTCCCAGCTTCTGCCAACCTAGCATTTTGAAAGTGCAAGTAGATAAAAGTAACACTTTGATGGGAAGGTAACAGCATTCCATGTGCCTCAGCATTTAGTCACGCTGGCCACATGACCATGGAGTCATCTTTGACAATGCAGGCTCCCTCGGCTTAGGGGCTGTACAGATTGGCATAAAGAGCTGGCCTGGGGGTAGAGTAGGGATGTGGTGACCGCATGCCGGCTGCCCCAACTCTGCCCCCACACTGGTTTCATGCTGTGCGCCCCACCGCATGGCAGGAGTCATCACGACGCTTCCTTGGTGCATTGTCTACACGCACTGTGCCAAAGGAGCGCAGAAAAGCCACCACCACAACAGCTAGGGGGCCCTTTCTGTGGTGCAAAAAAGAGCCGCTTTTTGCACCATAGAGAGGCCAGATCAGGGCCATGGCCCCGATCCGGCAAGGAAAGGGGCTACATCCTGCCACCCCTTAGTGGCAGTCTGTACAGCCTTTCAGTAACAGAGATGAGCACTGCCCCCTACAGTCAGACACAACTAGACAATCATATCAAAGGGGATACCTTTACCTTTACCTTTACCTTTATTCTTATGCGGGTGCAACACCTTAATTCTTTTTCTACTGATACACTCCTGGAGTTGCATTCAAGTGATGGAGATGAACAAAGCAAAAGTGTGGCCTCAAAAATTTCGGCATATTTTAGCTTAATATTTTTATTGTCACAAATTAAGCTGGAAGAATTTCAGCCTTTTAAAATTATAGAACAACATGAACAAATGCTGGGAAACTATCAAACAATGCTTTCAAGGGTCATAGCCATCTAAAGAACCCAAGAGGGGCAAATTGAGGACCAAGAGCACCAGATTCTCCATCTTTGTTTTAACCCTTGCCTCTCCAGTTATGATTTCAATGCAAATCTCCCCATTCTACAATTAGTGATGGGGGAAAGCTTCCGTTGGCATAGTTCAGAGAACTGCAATTAAAAGTCAGAGATATCAGTTTAAAATATTTGCAGATGATTTAGTATGAGTTTTGGTAGACCCTCTACATGGAATAGAAAAACTACTAGAAATATTTAAAGAATTTGGAATGTACACAAGCTTAAAGATAAATATAAATTTATATGGCTAAATGTGTTATAAGGATTATATCTTTCACCATACAAATATAAAGGTGAAATTAAGATGGCAAAACAAATAGGGCAATAACAAAGTATTCACTAAAATAAAAAAAGTAAAAAGAACAAGGAGATAATTATCATTGTTTTAGGAAGATCAAGTGATTTAGAAGAAATGCCAGCAAGGCTAGATGGGAGGTTTGTACAAGCTTAACTTGAAGTAAGGGATTTGACTGAATGAAGGGGGGTTAAGATAACTGAAATAACAGGTGGAAGCAATTCCTGACATATATTTTATGTGAAGATATATGTTGAGAAAAAGCTTACAATTATGTCTGATATTAAAGTAAGATGTCAGTGTGTGTGTGTGTGTATAAAGTTTTACATGCATAATTGTTTGTGTTAATAAAAATTATTTTAAAAAAGAAAGTTGCAACTAAAGGTCTTGCATTTCATTCTTATGTTCAAGGGATTCAAATATCTTTTCTTTCTTGTGGCTTTTTCTTACAGCATTAATCCAACCTTTATCCCACTTGCCTCCAACTCAATTTTTTTAAAATACATTTATTGAGACTTTCATTCAACAGCATGTCTACATTAATAAATTAATTACAGAGATAATATATCTGAATTCATACCTTTGTCTGGTTGCTATATACTTAAGTAATTGAGAAATAAAGATATATTTTTTTCAAAGAGCTGCACAGAATCCCATTGACTAGCCTATATTTCCATACAGTTTGATATTTTAATCACAAGAATAGAGAATCATAACTGTTGTTTCAATTAATCTATTGATACTATCTGTGAATTTTGTCAATATTTAGCCAGTGAAATAGAGCCTACTAGTAACAAATGTATCTTTTAATTGTTTTCCTTTCTTCCTCATCCCCCTTTCCTTTTTCTGTTATATCCTTTAGACCAGTGATGGTGAACCTTTAGAGACCGAGTGCCCAAACTGCAACCCAAAAGCCACTTATTTATCACAAAGTCCATGTCTCTCTGGCTTTCTAGTAATGAACTCTGGCGAACTCTGTGCTGGCGTGAAGGTGAGTGTGACCACAGAGAGGGCTCTGAGTGCCACCTCTGGCACACACACCATAGGTTCACCACCACTGCTTTAGACCATAAGCCAGAGGGCAGGAGTGACTAATTTCTTATTGATTGCATGCAAATTGGAGCTTTTTCAGCTGAACTTCAAAGTAAAATGGACTTTAAACCAATCAGTAACAAATAATCCCAGAATCAGGCAAACTTTTTTCAATGAGATGATCGTAAGAAGCTTGAGGAAAAGCTCTAGCCCATGTTGGCCTATGATGGAAATATTCCTATTCCTCACTCTGGAAATCAATAACTCTTCCTCCATTTAACGTATGGATAGTGATTAGAATGTGACTGAGGGCTCTTCTAAAGAATTGTGAATTTTTACAATATATTTCTTTGGGATTTGCTAATTGTTGTCACCTCCAAATCCACTTATTCCATTCTTGGGTGGGGACCTGTTTGTAGCAATTTCTTGGATCTGCACTAGAGATCTTCCTAAGGTGTTGGTGCTGGGTTTGGAGTTTGTTTGTTTGTTTGTTTGTTTGTTTTAACTGGCACGTAGTTTACTGAGGTGGAGAGCAATGTTTTTCTTTTCTCTGACTTTTTTGAGAACCAGTGTGGCATGGTGGTTTGAACATTGGACTATGACTCTGGAGACCAGGGTTCGATTCCTAGCTTGACCATGAAACCCACTGGGTGACCTTGGGCAAGTCACATGCTCTCAGTCTCAGGGGAAGGCAATGGGAAACTTTCTCTGAACAAATATTGCTAAGAAACCCCATGATAGGGTCAACATAAGTTGGAAATGACTTAAAGGCACACAACACACACACAGTTATATAATTATAGTACAAACATTCTATTTCACTATTGTATTATAGCACAGCACTACAATGCTTTAAAAAATAAAAGAATACTGGAGGAAAAGAAAAGGGATTTTTTTGTTGTTGTTCTGATATGTCTTGGAATTAAAAAGAAACAAAGTTGAGAGTGGCAATAAAATATTGCAGCTTTGCCAGGAATTGCCACAAAAGAGTCTGGGTTGACAGTAAAGTTGTTTGGATTAAAAAGAAAGAAAGAAAAGAAAAAACTGAGAATTACAAGTAATATCACAACCTCCTGACACATTTGCCCTGTCTGGAAAACTACTTGAGGGCTAATATGGATGTGGCAATGGAAGAGACCTTGTGCCCAGAACTGGCCTTGTTTAAGAAATGATTAACTGAAACTCATTTCTATGACTTTGCTTTGCTTTGTTAATTTCTCCGAGATCATGGGCATCAAACTGCCAGCCAAGTAAATAAATTCCTTGTAAACAAACCAACTGTATTATCAATCGGGCCATTGCCAAAACTAACTGGGAAGATGGCAAAAAGCCTTGGTGTTGGCTGAAATCCAGAATTTTCAGTTTCTTGAGATTTGATAAGGGCCCTAGGATGGTAATCCACCCATGACTCGTCATGCAGTTATCCGTCAAGTCCAGATGCTGGAGATCTCTCAAGGATGTCTTCGTAAGAAGTGTACCTAAAGAAATATTTTAAGGCATATTTTCATATTATTTTCTTCTTTATATCCCTTTCTACCAATGCTGAGTCACAAGGTGGTGCACTATCTATCTATCTATCTAGCCAGATGCAACATATCATAACACAGTTAAGTTACAACATTAAACTGAACAGGCTAACAACTGTATTAAACATGATTTCAAAGCAGATAAAGTGGAAAAAATCAGAAAAGCCTCTTCCTCAGTAGACAGCATGTTGTTTAAAGCTTGCATAAATACAAAAGTCTTTGAGACACTTCTTACATTTCCGAAGTTAAGGAGAAAAATAAATGTTTAAGGCAAGACGTAATAGAGAAGCTTAACTGTGTGCAATTGAATACAACATGACACACAATAAAATTCACTTTCAAGAAGAAGGTAAAAGTCATACTCTTCAAAAACATTCACAAAACGTAATATTTTAATAACACACCTTCTTCTCCAAATATCTTCCCTATGAGCTTCTTGATGCACTGAGAATGAGAGGAAAGCCTATGCCACAGTTATGACCATTTGAATTCTTGATGGAGTTTTTTACAGTTTGGAGCAAGACTTTAGGAGTGGTGGCAGTATCTCTGTGCACCAGTCTTCCCAGGAATACCTATGAAATGATTCCATTACTCAATTTTTTGGGGGGGATCTATTTTCTCTGGCATTTTAGTATTGGGTAGGATTGTGAATCCTGTTGAAGTTGATTTCATTGTGTATCATCTCTTTTTATTATATTTTTAAAGATCATTATTACACATTGCCTTTAGTACTTGGAGAAATGCAGTCGCCCCTCCGTTTTTGTGGGCTAAGAGTCCGTGTCCCTTGCCCATTTGTGGGTGGCAAACAGAGGGAGCTAAATTGAGGCACATGCCCATGGCATGTGCCCACAGGCACTGCGTATGCCACCATTCAAGCCAATGGGGCTTAAATATTGATAATTTTCCATTTTCGGGGGGGGGGGCTCCAGAACGGATCCCCCACGAAAATGGAGGGACAACTGTATAGTCAAACAATTGGAATCCACCAATGAAAATTAATTTCTGTAAGACATTCTGCAACAGGGGAGAGCAA
Organism: Phrynosoma blainvillii; assembly: GCA_026167975.1. Taxonomy (NCBI): domain Eukaryota; kingdom Metazoa; phylum Chordata; class Lepidosauria; order Squamata; family Phrynosomatidae; genus Phrynosoma; species Phrynosoma blainvillii. The sequence goes on along the minus strand of JANUYF010000001.1, from coordinate 67,937,842 downwards.
AGTGAGGCTTTTAGGGTCTATGCAGCCAATCCCCCCCCCCATGAATTTACAACTGAAAAATGTTCCAGGAAAAAAATCACTTGTCATTCATGGAGGCCTCAAGGAGTGTCCATTTTACCATAAGCTAAAGGCCTAAGCAGACTGCCAGAAATAGTGCACATTAAATTGAGGCACTGCCCTGGCTCAGTGCTAGGGAATCACATTATTGTAATTTTTTTGTGAGACATTGAGCCTTCTCTGTCAGAGAGCTCTGGTGCCACAATAAATTACAGTTCCCATGATTCCCTAGCACTGAGCCAGGGCAGTGCCTCAATTTAATGTGCACTATTTCTGGCAGTCTGCTTAGGCCCTAAGTAAGGCAAAAGATCTTCCTTACTTCCTGCACTTTGTTCTACTCTTCTGGCCCAAGGAGATCAAAGCAGAAGTAGCTATCCAGTCACTTACAGTTTTACACTTTTAACAATTATTTTGGGGCTGATGGGTTTGCAAAACAATTTGAAGGCACAGAGAAGAAGAAGAAGAAGCAGCAGCAGCAGCAGCAGCAGCAGCAGCAGCAGCAGCAGCAGCAGCAGCAGCCTTGAGTCTGGAAAATTGGTCCCTGGAACTCCAGAACATGCCCACTCCTGATCTATTTTAGCACATATGCACAAAGTTAGAGAAAAACACATCTTGCAAGCTAGTAAGGTATGCAGAACTCTGTGCTTTATTTCATAGAGATATCTATACATCCAGACAGCAGCAGCCAGTTAGCAATACAGGCATAGCTTTCTGGATCAGAATAATTGCCCTGACCTAGTACGTTATTCCATTAGATTCTGTAAGTATTGCCTTACATGTGTCACTTATTTTACTGGACTTTATACTTACCAAGAACTCCAGCCTCAGAGTCTGTGATGGCCCATTTCTTCAGACCAAGTTTTGTTAGCTGTGGCATACATTCTAGCTGTACTAGCTTAATAAGGCAAACATTCACTTCATCCACCCAGGGGAACATCAGCACTTTCATCTTTGGTAGGATATTTAATGTGTCAACTGAAAAACAGTGCCAAATAGGTGCTAACTAATCAAAATTAAAACAGCTGAATTAAAATTTAGAGTAAATAAGTTACTGAATTGTTATTTGACTTTTGCTCTGGGCATCCCCTTCATTCAAGAGAAGCCATGATTTGGTATTGTTTTAATATTTCAGGTCATTTCCTAGTGTTTTCATGAAGTATTTCCAGCTTTTAACATCTTATCCAACTTTTAACATCTTTGAGACAACTAAGATTATCACTCGGGGGAAAGGACATCCTTGTCCTGTCCTTTTCCCATCCTTATCACACGATCGCGAAAAGATTTTCAGATGACATTGCATCATTGAATCGCAATTGACCATGATTGCACAAAAGATTTTCAATGTTGTCATGCTTATCCTGTCTTTGTCCCATCATTGAAGTGGAATTGTCCTATCATTTTGTATTAACGGGAGTTCATGTTAATACAATTCCACTTCAATGATGGAACAAAGCGAGATGTCTCTGAAATGCTTTTGCACGATTGTGATCAAGACAGAATAAGGACAGGAGAGTGATCTGCTTTGCTCCTGACCCATCCTGTCCCCATGTGATAATTTCCAAAGCTTCCTCTCCATTCTGCCAGCATCACAGGTACATTAGGTAGGGACATGAGGGAGATCTTTCTCAGTGGCTGCTTCCAAATTTTGGCCTCCTGCCTGCTATTTTTCCACCAGTAGTCAACAACCATTTTTTTTATTATTATTTAGGCAGGCCTTTGGCTCTAAACTCACTGTGACAGGAGGGTATTTTCATGGATGTGTTATGTATGCATATATGTATTTATTTATTTATTGAATTCATATCCTACCTTTCTCCCAAAATGGGATTCAAGGCAGCTTACAATAATGTTTTAAAAATTCAGCTAAAACATTAACCTACAAAAGTTAAAAAGAAATTATATATCAATATTATTAAAAACACAAAGACAACTGAAATGATATTTAAAACATAGGGCCTCTGCAGATGAGCAGCACAGAGCTGCCCCGGGGAGCGGCGGATCGGGGCCGCGGCAACTCTACACCACAGCCCCGATCCTCCCTTTTGCCAACCCAAAAAGAGCAGCAAAATGCTGCTCCTTTTAGGGGTGGCAAAAGGCCACCCTAAGAGCCAGCACATGACTCTTTCTCGCCCTTTCCAGTGCAGCATGTTTAAACGCTGCACAAGGAGGGCATCCTGATGCCACACACTGTGCATAATGGCATGCGGTGTCAGGATGGCGCTGGGGTGGGGTTGGGGTGGCCGGCGTGCAGCTGCCTCGCTGCAACTCCAGCCCCAGGCCAGCCCTTTGGGACAGTCTGCAGAGGTCCATAGTTTCAATAAAATACTATACATACAGAGAGAGAGAGAGTACATCACTTTGCACACACATTATAGCTCCATAATTAAAATTCAAAGACCTGCCTATATAAAAATATCTTCATTTGCCTGCAGAAAGAGAGCAAGGAAAGGGCCAACTGGACCTCCTGTGGAAGGGAGTCCGGGCCTTTGTAGACAGACAGAAATAGTGCAAATTGAGTCCACCTTAAGGGTTAGGGTTAGTGCTAGGGAATCATGGGAATTGTTGTTGTTTTTCTGAGACATTGAGCCTTCTCTGTCAGAGAGCTCTGGTGCCACAATAAAATACAGTTCCCATGATTCCCTAACCCTAACCCTTAAATTGGACTCAATTTGCACTATTTCTGGCAGTCTGCAAAGGCCCTCCCACAGCCTGGGAGCAGCCACAGAGAAGGCTCTCTCCCACCAACCACTGAAATGAAGCCCTGCCCTGCAGAACTCAGAGCTCACACTGTCTGATATATGGAGATACCATATTTCAGGTAGTATGTACCCAAGCCATGTAAGGGCTTTAAAGATCAAAACCAACACTTTGAATTCTGCCTGGAAACAGACTGGTAGCCAATGCAACTGTTTCAACAGGGGAGCTACATGATCCCTGTATCCAGCCCCTGACAGTTTTTGGATCTGCTGAAATTTCCAAACAGTTCCAAAGGCAACCCCACACAGTGTATTACAGTAGTTAAAACAGGATATAATCAAGGCATGTGTCACCATAGCCAAATCTGACACTCATGGAATGAGCACAGCGGGCACACTAGTTTTAACCGTGCAAATACACTCCTGACCACAGCCAAAAGCTGGGCATCCAGGCTCAAATCCAAGTCTAGGAGCACACCCGAGCTGCAAACCAAAGATTTCATGGGGCGTGTAACCCTATCCAACACAGACTGAATCTCTATTGCCTGATCTGCCTTCCAACTGATCAGGAGCACCTCTGTCTTGTCTGGATTAAGTTTAGATTTATTCACCCTCATCCAATTGATAACTGACAGCAGACACTGGCTTAACCCAGGAACAGCTTCCTTGGAATCAGGTGGAAAGGAAAGTTGTGTATCATCAGCATACTGATGACACTGAACCCAAAAACTCTGGATGACATCTCCCAGAGGTTTCATGTAAATATTAAATAGCATGGGGGAAGGAACTGTGCCCTCAGGGACATCACTGAATAGTGGCCATGGTGTCAAACAGGCATCCCCTAGCTCTACCTTCCGGGTCCATTCCCCCAAGAAAAACCGGAGCTTCAGGAGCACTGTAAAACAGTGCTCTTGAGCCCCATCCCAGAAAGGTGACCCAGAAGGATACCATCATTGATGGTACTGAAAGCCACTGAGAGGTCCAGCAGAACCAACAGGAACACACTCCCCTTGTCTAGTTTCCTGCGAAGATTATCCACCAAGGGGACCAAAGCTGTCTCCATCCCATAGCCTGCCCTACATCTGATTTTGCCAGGCATTGCAGTTCAACATCTAGAAGGCTACAAATTTCCCACTCCAGTGGGAAAGTAAACAATGTCATTGCTTAGTGTAGAATGTTCAATGCTAATATCTTGTTTTGACTCTGTAAATCAACTTAAAAACTTCAAAAAATAACACATAAAATTATATATATGACAGACTCAAGCTAATCCTTCATGAAAATTCAAGGAGTTAGAATTTAATCCTCACTAAAGCATTCTAATTTGGTTCAAAGCATCCTCCATATCTCTCATGAGTAAATATCACAATGAATCTAAATCGTCATGTGGGAAAAAAAATTCTTTCTTACCCAATTTGCAAAGAGCTTCTTTTCCATCATTTCCCAGAAAATTATCAGATAAGTTGAGTGCATGAAGTTTGTATAAACTGCAAATATTCTGAACTGTAAAACAAGAAAAAAACCAACTTGTTTTTATAACTATACAAAGCAGTAAAACTCTGACAGAAGTTTTTAACCTTTCACCTTTTTTGCAGGCTGTTATAGTATCTATAAAACATTGTTGTTGTTTTGATAAATCATGTTTGTTAATCTTAAAAACACCAAACAAACAAATTTAAACAACAACAACACACACATCTGGAACAAAAAGCTAAAAAAAATGACAACCAAAATGACGTTGTTGCTCTTGTGCACCTTTAACCTCTGACTCAGTGACCCTAACACAAATCTATGAATCATATTATGGAGTTTTCTTTGTAAAAATTATTCATAGTGGGTTTGTCATTGCCTTTCTCTGTGGCTGAGAAAAAGTGACTTGTCCAAGGCCACTTCCATGGCTGAATAGGGACTGGATCCTGGTCTCCTAGAGTCCTGATCAATGTCTCAAACCAGTACTCCACACTGGCTCTCTGTTAATAATACTGAAAAGGTGCTTCTTTCCTAAATTCACCACACACACACACATACACACAGAGTGGCACTAAAAAAAAGAAGAAAGACAATTGATCTATATGATGTGTATTGTAAAATAGAATAAATGCCTGAATTGGCAAACAAGTCAATTTTAGAGCACCTTCACATTGCAGTCAAAATTGACCAGCATTTTGGTTCAATTTGTACCTCAGTCTATTAGTCAGAATAAAAGAGATATGGGTGAACAATGTATAGCCCTCCAAATATTTTTGGACTGCAGCTCCCATGATCCCTCTCCACTGTCTATGCAGGACTGTCCCGTGAATGAAAAGCAGCTCTAGAATTTCTCTTTATTCACGAGATAATGATGCGATTATCGCAACGTCATGTCTGATGCAATTGCGTGATAGTGATGGGAGCATCCCACTATGCTCATGTCACTGTCCCTCGTGTGAAAATCTCCTTTGTTACAATAGGATCTGCTAGAGCAGAATCCCACTCCTTCCAAACCAAAGCTTGATTGCATTGTTTACTGCAGACACACTGAGGTGAATGAACATTGCAAGTCTGTGTTTCTATAGCCCTGATTAAAGAAACGACACCTAGCAGCTGGACAGAGAATGCAGAGAAAATAGGATGCTGGATGACCATAAAAACACTTTGTAAAATAAACCACTATTATGTTAGAGGCTTTTTAAAACCGAGACATGCCTGTATACAAGGGCAAGGTGCATCAATAACACCACAATAAAACTACATATATTTTTATGAGTATTGACTTATTCGAGTATTGACTTATATCGAGCTTAATTGTGGTGTCCCTCAGGGCGCCATCCTGTCCCCGATGTTGTTTAATATTTACATGAAGCCGCTGGGGGAGATCATTCGGAGGCATGGAGCTCGGTGTCTTCAGTATGCTGACGACACCCAGATATACCTCTCCATGACCAGATCATCGTCTCAGACTTCGGATGGCATCTCACCTCTTAATGACTGTCTCAGAGCGGTAATGGGTTGGATGAGGGAAAACAGGTTGAAGCTGAATCCGGACAAAACGGAGGTACTTACAGTCACAGGCCCGAAGCCAGATCTGGGAATACAGTCTCCAGTCCTGGATGGAGTCACACTCTCCTCTAAGGACTGTGTTCGCAGCTTGGGGGTGCTCTTAGATTCATCGCTTCACATGACTAGTCAGGTGAATGCGGTGGTCAGGAGCGCCTGCTATCAGCTCCGGCTGATACGCCAACTGCGCCCTTATCTGGACATGAGGGATCTGGAAACTGTGGTACATGCCCTGGTAACCTCACGTTTGGATTACTGCAATGCTCTCTACATGGGGCTACCCTTGTACCTAACCCGGAAACTTCAATTAGTACAAAATATGGCAGCCAGACTAATTACTGGTACAACTAGGAGGGAGCACATAACACCTGTGCTCAAATCCCTCCACTGGCTGCCGATTAGTTTCCGGGCGCAGTACAAGGTGTTGGTTTTGACCTTTAAAGCCCTACATGGCTTGGGTCCATCTTATCTTAGGGACCGCCTCTCCCCATATGATCCCCCCCGCGCCCTGCGGTCCTCTGGGAGAAATCTGTTACAGCCAATAAGAACTAGGCTGTCTCAGACCTCCCAGAGGGCCTTCTCCGCAACCGCCCCCAGACTCTGGAATGGCCTGCCGGACGAGATCCGCCTTATTACTACTCTTGCTGCCTTCAAGAAAGCAGTAAAGACGGATCTCTTTCGGCAGGCCTTCCCGGAATAGTGTTTAGCTGGGAATGAGTTTTTAGAATTCTTAGAACTGCTCCACCGATTCTGTGTTATTGTATGTTTATTTTTTATTTTTATTTTTTTATTTTTAATTATGCTGCATTTTAATTTGATTGTAGTTTAATCTTATTTTAAGGGGGTGGGAGGGTGGGATTATGAGATGGGGGAATGATTTTTTTAACTTTGTTCTGTTTTAATCTTGCTGTACCCCGCCCCGATTGCCACGCAGAGGGGCGGGTTATAAATAAAAATTATTATTATTATTATTATTATTCAAGAAGAGCTATGTTGAATCAGAGCAAGGGCCTATCTAGTCCAACATTTTATTCACACAGTAGTCAACCAATTGCCTAGAGGCTCTTGGAAGCCCACCATTCTGCTTCAGTGGATGACTGCAGGTTCCAACATTATGAAAAAGGCCTATATACATCTTCCACACCCTTCATCGTTTTATATACAGTGGGCCCACCATATTGGCAGACTAGCCATCCACAGACTCAAATGCTTGCAGATCACTCTGCTCCCTCCGTTATTGTCAATGGTGGCATGTGCACACAGCCATGCCAACACAGCTGTGTGCACATCACCACCCATTGAGCAAAATGGGATATCAGCATACACATTTTTCTCATCTGTGGTGAGGAGGCAGAATTGAAGCCTTGTGGATGGGAAGAGTGCACTGTAATTCTATTATATCTCCCCCTAACATGTCTTTTTTTTCCTAAGCCCAAAACACTGTAATCTTTCCCCCAGCACTGATTGTTGGTTGTTGTTGGGGTTTTTTGCCCTTTTCTGCTTGTTTTGCAGATCTCTGATATTCTTTTTCAGATTCTTATGTTCTTCATAGTTTGTCCTGCTATAAGGTTGCATAATCAATACAGATGTCACAGAGCTGATAGAGACATAATGAATAGATAGATAATGCAGGCATTGCAAAGTTGCAGATTTTTTAAAAAAATACAGTCTTTAAATTAAATGTCATTTAGTGTTGTGTTTATTTTGGAATTTCTGGATGTACCATAACTTGTTCTAATATTATTACATCATTCAGAAAATGAACATTTCTGGGCAGGAGATGATTTTAATAACAAGTTTAAAATCATAACATAAGAACTTATGTAAAATGTGGGCTAGACAAAGTAACTGTTACATGGATTTGCAATTGGTTAACTGGTCGAACGCAAAGGGTGCTCAACAATGGCTCCTTTTCAACTTGGAAAGAAGTGACTAGTGGGGTGCCACAGGGCTCTGTCCTGGGCCCAGTGCTATTCAATATCTTTATTAATGACTTGGATGACGGTATTGGGGGCATAGTTATCAAATTTGCAGACGACACCAAATTAGGAGGAGTAGCTAATACCCCAGAGGACATAATCAAAATTCAAAATGACTTGAACAGACTAGAAAGTTGGGCCAAAGCTAACAAAATGAAATTCAACACAGAGAAATGTAAGGTTCTGCACTTAGGGCGGAAAAACGAAAAGTACAGATATACGATGGGGGACACCTGGCTGAATGAGACTACATGTGAAAGGGATCTAGGAATCCAGGTGGACCACAAGTTGAACATGAGTCAACAGTGTGATGCAGCAGCTAAAAAGGCCAATGCAATTTTAGGCTGCATCAGTAGAAGTATAGTGTCTAGATCAAGAGAAGTAATAGTGCCACTCTATTCTGCTTTGGTCCGGCATCACCTGGAATACTGTGTCCAGTTCTGGGCACCACAATTCAAAAAGGATGTGGAGAAACTGGAGCGTGTCCAAAGGAGGGCAACTAAAATGGTGAAGGGTCTGGAAAGCAAGCCCTATGAGGAACGACTTAGGGAGCTGGGGATGTTTAGCCTGGAGAAGAGAAGGCTGAGAGGTGATATGATAGCCGTGTTTAAATATTTGAAGGGATGTCATATCGAGGAGGGAACAAGCTTGTTTTCTGCTGCTCCAGAGACTAGGACCCGAAACAATGGATGCAAGCTGCAAGAAAAGAGATTCCACCTCAACATTAGGAGGAACTTCCTGACAGTAAGGGCGGTTCGACAGTGGAACACACTCCCTTGGAGAGAAGTGGAGTCTCCTTCCTTGGAGGTCTTTAAGCAGAGGCTGGATGGCCATCTGTCGGGGATGCTTTGATTGGGAGTTCCTGCATGGCAGGGGGTTGGACTGGATGGCCCTTGTGGTCTCTTCCAACTCTATGATTCTATGATTCTATGATTCTATGATTCTATGAACTACAAATACCTAGAATTTCCATAGCAGTCCCAGAAAGACAGGAGTTGACTAGATGAATCTCTTCCAGATCTATGAGGTAGGAGAATACTGACTTTGCTATGTATGTCATTCCATTCCCAATATCCATAAGATTCCTCAACTGCAGGAAGTGTAGTTTTTTCAAATGTTTAAAATCTTCACCTAAAAAATGACCAAGAAAAAACAGTAATGGTTTAAATCTATTGTGTGATTATTGTTCAATTACTATTGAGGGCAGCTTTAGAGTTGTCAGGGATCCAAACAAAAAAAAACCTGCTCATTGAAATTTTCTGTTGGGAGGCTGGACTTTCACATCTACATGCAATTTAAAATTACTTGCATAATTACACAGTTAAATATGTAACTTATTATTTATAGTAAACTTTAAAAATCACTATAAATAACAATGTATACCAATGTAACAACTGATGAAGGAGAAAAAAAGAAAAAAGCAAGATGAAAGGTGGAAAGCTATGCATTAAATGCTCTCAAATGGGTATCAGCTAAGGAAGTCAATTGAGAGTCACTAGAAGAACAGCCTTTCTATGAACAGTGATGAATAATAACATAGCAGAATAGTTCAAGAAAACAATTAAAGGTACCTAGTTTTTTAGCAGTCACTTCATTGATCTTGATGTTGTCAAAGATAAGTTTTTCCACATTGACAAGGAGAGATATTCCATCAAGAAGGCCTCCTAGCAAAGGAACACAATAGTTCACACAGCAATACAGCATAGTGCCAGTATGGATGTAAACTGTATTTTATCACTGATTTGGCTTTCCCTTCTTCTTACTGTTTAAATGTTCCATTTGTATTCCGTTTGGGTGTCAGAGAAAGACAAGTTATATTTCTCTAACAGGTCTGGATTCATTGACCACAGAAGAAAGAGGTGACAGTGGGTAACTAAATATGCTGTCAGACTACTTATTTTGTTGATGGTCATATTGAAGTGGGGAAAGTATGCTAAGCCAATCTGACAGTGGATCATCAATGATATGACTTCTCCTCAAGCAGGGTCAGCAATATTGATAAAATCCAATCAAGGAGATTTTCCAGCCTGCCACTATTTATTCATAATTACTATAAAATACTGTATGTGGTGCCACATAGGTGCTCCAAGTACTATGGAGTACTTCAGGAATCTATTAAAGAATCTTCTCTTTAATAGACTTTCTTAAACATCTGTGCTTACCAGCTTTAGAACAGAGTTTCCAATTTTGAAAGTTTTGAATCATTTCCCCAACTATTTAACTATTTTAATTTTAATATCTGCATTTTAATATTAATTTGAACCATTGTGGATTTTTTAAAATCCAAGTTTCTGTTAAATATTTGCAGAATATTGCATGGGATGATATAGGAGAGGGACTTTTTAGCTTTTGCACACTAATAATGGAACATCTTCCTTTTAGAATAGGGTGACCAGATGTCCTCCTTTTCAAGGACATGTCCTTCATTTCAATGTTCTATCCAGGAGGAATTCCAAAATGTCCTTCATTCTGAGCATAGCTCAGAAGCATGAACTGATATTTCTACAAGTGTTTTTAGCTTTTATTTGGTCATGGCCTACCTTTTTTGCATATCCTCCTTGTCCTCCTTTGCGATTAGGACATCTAGTCACCCTGTTTTGGACATTTGAATGGTGCTAGGGTTGGTTTATTCTACTGCCAACTCAAGACATGTCTTTTTTATTAATGTCTTTGAGGCATGTTTTATTTTGAGTGTACATGTCCATGTCTTTAATTGTTGTAGCTTTTAAAGCTGTTTTAACAGATTATGTCTACTATTTTTCTATCCTGTTTAAAATATTTTAATGTTTTAATCTGAAATTATTTTAAGTTATTTACTGTTTTATCTGTGCACTACCGTGAAATCCCTTGAATAAGAGTGAGATAAAATAATAATAATAATAATAATAATAATAATAAATATTGCTTCAAGTTTTGTTCTTGTGTGTCTTCAAGTTGTTTCCAACTCATGGTGACCCTAAGGAGAACCTATCATTTCATGGCAAGTTTCTTCAGAGGTGGTTTGCCATTGCCATCCTCTGAGTCTGAGAGACTGTGACTTGCCTAAGATCACCCAGTGGGTTTACATGGCTGAGTTACTATTAGATATAAGAAGTATAAAGAGATTCCACCTCAGCATTAGGAAGAACTTCCTAACAGTAACAGCTGTTCGACAGTGGAACAACTCCCTTGAAGAGTGGTGGAGTCTCCTTCTTTGGAGGTATTGAAACAGAGGCTGGATGACCATCTGTCAAGGGTGCTTTGATTCTGTGTTCCTGCATGGCAGAGTGTTGGACTGGATGGTCCTTATGGTCTCTTCCAACTCTATAATTCTATGATTCTAACACAGGTTATGTAAGTGGTATTGAACTTGATAAAATAAATAAATATTAAGCAAAATATGACCTATTTTGTTGTAGGATATGCCCTCCTCTGAAATAAGACCATCAGTAGACAATGGGTAGGGTGTCTATCAGAGCTCTAATGTATTCCCAGCACAGAGAGGGGAGAACTGAGGGAACAACAGCAGTATTCTGAGGCAGCAAAGGAGGCAAAGTGATAACTCAGATTCTGTGGCATCATTGTTCAAAATAAACTTTGAACTATTTGATTCTCCTCAACCTGAACTGTTTCCATTCAGCTAGTCTTTTCTTTTTTTAAATGTGCATTTAAAATGTGTCTCTGCTTGTTTCCTTCTGCCTCCTTCCCTTTTGTGTTGTGTTTTTTAGATTGCAAGAGTGAGAGCTGGGACTGATACATTTCTTTGATCTCATGTGAGTTGAGACTGGAGCCTTTTCAACCGGCAGCAGTGTGAAAGGGACTTTAAATCCCTTTAAATAATAAATAATCCCACATTCAGCTGGTGTTTCTTCAAAAGGACTGGAAGAATATGGAGGAGAAAGAGGGACATATCCTGTGTTGACCTGTGATACAACAGAGTTTTACCCATTCTGAGCAGATATTTTGCATTCTGCTTCCCAGCCAGCAATACTTGTAACTGAACTACAGGTTGAGTGTTTCTTATTCGGAATTCTGAAATATGAAATATTCCAAAATCCAAAAATGCCCACACGGGTGGCTGAGATAGTGAACCTTTGCATCTGCCGGTTCAGTGTACACATACTTAGTTTCATACACAAAATTATTAAAAATATCATGTATAAAATTACCTTCAGGCTATGTGTATAAGGTGTATATGAAGCATAAATGAATTTCATGTTTAAACTAGGGTCCCATCGCCAAGATATCTCATTATGTATATATAAATATTCCAAAATCTAAAAAAAAACTTCAAAATCCCAAACACTTCTTGCCCCAAGCATTTTGGATAAGGGAGACTCAACCTGTACAAAGTACATGTTGTCTGTCAAAGTAATTTGATCTACATACCATCTAGATTTTCATTTTGCAGGTCTTTTAACTTTATGGTTTTCAGCCCCTTCATTTTTGCTATCTGTTGCTCATCTTTTATGGTAAGAGGTGTTGATTCTATGATAAGGTCCTGCAGGTTTGTACAGCTGTTGAGAACTTCCCTTAGCTTTCCTGTGAGTCCAGGGCTTTTGCTGATATGCATCCTGAGACTTGAGGCAGAGCAGCATATTTTTTCCAGATACTTGACATCACTTTTTCCTAATTTGTTGAAATCTTTGAGTGTAATCTCTAAGGAGTTGAGCTTTTGGTCCCAGTTGAAGAATAAGGAGACAGCCTTTTCTGGAATTACTGTTTTCCATGGAGTCATTTTAGAAAACTCCTTTTTCTCATCTTCCACATCTGTCAAAGAAGAGGTGCCAAAAAAATCTAATTTGATGAGTTCTAGCATACTCACACAATTAGAAAAATGTTCAAAAAACCCACAGATATATGTAGGAATATTCTGAGTATTGATATATAGGTTTTTACCATAGAAAAAATCCTCATACTCCTCTTTCATAGATGTTTCTGAAATACTCTCATAAAGAAAGCAAATTGCACACTCCACAAATGAGTTTTCCCAAGTAGCAATTAATTCTTCTTCCTCTTCAATGTTCTCTTCATTTGTCATTTCTGATGATAGATCATGGGGAGAAGAAGGCAACATAAAATGACCTCCCAGTTGAGGAAGAATTGCTATGTGCTTGATAACCTTCCTAGTAGCTTCAGTAGATGACCCACAGGTATAGAGGAGTAAACTGTTGTATGTAGTAATAACATCCGAGATGCTGTTAATTTTTTGTAAGTAACTATGCCCTCTGGCCACCTCTTCATTCTTTCGAGATGTTAGTAGCCTGGAAAGTCTCCTACCTGCTGTATATTCCTGAAAAGATTTATGAAAAAATCGATATACTGGCTTTAATCTCTGAGCTGTGTACTTGTTCATGAGTCCTGTAGCTAACAGGACTTGTTCCTTCACACTGGAGAAATCCTGAGGCTGAAAATTAAATTTCTGCTCAAATACTCCATCTAAAGCTAAATCTCCACAATGGATTATGCTTAAGCGAAAGTGTTCATCACGCAGCTCTCTGGTCTTGTACCTGTTTTTCCCCACCAGCAAGTCATGTAGTGTAGAGAACAGAGTGGTTTGCGTATGTGGATTAAAAGTGGTTTCCCCCATTTGGATAGCACATGCAATAACCACAAACAAAGGGGTCTTCATAAGGTTGTTAATCTGAGAGCCTGATTTCAGGAATGTGGAATCTGTTTTCTCCATTTGAGACAAAAGGCCCTCAGCTAATTTGTCTTTTCTCAGCACATTTCTAACTAACTGTTTTGCGCTCTCCATGGTTAGGTCGCCCATCTCAGCAATCAATGACCCAAAGAGCCTCAGATTACTAATTGACTCAGTCCTTGTAGTCACAATGACTGTGTTTTTGAATTTGTGGTTTTCCTTTATCAATGATTCTATTTCTGGGCAGCTCTGGGACTTGAATTCATCGTACCCATCTAATAGAAAGAGAGCTTTTTCTCTCAGTGAACCTAAAATCTCCATAAAATTCTCTTTGCATATCCTATATTTCTTTGTCAGAAGCTGTTCACAGACTGTCTCATACAATCCTCCCTGTGCACCACTCAAGCTGATAAAGAAAACAAGCCTGAATTTTGTCAAAGAAGGATGATCTCCATTAGCCCAGAGTAAAGCAATCTTTTTGAGAAGAGTTGTTTTCCCTTTGCCAGCTTCTCCTTCTATAATACAGGGATTTTTTAGTTCATCTAGAAGGGCTTTTAAAGACAGCTGTCCTAGGCGAATGTTATGGATGTCTTTCTTCCAGAGCAAGGTATCTGTGTAAGTGGTTGTCAGATCAAATATGATGTCAATTTCTTCACCCAATGGATGAAATTTTTCAAATAATGGGTACTTATAAAAATTAATTAAATCCTGAACCAAGTAGTCAAAGTCTTCTTGTATCATTTTCTCAGCTGCCCCTAAAAGAAACAAAGCAAACAGATACCTGAATGCAATACCATTAAATAAGTGATTTTAATAGCTAAATTCTTATGGTCCATAACAAATGAAAAAGAGCCAGAAAAAAAGTGATATGCAAAATTTGTTTTAGCTTGTTTGTGTTATTTTATAATTTGTTTTATGGGAATATGATTGAAGAGAGAAATAAAAATTCTTATTAAATAAATAACCACTGTGAGTATAATACAGAAATACCTGTGACCACAAGAAGTAAACTGCTCTAGCAACAGTTCTACTGATTACAGTCTCCACTCACTTTTTCTCTACAGTTCACTCCACACAGCAAAATCTAGTCATCCAACTTGTATGGAGAAAAGAGTAGGAACTACATGCCCCCAGAATTTCACAAATGAAAACTTGGACATATGTGCCTGAGAGTGGCCATGGAATCACTGAGCTGGAAGAGACCACAAGGGCCATCAAGGAAGACACAATCTTCCCTGGCATGGAGACTCAGTCAAAACACTCCTGACTATGGCCATCCAGCCTCTTTATAAAACTTCCAAAGAAGGAACAGTACAAGGTGTTCGTTTTGACCTTTAAAGCCCTACATGGCTTGGGTCCAACTTATCTTCGGGACCGCCTCTTCCCATACGATCCCCCCCCCCGCGCACTTCGGTCTTTGGGGAGGAATCTGCTACTGCCTATAAAAACTAGATTGTCATAGACCTCCCAGAGGGCCTTCTCTGTCACCGTTCCAAGATTATGGAATGGCCTGTCAGATGAGATCCGTCTTATTACCATGCTTAACTGCTTTAAAAAAGCAGTAAAGACGGATCTTTTCCGACAGGCCTTCCCAGAATAACTCTCCTGACCAATTTGAGATTGATTGTTCCTTTGCTCCCATCCTCCATTGTTTGTTTATTAATGTTTTTTAATTACTGCTGGTTAATTTTGTATTTTAATTCTAATACAGTTTAATTTGATTTTTATGGGGGGTGGGTTAGGAACTGGGGGTGAGATGGAATTGTTTTAACTTTGTTCTTTTTTAATCTTGTTCGCTGCTCCAATTGCCTAGCAGAGGGGCGGGATATAAATAAAATTTATTATTATTATTATTATTATTATTATTATTAAGACTATACCATCTTCTGTTGAACAGCTCTTACCATGAGGAAGTTCTTCCTGATGTTTATGTGAATCTCTTTTTTGCAGTTTGAATCTATTAGGCCTAAGCAGACTGGCAGAAATAGTGCACATTAAATTGAGGCACTGCCCTGGCTCAGTGCTAGGGAATCATGGGAACTGTATTTTTTTCTGGGACATTGAGCCTTCTCTGTCAGAGAGCTCTGGTGCCACAATAAATTACAGTTCCCATGATTCCCTAGCACTGAGCCAGGGCAGTGCCTCAATTTAATGTGCACTATTTCTGCCAGTCTGCTTAGGCCCTTTGTCTCTGGAGTAGTAGAAAACAGGCTTCTTCAATATGATACCCTTTCAAATATTTCAATATGGTTATCATGTCACCTCTTAACCTTCTCTTCTCCAGGCTATACATATCCAGCTCCCTAAACTGCTCCTCATTAAGGCATGGTTTCTAGACCTTTTACTATTTTGGTCGTCCTCCTCTGGACATGTTATAGCTTGTCAATATCCTTCTTGAATTGTACCCCGCTAGTCACTTCTCTCCAGGTTGAGGAGAAGCCATTGGTGAGCACCTTTTGGGCTCAGTTGGTTAACAAATTAGAAATCCATCTAACAGCAGCTTTGTATAGCCCACATTTTACTAGCTTGTTTACAAGACCATCATGGGGGAACTTGCCAAAGGTCCCCCATGATATTCCAGCAAATAAGCTACTGGATTTTCTTGGGCAAGTTACATTCTCTCAGTCCTGCTCATTAATGAGTAGACCATCCCCAAATAGTCTGGATGACAGTGGTTTACCACAAAACACTAGTTTTGTTTTATCTCAGAAATGACTGTCTGCTGCAATAAAATCTAAATTTCTGGGGTATGATTATTTGTCAGACATGAAGGGGCAGTTCTCTGGGCACCCCCAAGACAGGCAATAGCATGAAGAACAAAGTACTTGAAATTCTCAAGGACTCTCCTTTGTCTTTTAAAGAGAAAACAAGGCAATGTGCCTCAGGCAGCAAATGGCAGGCAGCAGGTATAGTGTTAAAGGGGAGCAAATTGTGAACTATTCTTTATCTTTTACTTCAATTTGGGGAAGAGGGAGAAAGAGAGCATGCATTTGAATTTTTTGCTTAAAGCATCCAAATACTTTGCATTGCCTCTGACATTCATTTGTAGCTTGTTCAGTTCGTCTCTAACAGATGTTCAAGGAAGTATGAAAGGGAATAAACAAGCAGTGTCAGCACTTTGAACCAGTAACAATTAAGGCTGCAATCCCATTCATGTTAATTGCAGGTAAAATTTAAAAAATTGTGGAGTAAGGTGAATGTCCATATCCTGGAAAGGAGTCTATTGACAGATTCCATTTCTGAACTTCTGTCCTATCCCTGACCCATCACTGACAAAAAGCTCTGAGCCCCTAGAACAGTGACTCTCAAACTTTGGTCCTTCAGGTGTTTTGGACTTCACCTCCCAGAAGCCCCAGTCAGCTTGGCCAACAGTCAGGAATTCTGTGGGCTGAAGTCCAAAATCTCTAGAGAATGAAAGTTTGGGAACCATTGCCAAAGAGCATTGTTCTTTTATTCCACCCCCCCCCCCCTCTACAGGGCAGTAATGGTGAACCTATTAGAGACCGAGTGCCCAAACTGCAACCCAAAACCAACTTATTTATTGCAAAGTGCCACATCCCTCTGGCTTTCTAGTAATGAACTCTGGAGAACTCTGTGTTGGAGTGACAGCACACGTGCCCACAGAGAGGGCTCTGAGTGCCACCTCTGGCACACACACCATAGGTTCACCACCACTGGTATAAGGAAAGTAAAGAAGACAGTAAAGAAAAACACTCTCTAAGTGCAGGATTCCATTAATGGGTGGAAAGCAATTTTTTTGACATTGGGTCATGTTCATCCTGCTTGAAGAAAATTGCCATATGTGAATATAGGACTGTAGGCTCTTTCTCCTTGTCCCCCACTTTCTCAAGACAGTCTACAAATGCTAACAGATATAACCACAATGGATATTTAAGACACACATGGTTAAAGAATACTAGTCTCTAGTTACATTGGTTCAGATGATACTAACCTGTAGCTCCTTAGCTGAGCATGCTTCTCAGGTTAAAAACACAACAGAGAAAATCAAATTTAACTCCGTCCTAATGCTGTGAGGGAAAAGTGTTACAAACAAGAAGAAAATTTAAGTTCCTTGTTCTGGCCTTTGTACACTCAACAGTTTTTTTCCTAGCTAGTTTCATTTTAATGTACTTCCATGTTTTTCTGGTTGTAAAAAGTTGTGCAATATCCATTTAGTATCAGTGTAGCTTACAGTGAAATGCAAACTGCCTTGTTTAAAAAAAAACAACACCAAGCACTTCCTTAGAGCAGTTTCCCAACGTTTTCTACTAAAGCTCATGCTGCCAATTTCTTTCTTTCAGTTAGTCTCAAAGGTGCTACAAGATCTCTCTACATACTGATTCTATAGAACAACATGGCTATATCTTTGAATTTCCTAGGGGTGTGGGCTCTCTACATACCCCTAGGAAATGTTTGATTAATGTTCGCACCCACTATAAAAGTAGTGTCACATTTGAAGATGAAGAATTCGAATTTCTAATTTTTGAACCATGTACAAAACTATGGGTGAACAAATTGAACTTAAAAATGAAACTTTTGACTTGGTGTATAAAATGCAAATCTAAATTGAGCAAATAGATTTTCTAATTCATTTAGAAAAAAAATTGAGTGATGACCCATGACTTGTCACCCAAGGACACAAGGCACTCTTCGACACACACCCTGAAATTCCATCTCATTCCCCTCCTGGGGGTGTGGGTACCCCAGGTTGGGTACCCCTGTCATAGAGGGTCAAGGAGCTGGAGGAATAAGAGACTTTGCATCTGCAGCATGCCCAGAGAAAAAGCTGAATGACCCATGAAAAGTATTTATGAACTGAACTCTCAGAAAGAGACACATGAAGAAAGATAAAAGACACAATTATACATACCATATAGATTTACAGTTGTTAAGAAGGAAATGGCTGTAAATCACATAAACTACCCACATTCTCAAAGAAAAGTAGCTGGAGAGTAGACATTTTCAAAAACTTCTCCAAGGTCTTTATTAGTGTAATTCACTCAGAAGGAAGTTGCATAGTTGTGGGGCAACCACTGAATAGACTCTTGTATTCACTGACTCTTGTGCTCACCAACACCATTGCTTCCTCTAGATTGGGCAAATGTGTGCTGGGAGGTTGCAGAATTTGTTGCTGTAACTTCTCAGGGTTGTTATTTTTAAAATCCAAATGCCGTTTCTGCTGTCTCTGAATAAATAAAATAAAAAACATCACAATAGGGGACAACACACACATACACACTTTTCAAGGCAATGCTCTTGCCTTGAGTACTGAAGACTTGGGCTCAGGCCCTGAGATCTGGGTACCCTAAGCTGCCAGAAGACACATGTTGGGAGAATGGACCTCATTACACTGGCAATGAATTGGCTTCAGCTTTTTAAACAACCTTACCAAACCACAAATTCCAGGATTTCCTAGACTGGAGCTTTGAAAAACAAAGTGGTGTGAAACTTGGTGTACTGGAGAAAGAACAAACTATTTAAAACTTTAAAAGTAAAACAAATGCTTTGAACTAAGGATATTATCACAGCGCTAATTAAACTGGCATATCTGAGCCAGCTTAAAATTTAAAACTGGCACCATCCTGATCTTATCACAAGAATTTAGCCGCTGAAATAGTTGTCCGGGTCCTTCTCTGCTCACAAGGGTGCTCAGCGTGCCTCTTTTGAAGCCAGGAGTTTTCCAGCTTAAGGAAATGGCCGCCAGAGCGGCCCTGGGAGCAGCGATGGACCCAGGTTGGACCCAGTGGTGATTTTGGCTAAATCCTTGTGATAAGATCAGGATGCCGCCAGTTTTAAATTTTAAGCCGGCTCAAGTAAACTGATTTAATTAGCACTGCGATAATCTCCTACATTTCAGAAATATACTGATACCCATTGCAATCTGTACAGAAATGGTTTTACACCAATCAAAACCATCTTTACATGGAATCCTTTGTACTGTGCTTTACAACAATCCAGTCTGGAGATAAGTAGGGTCAGGTCTATCAGTAGGGAATGTAAAAACCTGAGCTGATAGATTTGTGTGTCTTCATTTCTTATCTCAGCTCACAGAATTTCAAACTTCTGTTGTAAAGTGAATTAAAAGAGCTCATTTCCCCTTCTAGAAAATTGTGACATCTTCCTGTTCTACCACAGCAATGTTTGACACAGAGTTACACCTGTTTACAAAACATAAAGACATAGTTTAAGAAGAAATAGAAATGCCTATTTTCAGCAGGTTGAAGGAAAGCTATAAGCACATTCCTACAGTGGCGTTGCTATGGTTGGCACCACTTGATGCAGTAACTAACAGTGTTACCCCCCCCCCCATTGACCTCCTCCCATACTACACCATAAAGAATCCTTAATAATGTTTTTTGTACTAATATTACTCACAAATCGCAATTCCCATATATCACTGAATTTAATGGCAATAGTTGTGACATAAACAACTAGCAAAATTAAAATTATACCTTTAAATTATAATAACATAAGCACTGCCTAAGTGTATTTACATTTACATAGGAGATTACCAGACTGGGGGGTGGAAGCCAGGAGCAAAAGTCATACTCAAGCAAATTTGTGTGATCGTGCTGAAGATTTTCAGACACATCGTGCTTATCCAGGACTTAACCCATGAAGATCCAGGAATGCTCCAGCAACAAACCATTCCTGGGGAAGTCCCGGGGGTGGTTTGTTGCTGGAGTATTCTTGGATCTTCATGGGTTAAGCCCTGGATAAGCGCAACGTTATCTGAAAATCTTCAGCGCAATCATGTGACTTGACCGGGAGTATGCCTTTTTCTTCCCTGATTTTCTCCTGGCTGATAATCTCCATAATTTAATATCATTACAGTGAAAATTTGGTAAGATGTGATGTTTTAAAGAAAATTGTAAAAGAGTAAAAAAATAAATAAAACCTGGGGCCTCTCCTTTCTCCACCTGCTGAGCCTTGCCCCTCTTCTTCTGAGCTCCGGGATTTTTAAAAAGACATGGGCAAATGCTATGACCCATTTCTATCAAAAGACAGACATTTTGGGAGCAGTAGTATCATCCGTACTTTAGGATGTCAGCTAGTGCAGCCCAAACCGCTTTACTCCCTTAGTAATGCTCCTGCATTCCTATAAGCTGCAATCTAATCACTGGAATGTATGTACTGCTAAATGACCATATAGGACTGAGAGGTCTAATTCTAATTATTAGACCCATGGAATCAATGTTGTTTTAATGGCTTGTTTTATCTTGCTCTTCGTTTTACTGCATAAAAATTTATTTGAATAACTTGAACCTCCATTGTAATTTTAACCACATGTATTGTCAAGTTATGCATGGGATATAGAGTGATGGAAATGTACAAGATGTATGGAGTTTTCCATGAGAAAGTTTTAAGTGGTAAACTGAACTCAACAACAGGTGGCCAAGAAGTCATAATAATTACAGTTTTAGCTGGGAAAAAGATAGCCAGTGCATCAACATCTGAGTTCATGAGAAAAGCAGTCACATGGGGGATGATAGACAGCAAGAGGCTGGGTTAATACACATCATACAGGCATTATCCAATCAGCATAAGGTTAACACCCAGAAGGTGGGAGTATGGGAAGGGCCAAGGGGATCCTTTGTTTAAGTGTGTTTATATTTGCAAACACTGTGTGTGCGTGTGTGTTCGACAGTGGTTTTAACTATGGAGTTAGTTTTTGACTTTTAGTATGTTTATACAATGTAACTCCTGGATCTGGAAACATGGATTTATAACGTCTTCTTAACTTTTAACAACAACAAGTTGGGATCCTATGCCTTTGGATCTGTTAAAGATGTAATCTCTCATGGCTGAACTGGATAAGTTCATCACAATGGATTTTACTTGGTTATCTTTATTTTTCTTTTATATGCATTAATAAAACTATACTTTTGGACTTTACAACGTGTCTTCTTAACTGAAGAATTCAGGATTGCCTGAAGAAGAGAAGCTGAGCTAGTTGATGGTAAGAGATACAAAGTGGCTGTGGATCACAACAGCCAGCTTGTCCTGCAGACTCTGCTAGGTGTCTAAGAGCGTCACTGCAACACCCATCATCCACACGCTGACATGTATATCATTATGGCTGCATTTGCATAGCTTCCCAAAACCTGCAATATTTTGTTAAAGGGGTAGAATGGTAAAGATTTAGGAAGAGTCTTCTTGGGGCCCTGAAGCTGTAGAAACAGACTGCCAGCACCAAAACCTATAATAATCCTCCAAGTCCTCCAAGCCCAAGGACAGAAATTGGAGGGGGAAACTGTGCCCAGCTTGGCTACAACTGTTTTGGAAAACTAGAGAAATTTAATCTTTCAGGATATCTAGTCAAAAATATTCTCTAAGCAAGAATAAGAGTTTTCGCTGAATCTAAGTAAACAAATTTTTAACTTAAGTATCCTATTCCCACAGTGGCCAGTTTGATGTCCATGGAAAACATTCAGAAAGGCACGAGGAAAACCATCTCCCATTCATGTTCCACAACAACTAACACTGAGAGGCATGTTGCTTCTAGTAATATATAATTACAATCACTAATAACTTTACTTGCACATTTACCCTACTTGTTTATCCTTTATCCTTACACTTGCAAAGGAAATAATGTCATTGTTGACTACAAATTATGCAAGAAAAGCAATGCATTGGTGTCCCCTGGTGTCAAAGTAAGGGTAATCTACAGGTAGTCTTCCTACACTCAAAGTAGCAAAGAAAGAGTAATTTAAGAGGAGTTTGGTAAGAATATTATGGAGACAGATATAATCAATATGGGTAAACTGGTCAGAATTAAAATCATTTCTCATACACTGAACTGGAAGTGATGCAATAGTAGTGCTCAGATGAAGATGTGTTGGCTTAGTTCCTAGTTCACTGAGCACACTTTTGGACAGAAAAGTGGAATATAAATACATTCTGACAAACATTAAAACTTGAATGCACAGTAGATACATACATAGCTATATAAGAGCCCTGGTGGTGCAGTGGTTAAATGCCTGTACTGCAGCCACTCACTCATAGACTACAAGGTTGCGAGTTCAGTACTAGCCAGGGCTCAGGCTAGATTCAGGCCTGCATCCTTCTGAGGTCGCTAAAATGAGTACCCAGCTGTTGGGGGGCAATGAGCTTACAGTTGTAAACCGCTTAGACATCCCATAGCGCGATATGAAGCGGTATATAAATGAAGCTGCTTTGCTTTGCTATAATAACTGCCCATCAAATTCAAATATCCAAAATCCATTTTAGTTTTTCAATATTTGTGCATTTGTTTTGGAAGCTTTGATATGATGTGCTTTACTATTTTCTCTTATCAATTTTATTTTCCTTTCAGTGGTTGAAATGCTAAGGGTTACAGGTATTAAATACACCTATATGTATGAAATGAAATAAGTAAGGATTTCAGATAGAAATCGAGTCAATTTCATCTTCATCATTAGAATATTGGGGGTGAATTCCCATTTGGTTGCTATGGGCTGAGGAAGACAGAGGTAATGTTGTTTCCAGGGTGCGGGGAGCACAGTTCTGCTCATGCCTCTCCTAGAAATTGCCACATGGGGAATAGTCAACCAAACCCCAAATGTATTAATTGCTGATGTCTGATAAAAGTCCCCCATCTTTTCTGCATCTTAATGTAGCAGGAGCAGTAGCCTTCCAAACAAGATTGTTCCATGATTTTTGCCTCTTGAAGGACATTGATCAAACTTTCTAATAGTTCTTGAGCATATTTTACTCTCTCTCTCTGGCTTTTCTTCGCAAACGAAGATTCAGGAAGGACTCATCCCACGCTTTTTGCAAGCGTGCTGATGACTAAAAAGGCCAATCCGAGATAAACAAGTCCGGTTGCAGAAAGCACAGCAGAAGATCTCCTTGGGTGATGTTTCCAGGTTGTGATTCTTTCTGCGTTGTCGTTTCTCTTTGAGACTTGTTCTGCATGACTTCTCAAATAAGGCTGCAGCATTGTGGATAGTGCGTCTCCATGCCTCCCGATGTGAGGCCAGGGTGGACCATTGTTGGTGATCAATTTGGCTGAGCCTGAGATGCTGTTTCAGGGAGTCCTTGTATCGCTTTTTTGGAGCGCCCCTCTTACGCTGACCCGTGGCAAGTTCACCGTAGAGTACTATTTTTGGGAGGCGATGGTCCTCCATCCTAGAAACGTGCCCTGCCCAGTGCAGCTGCGTTTTCAATAGCATGGCCTCAATGCTGGTGATCCCTACTTGCTCAAGGACAGCAACATTCGTCACATAGTCAGTCCAGTGTATATTTAGGATTGTGCGTATACAGCGCTGATGAAAGCGTCCGAGGAGTCATAAGTGTTGGCGATAGGTGACCCATGTTTCAGACCCGTAAAGGAGAATAGACAGTACAATTGCTCTATACACACTATTTTTTGTGCTTCGCCTCAGGTGTTTGTTACTCCAGACTCTTTTGTAGTCTTCCAAATGCGCTGTATGCCTTTGCTAATCAGTGGTCGATCTCTTTGTCAATCTTGGCATCTGAGGAGATGATGCTTCCCAGGTAGGTGAACTGCTGAACAGACTTAAGCACAGATTTGCCTACAGCAATGTGGGGATCGTGGTGTTTGTCCTGTGGTGCAGGCTGGTAGAGAACTTCCATTTTCTTCAGGTTGACTTCCAGCCCAAACATTTCTGCAGCTGTTGTGAAGCAGGATGTTAGGCGCTGCAGATCTGCTTCTGTGTGGGCAACAAGGGCAGCATCATCAGCGAAGAGCAGCTCATGGACTATAGTTTAGAGTTAGTGCAAGCCCTCAGACGGCTTAAGTTAAACAAGCTACCATCAACAAGGTAACGTATATAGATGCCGTCTTCGTCTTTGAGCTCTGCTGTAGCCCTTTGGAGCATCATGCTGAAGAAGATTGTAAATAAAGTTGGAGCAAGAACACAACCTTGCTTCACTCCATTAGTTATTAGAAAGGGCTCTGAAAGAGCATCGCCGTATCTGACTTGACCATGCTGGCCCTCATGTAGCACGATAATTATTTTGAGGAATTTGGGGGGGGGGCATCCTAGTCTTTCCAGGATCTGCCATAGACCTTTTTTACTCACAGTGTCGAAGGCTTTGGTGAGGTCGACAAATGTTACATAGAGTCCCTTGTTCTGCTCTCTACATTTCTCTTGCAGTTGTCTAAGGGCAAATACCATATCTGTAGTACTCCTATTGGCTCTGAAGCCACACTGGCTTTCAGGAAGGAGTTCTTCTGCAATAGCAGGAACTAATCTGTTCAGGAGTATCCTTGCAAGGATTTTTCCAGCAATAGAGAGCAGTATTATACCTCAATAGTTTGAGCAATCGGATTTTGCTCCTTTCTTCTTGTACAGGGTGATGATGACTGCATCTCGGAGATCTGATGGCAGTTCCTCTTTTTCCCAGCAACTCACAAGGAGTTTGTGGAATTTAGCATGGAGTACATGACCTCTGTGTTTCCAAACTCCAGATGGAATTCCATCAATCCCAGCTGCCTTGCCGTTTTTCATCTGCTATATGGCCTTAAGGGTCTCTTCCAAAGTGGGAGCTATGTCAAGTTCGTTTTTCATCGTTTTTTGTACCATATGTTGGATAGCTGAGCCTTGGACTACTCGGTTAGCACTGAAGAGACTTTGAAAATGTTCAGCCCATCGATTCAGGATGGAGGCTTTATCAGTAATTAGTGTTTGACCATCTGTACTGTATAAGGAGCTTTGGACCTGATAAGTAGGTCCAAACACTGTTTTAAGAGCTTCGTAAAATCCTCTAAGATCACCCAGATCTGCACAGTGTTGTGTCTTTTCTTCTATATTGATCCACCACTTGTTCTGAATGTCTCGGAGTTTTTGTTGAAGTTTACTACACATGAGACGGAAAGTTGCTTTTCTTACATGGCAAGTTGGTTGGGCGAGGTATGCCTGGTGAGCAGTTCTTTTCTTTGCCAACAGCTCCTGGATCTCTTGGTTGTTTTCATCAAACCAGTCTTGATTTTTCTTGTGGGAGAACCCAAGGGATTCTTCCGCAGACTGGAGGATACTGTTATTGATATGCTGCCAAAGCACTGTAGGAGAAGGATCTGTAGGGTGGTTTTCAAGTTTTGTTTGCAGATTTGCTTGGAACTTGTCTCTCATGGTAACTTGTTGAAGATGGTTGACTTGGAGTCTCCTCTTTAAGATGCCACCCCTCTTAGGTTTGAGCTTGAGATGAAGATTTAGTTTACATCTTACGAGGCGATGATCTGTTTGGCATTCTGCACTGGGCATCACTCGAGTATGATGGACATCGCGAATGTTTCTCTGGAGGACTAGAACATAGTCAATGAGGTGCCAGTGTTTGGATTGGGGATGCATCCAGGTTGTCTTCAAGCTATCTTTCTGCTGAAAGATAGTGTTTGTAATAGTCAGCTTTTGTTCTGCACAGAACTCTAGCAGAAGGCATCCGTTATCAATGCAATTTCCAACACCATGCTTGCCTAAAACACTTTTCCAGGCTTCGGAGTTCTTTCCTACTCTGGCATTGAAGTCACCAAGGATAATAATTTTATCTTCTACAGGGACTTTTTGTATGAGGTGGCATAGGTCTGTGTAGAATTTGTCTTTCTATACAGGGTCGGCTTGCATAGTTGGGGCATATATACTGAAGAGAACAACTTTGCCTCTTGAAGGATAGGTCTTGAGCGTATTTTACCTCTTATGGTTAATTGCTGTTTTTTCTGCACTTACTATTTTTATTTTAAAAGACGTTTTAAATGTTATAGACCTTATTATTATTACTATTATTATTATTAATCTTCTGTTCTGACAGTAGCCTTTTGTCTCGAGTACAGATTCCTCATCAGGACTATCAGATGTGTTGGCACTCCCATGTCTTTAAGGGCATTCCATAGCCTTTCATGATCTATGCAGTTAGAGACTTTGCTACAGAGGCTTTGTTGATTTTCTTTTGGAACTCCCTGCTACTCTCCATTAGCCATTGTATATTTGCAATGTGATCCCTGGTGCCTCTTCTTTTCCTGAACCCTGCTTGGATCTCTGGGATTTCTCTCTCCATGTATGTCTGGAGTCTATGTTACAGTATTTTGAGCATAATTTTGCTTGCATGGGAGATCAGTGCTATGGTCCTATAGTTGCTGCAGTCTCTAGTGTCTCTCTTTTTGTGGATGGGGATGTATATTGATCGCCTCCAATCTGTTGGTCACTTTTTTCCCATATCTGTTGACATATCTTTTTACATTTCACAACTTAAATTCTAACCAAATGGGCATCCCATCCTAAAACAAGCAACAAACATAGAAAAATATATGTAAAGTGGTATTGTATGTTGGTGACTAAAATTGTATATTGGTGACTAAATCAGGAAACATGCAACACTTAATTTTGAATTTTATTGTATTCTATGTATTTTATATTGCTGTAACTTGCCCGGATTCCTTATGATTGGGTGGGCTATAAATAAATAAATTATTATTATTATTATTATTATTATTATTATATCTTGGTTTGCACTTGAGTTGACAATGTCAATGTGGATTGCAGCAGTCCTATTGCAATATCATCTGTTCCTGGAGTCTTGTTTTTTGCCATTTCTTGTCTTTTCTTTTCTTTTTAGGTGATATTTATTAATGTTTTCTTATATTATAATGTACTCAATCCATCCTTACATCACATCAGATCTCATCCTCTTTTTGGATCCCTCCTTGCTTTCTTCAGAATTTCTTTTCTCTACACTTTCTTCTTATCTCCATTCTATAACCTTTCTAATCCTTCCTCTGTCTTCTCTTTCCTTTATTCTTTCATTTGTTCTTCTTTCTCTTCCTTCCCTCAATTTGAACCTTTTCTACTCCTATCTTACCTAAATACTTATATACCTTCAACCACATACGTTACCTTCTTCTTATCTCCTACTTTCCTCTTCTATTCTTACTTCTTTCTGACCATAGCATTTTCTTTCATACTTTTTATTCTAGGTTTTGGACTTTAACTCCCAGAAGCCTCAGCCATCTTGGCCAATGGACTGGAATTCTGGGAGCTGAAGCCCAAAGCATCTGGAAGGCCAGACTGCCTTTCGGACTGCTAGAAATAGTGCAAATCGAGTCCACTTTAACTGTCCTGGCTCAGTGCTAGGGAATCATGGGAATTGTATTTTTTTTCTGGGACACTGAGCCTTCTCTGTCAGAGAGCTCTGGTGCCACCATAAACTACAGTTCCCATGATTCCCAAGCACTGAGTCAGGGCAGTTAAAGTGGACTCAATTTGCACTATTTCTGGCAGTCTGCGAAGGCCCAGAGTTTGGACCTGCTCTCCCTCACAAGATCCCAACCCAAATTAGGAGAGGACCCAAAGCATCATGGAGAAAAGACTGTCCAATGGGCGGCCATGGCACAAACCAAGAAAACACTACGGCGGGGGGG
Source organism: Phrynosoma blainvillii (assembly GCA_026167975.1). Taxonomy (NCBI): domain Eukaryota; kingdom Metazoa; phylum Chordata; class Lepidosauria; order Squamata; family Phrynosomatidae; genus Phrynosoma; species Phrynosoma blainvillii. Next base: position 67,910,074 of record JANUYF010000001.1, on the reverse strand, counting down.
CAAAGAGTTAAAACTGCAGAGGCTGAGCCCAACGTCCTCCCCTTTGCGGTTCTCCCAATGGTAGCGTCCACAACGAATCTGTTTCCTTCTTCCCGTGGTCCTGGCTCTTAATCGACCAATCACGAGGCAAGGTGGCTCCTGCGGCCAATGACAGGCGGCGGCCATTAGAAAGAGCGTGCCCTGACAGCCAATCAAAGAGGGCTTTACAGAGCTCCAATAGGGAAGGGGGTCTCTGTGTTGCCGCGTCGCCTGTCACTTGGCGGAGGCAGCGGCGGTGGCGGCGGCGGAAGCCTCTTCTTTGGCTCCTCCTCAGGGGCTCCCTGGAGGCTCTGGCCTCCCTTCCTTCCCGGGCTCCCGAGACCCCTTCGCGGGCGGGGCGATGCAGCCTCCGGGCCCCCAGCAGCTTCCTCCGCCGGCGCCCCCGCTGCCACCCCCGCTCTACGCGCCCGGCAACGGGGACTTCACCTTCGTCTCTTCGGCCGAGGCCGACGGTAAGCGGGGAGGCAGCGGCCAGGCCAGGCTGGGTCCTCCTTTTCCAGGGCACGTCCTACATTCAGGGCGACCAGGCATCCTCCTTTGCCGGGACACGTCCTGCATTCAGGGTGACCAGACTTGGTCCTCCTTTTCCAAGACATTCCTCCATTTTAACCATGACTAAGAAGCAGGAATTTACTTTTATATACAAGGTAACCATGCGTCCTCCTTTTCCAGGGCACGTCCTACATTCAGGGCGATCAGACGTGGTCCTCCTTTTCCAGGGCACGTCCTTTATTTTAGTCTCTTTCCTAGGAGGGATTCTAAAATGTCCTCCATTTTAACCATGACTGAAAAGCAGGAATTTACTTTTATACACAAGGCAACCGAGCGTCCTCCTTTTCCAGGGTACATCCTACATTCAGGCTGACCAGGCGTCTTCCTTTTCCAGGACATGTCCTACATTCAGGGTGACCAGACTTAGTCCTTGTCCAGCGCACGTCCTGCATTTCAGTCTCTTGCCCAGGAGGGATTCCAAAATGTCCTCCATTTTAACCATGACTAAGAAGCAGGAATTTACTTTTAGACACAAGGCAACCAGGCATCCTTCTTTTCCAGGGTACGCCTTACATTCAGGGTGTCTAGTTGTCCTTTTCCATGGTACGTCCTACATTCAGGGTGACCAGGCGTCTTCCTTTTCCAGGACATGTCCTACATTCAGGGTGATCAGACTTGCCCCCCTTTTTCCAGGACGCGTCCTACATTTCCGCCTCTTGCCCAGGAGGGATTCCAAAACGTCCATTTTAACCATGACTAAGAAGCAGGAATTTACTTTTATATTCAGGCATCTTTCTCTTCCAGGACATGTCCTACATTCAGAGTGACCAGGCGTCCTCCTTTTGCAGGACCTGTCCAACCTTTCAGCTTTCTGCCCAGGAGGAATTCCAAAAAGGTCCTCCATTTTGAGCCAGGACTAAGAAGTATGAGTTTACATTTACATGAGTATTTTTAAAGAGTTTATCTTGTCCTACATGTTCCCCAAATGTCCTACATTTTGGGGTGCCTGGCCTGACTTTGTGGTGAGGACATCTGGTCACCCTGCCTGGGCCTTGAAGAGTGCATCAGACTGGCTGTTGGGGCTTAAGCTCTCCTCTGAGGTTGTGGCCCAGCCTCTTCTGCATGGCGGACACAGCTGACCAATTGACCATAGATTGGGCGGCCTGGACCCCAGTGTTGGCCTTAGCAAGAAGTTGTTGTTGCTGTTGTGTGGCTTCAAGTCATTTCTGACTCATGGCAACCCTAAGGCGAACCTATCACAGGGTTTTCTTGGCAGGTTTCTTCAGAGGAGGTTTGCCATCGCCATCATCAGAGGCTGAGAAAGTGTGACTTGCCAAATGTCACTTCATGGGTCCATGGGTTTTCATGGCTGAGCTGGGAATAGAACCCTGGTCCCTGAGCAATGCTTAAATCACTCTGTCACGCTGGCTTTCTAGTTAAAACTACTGGGTGACCTTAGACAGGTCACACTCTCTCAGTCTCAGGGGAGGGCAATGGCAAACCTCCTTTGAACAAATCTTGACAAGAAAACTCCATGAGAGGTTTGCCTTGTTGTTGTTGTTGTTGTTGTTGTGTGCCTTCAAATCATTTCCAACTTGTGGCGACCCTAACGCAAAGCTCTCATGGGGTTTGCTTGGCAAGGTTCGTTCAGAGGAGGTTTGCCATTGCCTCCCCCTGAGGCTGAGAACATGTGACTTGCCCAAGGTCACCCAGAGCCTGAATAGGCGGGGCAAGATAGCACCTGGTGCTCACACAGGTTAGTCCCTGGGTCAGTGCACGCACCCTTCCCTGCACTGAGTCAGGTCCTAGGACTTCTCCTTACCTTGCTGGTGTGCAAACCTGTCCCCGCATCTGACCCCATCTGATGCACCCCCATCCCCTCGTCCGATGCAAAAACAGGGTGCCTACAGTCAGGCACCCCATTTCTGCATCTCATGGGGTGAGTGTGGGGCTTCTCATGAGGGTAAAGGAGTGCAGGAGGGCTGTCTGAACAGCCTGGTTTTACCAAGGAGTTTCTTAGAAACTGCACAAAACTGGAGCTATTTTACCCCTGGGGTAAAGGCTCTTTACCCCATGGTCGGACCAAATCCTCTGGACCCACGTCTGTACTGGCGGGATTGTGCCTGGTCTCACCATGGGGGCTTCAGCCGGTGTTGTCAATATTAGATGACACCAGGCTGGGCAGAAGCTGGGCCATTTTGCCCATACTGACAACCTCCTAGTGGGTTTCATGGCTGTGCTTTAGGATTGCTGTAAATTGGAAACAGCTTGAAAGCACACAAGAACAACCACAACAACAAGAAAGGAGGGTGAGAGAGCTCTTTCTGGGACGGGGCAGAATGACAGTACTTTTTATTTTTTAAAGGTTACACTGAATGGTGAGGGGAAATTAAAATACCACTGGAGTGTGGATATTAATAGGTAAATAAATAAATCTGGATTGTGTCAAACCTAGAACGTGTAACTTTGATATCATGGTTTCTGGATCATGTATTGCTACCTTGGCTAGTTTATCTGAGACCTCAACATCCTGGGAGGGCCCTGTGGTGCACAAAGAATGAACAAACAAGTGGACAAAAGGCATGATGGGAGGGTGTGGATGTGGCAGACTAGTTGGCTAGGTTTGCTGTGCCTTGGAACAGATTGCTAGCTTGTGTATATAGATTTTCATTTCATGAAGAGTAGCCTTTTAGGCCAGGAGCTTTAAACTGCAATTCCCATCACCCAACTTAAGGTCCATGGCTCACTTGGGGAAGGCTAATGTAGGAGATGCTGGAAAATTTTGATTGGGGTGTCCAGTTAATGTGGCTGGTACTTGCATACACATTTGGTCTGAGGTGATGGGGTGAAGTAATGACTAGGGGAGAAATAAGTTACATGAATGGACTATTATCTGTCTTTCCATTCAGTTTACTAGTTGGGGGTGGCCAACTGTTTTATCATGAATAACTACTTTGTTCTAATGGTCTACCTTTCTAATGGTCTCTGTAACATCTAAAGCCTGGGATGTGAGATGGAATTTCAGGGGGTGTGACAAAGAGTGGCCTGTATCCTTGAACGTCCACAAGTCAACATCCAGTTGCTCAATTTAGGTTTGCATTTTGTGCACTGAGTTAAAAGATTATTTTTTAAAGTTCCGTTTATTCACCCACAGTATTGTATGTGGTTCAGTTTGTTGTTCAAAAATTAGACTTTTGTAGGGTGCGAACATTAAACAAACATTTCCTAGGGGTGTGGGACGTAGAAAAGGTTGGGACTCACTGATCTAAAGCATCATGATGCACATCTGTGTGCCTGTCTACTACGTTTTATTTGTTGGATTGGAGTGATTATATGGCAACTTGTTTCAAAGAAGAAATATTTCAATACTGAAATTCCTTTTGTCCTGTGTGGATTTATAGAGTTGCTGCAGTATGGAGTAGAGTTCAGACAGCAACAGTTACAACTTGTAGAAAGGATGACTATGGAGTACTTCATAAGAACGATCTTGCCATGACTATCTACAGTTCAGTGGAAGTGTCCAACCCAGTTGCTAAGACCCCTCACCTCCACTTATTGGCCTCTTATGTTACATACTTCTGTGAAACTGAGGCACACCAACTTTGGTTGCCATATTTGGTTTATAAACAGATTTATCTGGTCTTGGGTTTGAGTTTAAGACCAAAAAATTAAAATTAAAAAAAAATCTCTCCTACTGTATGTGTACTTTAATACTGTATATGTGTTTTACCAGGTGAAATGACAAATCGTCTTTAATATGCCATTTCATATGTGTGAAAGACAAAAAATATCACCATTGTCCATTGATCACCTTAAGATTTTGATAAAGAGTTGATGTACCAAGACTTGTGTACAGCCATACATTCCAGATTAGCAGAACTATATTCTTGGCTGGCCTCTTATAACTATGTTCTTTTACCTGTAAAGATCTGAGTGGTTCAATAGCATCTCCGGATGTGAAGCTCAACCTTGGAGGAGGAAGTGGGGAATTCAGTAAAGAATCTACAGCAACTACATTCCTGAGACAGAGAGGATATGGCTGGCTTTTAGAGGTAGAAGATGATGACCCTGAAGATAATAAACCTCTCTTGTAAGTAAGCATTAAACAGAGATTTTTACTTTAATTCTCTCTTTGTAGATCAGGGGTAGGCAACCTTTCCCCTTTAAGGGCCGAGGGACTTCAGCTCCCAGAATCCCAGGAGCTATTGGTCAACATGGGGCTATTGACCAACATGGCTGAGGCTTCTGGGAGCTGAAGTCCCTCAGCCCTTAAAGGGGAAAAGTTGCCTACCCCTGTTGTACATTGTTTTATAGGAAGGTGGTGTATCAGTGATGAACAAGGATGTGAATTAAAAATTACCATGTATACTCGACTATAAGTTGACCTCATGTATAAGTTGAGGGCAGGTTTTGGGGCCAAAATTATGTATTTTGATATGACCCATGGATAAGTTGAGAGTAAAACTTAGGGGCATATAACAAAGGATGTAAAGCAGGGGTAGGCAACCTTTCCCCTTTAAGGGCCGAGGGACTTCAGCTCCCAGAATCCCAGGAGCTATTGGCCAACATGGCTGAGGCTTCTGGGAGCTGAAGTCCCTCAGCCCTTAAAGGGGAAAGGTTGCCTACCCCTGATGTAAAGGATGAATCAAAAGAAAATGATGCCAAAGAACTTACAAAATTCCAGCAGGCATCACTGTTTGTGCTCACACTAAAAGCTGGGCAGATGAAAGAATTGGGGGGGGGGGGAGTGCTTCCGGGACAGATTACACTGTTGCCCTTCACCTGGGAATGGTTCCTTTTTTTGATAAGAGTTAAAGTACAGTACTTACATTGACCCATGGATAAGTTGACTCAGGGTTTTGGGGTCAATTTTTTGACTAAAATTTCTAGACTTATACATGAGTATATACAGTACAAGTAATATTCTCATGACTGATATCTGAATACAAGATGCCGCTCATGTAATTCATATATCCATTCAGGAGAAGTTTTTATACAAATATCCAAATACACCACATGCATGTATTAAACACACACAAAGTTTGAATTCAGGATAACACATTTCCTACATATGTAAAAAAAATTCAATACAGCTGTTATAACTGTAGTTTAGAATATATCTCAAACTTTTGGTGGAAAGAATATATCAATGTGATATAAAAATAAGTTCATTTTAAAAAGCTAGCTAAAAGGTTAGTTTAGAGGTGGAGAACCTGTGTCTCTTTACATGTTTGTTGGACTACAAACCCCATCTTGATCAAGACCTGGGATGGTCTTGATCAAGGCATCAATCTTGTGTGCAACCCTTCCTTCTCCTTCTATTGTGGCTAGGAGGAGCAATAAAGTGAAAGTTGAGTTTCCCTTTTGGTGAATGTGTGCTTACTATTATCTACAAAACAGGAGAACATACTGAAAAGAAGCAGTGGTTTTGAACCAATACTAGCCATTTTGTGAGTCTAAGGTTTGAACTGGCTTGTTTTAGAAATGAACCAAGAGGTTTATCATACATGGCTTTCAATCTGCAATTAAAAGTTGGAGAACAGCGCCCTTGGTGACACTTTATTGCACGATGTTGCCTCCAGTCTGTTGATACTGTACCTCCAAAGTGTGCACATCTTTTCATTGATGTGGAAAATCCATCAATAAGTGCACAATTGTGCTGTTGTGCCATCATTCCTCAGGTGAGATAACCATGGCACTTCCAAGATTGGGCAGTCATGTTGTGTCAGTTTCCTCTCCCTCTCCTCCTTCCTCCCCCCTCCCCCCCCCCTAATTCCAAACAGGCTAGTTTTCTTTCTTCCCACTTTCTTTTCTTTCATCTTTATTTTGCTAAACCACATTGCCATAATTGCTTTATTGCATTACAAATAAAAATAAAAAAACAAGAGACATGCTGGGCAGGGCATAGGGAAGGGAAGTAGGATTAAGGAGAAGTGCGGAAGAGAACGTGAGGAACTGTCAGTGGCAGAAACAGCCCCTATCACACCAGTAAAAGGATGTGCAATAAGGAGATCTTCCAAACCAGTTAGTATCCGAAATGCCACTGGCTTCTTCATTAGGCAAAGGTGTTAAAAATCATACAGGAAATAAAAAAGTGATGATGATAGTCACAGGTCTGCATTTTGTCAAGCACTTGTTGGTGTCGTTAAGATGGTGTGGAGGGATAGCTGTGTAGGCAGGCTAATCTTCCTTCTGGGCATGTCACAAATGATGGAGACTTCCAGGATCGCAAATGAAGTACCTTATTTTGTGTTGTTAATGGAATTAAAATTTTTATATCCTAGATTTCAAAATGTTTTGTCTCCCAGTACCACATGGCCAGAAGGAGGAGTGGCCTGCCTACATAGATATCCCTCCATACCATCTTAACTCAGAACAACACCAACAACATCTTGATAAAATGCAGGCCTGTGACTAAAATCGTCATTTCCCCCCCTCCTGTATGATTTTTAACACCTTTGCCTGACAAAGAAGCCAGGGAAGCTTTGAAAGCTTGCAACATGTAATGTTCATTTTTGTTGACCAAATAAAGGTATCACTGTTTTGTCAATTTTGGATGTTATAGTACTTTGCTATATGGCCAACTTGGCCACCCCTGGATATGTTTCCTGGTTACAGTCCATTTCGGTTTGCTAATGCAATGGCAGTGAAAATGAGGCTCGTTGTGATAAAGTCCTAAAGCTTATTTTAAACTAAGATCTCTGATTTGAATCCAGTGTTAAACGAAGATTCTTTAATACTTCACTCCTTCTGATCACATGGTAAGGGAGGAGAAGTGTGCAAATATAATGCTTTGCTCATTATGGAGGTTTGGCCATTGTGCTAAATTATGATTTAGTGCCAGCGTGAACCAGGCTAATGTAACTAGAATAAAATATGTCTGAATGTTCTGTATATATACCTTGGAAATACTTAGCAAATTTTGTTTCCTTTCCTAGTATTCAAACAATTTTAGAGGCATAATATGAACATCTTATTTTTTGTACCTTTAGGGAGGAGTTAGACATTGATCTGAAGGATATATACTACAAAATCCGGTGTGTCTTGATGCCAATGCCTTCCCTTGGATTTAACAGACAAGTAGTAAGAGATAATCCTGACTTCTGGGGTCCTCTGGCAGTTGTCCTGTTCTTCTCAATGATCTCATTATATGGGCAATTCAAGGTGCGTAAAGAGCTGTATGTTAGCAAGATAGCTGAGCTATGAGTGGTCTTACATTGATTAGCAGTTGAAAAGGGTATTCCTTAATCTTGTACACATTTCATACATAAAATAGGTAAGCTACTTGGAAATAAAATGTTGGAACATCTCCCCTCCCTGGTTCTTCTTCACCTACTGTTGTTACTGCCGCACCTATTTTTGTTCTTGTAGTGTGCTGCAGGTATAGTTTCTTCTGGACATTAAAAACAACTGTACTTTCCTTCTCCCCCAGCTCTCCATTGCATTTGTAGACTTTATAAGCCTTGCTTTACTTGTAGTCTGTTTTCCCCCAGGTGATAATAGAATAAATGTTGCAGACTGAATATTCTGGTATAGTTCCAGCTGTAGGTTATTGTTGTGTGTAATAACTTGTGGCTCAGTTCTGGAATATGGCTTTCTGTTTAACTCCAAATCCACATTTATCCAATTCTTTTGTGTCTGGATGAGGATTGAAGTGTGCATGAAGACACATGTTCACAAGTATATTTGCAGTATTTCTTCCTTGATGAATTTAGGTGAATATAAAAAGAGTCTAGCAGAGATCTGCTGGAATGATACCATCCTTTATTCTGTTTCCTGTGGTGGCCAGGCAGAAACTTACAAGAGGTCTGCATTCAGTGCTTGAAAACAATAGTTCTTTCCTGCTTTTGTACCCCAGGAACTGCTATTCAGTGACGTGGTGTATCTGAACCTAGACGTTCCGTAGGTTATCATGGCTAGCAGCAATGAGTAGACATTCTCTAAAACTATTAAATGTCTTTTAAAATGTGTAAGCTAATAGCCTTTAAATGAGGTGAAGAAGACATCTCTGTGGTAGTGGAGGTGGGGGCAGTAGCCAACAAATATGCTTGCAGGCAGAGAAAGTCCTGAGACCCAGATGATTTTATTTTTTTCCCAGATTAAAATTTGTGGTAAGTTAAATAAATAGCTTAGTTATGAGTAATACTTTTTGAGATCTGCAGCTAACCTTATTCTCTCCCCTCCTACTCTTGTTATTTATAGAACATAGATTACTATAACATGGGCTTTTTAGGAATACAGCTATTTGCCCCAGAGAACACCAGCTTCTGCAATGTGGGGTGGTGTCACTTCATTGCTGCTGCTGCTGCTCCTGAGAGCCTAAGACTAGCATGAGGAAAGGAAGAGGAAGTGTGGAATGAGATGGGGTTCTTGGGAGGCAACTTTTTATCTACTCGGTCTAAATGAAATGTGTGTGATGCCAATAGGTGACCAGAGTTTGATGTTGGGCAGGGTGAGGGTGGGAAGGAAGAGAAGAGAAGGACCTTGACAGGAGATACAGTGAAATAGAGAGGAGCAGAGATGCACAGAGAGGTGATGAGCATTCATCACGCCCAAGAAATTATCTTGTGGAAGGGCTATCTTGGGTTGATGCAGCTAGATGGAAACTACAAGAGAGGAGCTTGCAACACTCTTCTTGGCAATTGGTGTTGGACTCGATGCTGTGGCAGTTGAGAGGCAATAAGTAGGCTGGCTTTTAGTCCTCATCTCTCTCTGCTTGCTTTATCCCTCCCCATAGTGAAAGTTACAGAACACTTCTTAGTTTGTCAGCCATGTAGGTGTTAAGAAGAACAACTAAGATGAGGGAAAGTTGGGTTCCTGCTTAATAGATGAAAAGTTCCATTTGGCCAATTTTGAATACTCGAGATGGGAATCATGCTGTAACCAATTAAAAGTTTACATTCTGCAAATAGTATTTCTCTATTGCCGTATATGCTCGACTATAAGTCGACGTGAGGCCAGATTTTGGGGCCAAAATAATGGATTTTGATATGACCTATGGATAAGTCAAGGGTAAAACTTAGGGCCTTATAACAAAGGATCTATATGCTGAAGTAAAGGAAAACAATGCCAAAGGACTTAACAAAATTCCAGCAGGCATAACTGTTGGTGCTCATCCTAAAAGTTGGATGGATGAGAGAACAGAGGAGGGTCAGTGCTTCCAGGACAGATTATACTTTGCCTTTCACCAGGGCATGGTTCCTTTTTTAAAATAAGAGTTAAAGTACAGTACTAACATTAACCCGTGGATAAGTCGACTTCAGTTTCTGAGGTCAATTTTTTATATAGAGAGAGTATTATACTTGGAGTGGTTTCAGTTCAAAATCCTGTATGCATGTGTATTCACATTTCTTTTGTGACTATGAATCTGGAAGTTTACAACTACTTAAGGTAGTTTGCCCACATAGTTGTGTGCACATGGTTGTATGATTGGATTTCAGCCATTACATTTCTACTAATGACAGTTTATTCATTTGTTTCCTTTTTCTTCATTTGAGTTTAAAAGTTGAGCATTTACAGAATCATCCCTTAATCATTATGTCAAAATTAGTAGTTCTTCATAAACAGAAAGGATAGTAGTAGTAACATTCTTCTAAAAATTTCTTAAGGTTGTATCCTGGATTATAACTATTTGGATATTTGGATCCTTGACAATCTTCCTGTTGGCCAGAGTTCTTGGAGGAGAGGTAAGAATTTTGTGAAAGTTAATGTGTTTTTTGTAAGCCCAGTTTGAATTACTTTAGAATTGTTTCTATCCATGTAACTTTTCAGTGTTGCATCACATAGTAAAAATGATCTAAAAAAGTATAACATGCCTTGAAAAATAGTACTTGATCTCTGTTGTTGGTTTAATTCAACAATATGGTATCAATAGTGATTTACAAAATGTAGAATACAGAATCAATTTCCCTAGAAGGGGCAGGAGATTAACGGTTGACATTGTACTGATAAGGTAAATCTATAGGGAGAGAGTGGAAATTTTGATAGTCATGGGGTGTGATGGCAAAGTAGACAAGAGGGAGAAACACATGGGCAAAATAAAGCGGCTTCTAGCCAATTTGAAGGCAGGGGGTTTAGTCGACATGTGAGGTGAAATCAGTGGAAAGCAAAATGAAGCTGCACTGTGGGGCTAAAAACCAGAGCAAAAAGGAGCTGGGATACTCTGACTCAAGGCAGAAAATGTGTTTCTTTGCACTGGCATATAAATGGCCCAGCGCTAGTATGGGACTGTGGCAAAGCAAAAACGTGATCGCCAATAATGAAATGGATGTAATTACAACATACACAAACCAGATAGTCCAATGGGGTGCATGGAGTGAAGGAGCCATGTATGATTGTGCTTTGCCACTGGGCACACAGATACACAAATACACTGTACAGGCAGTGCATCGCACATGTGACCAATCATATGGTCTAATGGAATGCCATCTGGGTGGGAAGAGGGTAGTAATTGGCGGTTGCTTGTGCAGAGTGGGCAGGCAGCAATAAACAAATAAATAAATAAAATGACATGGCACAATTTGACTACAATTTAATCATGTGGACAGCCCATGAGTGTTTGGGCCACCTTTGGTGTGGGCCGTGCAGGCAGCAGGGTTTCGACTCACTTTCAGATAACACAGGATAGAGTCACTTTCCTGCCTGTCTGCTCTGGCCCAAGGTAAAGTTGGGATTGTTTTAAACAGAAAAATATCTTAAAGTAGCCACTTTTTTGTTTTTAAAGTTGCTTTCCTGGACTTAACACTGAGCAGCCATCAGAAAGTTTTTGTTGCTTTTGATAAATAGTATGAGTTATTGGAAATAATGTCTGTTAACTTTTTCTCAAATTTTCAGGTAGCATACGGTCAAGTTCTAGGAGTGATTGGATATTCTTTACTTCCTCTTATTGTAATAGCACCTGTGCTTCTGGTGGTTGGATCATTTGAAGTTGTTTCTACTCTAATAAAAGTAAGTTCAATATTTTTGGCATGAGGAATATGCTCCACTTTTAAAATATGCCATTTTATTTCTCTGAAGCTTAACCCATTTTCTCCATTTATAAAAAATAAAGTCCCTATTTGCAGTTGGTATGGTAGTTGTGGCAGCATGATTATTTGGCGTCAGTATACGATGGCCAGGTTCGTTAGAGGAATGGGCTTGATTTCCTATAGTAATCAAAACTGGAGATGTACCTCTATGTGCTTGCATCTCTTGAGATTTGGTGCTTTTCATAAATATAAGTATACTATCAGGATAGAAAATAAAGGCCAGGATCTGAAGAGTCAGGCAGTGAATTCTACATCTATAAGAATTGTGTCTTGAATGGCATTTCCTACTTCCATAGAGCAAACAGGTTTTGAAACTAAGCTGATATTCATGGTTTCATTATGGGAAAGAGAAAGGGTTCTGGCTACCCATTCCTTCAGTGCAGGCATTCCACTCTACTTCCCTTCTGTCTCTGCCCACCGCCACCACCACTAAATTTTCAGGCTAAAGTACTGTGTTCATGGAGGTGCTCATTTGTTTGGGTTGGTTTTGAGAGATTTGCCATCTTACGATTTTAAAACTTTTTGTGTATCTCTGAAAATATTGGGATTCCCAGAGCATCCCGATACAGTAACTTCTGCTACACTGCTATAGTTGCATTCCTTAAAAAGCCACTGTTATAGAAAATTGTGCTCTAAAAATAACAGGACTTGTGGGGAAAATAAGGTTAGGTGCAGATCTCTAAAAATATTACTGATAGCTAAGATATTTATTTTATTTGCCACAAATTTGAATGAATAAATTTTAATTATAAGCATAAATGGGACTGTTACTATTGAAAAAACATGCGGATAAATATTTATGAGAGGAGTGGGCAAAGTATCTCTCCCCAAGCCTCTAGAAGCGCCCCCCCCCCCGAAAAGTGGAGAAACCCTCAATACTTTAAACAGCTAATAACACTTGCTGCACCTGGGCACAGATAAGCCTCAGCTTGCTGTGGCAGTCTTTCAATCTGCTTCACTCACTCTGATCCCGGTTTAAAAATTTCATCCCTGGCTTGCAAATTTTTCCTCCCTCTCCTTCCTTCCATCTCAGTCTGGTCCCAATTTATAAATCTCATTCCTTTTAAATACTCCCACATCCTCTTTCCATTCCTCTTACTCATTCCTGTCATTCCCAGTTTAAAATCTTATCCTCGCAAATGCTCCCACTGCCTCTTTCCATCCACCTCACTTACTCCTGTCCCAGCTTAAAATATCACCACTGGCTTGCAGTGCACCCTCCCTCCGCCCCCCAGTTTGGTTCCTCACTTCTCAAATTCACATGGCTGACAAACTGAACTGCTAAGATGGTGGAGAAGTTTGCCACTTTGGCTGAGATGCAGAAGTATGCCAATTTCAAATGCTCAAGATGGACTCATGCTATAGCCAATTCATAGTTCATGTTCTGCAAATAGTATTCCTCTGTTAACTAATTGTGTTATTGCCAATTCGCATTGTAAAAACATTATAGTAGAAACTGTTCTTTCTGCCTCAGTGGCCTCATTCTGGCCCATATCTTATTGGTAGTTCCTTCTCTTTTTAGGAGACTGAAAGAAGTACAAGATTGCCCTTATACACTTAGTGGCTTATTCTGTTGATAATACAGAATCACACATCCTGAATCTTAGTGCTTGTGATGACTTGCCTTGTGTTCATTAGAATATACAACATAATAGTTGCTGTGTGTCCCTAAGTCGTTTCCAACTCAGGGTAACCCCAAGGTGAACCTGTCACAGGGTTTTCTTGCAAGATTATTCAGGGGTGAGTTACTTTTGCCTTCCACTGGCTGAGAGGGTGTGACTTGTCCAGTGTCACCCAGTGCATATCCATGGCTGAGTGGAGATTCAATCCCTGGTCTCCAGCATTGTAGTCCAATGCTCAAACCACTAGCCCACACCAGCTCTCAAAAATGATATAATTAATTGGCTAGGTTTAGACACAATAAAAAACATTGTTTGTGGTGATTATAGTTTCCGGCCCAGACAACAGTTATCTCTGTTCACACAAAAGCACAATCGAGTCTAAGTTTGGGGTATGGGGCATTCACCCTTGTAGGCATCCTGAGTGCCCCACCAACCCACTAAAGATAGTTGCAAAATCCCCTGGAGCTGGTTTGACTGCGAAGAATTGAAAATTCTCATCCACCCATGTTGCATTGGCTATAGGCCCAAACTTCCATAGAACAGATAAATCAGGCTTGAACTGCCTTCTTGGTTTTGTTTTCCCATCTGCTTGGAACCTACTTCTGTAAGTGTATTCCTGTTTCTGTGGTGCACCAGCACTTCTAGTACAGCAGTGGCCAAGCTTGCTTGTCATTTGTGTCTTTGAAGCACTGGTTAGGCAGTCTCCAGATTGTGGCTTTAGACCAGGGGTTGGCAACCTACGGTCCACGGGCCGGTTCTGGCCCAGGGCCCCGCGTTCACCGACCGCCGCCGCCTGCCGCCACTGTGCGTGCGGTGGTGGCGGCGGCAGCTATTCTGTGGACTGGGCCCCGCCTGAAAAAGGTTGCCTACCCCTGCTTTAGACCTTGCTGTGTTGGTCCCAAATAGTAGTTTGTTGATAGACTTGGGTTAAGACATTAAAACAAGCCAAGATACGTGTATGTGAATACGTGTATCATAATTGTAATACCTGGCCTCAGAAGTTTGAAATTTTTTCCCCGAGTACATGAAAAAGCTGGCCTTAAGTCAAAAAAGTTGAGCTTATGCTTAAGATGCTTGGGACGAGAACTGACTTGTATTTTAGATTTTGGAATGCCTGTATTTGTATATGCATAGCACCAGTACCATACTGTATTTGTGAAGCTGGAGAGAGATGTGGCTGGAAAGGGGCTGAAGATCTGTGAAATGGCGCACAGTGTTTAGTGTGAATCCATGGCTCCTGCCATTTCACAGATTTTTACATCTCTCCAGCCTCATGTCTTGTTGTGTAAGAGATGTGGAACTGGAGAAAGAGTTGAGGATCTGAGAATCAAATGAACAGGAGCACTGCAGCCATCTTCTCAAAGGTGGAAGCGTGTGGCTGATGGCAAAACGTTTTTGGAGATTTTCTGATTTTCTGTTTAGGAATCCTCAACCTGTGCAAAGGCAAATTATTATGAAGAAAGACAGATGAATTGAAATGTTTTACATTTTTTTGATGTAATTTTTTTTAAAAAGTAGAACTTAATTTAAAACATTCTCTGTACAGCTTGGCACCATTCCATTCATCAACTATTTTGACTGATGTAGAAAAGCCACATGACAGCTGTTGTGTGAAAGTCATTTTAACTTTGTTTTCTGATGTAGTTTAATTGGCTGGGAACTGTCAGAGGTACTAATATGAGATTACATTATCAAATAATTGCATAATAGGCCTTCAGTTTCCATAACCAAAAGGCAGCAAACAAACAAATCCTTTGGAATGCCTCACTTGCCAGTTTTTAAAACATTGGTGTTTAGCTCTACTGATTTACAAACCTTGGTTTCAGGCAGTTGTGCTTAAGTTATAATCTCATGTAGTTGTTCTAGATCTCAGTGATGCTCTATTGTAATTTGGGGGGCTTTGTATGATAACATTTTACCCTTTTATCTTTGTCAGCTTTTTGGAGTCTTTTGGGCTGCGTACAGTGCTGCTTCGTTATTAGTTGGAGAAGAATTTAAAACTAAGAAACCTCTCTTGATCTACCCCATCTTTCTATTGTACATTTATTTTTTGTCCTTGTATACTGGAGTGTGATCTGCTATATCAGATTTGGACAGGAAAAATGTCTTGCTCATCATGGTTGATGAAGAGTCAACTGACTGAAACAAGAGACTGTCCTATCTGGGTGTCAGGGGTTCGATGGTAATCTAAGTATATCTGTGTATTATATTTAAGCAGTTTTACTTACATTAAAGATTTATAACAGAGTTTTAGGTTTAAGATTTGTCAGATTTCTATTGAACAAAGATAAGAACATTGTATATTTATAATTTGAAACTGCAGAACTGCACGAGCTTGTTACCTGTGCCAAAAGCACCAGGACCATATGATAAGTTAAACTGAAGTGGTATTCCAGTTACTGGTGATAGTTCAAAAGTAAGCTTCTTGTATTCAGCACAGCAGATTCTATAGATGTATTTTTGAATTAGTTCTGGGATGGTTATTTAGTTTGTTAATCAAGACATGACATTTAATGTGGTGCCTTGAACACACTTGATTTGGCTGTTGAGTTACAAATTCTGATTTTAATTTTTTTATGTTTATCTATATATAGACTTATATTTAATTGTTAACAGGATTGACAGATTGCATAAGGACTGGAAGATCCAAGTGTCTGAACCAACTGTGCTCTAGGAAAACATTCTACAATGTTGATTTTGAAATCTCTTAAAAATATTTTTAATCTGGCTTTACAGTAGTTGTGATAATAGAAGAGAAAATATTAAATTAGCCTTATGATTCTGAACAATCTCTTACAGTGGAATAAACATTGGATCTCCAAAATTACTTGGTTTTATAACACGTTGATTTGCTTTTCTGACAATATGGTTCAGGATGTGGTCACATAACATTTTTGTATGGTAAAAGAACAGTTCTTGATAACAGAATCTCATGGTACCCTTATGACTAACAAATTATAGGGTGAGCTGTCATTTTCTATAGTCCATCTGGTTTTTGAAGTGTTATCCAAAATTTCAGGAATATATACAGTACATATATACCTGAAACTGGAATATAAAGTGGGTCGTAGCCTATGAAAGCTCATACAATACTATAATAATTTGCTCTTTAAAGTATCTGTGTTATTACTTCAACAGCCTAATACGGTTATTGTTCTTGAAGGTCCTTAATAAGGTTCCACACTTCATAAACAAGAATGACAGCATTTAGGTAATGATTATGCACAAAGTTAAATATACATTTTGATGACCAAGATAACTACAACTATATTAGTGGCATCAATATTGTTAGTGTAAATTAGTTTTCCCACAAAGAACTTTGAGAAGTCACATCACTAAAGTAATAATTTGTTTAAGGTGTTTTGAACTTTTCAAAAATACATCTAAAACCCAATCCAGTCAAGGAACTGTGTATATAAGTAGAATTATGTCCAAGTATCATTTTGCTGTATTGGCAGCCACAAGCATATCCTGAAAGTGCATCTACTTGCTCATCCAAAGAATGCAGTCAACACATTTACTGATTTAAGTGGAATGCACATCTCCATTCACAATCTTAGGTAACTTGCCATGCATTCATCTCTAAATTCATTGTTTTGTTCTTGATTATATATATCTGATGTTCCACCCTTTTGTGAAAAGGGCACTATGAAAAAATCTTGTTGTTTAGACCTGAACTGTTTCAGCCTTTGACAGTTGGGACAGCTGAGAGAGAGAAACCCACAACCTCTGTTTTGCAAACTTGCTAATACATTACAATTCAGGTTGCAAAAAGGGTGTTTGTATTGAGTCCTAAAAATCTATTTAAAATAAAGAGTTCATTTTAATTAAATTGAAACAGTATTTGTTATTTTTCTGGCAAACATTTGCTACAGTTTATCACTGATTTACAAGAAGGACCAAGTTTGTTTGTGTTGATTCTCTAAGCCAAACAGAACCTTTATTATAATGTTTAAAAGTCATATAGTAAATAGTCAGATGTAGATATTAAAACAACCTTATTTCAGTTGAAGCTATTCATGTTATCAGTGTTCAGGATCACAGTTCTAATTATATATTTTGTTATTTAACAAAAATAAAATTAAATGGCATATATTTGAAAAAGGAATTCTATATAAATTAAAGTACACTACATTTCTATTTAAGTTTAAATGTTATTTTTGCAACTTTTGCAACTTTATTCATTTATTGACTGGTATATGGATTTAAACCCTTTTTCTGACTTCACTGTAGACACATTGGGATATAACACAAAAGTGTGAATCACTGTACTGATGGTGAACAATTAAGAAATGTAAATGCATATGTAATTGGCTAATTATCAAGAACCCACTTGAATTCTGCTTACTATCAATATTTAGTTCCCTACAAATCCTAATTGCTTTCTTAACCTTTTCCCTCAGATGGCCGGATTCAAGTGTATATTAGAGTGCACATTTGGATTTAACATCAGTTTTTATATACATGAGCAGAACATAATGTTTTCCAAATGAAATATCTTTTTCATGTTCTGTGCAAAGAAAACTGTCGACAGTTATTGGATAGTTTCAACGGCTTGGTTTATAACATTACATTTGATTAGTTCCTGATATTAGTTGAGACTATGTAAATACAGTAAACGTATTTTAGGAAAAAATTGAATGATATTGTTTGCAGACTGCATTTAACATTTATTTATACTCTAAGAGATAAGAATCAACATTTCATATTTTTAATTTCAGTGTTTCTAAGAATGTAAATAAATTTTTAGGATTATTGAAAATACTTCCTTTTGTCGTATTTGAAACATGTCTCTTCTCTTGAGCCACTGAGGTACAGAGTGTTGGACTAGGATTCCAGGAGATACTCAGATCCCTGCTTGGCTATGGAAACTCACTGGGTGATCTTGAGGAAGTCACGCTCTGTCAGCCTCAGAGGTAGGCAATGGCAAACCCCTTCTACAAATCTTAAGAAAACACTGTGATAAATTCATTTTAAGGTCCCCGTAGGCCAGAAACAACTTGAAGGCACTCAACCAAAAAATCATTTCTGTTTCACATCTGCTCAGAGGAATTAGAATGGAGGGCAGAAAGTACTTTTGCAAAAGACTGACATTTTAAGAAGCATGATTTCATAAAAGTTAAAAAGGCCTAGAGCAAAGGTGGGCAACTTGTGGCCCTCCAGATGTTTTTGGACTGAAAATTACATCAGCCCTAGCCAGCACAGCCAATAATAAAGGATCCTGAGAACTGTAGTTCAGTAACATATGGAGGGCTGTATGTTTTCCTCCACCCTGGCACAGAGTATATGAAACAAATAAATGCTGTGGCATTTTTTTAACATTTTGTCATACTGAAGATGGAACAAGCTTGTTTTCTGCTGCTCCAGAGATTAGGACATAGAGCAATGGATTCAAACTATGGGAAAAGAGATTCCAGCTAAACATTACAAAGAACTTAACGGTATGAGCTGTTCGACAGTGGAATATGCTATCTTGGGAGTGTAGTGGAGACACCTCTGGAGGTTGGATGGCCACTCTATTCCTGCATGATGGGCTTGGGACTGGATGGCTTTTGTGGGCTCTTCCAACTCTATGATTCTGTGATCTTGAACACCTAGGGTTATTATGGCATATGCTTTTTAACAAGGCACTCAACTTCATCAGCGGTATGAAATGTTATTATGTTCATGTAAACACACAAACGGGTGTGAGGGAGGAAGATTCTATCTAAACAGTCAAGACAGAGAACTGAAGTGCAAAACAAGAATCCTAGAAACTTAACAGCACTCCAGCTGTGTTCCTCAGGAGAGAAACAGGTATGGTATTCCTTAAAGCTAGGGCTCAGAAAGTAGCCCTTTAGTATTATAAAAGGTTTTTGGATATGTCAGAAGACTGTCTCCTTAAGTTGTGTTTGTGTGAACAATGGAAGAAAGATGGCTCCGTCAAGATTTGTTAACACCCCAAATCCTTTCAACAGATATTTTTATTATACTTGGAGTTAAAAAAAACAAAAAACGGAGAGATTGGATTTATTAACTGGATAACAAACAGTATTTGGTTGCAATTAAATCTTAAAATTTTTCCTCTAGTAGCATTTATTGAAAATAAATGAAGTAAGAGCTCAATACCTACACTTACCTTTGCCCCCTGAGAACTGAATTTACCAAACTATGTTTCCAAACAATGCCATAAATTTTGGATGGCAGATATAGAAACATTCCAGGAAACTTAAGGGTCTGCACCCATAGTGATGAAGCGGTAGTTTCACATCACCTACTTTAGTGCTAGTTATATCAAAATCCCAGAGAGATTAGTTAACAAATAGGTGATTTTCTCTAGACCATTTTGGTTAGCTACTAATTCTAAACCAAGAACTTGTCTCTTGGGGTTTGTAAAGGAAATAAAATCCTCACCCAACAGAAAAGTATTCTTCTAAACTGGCACCCACCCATGTACCTAACGGCCACCACAGCTCATGGCCACTCTCCAGCTGTGAAAAGAAACACATGTGATTAGTTTTTCTGCTCTGGTCTTGGAAGGTCCCCCTCCATTCTTGGCTGTAATGATAATGGATATAGATTTTTGTTGGAAGATTTTTGCATCTTTCCCACTCAGACAGATAGGGATTTCCTGCATGCAAACTCCTCTCTCATATTCAAACTAACCATGTGACTCAGGTCACTCTCTCTTTGGGACAAACTGACATTCTCTCAAAATATTTTCAACTGAGCTGTTGTGTTTCCATCTTCCTGCTCTCTAAACTTTCTTTGGAAAGATGGTGAGATAAATATTTCTTTTACCAGAACTATTCACTAGCTAGAAAAAACTTCTATGTAAATATAGATTAAAGCCATTGATAAACTTTTGTTTTAAACTACAAACTATGTGTTTGTTGTTTTTTGGAGTCTTAGTTCTTAGAAAGCATAGTTAGACAAGAGCACACTTCTCCTACTCTCCTAATTTAAAGCCAGACCCTAACAGGCTTGGCTTTGGTATTTTTGATACTTATATTTTTTGTTTCCTTAGCAAAGGCTAAAGCCTTAGGAAACTTAAATGACCCACAGATTTTAATTGGTGGAGGCCACAAAACACACTGTATGCACAGTATAGAGAGCTGGGTGGGAGTGTGGCGTTGTGGTTTGAATGATGGACGAATACTCTGGAGACTTGGGTTCGTATTCCCAGCTTGGCCATGAAACCCACTGGGTGACCTCAGGGAAAGACAATGGCAAACCATCTTCCCTGAAATCTTGCCAAGAAGACTCCATGGTAGGGTTGCCATAAGTCAGAAGCGAAGGCATGAAACAACAACAAATTAAACAGTGAAGAAGGATAGGAAAATAGGAGGAGAAGAAAAGACAAAAACGATCTTAAGTTTTTGTGGGTTTTTTGGGCTGTGAGGCTGTCTTCAAGAAGAATGTATTCCTGATGTTTTGCCTGCATCTGTGGCTGGCATCTTCAGAGAATGGTGGCATGGAGGTGTATGGGGTATATATATACTGTGTGACCCTTGGTTGAGAGGATTAGCATGTACATCTGTGTATTGTTCTGTTGACAAGGCCTCAGGATGGGAGGATATGCGAGGAGGATTAGTGTCTATTTAATTAATGGTCCATTAATTAATTAAATAGACCACAAAAACCTATGGATGCTGGCTGTGAAAGCTTTTGACTTCATATTGAGTATCTTCTTTAAAGGGGCATCAAACTGCATTATTTCTATAGTGTAGATGCACCCCTAGATGTATATACTACACATTAGGAAGCTCCTGCCTTATGTCTCAGAGCCCTTGGTCAGATGAGGAAGAGCCCCTTCTACAGATACATGGCACTCAGGCAGAGGAAGAGGGAGGCAATGGGATTCCCAGCTCCAGGGCCAGTTAAGTTATAGGGCACACTGGTTTGAGTGTTGGGCTACAACTCTGAGACCAGGGTTCGAGTCCCAGCTTATTTATTATATTAGATTGATTTGTATCCCGCTTTTCTCCCAAAATGGGGACCCAAAGTGGCTTACAGTCCAAGACCTTAACAGTTAAAAAATTACAAACACACAATTAAAAAATCAAAAGTGACAAAATAAAATTAAATAGCCCAACTGTTTAAAAAAAGAATACAATGAAAAAGATCAAAGCACTTTAAGGAAGTACAGTATATGCATTAGAAAAAGCACACCACCCCCAGCTTGGCCAAGGAAACCCACTGGGGTGACCATGGGCAAGTCATACTCTCTCGGCCTCAGAGGAAGGCAAAGGCAAGCATCCTGAACAAATCTTGTCAAGAAAACCCCATGATTTCGAGTCACCATAAGTTGGAAATGACTTTAATGTACACAACAACAGCAATAGCAACACAATCAGGATGAGCCAGCAGTTAAAGACAGGAACCAGAACAGAATCACAATTGTTTCTAATGCACAACAAGCCCCAAAAACAGTTTATAAAAACTGTTACTTCCTGCTCCATTTCCTTTCAAGATTTACTTGCTAGCTCCTTTGGCTTGTATGTAGGGAGCATGCGCAGCAGCTCCAAGCGAGAAAACTCTCTGAAGGGTTCCCCCCAAAAGACTACAACTCCCACAAGCACTCGCCATTGGCCTCACCGCTGGAGGCTTATGGGAAGCGTAGTCCGGCCAATATGAACGCCCAAAGGCAGCCCAGCCTTGCCCTAAAGCAATGGAATCAAAGGAAGTCCCACCACCCTTTATATTAAGGAGCAGTGAGAGGCGCAAGGGGGGAGAAACTCCCCTCTGAAGTTTTTTGCCCAAAGACTACAACTCCCACAATCATTCGCTATTAACCACACCGCTGGGGGCTTCTGGGAAGTGTAGTCCGGCCAATACGAACAGCCAAAGGCAGCCCCGCCTTGCCCTAAAGCGAGGGAACCAAAGGCAGCCCCGCTCCCCTTTATACTACAGAGCAGCGAGAGGCGCAAGGGCGGAAAGACCTCTCTCTGAAGGCTTGTCCCAAAAGACTACGACTCCCCAAAGCTTTCGCCATTGGCCACGCCGCGGGCGGGGGGGGGGTTCTTTTGGAAAGTATAGTCTGGCCAATAAGAGGAGCCAAAGGCAGCCCAGCCCCGTCCTTTCTTTATATGACGAAGTGGTGAGCCGTGGCGTGACGCGACACCGGTGGGCGGAGCCTTTCGAGGCAGTGACGTAGCACGGAGGCCTTCCCATTCGGCTGCTTTTTAAGGGCTTACGTTTAACCCCTTCTCTTGCTCGACGTCCTCGCTTGCTCCGGCATTCCGCATCCGGCGTGTCTGCGTCACTTCCTGCCGACGCCCGTTTCTCCCCCTCCTCTCTTTCTGTCTCCCTTTCTCCCTCAGTCTCCCTCTTCCCCTCCCCCTTCTACGGACCCGGATGCTCGGCGGCGGCGGCGGCGGCTCCTCTCGGGACTGTCAGTGAGCGGCTCCGCTCCGCCGGGCCTCCATTTCCTCGCGATGGCGGAGGCCGGAGGCGGCGGCGGCGGTGGCGCCGGCGGTGGGGGAGCCGCGTCTTGTTCCTCCTTCTCCTCGGCCCCGGCGGCGTTGTCGTCGTCGTCGACTGGCCCGGGCCTGGGCTTGGGCCTGTGCGAGTGGCTGCTCCTACGGGACGGCTGCCTGCGTTGCGACGCCGACGGGCTCTGCAGCCTCTGTTACCACCCGGCCCTCAACGCCATCCTGGCCGTCACCGCCCGCGGCGCCATCAAAGTCATCGACGGCACCTCAGGGGCCACGCTGCAGGCCTCGGCCCTCAACGGTGAGAGGAAAAGGAAGGAAAGACGGGGGGAGGCTCGGGCCTAAAATGGAGGGAGAGAAGGGCGAGGCGGGAGGGCGATAAAGAGGAGGAGGAGGAGGAGGAGACGCCGGCCGGCCGGCCTCTCCTCCTCCTCTTTCTCGGCGGGGCTGTTAGTGTAGCCGTTGGGCTCCAGGGCCCGGGTTCCTCCTTGTTGGAGGTTTTCCCGAAGATGCCCTATATCTTGGTTGGCCTCTTGGGTGAGAAGGAAACTTAGGGCCTGTACAGACTGCCAGAAATAATCCACCTTGAGACCACTTTAACTGCCCTGGCTCAGTGCTAGGGAATCATGGGAAGTGTAGTTTATTGTGGCACCAGAGCTCTCTGACAGAGAAGGCTCAATGTCTCAGGGGGAAAACTACAATTCCCATGATTCCCTAGCACAGAGCCAGGACAGTTAAAGTGGTCTCAAGCTGGATTATTTCTGGCAGTCTGTGCAGGCCTTTATATACATTTTCCTGCCTCAGAGCCACAGACCCGTAATATATAGATTATCTCGTAGCCCCTTTGAAGACTAGGAATTGAAAGAAAGAAATTGGCAGCATGAGCTTTCCTAGACTTCAGTCTTACTTCCTCGGGTGCATTTGGTGGAGTGGAGGCCAATTTCTTTCTTTCAGTTCCTAGTCTCAAAGGGGCTACGAGATAATCTCTAGTCTACATATTGATTCTATAGACTAACACAGCTATATATTTCTGAATTCTACCACTATTGGTAGAGAGATACCTCATATGGGGGAGGCAGCGTGATGTAGTGGTTTGGGTGCTGGACTACGACTCTGGAGGCCAGGGTTTGAATCCCTGCTCAGCCAGGAAGCCCACTGCTTTGACCTTAGGCAAGTCACACTCTCTCAGCCTCAGGGGAAGGCCACGGCAAACCCGCTCTCAACAAACCTTGCCCAGAAAACCCCATGATAGGGTACACAACAAACAGTGCCTCCCTCCTTCTCTGCCTCAGTGCCATAAACCCTCTCTCGTCCCTTCGAGACACGCGGCAGGGAGTCCCCAATGTTCGTACGCATCCAAGGGTGCGTCTGCACTGTAGAAATGATGCGGTTTGATGTCACTCCAAGGAAGACAGTTTTTGGCTTTTCTCCTCCTCCTCCTCCCCCTCTTTTCCTATCCTTCCTCGCCCTTTCTTCATTTGTTCTTGTTTTGTGCCTTCAAGTCATTTCCGACTTACGGCGACCCTATCGTGGGGTTTTCTTGGCAAGATTTGGGGCCTGAACAGACTGCCAGAAATAATCCAGTTTGAGACCACTTTAACTGTGCTGGCTCAACACCAGGGAATAATAATGGGAATTTTAGGTTTTTTTCTGAGACATTGAGCCTTCTTTGTCAGAGAGCTCTGGTGCCACAATAAACTACAGTTCCCATGATTCCCTAGCACTGAGCCAGGGCAGTTAAAGTGGCCTCAAGCTGGATTATTTCTGGCAGTCTGTTCAGGCCCTTGTTCAGAGGAGGTTTTGCCTCACTTCGGAGGGACGCCCAAAGAAGGGCTGCGAAGCCGGCTCTTGGGAAGACAGGGAAGGAAGCCACCGCCTCCTCTGGGCTTCCCTCCTTTCCTCAGTGTTACTTTCTCTTTCCCCGCAGCCGAGAACTGCTTGCTTCTTTTTATTATTTTATTTTTAGATTTATTTCCCCCCATAATCAACTTGGTCTTTGTTTGCCATCGCCCTCACTCCACTCCCAAGCAGGTACAGCACATTATTGCTTTCATAACGGGATAGCCGCACACACTTAGGCCTGAACAGACTGGCAGAAATAATGTAGCTTGAGACCACTTTAACTGCCCTTTCTCAGTGCTAGGGAATCATGGGAACTGTAGTTTATTGTGGCACCAGAGCTTTCTAACAGAAAAGGCTCAATGTCTCAGAAAAAACCTACAGTTCCCATGATTCCCTAACACTGAGCCAGGACAGTTAAAGTGGTCTTAAGCTGCATTATTTCTGGCAGTCTGTAAAGGCCCTAGGGAGGGAGAGTGTTGCTCCAAAAACATTTACAAGTCCTTGTCTGCAAGGGCTCCTTACAGTGGAAAGAAAGGGAGACACCTTAGTTGAAGCAAAAAGAGAGAGAGAGAGAAAAGAAAAGATAAACTGTGACCCATGCTGGCTTACTTAAAAAAAATAAAAGTCTGTTATTCTCCAGCTCTTTGGCAGCACTCAGTCTTGGCCCTGAATCCCATTTTGGGGGAAAGGCAGGATAAAAATCCCTTAAATAAATAAAATAAATTTAAAAACCAGGTGGGGAGGGGAGGGAGAGGAGGACTTGCTTGTACCAAGTGTTATTACAAGCAGGTTCAAGTGCCTCTTTTTTTGGGAAGAGTGCAAGATGCATTTCACAGCATTTATAGCCTTGGAAAGCGAAGACAAGCCATAGCTTTCTACTATATATACTCGGTTTTTGACAAGCCAAAGTCTTCTACTATATAGACATAGTTTTTGACAAGCCATGGCTTTCTGCTATATAGACACAGTTTTTGACACGCAGTAGCTATCTATATCTACTATATAGATATACACAGTTTTTGGCAACCCATAGCTTGCTACTATATATATATATGGTTTTTGATGAGCCATAGCTTCCCATTGTATATACATGGTTTTTTTTATACATGACAAATTGTGTGGATGGATGGGAATGATGCACAATCTTTGTTTAGAGTGCATGCTGCCAACAAAACTGCAAGTGTTTCATAAGTTGCATCTTCAGTGTTAACTTTGGTTAACATTTTCTGTTATGTTGTCTTCAGAAATATTAACTTGTTGCATGCCTTCAAGTCATTTTCAACTTATGGCAACCATAAAGCGTACACTATCATGGGGTTTTCTTGGCTTGCCATTACCATCCTCTGAGGCTGAGACTGGGACTTGCCCAAAGTCACCCAGTGGTTTTCCATGGCCTAGTGGGGATTTCAAGTCTTTGTCTCCAGAGTCGTAGTTCACTGCTCAAACCACTACACCACAATGGGTCCGGAAATATTAATAATCAGTTCACAGCAATAGTATTGCAAAACTAGGATACTGTTCTGCCTTTGCTACATTAACTGATGTGGCTAAATCAAATTCAGAAGTAGATTCAAATTCCTGTTCAGCCACATAATCTTGATGTCTATGTAAAGTGTATGCACAGATAATTGAACTATCAGATCTCACACTGACCAGATCACAAATTTTCTTTTTTTTCTTTGAATTTTGAATGGCTTCAGCTGAGCAACCTGTGACCCTCCAGATGTTATTAAGACTTCACCTCCCATCAGCACAAGCAACACTGATAATAGTGAAAAATCTGCAGTCCATTAGTATTAGAGCAAGTTGCCCTCTCCAGGCACAGAAGTTGTACTATTCTAGCCCACTTTGTTCACTGTATCTTTTGTTAGAAGAATTAGTGGCTCACTTTTAGAAACAATGTGAGTCAACAGACTGTCTTCTAAAAACAATGTGGTTTTGACACTGAAATGCAAAAGCAAACAGTATGTTTGATGCTTTTCTAATCTTTGATTTGTAACCAGAGATAGCACTATCTTTTTCAATAAATGCATCTTTGTTAAGAATTTAGCAGCATTTTGAATGAAATTTAGAGGAGGATTGACGGAGACTAAAAATAAACTGTAGGGAGAAATGGAACCAGTATAAAATAAACAAAACAACCCATACATAAAAAAACAACACCCGGGATCTTCAAAATTAACTCTTGTGGCACATCAAAAACTAACAAATTTACTATGTGTATGATTTGAGGATCTTTAATTTTTGTTTTTTGTTGCAATCATTATGGCTGTCCATGTTTGTTGCAATAAAACAGACAAAAACAACAAAAAGACTAATAATTATTAGTAATAATAAAAACCAAATAGCTCCTATTTTGATAAATTAGATTCTTTAAAAAAATTAAAATGATAGCCTGCTGTCTATAGAATTGAGCTATGGTAGTTAAAGTGGTGTGAAATCGGATTATTTCTGCAGTGCTGATTAAGCCTAAATCATAAATGGAAAAGATAGTACCATTCAGGTTTCATTCTTTCAACTGTTCTTTCCTTCTATCTGATTATATTCAGGTGGACTTGAACTGGTAGGCGGCACCATTGCACCACTGGAGTAATATTGCTGCCTTTCCCTTAGTTTCAGTTGAGCTTCACAATTCTAACTACTAGATAATACAACCCTGCTTAATAATTGTTAACCCAAAGGTCACTGGGTATTTTAGCTGAGCACCTGATATTAACAGGATTTTTTTTTAAAAAAAAGAAATTATGTAATGGGGAACCTGGCACTTTAGAAAGCTTGACTTTTCTAAAATGTAACAGTTGTTTGGTCTGATTTCTCTTAAAAAGAAATCTTTATACATATGTGGGCTGGATTTGATTATTCTTTGCTTCCTCACAGTTTTTTATTAATGCTGTCATTTATACAGTCACACATATGTTAACAGTGTGGACTAAACCAGAGGTGGGGAACCACTGGCCATTCAGATGTTGTTGCACTCCCACCTCCCCTCCTGGCATGGCCAGTGGATATAGTGATGTGAGTTGCAATTCAAGAACAGTAAGAGGACCACAGATTCCCTACCTTTGGATTACATTATAGCTACAGGCATATAAGCCTTGTTTACATCAGTTTAAATCCAAGTTCTCTGTCCTCTTCTCTGGAAACAGAATTAATGTGCCTTAAACTAGAGAGAGTGAGATGGCTTCCTCGATTAATTTTGCTGTTGGAAGTGTGAACAAACCTATGAGGCACTGTTGCCTCCAGTTGCCGCATGAATAAAATGCTGTTTTACGTGGGCTTAAATGTATTATGCCTGGGGATCTGCACTGAGTACACAAAATCGCTAGTATGGGACAGTAAATAATAGAGGATATACTTGAAGAGAAAGGAAGTCCTTTTGAGTTCTCAGTCTCCTGGTCCATTGTGGTGGGGGGATGGTGTTCAGACACAGGTAAAACATATACCTATTTCTGAGCTGTGCCCGCTTTCCCTAATTACAGTGTACCGAATTTCTGTATGCTTTTGGCAGTATGCTTTGGTTTTGCAGAATCCCATTCTGCACTTCTGTTGACTCAACAAATATGGATTTGTATGGCTGTACCACAACTTTTTTCCTTCATTTTTTTTTGGTCTGATCTGGCCTTGTTGGAGATTAATAGTTGGATTTGGCATGAGAGATTGTTGAAGTTTGAAAGCTGGACTTGGGATGGGCCCCAATTTCCTGTTGATTCTTTTACTAGAGCAGGGGTAGGCAACCTTTCCCCTTTAAGGGCCGAGGGACTTCAGCTCCCAGAAGTCTCAGCCATGTTGGCCAATAGCTCCTGGGATTCTGGGAGTTGAAGTCCTTTGGCCCTTAAAGGGGAAAGGTTGCCTACCCCTGTACTAGAGCAAGGTTGGGAGTTGTGTGCTCTTGCTGAAATGAAGCTCCAAGCAACCTGTCTTTCAGTGTCAGCAGGTTCATGTACTTGGATTCAGTTCTGAGCCACTGCAAAGAAGGAAAAGGCAAAAGGAAGAGGAAAGTAATCTGCTAGTAAACACACACAGGATACATAATTATTGTCAGTATTTTACTTGCAAACTGTTGTCTGCTCATTTTTTTGTCATGCATCTTTGTACTGACTAGAATCTTCTTGTATACATGGCCTGCCATTTTTCATGTCCCTGTAATCTTAGTGCCCGAGTACTACAATGCATTGAACATGTTAAAAATAAAAATCCAGGGAATATGTTAAAAATAAACATCCAGAAGCTTCAGTTGTTCTAGATGTCACAGACTGCTTTCTGGCTGTCATGTTTGGCCTAGGCTGTAGCAACTGTGCAAGTGCAGTCTGAAGTACTAGTTGTGACTAGCAAACTCCTTTAGAAAAGCTGTATATGACATTTTATAATTGTGATGGTATTGATCAGTTAAATGTTGAATTCACTGATCAGTCATGGACAGCGAAGGATGCTTTTGAGGCAAAGAGGAAAGGGGCAGGATGTACAGGGGCAGGCAGAGAAGAAGTAAGGATCAGCAAGGGGTGGGGCCGCTACATTGCCACTGAAGAAAGATGAGGAAGATTGTTACCGTATTGGTGAACAAGTGCTGGGTAAAAATGAATGGTCCCTGCCCTTCTCTTGAGATTGGAGAAAGGGATGGATATTGCCTTGACTTTCACTGAGCTTTGGAAGTGCAAAATGCAGAGTCCTGGGCTGCAGCTTTGTGAGATCAGTTTTGTGAAGTATTTAGCCTTCTCTGTCAGAAAGCTCTGATGCCACTAAAAATCCCAAGATTCCGTAGCATCAAGCCATGGCAGTTAAAATGTTGTGAAACTGAATTTCTGCAGTGCAGGTGAAGCTCTGAT
Organism: Phrynosoma blainvillii; assembly: GCA_026167975.1. Taxonomy (NCBI): domain Eukaryota; kingdom Metazoa; phylum Chordata; class Lepidosauria; order Squamata; family Phrynosomatidae; genus Phrynosoma; species Phrynosoma blainvillii. The sequence goes on along the minus strand of JANUYF010000001.1, from coordinate 67,880,816 downwards.
GAGCTTAAACTGTAATAGTGTAGTTACCAATGACCCCTATTAGAAGGAAGAGTTAGTTAATATATACTGTGTTTACTCATGTATAAGTCTAGTTTTTTTTTTTTAAATGACACACACACACACCCCAAAAAAAACTTGGGTCGACTTATCAGTGGGTCAATATAAGTACTATATTTTATGCAAATGGGAATCATTCCCTTCTCTGAGCAGAGTGGCGAAAGGTGAGAGCTTAGGCCATCCCAGCAGCACCTAAAAGAAACACACACACGCCCCTCTGCTCTATCTGCCACACCTCTGCTTCTGACCTTTTTGAATGTCTGGGCAGGAAAATGGTGGCAGTTACAGTTCTTTGGGACTTCCCCTCAAAGGAGCACCAAGAGGAATTGGGCTTTGAAGGATATGAATAAGACAGTTGTGTATATTTGTCAGCTTTTCTGGCTAGGTTATCACATTAAAGTTAAAAGCTATAATCAAAGTTGCCATTTTCTTTGCTTTCCCTTTTCATCCTTTTTGACTTCTATGGGTTTTCTTAGCCCCGCCTGTGTCTGCTCGCCTCCCACACATTGCACAGGCACAGTTTACTGCAGTTCCCTCCCTCCCTCCCTCCCTCCCTCAGGGTGAGCCCAAACATTTATGCCTGCTGAAATACTGTAAGTTCTTTGGCATTGTTTTTATTTGCTTCATCATTTACATCCTTTTTAATGCCCCATAGGTTTACCCTCGACTTAACCACGGGTCATATCAAAATCCATATTTTTGGGCTGAAAACCTGCCCACGACTTATACATGAGATCGACACATAGTCAAGTATATATGGTATTTTACCTAATATAGTAACATGTAACAAAAGCACAAAAACCCAACCCTCAAATCTTCTTACGGCCCTTGAAGACTGCCAGAAATAATGCAACTTGAGGCCACTTTAACTGTCCTGGATCAGTGCTAGAGAATCATGGGCATTGTATTTTTTTCTGACTGTCAGAGAGCTCTGGTGCCACAATAAACTACAGTTCCCATGATTCCCTAGCACTGAGTCAGGGCAGTTAAAGTGGACTCATAGTTTTTTTTGTGGGTTTTTTCGGGCTGTGTGGCCATGTTCTAGAAGAGTTTCTTTCTGACGTTTCAGAAAGTGGACTCAGTTTGCACTATTTCTGGCAGTCTGCAAAGGCCCTTAGTTTTCCTGATTAAAATAGCATGGTTTTACTGTAAAAAATAAAATCAAATGGTGTACTTTAACATAATGGTGTGCCTGATAAAATCTTTAGACATATTTAAAAAGATGACTAGCCAAGAAATTTAGGATTTCAGCAGCTGATGTTTCTGGGGTTGTTTTTAAACTGTATTTATTGAAATATTTTCCTTCAGTGCTTGCCTTAAATTTAAGATTGATAGGCTGCAAAAGTATGTATAAAAGATGAGAATGCAGCTGGAACTCAGTTATATTAACATGAATTCAGTTGTGTTTCACATAGGATACACTCCCAGTATGGAAACTGGACTCCTAGTATGGAAACTGAAGTAGTGGACTACTACATTCAGTTATGTGAAAAGGCAGAAGTTTATGCCATTGTTAATATGTTGCTGTTGGCAGACTTTATGGGTGAAAACTACTGTGTCATTTTAAAAAAAAAATACATTTTGGTATTTTAATGTTTTAAACTTTAAAAATTATTTAATTTAAAAATGTTTTATGTTTTTAATGTTTTTTATTGTTTTTAATTTGTATGATTTTAAATTTGCTGTGAGCCACCTTGAGTCCCTATATTGGAAGAAAGGCAGTATATAAATAAATAATATAAATTTAATGAGAAAGCACAGATTCCAGATACAACAAACATTTTTTTAGACTGGATGGGGTGGGATTCACCAATCTTGTATAAGTAATCTTCCATGAACAATAAAATGTTTTGAGGCTTCCCAAATGCAGTTCTACAGCTAGGATAAAACTTGATTGTTATATAGTGTTCTAGATAGAAGAACATATTGCACTGGTTAGATGTTTGGTGGGATGAAAGGCAAATTGGAGAGGAGTTTAATGCTTAGTGTCTATCTGCACCTCTCAGTAACACTAGAAAATGAGGTATTCCTGAAATGTAGAAAGGAAGTGGAACCTGATGCACATGCAGCCCTAAGCATTCCTTGCCATTAGCTGTGCGCTATCAGACTCGTAGGTGTTGTAATGCAACATCTGGAAGGTGTTTTCTAACACAAGTATTTTCCATTGTATTGTTGTAAAATTTCTGTAATGTGTTTGAGAAATTGTGAAGTGCAATAGCAATGTTACTTGAGATTTGGGAGTACTAGAATGTTTTAAAGCATAGATGGCAAGCTAGCTGTGTCCCATCTTCGTGATGCAGCTTAACAGAAAGCATTTGTGAACTAAAGGCAAAGTCTTGTAAAGGCCTTATGGACTGTGTATAAAAGTATACCTCAGATAATGAAGTAGATGTGTTCTTGGGCATCACTACTTCAACATAAAATTTTGTACCAAAGGCAGAAAGATTAGGGGTAGGCTCTGCCACCACACACAAAAAAGCAGTTCAGTATGTTTCAGCAATTTTTTTATTCAAAACTAAGAATATTTATATGTGAAATGAAACAACCAGGTCAGATAACCCCTATATAAGTAAATAAAAATGTTTTGAATCTGCTAAACAACATGCATTCTTCTTAAATGTATCAAGGATTTTTTTTTTTATTTTTTTCACCAGCTTCCACTTTTCTTAAGATTTCCTTTTTGGTGTCCGGATTTATAGATTTTTTCCCCCCATTCTGGGCATAGCTAATGAAACCTGTATCTGCTCTCCCCTTTCCACTCTTTGTTGCTGTTCACACATGCTTTGTGTGGTATTCTGGAGTTAACATGCTAACTTGTTCTAGGCTGGTATACCATACTGTAGTTACAGTGGGATGGGCTAAAGAATCCCAATTCTTTCCCATCTGAAGCTTTTTTTTGCATTGTTTACTGAAGACATACAGCTGCAATTCAGCACCAAAGGCTGTGTTTCTCCAGCCTCTTGCACCATCCTCCCAGTGTCAAATACATTGGCTCTTCGCATCTATGGGGTTTCTGTTCTGAACACCTCCCCCACTACAGATAGCAAAATCCACGGGACCTCATGATGGTGGCCTAACATATATAGTGCTTTTGGTGTAGCCATATTCACTCACCACCATTGAGAATGGGGTGGGGCCATCCATAGATGCTCCAATCCATGGATGGCAAGCCCATGGATGGAAACCCATGGATGGAACTATACTTCCATTTAGACAGAGGATGAGGAAAAAAATGGGGGAAACATAAAAAAGACTTTGTTAAAAGGATCTTCTTTGTCAGAGGCTTTGTTAACTGAGGTGAGCCTGGATATATAGCCTGTTTGTAAGCCTGAGGGCAGAGAATTGTTTTGTTGTTCTTTTACTTGTAAAATGCCATGTATAGTGATGGCACTATATAAATAAATGATGATAATGATTATCATATTGTATTGCACAGAGTGATGCTGAATGACAATTGTAGGTTTTTGGTGAATGTGTAAAAAAAGTTGGTCATGGCTGTTCCAGAATAATCTATTGTAGAATGAAAAAGACCGAAGTATGAAATAATAACTAAGTGAAAATATTAGCTGCAACTTTAAATTTATGTCCAAATTGTATATAATGGCAAATCTACTTTTCTGGTAGTATTACTTTGTGTTTCATTAGAAGATGTGTCTGAAGCTGTCAAGAGTTTTGAGGTTGTTTTGTCAAGCACCATAGGAGCTATGGTTCGAAAAAGGACATGAAACAAGAGCTTGAATTGTGGACAGTGGGATATCTCTCCAGCCCTCTTGGTTAAATTTAACCCATGCACTTGATTCCAGTGATGGCTTGGATAATTTGAAGTAGATAAACTATTTGGAACTCTAAAAAGACATAGTACTTACTTACTTCTCCAAGACTAATTGAGTGTAGGGAGTATCTGTTTTAACATAGTTCTCTTTTTCTTTTTAACTTCTACAGCTAAGCCAGGTGGACGGGTGAAATGTCAGTACATTTCTGCTGTGGATAAGGTCATCTTTGTGGATGATTATGCTGTTGGCTGTAGAAAAGATCTGAATGGCATCTTGTTGTTGGACACAGCTCTACAAACACCTGTTTCCAAGCAAGAGGATGTGGTTCAGCTAGAATTGCCAGTGACAGAGGTAAGCAATTTAAGGTATTCCTATTACGTCAGGATTTTTTTCTGGGGTCCCAATTGTGCATCAATGTGTGACTGATGGGAAATGTTTTACACATGCTACAGTAAAACTGAAGTAGTCCAGGTAATTGGTTTACATTTTATTAGGATTTGCTATTCATTCTAGAAGAAAGGTGTAGTTGCTCCTTATTTGCATATATTCATCATACTGATGCTATGGACCTGCAGCTGCTTTTAAATGGGTTGTTATAATGTATTGGACATGGGCTCCCTCGTTATTGGTCCACAATATAGTAGTACAGTGAAGCTAGGAATATGGTATTTTTGTGATAGTTACTGTGCTTATTATGCCTTTCATTTCTCTGTTGTTCTCGGACTAAGTAGAGCCCTTGGCCTTTGTTTTTTGAAGTACCGTAGTCAGTACTGAACAAAATGTATCATATCAGGTTATTAGTCAAAGATAGTTTCTATGTTCTTAGTTGGCATCTATTTTTAAAATTTTTTACCTGCTCTAGCTGGTTGGTTCTATCCTAAAGCACTGATACAGAATTGACTACAAATTCAAACAAATAAACGACTTGACAACCATGTCAACGGGGAATACCTTTACTTTTACCTTCTCCTATTACTTTGTTCACTCTTAATGCTCAAATCATGCTTGTTATTTTTTCCACAGCATGTTAACTTTCTGTTTAGCAACAGTGTTTTTCTTGAATATCAGTGCTTTTCCTATACAGATGAGCAATTATTGGTAATATAAAAGGCCAGCTAAACTTTTGGGAGCTTTAGAAATTGTTTTCTCCTCTAGAGATTGCCCTTTGTGCATCTTACTGGATCTTCTTCCTGATTGGTGGCTGATGATGAATAACTGGATGTCTAATTCCACCTCTGGGATTTCAGGTGTTTAGTGGTTTGATGGTAATGAGAAATTCCTCGTGTTTGCATTGCTAACAGACTTTCTGTTGTCGAATTATCTTTTTAATTACTTATGGTAAAGTTGTCACCATTTAACAAGCCTTTCAGTGTTGCTTTGCCACAGATTTTATTTAGCAAGCCAGGAGAAAACATACATGATTAGATTATCCTAACAATTCCTTCATTTGGAAACATCAGTTGCCTCTCCGTGGAAGTGGTTTATGCCTTAGAGATATATGTGAGGTGTGGAGTGTCACAAGGCCTTTCCTATGTTAAATGCATGGCTTGACCCAGCATCCAGACAACCTTGCAAGGTAGTGTTTTTGAAAGGAGGGGTTAGTGTCAAGATGCTTGTGTAACTTTGGCTTTTGAGATTCCTAGAGTGCCTGTTGGAGAAATGTTAAAAGCAAATACAATAATATCAAACCAGGGCTTCAGAGTATTCAGATATTACTAATTTCTTTCACACATTTTAGGCTCAACAACTGTTATCAGCTTGCATAGAAAAAGTAGATGTCTCCAGCGCAGAGGGCTATGATTTGTTTCTTTCACAATTGAAAGATGGCTTAAAAAATACCTCACATGAAACAGCAGCAAACCACAAAGTTGCAAAGGTAAGATAGCCTTTCCAATCTCTTTAATGCTGTACGAGTATTCCCTTTGACAGTCTATTCTGTGTTGGAAGTTTAAAGGTTTTTTTGCTGGCATAAGTAATCTAGCGTTGAACTAGTTAGCGTCCCCCAAGTTTTTATGTTTGTTTTTTAATATCCTACTTTTATTCCAAATGTTTTAATTAATTGTATTGTATGTTTCATTGTTCTAAATTTTTGCTTTGAGAACTACTTTGGAAAGGTAGTACTGTAATATTTTAAATAATCAAACTTGAATAATATGGAATTCCACATCATAATGGCATTATATAATGACAGGTAAGGTTCAGAATGCAAACAGATATTACAGTCTGCCCTTGATTGTCTCGGCTTTGGCACTTGCGGATTTGATTATTCACGAGTCTCTTGCTGTGTGCTCATGCACTCCTCCTTCCTCCTGGGCTTTCCCCCTGAGAGCAGGAGGAAAAGCCCAGGAGGGAGGGAACAGCTGGAAAGGGTGCATGCACGCTTCTCTCGCCCCTCAGCTTGCCTGAGCTGTCTGAGGTATTGGAAGGGAGGCAGCAGACTCACACACTCACTTCTCTCACCCCTCCTTCGATGCCTTAGCTTGTCTGAGCTGTCTGAGGCATCGAAAGGGAGGTGAGGGGACTCACATGCACACACACACACACACACACACACACACACACTTCTCTTGTCCCTCCAATGCCTTATTTGCGGATTTTTCACTTTCGCTGAGGTCTTGTGCCCCTAACCCTCGCAAAAGTCAAGGGCTGACTGTAGTATATTTTTAACCTTCTGTGTTTCTTTATCACATGAAGGTCCTCTGTGATTGGGTCATGCCACTATTGCCATCCCTGATAGTCTGCTGCTACCTCCTCAGTTCAGCCCCACCAATCAATATATCAGTTTTAATCATTTTCCAAAGTTTTTCTGTTTCCACATATAGTTTCTGATTTGTCCCATGATATCTGAAGTTTCATGGCAGTAGGTAATGCTTGTCCCCCATCCCCCCCCCATGTTTCTGCTTATATGTATTACACAAGCAAGTTCTGAGAGTTACCATGCAGAGCTGTTACATTTGTACAATATGGCATAATTATTACTTAAAGTGTCTTGTGATTAGTGTAGCTTCCTGTAGAAGAAAAATATTTGTTGTGCATGAGACAAACTTCTACATGACTCCAGTGTTCTATAATTATTTTGGTATTAAGAGGTGTGGTTTTTTTCCCCTCTCTTCTAGTGGGCCACAGTCACGTTCCATCTCCCCCATCATGTATTGAAGTCTGTTGCCAGTGCCATTGTAAATGAACTCAAGAAGATAAATCAAAACATTGCTGCCTTACCCGTAGCTTCATCTGTAATGGATAGGTTATCTTATCTCTTACCCAGTGCACGGCCTGAACTTGGTGTGGGGCCTGGTCGATCAGTGGATAGGTATGGAGAAAAAATAATGGACATTTTAAAAAAAAGTTGTTTTACAGTCTGTGTGTGTGTGTGTGTGTGTGTTATCATTCCTAATATGAGCAGACTTGGAAGGAGTCCGAATTGAAGAAGCAGTGCAAGATGTAAGGGTTTAACAGTTTTAAAATGCTAGTTATAGTCTAATGTCTCTAGATGGTTTTGAAGAGAATGCATGAATCTTCAAGAGAAGGATTGAAATGGATGATGGTAGCATAGTTTTCTGAAAACTACAGCTTGGGTATGTGTACTCACCTGCTGTACAGATGTTTATAAATGGGAATCACATGAGTAATGGCAGTCCTGAACAACCTGTAACCCACAAAGCCAAATATAGATAACAACAATCTTCTGGGACCGCTAGATGGCTGATAAACAGATGTCTGTAGTCTTCTTCCTCTTCCATGGCTAGTGAGTTGTATTTGGCATAGTAAGTTGTGGTTGTGCAGGCAGGTAATCTTTACATTAGGAATGGCAACAGTACTGGGTATAGGGACCAGTTTTTACTCCCCCCCCCCCCTTTTATCCAATGTTTGGCCAGTTTTGGAAAGCTAGAGTTTAGTAGAAAACTGCTGCTTTGGGAGCAGCTAATAATAGTTTGGGGGTGTTTATAACCAGGAAAAAAATGGAAGTGCGGAGGGCTGGTGTGGCTCCAAACAACAGAACTGGGATTACAGGTAGTCCACAGATGGCACTTTCTCCATCACTGATTTATTCCATTTCTGGTAGAAAAAAATGTTAGAGGTGCTACGTAGCAGAAGTCAATGAACATGAAAAATACAGATTGTTGTGTTCTTTTATTTTTGTCCTGCAAGACAGTCAGGTGGATTGTGTGGGTGTTTCATATTGACTGTGCTTTTCAAGAGATGTACTGTCCATTAGATCTGAGGGCAATAGCTGTTTGCGGGGGAAATGATGTTAGTGACAAGTAGTGTTACAGGATGGATGGGAGTATCTCTCGAGGCATAAGATCATAGAGTTGGAAGAGACCACAAGGGCCATCCAGTCCAACCCCCTACCATGCAGGAATATTCAATCAAAGCATTCTCAACAGATGGCAACCCAGTCTCTGTTTAATGCCAAATTCAACATGAAGAGCAGAGAGGGATGTACTCTCCAGCCCTGCCTCCTCCACCCAACCTTCCATTGTTGACACTGGAAATGCTACATCAGTGCTACGACCGTGTTTGACTGAATTCAGATACAGTAGCTACCATAATCATGGTGGTGCCAGGAGTCCCAATCATTTGGTTAAGTGTGGGTATGGTGTTACTGCATACCTCCTGCAATGACGCAAGCTTTTGCAGAGATGCACTTTTTGCATTTTCCCATTAGAATTTTGCATGCTTGGAGGAGATAGGAATATAGATGATTATGTAAGCAAGCTATAACGGTAAGCAAAGTGCAGATAAGGAATGCTTTGTGTTTTGTGGTGGAGGATGATATTCAGGAGGGCTTATAGCAATTAGGCATCTCTTCCTGTCTTCTAAAGTTGTTATTCCTTTCTCCTCTTTAAAGGTCTTTAATGTATAGTGAGGCTAACAGACGAGAAACATTCACTTCATGGCCTCATGTAGGTTACAGGTGGGCACAACCAGATCCCATGGCTCAAGCTGGATTCTATCATCAGGTAAAATATTGATACCTAAACTGGGCAGCTTAGAAGTATGTTATCTTGGTCTACAACTCCCACAGTGGCTGATCATTGGGCATAATTGGCTGGGTTTTATGGGTGTGGTAGCCAACAGTTCTAGAAGATGCTTTGTAGCTGATTTGAAAACAAACAGCACTTTTGATTAGTTTGTTCTGTATCCCAGAAAGATGCAGTGAATCACGATATATATTAGAGTGATTAGCCAACCAAATGTTTCAGTGTACAGTAGAAGCAAAGCGTGTTGCCTTTTGCAAATTTAGTTGCTCAAAATAAAAGTCAAATAAGTAAATTAATAATGTCAAATAAGTACTACTATGCAATAATGTGCTTTGTGATGAGTTCTCAAATCTTCTGTTGAAAATAAGTAATTTGGTGGACTGGATTAGTATTGTGCCTTCAGATCAAATAATTGTGAATCCCTTTAATTTCTGATCATTAAGCTATTTTGATGCCTTGACACACATTTTGTTTCTTTCTTTTTTTTAATAAATGTTTATTGGTTTAAAAAAGAGAGATCATAACTACATACATACATAACAATACATATACAGGAAAAAGAAAAAACAATAACATACCATCATACCCACTCTCCCATTCATCTGCTTACTCCCAGTTAACATGCAACATATAGTCCAGGGGTAGGCAACCTTTCCCCTTTAAGGGCCGAGGGACTTCAGCTCCCAGAATCCCAGGAGCTATTGGCCAACATGGGACTATTGGCCAACATGGCTGAGGCTTCTGGGAGCTGAAGTCCCTCGGCCCTTAAAGGGGAAAGGTTGCCTACCCCTGATATAGTCCCTCACTTACACACCAAAAAACTTCCTAAACACCCAACCAAGTCATAGTCCATTTATTTAAATTAACTACCTTACTTCTAATTTCCTTACTGAGATTATAACTAAAGCTTTAATTTTTAAATAATTCTTACATTATAAACTTTATAGCATATATATCTCCTTTCCAAGGGACTGTTCTTGCCTTTTTGGGTTTACCTGTTTCTCATTGATATAATTGAATAAGGGTTTCCAAATTTTCTCGTTTTCATCCCAGTCCTGTCCTCTTAATAAAGCCGTGGTCTTATCTAATTGTACAACACTTACCAACTTATCTAACCATTCTTCTTTATTCAGGAGGCTGTCACTCTTCCATTTTCTTGCATATGCAAAATGGAAGAGCCTTGACACACATTTTGAAAAGCAGTCCAGTAACTCAGCATTGTATTGGTCTCTTTCATTCAAATTGTCTATTAAAGCGTTCATAACCAAAGAAAGCATTTAAGAATTAGCTGTTTTAAAATAAAGTCTGCCTTGATGGTTGTACATGTAAGTATTTTTCATCATATATAAACTACAGCAAAGCATTTGACTATAGATCACCAAAAGTTATGGATGGCTCTTAAGGTCATGTGAGCACCACTACATCTGGTTGTCCTGATGAGAAATCTGCACTGACAAGAATTCAGATAAACAGAATGGTTCCCAGTTGGCAAAAGGGTCAGTCAAGGATGCATTCTGTTCCTCTATTTGTTCAACCTGTATGCAGAAAATATCATAAGAAAAGCAGGTTAGGTTCAGATGAGGAAGGAGTGAAGACAGGAGAAAGGAGCATCAACATAGGTATGTGGACAGCACCATATTACTAGCAAAAAACATCATAGACTTGGAGCAGTTACTAAAGAAAGCCAAGGAAGAAAGTGCAAAGGCAAGTTTGTTGCTAAACATGAAGGAAACAAAAATAATGAATACAGAGGATCTACACAAATTCAATCTGGACAATGAGGAAATTGAAATAAAGAGTTCCCTACCTAGGATCAAACAGTAATCAGAATGGGGACTAAGAGCAAGAAATAAGAGGAAGTCTAGGAATGGGAAGGGCAGCTATGAAAGAGCTAGAAAAAGAGCAAAGATATACAACTGAGCACTAAAGTTAGAATCGTCCAAACCATTATATTCCCCATCACCATATATAGATGTGCGAGCTGGACAGTGGAGAAGGCAGATAAGAGGAAAATTAACACATCTGAAATGTGCTGGAGAAGCATGTTGAGAATACCATGACAGACAGAAAGACAAACAAATGGGTTCTTGAGCAGATAAAGCCAAAAATATCCTTGGAAGCCCAGATGATCAAATTGAGGCTGTTATACTTTGGCTACATAATGAGAAGATATAATTCACTAGAAGAAACAGTAATACTAGGAAACGTAAAAGCAGAAAGAGAGGAAGACCACACGTCAGATGGATAGACTCAGTCAGAGAGGCCACGCTTGGATTTGCAGAAACTAGGCAGAATAGTGGGGGAGAGAAGGTATTGGAGGTGTCTCATCCACAGGGTTGCCCTGAGTTGGGGCCAACTCGAGGGCAGTTAACAATAACATCTCTCATTATTGGAATTTCTAGTCTTTCTTTTCTCAGTTCTTGTTTTGGAAATGAGTGCTTTTTCTGATTGGTACTGTGGAGGACTAAAAGAGATGAAATAATGTTCTTTTCCTAATAGTGACAATTCTCATTTTTATTGATTTTGTGTCTGTGCCTCATAAGTGGCAGAACTAGAGGAGTTCTGTACAGTTCAGGATCTTGGAAGTTCCATTTGTAAAATTTAAATATTTAAAAATATAAAAAGGTAAATTGAATTTGTAATTACGTTCTGAATAAATTGTACTTTTAATATGCAAAACATAATACTTTTATGCCAAATCAAGTTATGCATAATACATTTTATGTTTCCAAAATAACAAAGTTCCTTTCAGTCTGTTAAGCATTATAATATTACATTGCTTTTAAATTTTTCTCAAAAAATTAAATTTGCCCCCAGAAAAACATGAAAAATGTTTTCCTCCCACTGCATCAAAATTTCCAGAAATTTTGCATCTCTAATTGTACATGATTACAATTACAATTAGCGATGTGACATTTTGAGGAAACAAAGCACCCCTCTTCCCTGAACAAGTCTAGTCAAGAAAACCCCATGATCAGGGTTGCCAGAAGTCAGAAATGACTTGAAGGCACACAACAGCAGCAACACCAAATTGTACCAACTACCATATCACAAACTGCTTTAAAGGTTTGTTTTCAAAACTTCTTTGCCATACTGCATTCTTGATCACTCAGGTAAAATTGTACCATTTGTTGCAATTTTTTTGCCATGTGTTACAATGCAATCCTGTGTATGTTTACTTACAAGTTAAGCTCCACTGTTGTCAGTATAGCGTATCTCCAGGCACGTGTGTAAGGGGTGGGCAGCATTTTCATCTGGAGGGGCATTGATCCACTAGAATAGTATATTGGGTGCTGGAGATGATGGTGAATGGAAGCAGAACCTAAAGTGAGATAAGTTTTAAAGCATTGTATAACTTTCTCTCTGTGTATTATCATCTCTTCCTTCCTCTATGCCAGTGGTTGGAAGACCAGGGGGTGGACATGTGCACTTTCCCCTACACACACACACACACATACTCGCTGCACATTTCTGCATATGCAGATCTCTCGGCACACAACCACATTTCCCTCACTTACCCCCCCCCCATCTGAGTCTGTGCATGCGTACATTTGCTTTCCATGCAACATTTCAGCATGCAGAACTGGGAGATTTAAAGCTCTGCTGAGATCTAAGAAATCACTGTCAAGGTGATGGGGGTGTATGCCTCCACATCCCACTTACGCCTGTGATCCCCACTGAGATTGCTGTTGCCTTGGTGTTAGTAGCATTGGTAAAACAATTCTCTCAGAAGCCAGATCTCTAGGTGTTGGGAAAGGTTTTTCTTTTTCATTCTCTCAGTGATCTCCACTAGAACAGCAGTTTCAGAAGCAGGATTGCTGTCTCAGCCCCGTCAGTAGCAGTGACAGAAGAACAATTTTTTTTCCTTGTGGTCCAACTGATAAGTGGAGTAGTATGGAAAAATGGTTGAGGGCAACACTCCTGACACCGAGGGCAGTAATCTGGAGGATCAAACTCCTGTACTATGCTGTTTCCCATGAAATTAAGCTGAGGTTCCTGTTTTCCAAATGTATGCAGCCCTGCTCTATTAGATGACTGAAGTAACTAGTTACAATTTTTATAGGTTCTTACAACTTAGCATTCTTCTTTTCTCTTTTGACCATAGCCTGCCTCATCAGGAGATGATAGAGCCATGTGTTTTACATGTAGTGTGTGTTTGGTATGCTGGGAGCCAACAGATGAACCTTGGTGAGAACATAGTATCACTCTACTCTAAATGCAATGTTCTAAAGATGAAATGTGCTTGGTCTAATTGTAATTATAATCTAGATCTTTAGACTACCATGCCTTTATTTCAGTATACCTAAATGGTTAAGCAGATAAAAAGATCAGAACAGAATAACATTTAAAAAAAATCTTGCTTAATTAATACATAAGGAGATTCCCTGAAGATACTTCTATATTCAGGAAGCCAATATGTAAAAGAATAAGTAGCTGTTGTCTATGACAACTAGAAAATGAATGTTTTTGTAAAGTTAATTAATGAATGGATTTATTATGATTTCTCAAATACATTTTGAGGTACTTTGAATATTTAAAACTATATAGTTCTTCAGTCGGGATGCAGTGGCTCAAGTGGTTAAGATGCTGACTCTGTTGATTGCAAGATTGGCAGTTTGAGGCCTGGGTGCTGCATGATGGGGTGAGCTCCTGTCACTAGTTCCAGCTTCTGCCAACCTAGCAGTTTGAAAGCATGAAAAATGCAAGTAGATAAATAGGTACCACTTTGGTGGGAAGGTAAACAGTGTTCTGTCAATCGTGCTGGCCACATGATCACAAAGTAGCCTCTGACAACGCTGGCTCTTTGTCTTAGTAACAGAAATGAGCACCACCCCCAATGGTCAGACACAACTTGACAACCTTGTCAACGGGGAATACCTTTACCTTTTAGTTCTTCAGTAATTTTTGTGGTATAATTAATAACAATTTAAAAAATATCCTCCTAGCTGCTTTCAGTTATTGGGCTGGATTTAAATTCTGTAGAAGGGAAGGAAGCAGTTTTCACTGATTTCCCTTTGCCACCTCCTGCAATATTTCAATGAGTATTTCCAATATTCCCCCTTTCCCCCACCCCCAGCAGATTTTCAGAAGGTATTGGAACCTTCATAGGGAAAGAGGAATTGGCAAAGATCACTTTCTCCATCAGACTGTTCCATTCACAGGTGTTTTAATCTGTTTATTTTTTAAAAAAAATCACTTTGATAATATTCTCATTTGATATACTGGTGAGACAAGTATATGTGAAATCACTAATAGAGAAATTAACACTCTTGCATTTTAATACTTACCTTTCTAATCCATTAAGGTCTGAACACGAAAGACATTCCCCAAATTGCCCATTTGTGAAAGGTGAACACACGCAGAATGTACCGCTCTCGGTCACACTGGCAACAAGTCCGGCACAGTTTCCCTGTACAGATGGTACAGACAGGATAGTCTGCTTTGGATCTGGGAGCTGTCCTCATTTTTTAGCTGCTGCAACAAAAAGAGGAAAGATTTGTATATGGGATGTTTCAAAACTTATGAAGGTATCTTTTCATTAAGAGTTTGAACGCTAATTTTGCTAAAAATAAATTTCAATCTAAATTTAATTATGTTTTGATTTGTTTAGGTGCACTTAAAGTTTGAGATCAATGCTTATGATCCAGTAATTGTACAACAGCTTGTGTTGTCTGGTGAGCAGAGTTCAGGGGTAGATTCAAGGAGACCAACAATAGCATGGATAGAGGATTCGTCAAGCTGTTCAGATATACCAAAATTAGAAGGAGACAGGTATGTGAATAAAGCCTAATTTCAGCACAGTTCCTAATGAAAATGCTAAAAATTTACATTTTATTTGACTGTTGAAATGCTTATTGATATACATATTTGCATGAAGCTAAGTATAGGTGGGGGAGTACAGGGATGCTACTTCAAAATCTTTTCTAGGGAAGGGGAGTTTCCTTTTTTAATTGTGATTTAATTTTGCAAAAGAGAGAAAGATAGTGTAGACAGGAAACATTTCCACGTTTGAATCATTGTGTACTTGGGCCTTTGTATGCAAAATGATGGTGACAAGCAGGCAAGTTCCTTTCTCTTTGTGCCTTTCTTACCCTCTGTGATACTTCTCCATTGTCACTTGCCACACTGTATGTAGAAGTTTGTTAACTTTCCCATAATTCTTTGTATATCACTGATCCTGGCTCCGAAAAGGCCCAGTGTAGATTCTGCTTTCCTCTCTAGATAAATCTTTCTTGCCTCAGCTGTTACTGTTCTTGATCAATAACATACTAACTCCTAGACTGTCATTGTATTTTAATTGGGAAATGAGAGCCAGCATGGGATAGTGGTTTGGGTGTTGGACTAGGACTCTGAAGACTAGGTTTCAAATCCCCACTTGCCCATGTAAACTCCATGAGTGACTTTGGGCAGGTAACACCCTCTCAGCCTCAGAGGAAGTCTATGGCAAACCCTGTTTGATAAAAATTGCCAAGAAAGCCCTGTAATAAGTTTGTCTTAGAGTTGCCATAAGTTGGAAATTACTTGAAGGCATACAGCAACAAGACATTTTAATTTGAAATTTGGGATTTTTCCTTATCCTTTGAAAATTAAGCTTTATAGAGCTTTCTCAAAGATCAAAGGGAAACATGCTTTTTAACAAAGTGAAAGCTCACTTAATAACAACCCCATATGCTTCTGTTGGCGAACCTATGGCACACATGCCGGAAGTGACATGCAGCCTGGTTTGCCAGGGCAAGGCAGCTACCAGTGGAAGGGGTTGGGGGCGGGGTGTGCGCAGCCTGGTTCCTTGTCTCGCCCCAGTTTGCCCCAGGATAACGGGACTGCAAGGAACCGGCCCGCAGCACCAGTGTTCTGGCAGGAGGTCCCACCCCATTTGAGGTTCTGGGAAGTATAGTTTGTTGCTGTGTGCCTTCAAGTCATTTTCAAGTTATGGTGACCTTCAGGCAAATCTATCATGGGGGCTTCTTGGCAAGGTTTGTTCAGAGGAGGTTTGTGGCAGGGGGGCATGGAGGAGGAAGAGAAGGAGGAGGGAGGAAGGAACCAGTGGTGGCAGCAGCAGGGGCCATGGAGAAGGAGGAGGAAGAGGAAGAAGGAAGGAGGAGTAGGGAACCATTGGGGGGGCAGTTACTAGCAGATATGCCCACCGCCCCCACTTCCCCCAGCTCCCTTCCTCCCTCCTTCTTCTGGTGGCTGGTGGAAATGGAAAAGTGCCAAGGCCATCCCTCCTCCATCTCCCCGGCTCATACCCTTTGCGCCCTCCGCCACCCTATAGCCTCCCATGGTGTGGCCTGAACCAGCGAGAGTCCTGCTGCTGGAGCTGGTTCTGTTGGGCTGCTGATGCTTCTCTTCAGTCTCCGCCTCTGCCTCCGCCACGGCAGTCAGGTGGGGAGACTCCTTCGGTCCCTCCGCCACCCCTCTGCTCCAGGACAAGGTGGACAACTAGGCAAACATCTTCTACCAGGTAAGTGCCAGCGAGGCAGGAACGGAGAGCCCCCCTCGGCCCCCTTCCTCCTTTTCCTCCTGGCGGGCCTTTCCGGGGGCTCTCTAGCCAAGGGGGCTCCTCGTGAGTTTTGGCTGCTGGGGGTCTCCAAGTCTTTGCAGCTTCCTTGGTGAGGTTTGGCTAGAGAGGGAGTTTGTTCTCACCTCCCCCTAAGGCTGAGAGAGTGTGACTTGGTGCCCAAGGCCTTAATCCAAGTGGGGATTCGAACTGTGGTCCCCAGAGCCCAAGGCTGTCTACCTCTGTGGCTCCCTCTGGCTCCCTTTAGGGTTCTCCAAAGGGGGGGCCTCCTGCGAGACGGATGGGGCCGAGCAGGGCTCCCCTGCGGGGAAAGGGGCTTCGACTCGGCCTGCCTGGGTTCCATAGCTTAGGTCTCCAGCTGGGCCCCAGCCCCCGTTCCTTCAGAGCAACTTGGGACCCCAAATGGTTTTTTTAATTCAGTTTTTTAATTTAAAAAAAATTTCTTGGCAAGATTGCTTGAGAGGAGGTTTGCCATTGTCTTTCTCTGAGGCTGAGAGAGTGTGACTCATTGTTTCCAACTTATGGCGTCCTTAAGGCGAACCTATCCTGGGGTTTTCTTGGCAAGATTGCTTCAGAGAGGATTTTTGCTATTGCCTTCCCCTAAGTCTTAGAGATTGTGGCTTGCCCACGTGGGTTTCATGGCTAAGCTGAGAGAGTGTTCCTTGGTTTGCTATTGCCTTCCCCTAAGGCTGAGAAAGTGTGACTTGCCAAAGTGGGTTTCATGATCTGAGCTGAGAGAGTTCCGGGGGGGGGGGGGGGGGCTTCAAGTTGTTCCTGGCAATCCTAGGGAGAAACTATCATGGGATTTTCTTGGCAAAATTTAGTATTGGTGGGAAAGGGGGTGCAGAGGTGCGTTTTTAAAACCTGGTGGGTGAGAAGGGCTGTAGATGCCACTGCCAGAAGGGAGGCTTGCAACTTGGGTATGAATTCAGAGAACCAGCCCTGTTAGTCTGGAATATCAGTGTGCACAGGGTGTTCTCTGAAGGATATTCAGGGAAAATGTAGGGCATGATCAAATAAATGCTAAAAAATCCCCACTCCTATAAATTTATGCTTCTTAGTAATGCTATAAATGGAGGATATTCAAGGAAAATGGAGGACCTGACCAAATAAAAGCTGAAAACCCTCCTAGAAATGTTAATTTATGCTTCTTAGCCATGGTCAAAATGGAGGACATTACGGAATAAATGCTGAAAAACACTTCTATAAAAATAAATCTATGCTTCCTAGTCATGGTCAAAATGGAGGGCATTGAAGAAAAATGGAGGACATGACAACATAAAAGCTAAAAACAGTCAAATATAAATTCAGTTCGTCAGGTTTAATTACATCTGTATGTTTATATATTATATACATCTATATTGTTGTGCCTTCAAGTTTTCAAGATTTGTTCAGAGGGGATTGTTGCCATTATCATCATTTGAGGCTGAGAGTGTATGATTTGCCCAAGGTCACCCAGGGGGTTTCATGGCTGAGCAGGGAATTGAACCCAGGTCTCCAGAGTCATAGTCCAACACTCAAACCATTAAACCATGATGGTTTTCACTTTATTATGTACTCAGTTGTTTTTTTCTGATGAACATTAAAATGGCTTGTTGCCTTGCAATATATCTCTAGAACTGAGCAAGAGACAGTCTTAAAATTGTACGTTACTAGCCACAAATCCTTGACTGAGGACTAAAACAGTCTGCAGAAATAATCCAGTTTGAGACCTGGCTAGGGAATTCTGGGAACTGTAGTTTTGTGAGGCCTAGCAATGAGCCAAGGAAGTTAAAGTGGTCTCAAGCTGGATTAGTTTTGCAGACTGTTTTGTCCATGTGTCTATATTTAAATTATTCCTTTCATGTGTCCATTGTGCTGAAATTAAGGGGGGAAACTCATTCAACATTTGGATTGTGTCCTCAAGCTGCCCACTGCCTAACATGGAGTTGCTGTCCTTCTTCCCTCTCAAAAACACACACACACTGAGCTGTGGGTGCGAGGCTTATCTGCTGCTGCTACTCCAAGGAAAATAAGAACTGTCCAGGAGGGATTCCAAAAATCCCCCCATTGGCTGAGAAGCATGAATTTATATCTATATGGGTGTTTTTAGCTCAGGGTGACCAGACATGGTCCCCCTCCTTTTCAGGACCTGTCCTCCATTTCAACCTCCTGTCCAGGGATTCCAAAAGGTCCTCTATTTTGAGCAGTGCTGAGAAGAATGGATTTAATATTTATATGAGTGGCTTTTTTTATTTGTTTTTGTTTTGAGCTTTTATTTGGTCAGGTCCTCCATTTTTTTCCTTGTGTGCCCCCCCCCCTCGGAAGTCTCACCCCAGATGTTCTTTCGCCCTGGAAGTCCCTCCGCTGGAGGTCCCACCCTCCAGAAGTCCCACCCCCGTCACCCATTGACACCTGGTGCTGGAACGCCACTGAGTTTGGGCACTGGGTCCCTAAAGGTTCGCCATTACTGCCATATACTGTTTGTCAAATTGTATACTTTGTTACTTGGTTTTCAGGCTGCAGTGTCTTCATAACCTCATCAGGGTTTGTGTATACCAAATGCTTCAAAAAGAAAATAAATAGTACACACTCCAATTTTATACAATAACAATAACATTGCCTCCGTTGGTGTTACCATTTCTAATCTTTGTCTTGCATTTAGTGATGATTTACTGGATGATTCAGACAGTGAAGAGCATTCCAGATCAGAATCAGTGACCGGTAGGTGCATACATTTTTTTTTAATGTACAGTGTTTGATATATGACCACTGGCAATGATTTAAAGATGCATTAAGGCAGTGAAGAGCTAACATTACCTGTGCTGCTTCTAGACTTTAAAACGTTTTGATTTTCATTTAACAAATTGCAAACTGTGAAGAAGACAGTGAGCATTTCTATTTGCAAAGAACCTCAGGGATTATGCTGTATATTTCCATGTTGGAACCAAATTATCGTATTAGAATACTGTTTTGAGAGAAAGGTGGGATATAAATCCAATAAACAAATGAATTACAAAAAGACAACATAAGAGCATTTACATGATAGTGTTCCTAGCCAGGGAGTTTCCTTTCCATTTACTTTGTACGTTCATTCACATGTAATGCTGCAGAATGGTTTTGGGCTTGTATTCTCTGGACATACTGGTTTGTGTTGTACGGATAAAAGGGCAAATTATGCTTGGCTTTGACCTTGGAAGACATGGAGGAAATTGAAATGTGTGGTGGATGTAGCTCATGGTAAGTTCCAGACCATGACTGGCCATTACGTGTGAATGAATCCTTTGGGCCCATTAAGATAGAGTGTAACAAATCCTTTTCTTTCTTTTTTTGTTAATATGAGTGAGCTGGCATGAACCTTGGGCTTTGGGCATACAGGGAAGATGTTTAAAAGTTTCAGTCCATGGGGCAGTGAGCTATAATAGTTCTGTTGCTTCATCCAAAATCAGTAATACAATCACAGTTTAACAAAGCATATCATAGCTTGATAACTTGATAAAAAACTGCTCTTTCCAAGTTTGAGCATGACTAATAAGCCAAATACATTTTCTTGCACTCCTGAGACTTCTGTTGGTCCATGCATGTAGCAAGCTCGTGTTTTTTACATTCTTTTTCCAGTTCTTTAAAAGTGCTGCTTATTCCTGAGACAGCCATTTTCCACAGGTGATAGTGGCTGAATTTGCACTGCAGAAATAATCCAGTTTGGCACAACTTTAACTGCCATGGCTCAGTGGTATGGAATTCTGGTAATTGTAGTTTTGTGAGACATTTAGCTTTCTTTGAAGAAAGACCTAGTACCACAACAAACTACAATTCCCAGAATTCCATATCATTGAGCCATGGCCATTAATGAGGTGTCAGACTAGATTATTTCTGCAGTGTGAATGCAACCAGTGATGAAATGTACTATTTATATCACCTACTTTGTAGATTGGGTGCAAGGTCCATTCATTATCAGCCAGAAACAATCTAGTGCAGTGCTCCTTTATATAGAACAGCACTAATAGCATTTTCTGCTTGAAATAAAAGTGTAGTCCATTCACAGTACTGAAATGATGAGATGGAATGTAGTGTTGCAGTAATGTTGAAGATGTGTGTTTAACCCGTGCGCTGGAAATATCATGGGAGGGCAGGAAGTACCTTGGTGGTTTTTTCTGATATATTTGCTAGAATGCTATCAGATAATATTTCATCATGTTGTGGGGAAAATTCTCACTCTCAATCTGTTTCCTTGTACATTACACTTTTAGGCATGTTCCTAGATAAAGTAAACATACACATGTAATGTAATGGGAATGTAAGCATCATGCTTGCCAGTCAGCTAGGATTGGCTGTAACTGCCTGTTAATTCTGTCAACCTGAATTTGCTAATAATGTGTTAAACAGATGATATTTTGGTTCACCTACCAAGACACTAGCTTTATTGATAAAATCTGCTAAGTAATTACTCTCTTAGCTGTTGTTGTAGGATTTTCATAATTTCTTTCAAGTATTGATGAATTTGTTTTTCTAACACAGTTTGCTTTATCCTAAAGGACATACATCCCAAAAGGAAACTATGGATGTGAGCCTTGATATAACAGCCCTCAGCATACTTCAGCAGCCTGAGAAACTTCAGTGGGAAATAGTTGCAAATGTACTTGAAGATACAGTAAAAGATTTAGAAGAACTTGGGGCAAATCCCTGCCTAACTAACTGTAAGAGTGAAAAGATGAAGGAAAAGCATCTGGAACATCACAACATTCCCTTTCCTTGTTTATTAGCTGGAGGTTTATTAACATACAAATCACCTGCTACCTCTCCTGTTAGTAGTAATTCTCAGAGGTCACTAGATGATTTAAGCAGGACTCAAGGTGGTAGTGTGTCAGACCAGGGATCAACGGACAATGAATCCTGTACTAATTCAGAACTGAATTCTCCTCTGGTAAGGAGGACTTCACCTATATTGTTGCTTTACAGCATTAAGGAATCTGATGAAAAAGCAGGAAAAATATTTTCACAGATGAACAATATCATGAGTAAAAGTTTACATGATGATGGTTTTACAGTTCCACAAATCATAGAAATGGAGCTGGATAGTCAGGAGCAACTGCTCTTGCAGGATCCTCCTGTGACATACATTCAACAATTTGCAGATGCAACAGCTAGCCTAACTTCTCCAGACTCTGACAAGTGGAGCTCTATGGTTCCCAAGCCTGGGACTTTGGTTCAGTGCCTGCGACTGCCAAAGTTCGCAGAGGAGGAGAACTTTTGTGTAGACTCAATCACTCCTTGTGCAGATGGAGTTCATTTGCTAATAGGACTGCGGGCATGCCCTGTTGAATCCTTGAGTGCAATAAATCAAGTAGAGGCCTTGAATAATTTAAATAAATTAAACTCGGCACTATGTAACAGAAGGAAAGGGGAAATAGAATCCAGCCTTACCGTAGTGAATGGTGCAAATATCAGTATGATCCAGCATGAGTCACCAGCAGATGTACAGACTCCTTTAATAATTCAACCAGAACAGCGGATTGCTAGTGGCGGTTACCTGGTACTTTATAAAATGAACTATGCCACTAGGATTGTGACTCTTGAAGAGGAACCTGTAAAAATCCAGCATATCAAAGACCCCCAGGATACCATTACCTCATTGATTTTGCTCCCACCAGACATACTGGATAATCGAGAAGATGACTGTGAGGAGCCTGGAGAGGAAATACAAATAACTTCTAAAAATGGCAGTGAGCGTGAGAAAAGATCAGAAATCTCTACTCTTGGACATTTGGTAATAACCACTCAGAGTGGATATGTAAAAATTTTAGATCTTTCAAACTTTGAAATTCTGGCCAAAGTGGAGCCACCTAAAAAGGAAGGTACTGAGGAACCAGATAAATTTGTCTCTGTGATATACTGCTCGGGCACGGACAGATTATGTGCATGCACCAAAGGTAAGACCTACAATCCATTCTGAAGTCAAATTTGTAAAAACTTTTTATTTATTTACTGTATTTATATCCTGCTCCTCAGCCAAAAAGGCTCTTAAAGCAACTTACATATAGTAATTAGACATTCCCTGCCCTCAGGCTTACAATCTAAAAAGGACATGACACAAAAGGACAAGGGAATGGCAGTGGAGAAGGGAAATAAGTCCAGTGGTTCTTCTCTCCCTCCAAGGCCTGGACCATGGCAGATGGACTGGATGGAAGCAAGGGCTCATCTTCTTATATTAAGCCAGGCCTGATGGAACTGGCCAGCCTTTCCCTCCCTCTGGGCCAGATGATGTTGGATGGCAAAGAGGGAGGGCTTTTCTTACTTTAGGCCAGGCCTGATGGAGTCAGCTGGGCATTTCTCTCGCTCTGAGGCTGGATGCTGTCCAAAAAACAACAACAACAAAATCAAAAACCCCTAAGGGGAGACAGTATGCTTATAGTATATTACTGATACCCAAATCATTTTCATTGTTCACCCATCCTTTATTTCACATTAATTATCCTTTTAAAGCTCTGCGTCTCCATTCTGACCTGTTATGTAACTGTTTTCTGTTAACCATAGTTGAGGATCTAAACCAGGGGTAGGCAACCTAAGGCCCGGGGGCCGGATGCGGCCCCCCAAGGCCTTTGGACCGGCCCCAGGCCAGTCCTGCTGCCACCCGCTGCCGCTGCCACCCCCCCGCCATGATGATATTGATTATTGTTGTTATTACTTGTTCTTGGGGTTTTCTTGGCAAAATCTCCACAGGGGTTTTGCCATGGCTTTTCTGGGACTGAGAGAGTGTGCATGCATATTTTTTTAATTTTTAAATTGTTATTTTTAAAAAAATATTTATTTATTTATTTATTTATTTATGGTGCTTCCCCCCCCCCCCAATTGTCTGAGGGACAGCAACCTGGCCCCCAGATCAAAAAGGTTGCCTACCCCTGATCTAAACTGTTGTGGTTTTTTTTTTTAACATTTCCAAACATACAGCTAAACTGTAGCTGCTTGTCTGTTTCCCATCAGCTCTGGTTTGAACTCCAAAGTAGAGCAAGTGCAGTAATTATAGATTGCCAGTTTAGATAGTATGCCATATGGTTTGGCATTATGACTTCATTCAGCTTTGTTGTTTTACTGCTAAGGACTTACATGAGTTAGGAAATGAAAACCTTGCTACGTTTTCTGTTCTGAAGCAAGAGAGTTAAGTTGTTTTGAGTATAGGAACGGGTTAGATAGAGCCCTGGTGGCGCAGTGGTTAAATGCCTGTATTGCAGCCATTCACTCATAGACCACAAGGTTGTGAGTTCAATACTAGCCAGGGCTCAGGCTAGACTCAGGCCAGCATCCTTCCGAGTTCGCTAAAATGAGTACCCAACTGTTGGGGGGCAATGAGCTTATAGTTGTAAACTGCTTAGACATCCCATAGCGCGATATGAAGCGGTATATAAATGAAGCTGCTTTGCTTTGCTTTGCATTGCAAAACTTTCCTGACTATGAGAATGGGGTTTTGCTGCATTAGTTTTACATCTCAGAATAGAGGAAAGGTGCAAACAAATCCTGGTGCACTTCTGGATCTAACTGCCCAGCTCTCTATTGGCTACATGTTGGTGTCTTGTTCATAATGATGTGTTCTTATTTTCACTTGACCTTTAGAAGGGCTTGGATTAGTTATTACTTGGATGAGTAATTAAGAGTTCAGGAATAGGTCATTCAGAATGAAATTTCTTAGTAAATACGTAGTGAGCTGAGTTTGCAATTTACCAGGAAAATAATAAACAGGGCTGTAGTAAGTGCTAGAGGATTTTTAAAATAGTTTTTTGTTTTCCTTTCGTGGTATTCCTTATGACAATTTCTGATTAAATAAACTATTGATATAATAAGTGAGAGGACCAGCTTTAGGCATTGTTTTGTATTTCATTGCTTTGCTTATAAACAACTGTGCCTTTACTTTGTACCTTAAAGGGGAAAATGGTCTTTCTAGTTGACAGGTACCCTTGTGTGTGTATGCATGTACCTTCAAGTCGCCTGTTGACATACAATGGCCCTATGAATTTTATAGGTTTTTTTAGGCAAGAAATTTTCAGGGGTGGTGCTGCCAGTTTCTTCTTCTGAAATACAATCTACAGCACATGGTATTCATTGGCAGTCTCCTATCTGAGTATTAAATAGGGCTTACCCTGCTTGGCTTCCAAGATGAGATGGGATCTGGTGCCTTTAGGGCAGACCTGCACAACTTGGCAGTAGGAAGGGGAGAAAATTAAAATAGGCTAAACTTATTCGGGCCACAGATAGGTTTTAATTAAAAATTAATTAATATTATTAATATTAATTCTGTCCTCCTCCTCCTCCTCCTCCTCTACCTGGTTCTTTCCTCAAGAGAAAGCTGGGCAGCAGGTGAGCCCTCTGGCTTTTTCCTTGGTAGAAAGCTGGGCAGCGGAGGAGCCCTGCGGACCGAGTGTTTGCCCAAACTCCTCCTCCATCATCACCTGGCATTCTCTTTGGGAGAAAGCCAAGCAACAGAGGAGCTTTACAATTGTTCACCCATTCTCATCCTACCCATCCTCATCCTCCACTCTGCCTTCTCCTCAGGAGAAAGCCAAGCAGTGGAGGAGCCTTGTAGGGCAAGTGTTTGCCTGTCCTCCTCCTCCTCCTCCTCCACTGCCCATCCTCCTCAGCAGAAAGCTGGATGGTGGAGGAGCCTTGCTCGACAAGTATTTGCCCATCCTCCTCCTTTGTATGGTCCTCTCCTCAGGAGAAGGCCAAGCAGTGGAGGAGCCTTGAAGTCATTCCTCATCCTTGTGGACTGCCCGAAATTCTTTGGTGGGCCACATGCGGCCCCTGGGCTGTATGTTGTGCTGGCCTGCTTTAGGGCAGTTAGGCCCTTCAAGCAGCCTTTAGATGCAACCAAAGTGAGTGTGAAGGTGGACTCATTTATTTATTTATAGCCTGCCTTTTTCCCAGTATATGGACTCAAGATGGATACCAACAGACTTAAAACAGTACAAATTAAATACAATACAGAAACAATAAGAAGTGTAAATATAAAGTTCATAAAACATTTAATTCAGAAAGTTCAAAACATCCATTAGAGGTATTAAAATGGATTAAAAATTATGTACAAACCTTGACATCTGAATTGTACTGCATTTAAAAGTCCAACCCTAGTCAGTTTGAAAAATTCTGATGACACAAAAATGTTTTTACTTGTCATCCAAAGGAGAGGAAGGATGGGGCCATCCTGGTCTCTCTAGGGAGGCAGTTCAAGAGCCTGGGAGCAGCCACTGAGAAGGCTCTCTTCCTTGTTCCCCCCAAAAGAACTTGAGAGGGTAGTAGGACAGAAAGAAGGGCCTCTCTGAGCTGTCTTAGCACTCTTAACAGGCTGATAAAGGTAGGAAGGATTTTGCAAAGTGAACTGGAAGAGCAGAGTTTCCTGGAAGTTTTTGGTGTAGGAAAGATTTTGCCAAATTAGCTAAGAAAAGCAGAAGTGATTTCTTTAAAGAGAGTGAGAGAAGCTAGCTATACTGGAAGAAAAGAAGCCACTCTAGTGAATCATGCTGATATGCCCAGGGTCTTCATGGTGGTCTACACTGGTATATCTGGAGGTTGTAGCAGTGCAAGTACTTTATTATACAAAGGGGTATCCAGCATCTTCTTGGGCGTTTCCCCCAGCTGCCATTACATAGCCAGGGGAAAAGACCCAACTGTGTTGCCCTTCCAGAACTGCTGAATGTTTGTAAAGGCAAAGGCTGCTCCTTTGTCCTTGGTTGACCAACACCAGCCCAGCAATACTGGACCATATCTCTGACCCTTGGGCACTGAATGGCCAGTTGCTGTCTGGGTGCCATTGAGTAGCTGGGGAAAGGGGGCAGCTGTTGCCCTCTGGGTGTCCAGTATAAGTAGGTTGGTGAAGCTTTAACCTGTGCCATTGTTGAATAATGTCATGGTCTTACATGTCCTTTTTTCTTTGTTTTATTCCAAAAAAGTTAGCCAAAATTAAGAGACTCTTACAGTTACATAGTCAGACCTCCTTATCCACAGATTATGCGTGGATTCAACCATCCATGGCTTGAAAATATTTTAAAAATTCCAAAAAGCAAACCATTTATATAAGGGACACCGTTTTATTATGCCATTTTATATAATGGGACTTGAGCATCCACGGATTTTGATATCCACAAGGGGTCCTCAAACCAAACCCCAGCAGATACCAAGGGCCCACTGTACTAGTGTGTTTCAAGTTCAGTAAATCTAATCTTGCTATGTGTTCTGATTTTTCTGCAAGACCCCAGAGAGTGTCAAGAAAAACCTGATACTTTTGTCCTGGATTTTGACTGAAGTTCTGGTCCATAATGGAGTTGATTAGTAAGATTTACGTATGCATTTTCCATTTCCCTTACAGTAGGCTTCCCCCCCCCCCCCCTTTTACTTGGAAAGTATGCAGACATTCCAGATTGAGCACTCTATGATGCCTCCTTCCTTTGCAAAGTTTTTAAACTCCCATTTTCTCTGCTCTTAACTGCTTCATTTGTGCTTTTGCAGCATGCAGAATGTATATAGAGATGGCTAATGCTTTTCGGCTGAGATTATTTCAGTGACTGAGACAATTGCCTATGTATCCATGGTGTGGACAATTCATTCAGCCTGTCTGAATGTTTAGTGTAGCAGTCTTAAGTCCAAAATACAATTGCAACAGTAAAAAAATATACCTGCTTAAAATGATTTAATCTCTCTTTCTGCAAAATGTCTCCTGGAATGGCTTACATGCAATCAGTAAACCCTGCTACTATATAGTCGATATCAGTTATCATTACTTTTGAAGTGATGGGCAGTATCCAAATTGGAGGATTTTCAACTGCCCTCTGTTGGCAGTAGCCCTTTGCACTTCCCCTGAATCCCCTGCTGAAGGACAGGGATCATCTCTGACCAGAGGAAGGAGCGTGAATCCAGAGGTGAAGGGATTGAACCTTGCCAAGTCTAGGAGGGGGAGTTGATCTCCCCCCAAAATGATTTGGTAGAACTGGACCACCAAGCCTCTATGGTGTTATGGGCTGTGTGAAAAAAGCTTGTTGTGTTTACTAGAGAAATTAAGGTAAAATATGATTATGTATGTGGTATATGTAATAAGAGTAATATGTTGGGGGGGATGAGAGTATGTTGGGAACGACTGTTAGGAATGACTGGTGACTGGCTGAAGTTTTGAATGGCTGTTTAAAAGGCTTGTATAGGGATAGGGATTTAGTTAGACACAGGTTCATAATCCTAGTTCATCTAGGTAGAGCCAGAATTTAGATGCATTAAATGAGTAACCTTTAATTGTTCATTGCACTTCTGTTTAATCATTTATTTTTGTATTAACACACATGTGCCTCTGGGAACACCACAATTGTGCTATTGGTTGAGCTCAGACACATGGTGTCTGTGGTAGAGCAGTGATTCAAAGGTGGTGGTGTCTAGCTGTGGTATTATAGAAAGAAAGAGTCTCAAACAGAGACCATGAGGACATATAGAAGATCCCCACAGATGATGTTGGCAATAATGGAACAAATGAAGGTCACCACATTTGTTACCATAGTAGTGGAATAAGTGGACACTTCACAGTCTCCTGTGTAGTTGAGCCTCTTTGAAAATTATCATTTGAAAGTCTACTCGAGTGATTCCCAAAGTAGGTAGTATGTCCCCCCAGGGGGCGGTGGAAAGATCCAGGGGGATGGTGAGGAGGAAAGGGGCAGCAGAGGGGTGGTGGTGGTGGTGGGGCTTTCAGTCAAATTATTAGTGCTCAAGAAAGGCAAGGGGAACCATCAGCCTTTTGGACCATGGTAGGGATGAGAGTTGCATGAAATTTCTTTTCAGGGTCCCTTAAAACTACCGCACAGCCTCACTGATCACTTTGTATGGTTGTGTCTCCTGCTCTTTACCTGCATGTGCAAGCTCACTCCCTTAGCCATATATCGCACTAGTAGTTGTGATAGCAGATCACAATGAATCGATGAGCTGAACATTTTGAAAGTCTCTTCAGTGCCAACCAAGTAGTTCAAGGCTCAGCTATCCAACATATGATACAAAAACCGATGAAAAACAAACTGGACACAGCTCCCACTTGGAAGAGACCCTTAAGGCCATATAGCAGATGAAAAACAGCAAGGCAGCTGGGATTGATGGAATCCTACCTGAAGTTTGGAAACACGGAGGTCATGTACTCCATGCCCAATTCCACAAACACCTTGTGAGTTGCTGGGAAGAAGGAAGCAATCAGATCTCAGAGATGCAGTCATCATCACCCTTTACAAGAAAAAAGGAGCAAAATCCGATTGCTCAAACTATTGAGGTATAACACTGCTCTCTATTGCTGGAAAAATCCTTGCAAGGATACTCCTGAACAGATTAGTTCCTGCTATTGCAGAAGAGCTCCTTCCTGAAAGCCAGTGTGGCTTCAGAGCCAATAGGAGTACTACAGATATGGTATTTGCCCTTAGACAACTGAAAGAGAAATGTAGAGAGCAGAACAAGAGACTCTATGTAACATTTGTCGACCTCACCAAAGCCTTCAACACTGTGAGTAGAAAAGGTCTATGGCAGATCCTGGAAAGACTAGGATGTCCCCCCAAATTCCTCAAAATGATTATCTTGCTACATGAAGGCCAGCATGGTCAAGTCAGATACGGCGATGTTCTTTCAGAGCCCTTTCTAATAACTAATGGAGTGAAGCAAGGTTGTGTTCTTGCTCCAACTTTATTTACAATCTTCTTCAGCATGATGCTCCAAAGGGCTACAGCACAGCTCAAAGAAGACGACGGCATCTATATACGTTACTGTGTTGATGGTAGCTTGTTTAACTTAAGCCGTCTGAGGGCCCGCACTAAGACTCTAAACTATCTAGTCCGTGAGTTGCTCTTCGCTGACGATGCTGCCCTTGTTGCCCACACAGAAGCAGCTCTGCAGCGCCTAACATCCTGCTTCGCAACAGCTGCAGAGTTGTTTGGGCTGGAAGTCAACCTGAAGAAAACGGAAGTTCTCTACCAGCCTGCACCACAGGACAAACACCACCATCCCCACATCGCTGTAGGCAAATCTGTGCTTAAGTCCGTTCAGCAGTTCACTTACCTGGGAAGCATCATCTCCTCAGATGCCAAGATTGACAAAGAGATCGATCACAGATTAGCTAAGGCATATAGTGCATTTGGAAGACTTTACAAAAGAGTCTGGAGTAACAAACACCTGAGGCGAAGCACAAAAATCAGTGTGTATAGAGCCATTGTACTGTCTGTTCTCCTTTACGGGTCTGAAACATGGGTCACCTATTGCCAACACTTACGACTCCTCGAACGCTTTCATCAGCGCTGTATACACACAATCCTAAATATACACTGGACTGACTATGTGACGAATGTTGCTGTTCTTGAGCAAGCAGGGATCACCAGCATTGAGGCCATGCTATTGAAAACGCAACTGCGCTGGGCATGTTTCTAGGATGGAGGACCATCGCCTCCCAAAAATAGTACTCTACGGTGAACTCGCCACGGGTCAGCGTAAGAGGGGCGCTCCAAAAAAACGATACAAGGACTCCCTGAAACAACATCTCAGGCTCGGCCAAATTGATCACCAACAATGGTCCACCCTGGCCTCACATCGGGAGGTATGGAGACGCACTATCCACAATGCTGCAGCCTTATTTGAGAAGTCATGCAGAACAAATCTCGAAGAGAAACGACAACGCAGAAAGAATCACAACCCGGAAACATCACCCAAGGAGACCTTCTGCTGTGCTTTCTGCAACTGGACTTGTTTATCTCGAATTGGCCTTTTTAGTCATCAGCGCGCTTGCAGAAAGCGTGGGATGAGTCCTTCCTGAATCTTCATTTGCAAAGAAAAGCCAGAGAGTTGTGATAGCAGCTGGGAAATGTGCAAGGCATGGGCACAGGACATTATTTCTGTAGCTTGGAGTAGCAGTATTTTGTGACAGACTGATTGACTGGAGCAAGGAGTTAGCAATCATGGCAGTGGGGGAGAAGTGGCTGTAAAAAAGGAGCTTTCAAATTTGGGACCCTGCTTAAGCTTTGTGAGTTTTGCTGGGATTTGACTGGCAGGCTGGAGCTGCAATGCTGCTCCTTCTTTCTTTTATCAGACAGGCTGAGAGAAGAGGTAGCAGAAGAAACAATATTGGTGCATGGTCAAGAGGCTTCTCAGTTGCTTGTCAGCCAGTGCTTGGTTGCTGCTCCCAGAGTGAGCTGATGTGAAGGGAACAGCAAAAGAGCAGCCAGTCAAGCAGCAACTGAGAAGCTTCTTGTCTGGGTCAGTCTTTGCCGCAAGGCCAGCACAGGCAAGAGGCTTCTCAGTCGCTGCTTAGGCAGGTGCTCAGTTGCTGCTCCCAGGGTCACTTTTGAATCTGCAATAGAAGTGTATACCTAATGTCAGGAAATATGCATGGGGGCACTAGGGTTGTCACTAAAGAGGAAAGGGGGCAGTAGCCGGAAAAAGTTTGGGGATCACTGGTCTACTCAATGATACTAAGAAATATTAAGATAGCCATTGTCAGTGAGCCCTCCCAGGAATAGTAAAGGCTGGCTGGAATCTATCCTAGATACCCCTACTTGGGAGTATGCTACACTTAACAAATGGAGGGCAATTCTGAGTACACATTGCACTTGTAAAAGTCCTCATACTTAAGGATGTTTCACTGATAATGGATGGGAATGGTAATTTATCTCTCCCCCCACGATTACCGGCAGGTAGACAAAATACAGTGGGCCCTTGGTATCTGCTGCAGTTTAGTTCCAGGACCCTCTGCGGATACCAAGATCCGTGAATGTTCACGTCCCATTAAATACAATGGATAGTAAGATGGTGTCCCTTATATCAAATGGCAAAATCAAGCTGCCTGTCGATATTGAAGGTCCCTCACCATAAAAACATTTCCACAAATCCCTGGGAAGGAGGGTGTGTTGTACACAGCAGAAGATTTTAATTCTGACTCTCTTCTCATCTCCTTGCTCTTTCCTCCTGCCTGACGTGGTCAAACATACTGCCTCCTCCTTCATATTGCACTCTGACTTGCCACTTATATATTCATTTCTCTTTTACCTCCATCTATCATCTTGTCTCTTCTGCTTCCCTTGTTGTTTTTTTAAAGAGTCAGGTTCTTCCTAACTGTTCACCTCCTTTCTCTTTCTCTCCTTTTCACCAGGTTTCCTAATTCTCCCTTCTTGTCCCCCTCCCCATGGTTTCTCAGTTGTCCCTTGGGGAAGAGGAGTTCATGAATTTCTCTCTGCCTGTTATACTTTGGAACAGTGTCAAAGATTATGAGGAATAAGTAGCTGCCACTCAGTGGAAAATCCAGGGAATACTCGTACAGTCATACATGTGCACCCCTTTTCTAGGTGCAGACCGACATCTTGTTGAATAACATTCTTACAAAATAGCAATTGAAATAATACCTATGTATAATAGTTCTGAGTTTATGTTCAGTGCTCTTGGGCAAATCACATCTGTCAGTCTTAGGGGAAGACAATGGCTAACCTCTGAATAAATCTTGCCAAGAAATCCTAAGAGAAGGTTGCTATAAGCCAGAGTCAGCTTGAAGGCACACAATAGCAATAACAGTATATCAGAGTGAATTTGTGTTGTTAAATTCCACAGAACCTGAAGAATGGCTCGATTTAAGTCAGATGCTTGAAGTGTAATAATTAGATTAATTCACTGTGCAGAATTCAAACCAAATATTTGTGGGGAGCACAACAAATGACTTTTAAAATAGTTCTTTGGAGTTGCTATATTATCATCTTTAAATTAAACTAATAAAAAAGATTAGAATATGGACTAAATATAAATATAAACACCATTATATTATTCCATGCTGAGAATTTTGAAAACAGTGTTTGATTTTGGTTATTCCAAAGAATGAAGAGGCACCTAAGAGAGTTCAGAAGAGGCATCTAAAGGGCTAAAAGACATTATCTACAACATGAGTAATGGCACACATTCAGGGTTAAAGCTTTAACTTTATTGCCAAATGTAATTAGGTGTACTAACAGGTACTCCATTGCACCTTAGGGGATTGATTATGTAACAGTTAATTCTCAGTATTCTAGTCACCAGAATTTTAGAAACTATTCTTTTTATTTCTGCTCAACACATGCTGAGGTCCAACACATAAGCTTGTTAGTTGAACCTTACCAAAGCTCAGTTCAGTTGAGGTCTCTGCTCCAACCAGATACCTTGGGGAGGGGCAGGAAAGAATCTTGTTGGTGTATCACCAGGTAATTAGCAGAGGGCTTTAGTTAGTAAGGCCTTCTGACACCATTTGTTTCATAATAGCAATAGCAAAATTGCACTTCCAAAGTTTAAATCAGGGGTAGGCAACCTTTCCCCTTTAAGGGCCGAGGGACTTCAGCTCCCAGAAGCCTCAGCCATGTTGGCCAATAGTCCAATGTTGGCCAATAGCTCCTGGGATTCTGGGAGCTGAAGTCCCTCGGCCCTTAAAGGGGAAAGGTTGCCTACCCCTGGTTTAAATTATACAGCTAAAAAAGGAAAGGGAGGAAGTTAACCAGGGATGGATTTTTGTGTGGAAGAACTGGGAGCTCCATTCCATTCTGGCATTCAGGCAAGCTGTTGGATTCATAACTCTTAAGTGTATATCTTTTGCAGCAGGCTCTAATTGGTGGATTTCAAGATTCTGGTAAAAACAAAGTGGATTCTTCAAGCCTGAAGTTTGCCCCCCACCCCACCCCCCTCCACTACTTATAGGGACTCAGTAGCAGGATGCAGTCGTGATAGTTTATTCTCTGGAGTGTGCAGGGCAGCAGTTGGCTACCTCTTGGGCTACAACCTCATGCCAGCTTCCTAGGCAGAAATCATGTATTTTATGTTACTTCCATTGTCTCATTCTCAGCTCTTTCCATTTTGTCTTGTTAGCTAGATGTCCTCAGTATTTTCTCTCTTCTCTACTAACATTTCTCAATTCCATGTATATCTCAGTCAATGAAGCAGATGTGTTCCTGGGCATCCCATTTTAACAGATCATTTGGTACCATAGCAGAAATAACATGGAGAGAATAGGGACAGGTTCCCACAACACAAAAAAGAGCAGTGAATTGAACATGTTTCAGCAGACTTTTTATTCAGAACTAACAGTACACACATGTAAATGAAAGAAACAGGTCAGAGAAGTCTTGCATAAGTAAAGAAAACATTTTGTGCCTTTTAGAGACTACTTTAAGGCTTCCAAAATGCAGCCAGGGGTGACTTTTTCTTCTAGCAGCCCCCACTTTTCTTTTGATTTGCATTTTCTGGCCAAAGGCAAGATCTGATTTTTAAAAACATTTTTAAATGTAGCTGGAGAAGCAGGCTTTTCTTATCTGCCCTTTCTCTTTGTTTTGCTATTCATACATGCTCAATAGGGGATTCTGGAGGCACCTGCTGTTCAACTTGCTTGTTGTAAGCAAGCATGCACGGCTACAGTAGGGTCATCAGCTCAAGATTTTTTGCACTGCTTACAGCAGACATACTGCTGAAACCCGACATAGGCGGTCTGTGCTTCTTTAAATACCTTCAGCATCCTCTTCAGTGCTGGTGCTTCATTTAAAAACTCCAGCTAAACAGAGGACAGAGAGGAAAAGATGGGGCTGAGTGGGCATAAAAAGCCTTTGTAAAATGGAACTTTGTTAACTGAGGTATGCCTGTACTTGCCATGGCTGATCATGGTACAAACTTTACCTCTCTGAATATGTCTAATTCTGAAAGTGATATAAGGTAGTGCCCTTCATTACATATGTGTTAGGAGAGCTACATGAAGTAGTAAGGAGGTAATACTAAGGAGAGCTACCGGATGTAGTAAGGAGATGATATTAAAACAGAGGTAGGCAACCCAAGGTGGTGGGGGGGGGGGCCGGATGCGGCCCTCCAAGGCCTTTGGACCCCCCCCCCCCCCGTTGTCGCCGCCCGCCATGATGATATTGATTATTGTTGTTATTACTTGTTCTTGGGCCTTTCTTGGCAAAATCTCCACAGGGGTTTTGCCATGGCTTTTCTGGGGCTGAGAGTGTCTGCATGCATATTTTATTTATTTATTTATTTATTTATGGTGCTTCGGCCCCCCAATTGTCTAAGGGACAGCAACCCGGCCCCCGGCTCAAAAAGGTTGCCTACCCCTGTATTAAAAGCTCTTTCCAAGGTATTTAATTGACAATGTTTTTATACATCCAGTTACAAAACTTTCTGGTGAGCTTGCAGTAAATGTTAAAGCCAGAAAATATAAGAAATAAATGAAAATCCAAAAATCTGAAACAGAATAAAGTGAAAGCAAACCATCTTCAGGGAATGACAATAGTGAAAAAAACTATGAAAAAAACTATGAGCATTTCTTAAGGTTGAAAGCCTTGGAAAATAAGGACTTCAACTGGCACCAGGAAGGTCACAGTGTAAGTGTGAGATGAGTTATTTTGGATTAGGCATTCTACAGGTGAGGTGCTACCACTATATATGCCTTTCTCTAATATCCAGCTACCTGCTTTGTCTCTTGAGAAGGGCTTCTATAATAGGTTTGGTCAGATGTGTGCAGGAAGACACCATACCTAAAGTAACCTACTTTAACCTGCTTATAATTTTAAAAGATATAACTGCAATTTAAATTGGGTTCAGAAAGGAATTGGAAGTTAATGCAAACCTCATTAGCAATGGTATAATATGGTTATACTGGTTAGTCCTTATTAACATTCCTGCACCTTTGAAGCACTTGAAGTTTCTGAAATACATTTTCAGTAATCTGAAGGAGAGATCAGAGGGTGAATTAGGTGTAGCAAGTTACAGCTGCTTGTTTAGATCAGTAGTTCCCAAAAGTTTTTGGGCTACCATCCTCTTTCCTTTTGGATGACAACCCTAGTGTCCCCCCAACATGTATTTCTACGGTACATTCAAAACAAACAATCCCATTCGCTGCTCCTTTTGCCCTCTCTCCCATGCCGGCTTTGTGGCAGAGATACAACTAGGGGGCATGCGGTGTGTGGGCCACAGCAGATGATGCCAACACCACTGTTGTTCCCTTTTGGAAGAAATGGAGCATAGCAATAACATGTAAGACCTGAGGAGGTCAACAGAAGAGAAGGTGTGGTCAGAAAGTTGGGCAAACAAGACCTCTCCTTTCTCTGCCAAGTCAGCTTCAAACACCCTCTGGGAGAACAGAAGGACACGGGGCAGGACTTTCTGGGTTCCTCTGTCTTCCTAGTATGGCCTGGTCCCATCTGTGAGAGAGGGAGAAGCAGGCGAGAGAATCACAGAGCCAGTGAGTGTGAGGAAGGCTGCTGTCTGCCATTGACACTAGAGCCTCCAGTTTGGGGAGTAGAGTGTACAAGGAATCTAAGGATTCTTCAGCCTTTTAACTCTCAAAGCAGAAGGCTATTGTGTCATTTGTGCTTCCTGCTTTAGGAACTGGAGGCTGTTATCTCCCATTGATGCATCAGCTCCCTACTATGGGAGTTAAAAGGAGGAAGAAAACCTGGATTCTGCATGCACTCAACTCATGAAGCTGGAGGCTGCTGTCTCCTATTGCAACAAGCGCCTTCTGCTTTGGGCGTTAAGAGGAGGAAGAATCCCTGGATATCTGCTGCATCCCACTCCCAAAGCTGGAGTCTCTTATGGAACTTCTAGCTTAAGTAGTTAGAATGAAGAAGTTTTTAGGGGTTGTTTATGTCACAACTACAGTTGTCCCTTCTGATTTGTGGGAGATCCGTTCCGGACATGGACACCCCACGTGAATTGGAAAAATCCCAAATATTGGAGCCCCATTGTTTTTAATGGCCGCACACTCCTGTGTGTGGCCCTGTGCATGCGCCGTAGGCACACACACCATTTTGTTCCTCCTGGCTTCCCGTCCGCGGAAATTCGAAACCTCAAGTCCTTCCTCTCTGAGAAGAAGCTTCTCCCTTTGCCCCGGTCCCTTTGGGAGCTGCAATTGAGCAACTGGGAAGTCAGGAAATCTGGGGGGACGACTGTAGTGCCATTACATTCAGTGATATGTGGAATTATTGAGGTGTAACATTAGTATGAAAGCATTACTAAGGATTCTGTATGATCTGATAGGGGAGGAGGCTAATGTGGGGGGTGACAACATGAGTTATTGCACCAGGTGATACCAATCCTAGTGATGCCACTGCCTTGCAGCAAAGACCAGTGCAGGCAAGAGGCCTCTTGGTCTCTGCTCAGCCAATTGCAGCTCCCAAAGGGACCGGGGCAAAGGGAGAAGCTTCTCCTCAGAGAGGAAGGACTTGAGGTGGACAGGGGAGCAACTGGTGTGTACGTAGGAGGTTTACAGAGATCACATGTTCTGGACTGGAGACTGACATGGATGGGAAAAGGGAATTATTTTAACTACTGGAGCCACTCCAAAGCAAAGGACTCTTTCAAAGAATTGATCTCAGATAGTCCTCCCCTAGAGATGTGCCTTCCCCATACAGCTTCATGTGTGTGCTCTCCCCCCACCACATTTTTTCTTCTAATATCTTTTTTCTTGTCCATTGAACAAACGAGAAACTGCAGTGCAACTCCAACCCGCCAGCCAAGTTCTGCCAAAAGTTCACACAACTTAAGCAGGGTCCCAAATTTGAAAACTCCTTTCTGCTGCCACTTCTCCCCCACTGACATGTGCTCTAGTGCTTCACCCGTCTGTCCCAAAATGGTGCCACTCCAAGCTACAGAAGTAATGTCCTTTACCCAAGCCTTGTGAAAATTTCCCTACCACCACGACTATTGAAAGATTAAGGGAGTGGGTTCATGTGGGGAGGTAAATGGCAGACACCACCACACAAAGCAATCAGCAAGACTGTGCAGTGGTTTTAAGGGACCCCAGAAAGAAGTTTCAATTAACTCTCATCCCCACCATGGTCATAAAGGGCACTGGTTCCCCTTGTCTTTCTTATGTACCAATACTATTACTGAAAGCCCCCCCCTGCCTCCTTTTCCCCTAAGCACCTCCCTGGATCTTTCCACCATCCTTGGGAGGGGCGTATTGCCCACTTTGACATTCCCAGTCACTGGACTAGATGATGCTGCAGTTGGTGTATCTGTTCACATTTACAAAAAGTACCGTGAATCACCAAGGTCATCTTTCCCTCTAGAAATAAAGTTGGTTCCAAGAATACCCTCATTACTAACCTGATGCTTTTAAGAAGCATACAGTTTTCTCCTAAATAGATTGAATGTCTACCAGCCGGGCAGATGAACTACCCATTAAAAGTCCTGTCTTGTGTGAATTGAATCAGTTTATTGGTTTTCATGTAGTCCATTACTGCACCCATGGAGTGGTTCAGAAAAAATGCTCACTACGTTGGCTAGATTCATGACTTAGAAATAACAAATTAACTTGCCGTGTTATTGATTCTATGTTATATATTCCAGTAATGTGCCTTATTATAATAGGCTTCCTTATTAATGCTGAAGTTACACCCATGCTTTAGTGACTTAATTTGAAAACATTAGAATTAGTTAGAATGGTTCTTTCTCCAGGAGATTCACTAATACAAGAAGGCCTAAAGGGAATAAAGATTAAGACTGGAAAAAATGCATTATGTGGCTCTGCTACTAGGTAGCAGAAGCCAGCAGAAAATCTGGGAAGCGACTGAAGATCCTCGATTTGGGAACAATTGAAGAAGAATGGCCTCTCTTGTATTAGGCACTTGAAAAAGGAAGCAGAACATTAGACATGGAGATATAGCATTGGTTTAGATGAATGAATCTTTTCACTATGGACTAATAGACCCAACCTCACCAAATCCTTTAGGTTTTCCTTCTGTCATGACATTTCTATCCCTCTTTCTGCTTTTCATCCACTCTCTTCACTGGATTGCATAATTTGGGGGATTTGATACAAATAGCTAAGTTTACATCCTCTGTGTCTTTCTTTTTTTTTAAAAAAAATAATTATTATTATTTAGAAATAATTTCCAAATGAGCAGACAAATGCTTTTCCACTGATCTTTGAAACACATTTCCGGATAATGGTGTTTGGAAGCAGTTGTGCAGGGGGGGAAACTATATATACCTATAACTACTCAACACACTTTTGATTAAGAATTCTTCACCCTGAGTTGTGCAGCTAGGTACTTAATGCTGCACTGACAGGGAATCAGTGTCTTTTAGCTGAAGTTAACACATCATGATTACTAATCTTTATCTCAAAGGTGAGAATCATGTGGTCCTCCAGATATGATTGGACTACAGTGCCTAGCAGTCCCAGTCAGCATAGCCAGAGTTGAGTAATGTTGGAAATTGCCATTCAGCAACACCATAGGGCTCCATAATTCTCATCCCTGTTTTGGCATCACTTCATAGCAACCATTAATAAACAAGTGTAACAAGGGCAAATGTTCATGTTGGTGAAGGTGGAAGCATGTAGGGAAAAAAAAGAGATCAGGTCAGTGAGAAAATTTAGCTCAACAGGATGTAAGATGAGATCTCATTCTTTCCCATCATGACAATTCTCTGATGAGTTAAAATGCCTCCCTCCCCATGCAGCAATTGAATTATAGGGTTTGTAGTCCATGGGGGAAGGGGAAAATTCCAGTGTGGGATAATGAAGTTTTAGAAGAAAAAAGAGTACTTTTGAAGGTGTCAGTAATATACTCTCCCCTCCCCCCTCCCCATTTAGTGTTACAAATTAGATGCCATTTTATGTCATTCTTATAGTCTGCTCTGGAGACCTTATGTTTTCAGTAGTAAGGTAATGATACTTTAAACTAGTTAAACAATATCACTCTATTAGCGTTGGTGGTCATGAATTAATTTAACAGTTTCTAAGATTTAACATCAAATTAATTTTCAAACTTAGCATTTCAAACTCTTAGATACCATGGGCAGTTGAACTCAGTATGATCTATGTCTTGATGCCAGTTCATTATACACTTCTGTATAGTCTCCTGGGGATACTATGTGCACCTGAAAGAAGAGGATAAAAATACTCTAGTCTAAATAGTATAGTCACTGGATCTTTAATTTCAAATGGATGTGGAAAATCAGTTTCTTCTAAGAGGACCTGGATGTTGCCAGCAGCCACAATCAAGCCCTTTGCCAAGAACCTTGAAGTTAGGCTTACTTCAAATGGACCTCTCTGAACCACTCTTCGAATTCCCAATTGTGTTTAGGTGGAGAACTTCATTTTCTTCAGATTGGAGGGACTTGTGATGATGTTGATGAAGCTGATATACTTGTGGATGCATCTCTCACTAAAGTCGCGGAACAGTTAACGGAAGGCACAAAGCCTTTATCTAACCCTTCCAGTCCAGGAATTACAGGTAAATGCCTTTTTTTCATGATATCTGTCACTAACTATGGGCTGCAACAGACGGAGCAAAAGGAGCAACCAGAAGCTGCTCCCATCCCAATTGGCTTGGGACTGCAGTGACCACATGCCCCAGTCCCAAACGGGCTGAGGAAAGAAGCAGGAAATATCCTGGTTTCAGTGCGGTTTGGAGGCGTGCGTCATCTAATCTCCACACCCCCAGCCGTGTGGAAGGCGCCTTTTTTGCCTGTCTGTTTCAGGCTTATATGTGATTAAAGCAAAGGTCCTTTATTTTGTATATGCAGACACTACATTTTTGAAGTTAGATTAACTATTTATATATTTTTGTTACATTTCTGTCTTGCCTTTCTATTGCAAAGAATGATGAATCACATTTGTCTTTTCTGCATTTGTACAACTGACTTCAGAAGTAAGGATTTTTAAAAAGTAGAAGGCACAGAATTGTACTAAAATATTCATAATTTTAAAGAGGTATTTAGTTTCTGTTGAGTCACTCTTCTTTTCCATTCAAAACATAGGAGTTGATCTTCTGGTGGACCAGCCATTTTCCCTTGAAACATTGACATCATTAGTGGAGCTTACCCGCTTTGAAACTTTGACGCCACGATTTTCTGCCACAGTTCCTCCATGCTGGGTTGAGGTCCAACAAGAACAGCAGCAAAGGCGGCATCCACAGCACTTGCACCAGCAGCATCATGGAGATGCAGCTCAGCATACTCGAACTTGGAAATTGCAAACAGATAGGTAAAATAAATTTTGATAGACCATCATGCCTGTAACAAAGGATTCCTTCATTTATTTGAATGGTGAATGTTCCTTGCTACTGTGATGCACAGATGGCATTCAGTGGAAAAGGGCTCCTTATTTTGAGACAGGCTTCCAGTTACACTGCCTCTAGAAGTTCCAGAGGGAACAAATTGAGTGACATAGTTAAAATGTTCCTTATACTTGGATTTATATTTTAAATGCTATTGAGTTTCATATAAACGAATAACAGTGGCTTCAAATATACATGAAAGTGCAAAATATCTTA
This sequence comes from Phrynosoma blainvillii, assembly GCA_026167975.1. Lineage (NCBI taxonomy): Eukaryota > Metazoa > Chordata > Lepidosauria > Squamata > Phrynosomatidae > Phrynosoma > Phrynosoma blainvillii. Next base: position 67,840,231 of record JANUYF010000001.1, on the reverse strand, counting down.
AATGGTTACTATAGTCTTTTGATAATAGGATTCAAATTAGGAGTTAAAAACCGATGTCATGTTTTTAAGTATAGGGCTCAACCTTTTCTTGCTATTCTGAAACAATTGTATGTACAAAAGTGAGTTGGGTCTGCTTATTTCTATTTTATAAATTGTGGACATCTAATTACCTTTCTCTCTCTCCCCCTCTCTCTCCCCACCCACCCCTTTGTAGCAACAGCTGGGATGAACATGTCTTTGAACTGGTTTTGCCAAAAGCCTGTATGGTTGGACATGTAGACTTCAAATTTGTTTTGAACTCAAACATCACAAACATTCCCCAGATTCAAGTGACTTTATTGAAAAATAAAGCTCCAGGCTTAGGAAAGGTCAATGGTAAGCTGAATGTGATGAATACCTTGCTAAAATCCTTAATGTTTAGGTATTTAAAAGCAAAATAGTTAAGAAAAAATAAAACAAAAAACAAAAAAAACTGTAACACTGAATGAGCTGAATGTATTGAAACTGTCAAAGTAATGGATTAAATAAAAACTTTTGTCTCCTGTTTTCAAAAAAATTGCTACTAAATTTAAACTAGGTTGAGTTGTTTAAAATATAGATAATTTATTCTAGGACATTCTCTAAAATGTAATACTGATTTACTTCACCTGATATTTCTGGAATAATATAGTGGCTCAAAGTTTTGTGATAAGCAACTTGAGACCACCAGTTACCCTCACATTGAAAAAGGACCTGTTTTGAGTTGTATAGATAAGTATTTTTGCTGTTGTTATGACAAATAGAGCAGTGGTACTCAAACTTTTTACCCCTTTTACATCTATGTACTGATGTTGTGCCCCCTCCCACTCAGTGTTGTATATGAATAAAAATATTTTAAGTAAATTTTATATTTAACTCAAGACATGTACATTTTACACAAATAAAAGCTAGGGAAGAGAAAGAGGAGGAGGAGGAGGAATCAGGGCCTGAAAGTTTCACTCTCCTCTTGAGCAACTCTTGTGCCCCCACCCATCCCCAGTCCTGCCCCTGCCATTTGAGAACCACTGCAGTAGAGCAGATGCTGATGCAGTGTGGTTGCTACTCTGAATATTATTTTATATTATCTGCTCCTTATTTTTCAGTGTTCCATTTTCTCCTATTATAAGAAATGTGTGAGCTCTTCACGGTTTATACCTTTCATCCTCAGTGCTATTTACATATGCTGAAGCTGAAAACTAGAAGAGTTTAGCAAACAATAAAAAATTGCAGTGGCCTAACATGTAGCACTTAACAGGTTTTAACCTTTACGAATAATTGCTGTTGGGGAGGAGGCACTTCTTCTATTCCTAGCACTTGAAGTTACATATATGCTTATGTGTCTCCTTTCTGATCTTCAAAGAGATCAAAGAAGAATTGAGCAACATATGCAGCAATTGTTTTAACACAGCATGGTGTGGACTAACCGTGCATCTGTGTAGGAGAGAGAGAGAGAGAGAATGGGTTGTAACCGGGGGCAGAAATAGCCAGAGATAGCTCTTGGATATTTGTTGTTGAATATTTTACTGTTTCTAAAATTTGATGGTGGGATTGAAGAAGGCTGATGGTTCCCCCCCCCCCCCCCCCCCATTATTTAGTTCTTGGGCATTTCTTGTCTCCAAGAATTGGAAATATTTTCTAACACTGAATGCCTTTCAAAGTACAATACCTTGTATTATATAGGGCTAGATATTTTTGCCCCAAGCCTGGTTCCATGAAACTCAACATAATATCAGACATTCTCTGCAAGCATGATGTTACTCTTCTTCTAATTCAGTGGTTCCAGATGTTTTGGACTTCAGTTCCCATAATTCTTTACTGTTGACCAACTTGTCTGGAGCTTTTGGGATCTGGAGTCTAAAACAAATGGGAACTACTGCTCCAAATGGAGTAGGACTGAGGAATGAGAAAGAGAAGAACATGGCAGAAAGAGCAAGATGAGGGGTAGACTTACCTGCTTTTGTTTTGGCCTTATACACTACTGGCTTCAGGCTCACTCACCCCAAACATGTGGCCCACATCAGATTGCCTCCGAGGGAATCAGCCGGGGGAGGGGGGATTTGCACACTCTTGGTATAGTGTTATGAGTTTAGTGGTATGGGTGTTTGTTTTGTTTTTCATTTTTGTTTTTCAAGATTCAGTATTTATAATATTTTATAAACATTGCGGAGAACAAATTTTATTGCAAAAGAGATTCAGAGTTGAATCAAGATTAGTTAATTTAATTTGAAGACAAATTGTAGCTATCTCACCGTTTCCCTAATGTGCTTGATTCTACAGAAGCAGCTGTAGACAGACAGATATCTTTTCCTCTGTCACCAGCTCATCATGTTGAAATGGAAAGGAATGGAAAACCAGGATTGGATGATTTGAATGAAGAAATGCAAAATATTGATGTAGAAGATTCACAATGTGAGTTACATTGAAATACAGCATTCTTTACCATATGCAGATACGGATGATCAAAACTAGCAGGTTTTATAGGTAGTTCTGCTGAGTTATAATTTGTATTATGTTTTGATGTTTTAGTCTCCTAGTAATTCTCTTGATTTACTTTATGCATTCCACTAACCAAATTGATAACTAAATACTAGTTATACTAAAACTATTTGCATAAAAATGCCAGTTAAAAGAATCTTATCTTCATGACATTGAGCCAAAGGGGACCACATGACAAAATAAGAAAAGTCCTTATAATTCTCCCGGGAAATCAGAAGTCTCCCAAAATGGAAAGGTTTCAACCGTTTCTTTAAAAAGTGAGGTAGGGTTTTTTTAGGAAGAGAGCTTAGAAGGCAAAGTGCCAACACTGACAAGTTTTTCCCCTATTTTTATCATGTGTCTTTGGAATGAAGAAAAATATCCTGAGATACAACTTGACTAGGGTATATCTTACCCTATCAGAAATGACTTGAAGGCACACAACAACAACCAAGTAGTGGAAGTGCATTTGAAATATACTTGTACAGTTGCCCTTCTGTTTTCGCGGACTTCAGATCCGCATCCCTCACTTATGCATGAGGGACAAACAGAGGGGCATACAATGGGGCACACGCTTGCACCCCTGCACCTCCATTCAAGCCTATAGGCCCTGAATATGCACGGGTTTCCGTTTTCACAGAGGGGGCTGGAATGGATCCCTCGCAAAAACGAAGGGGCATCTGTACTCATATCTGAGGCCTCGGACATGTTGTTATAGGAAATAAAAGATATGCCAATAATACAATCCTGCAAAATTGAGGGTCATAAAAATTTATTTTAAAATGTATGCTGGATTTATAGGAGTTTGGTACTCTAAATCCAAAAATGACCTCAGATGGCCTCCATCACATACACTTTTTACAGTTTTTATAGTTTTGCTTTGACATTACTATGTTGTAATATTTCGCTGAATAAAATGATCCTACAAAGAATTATTCTGCAAAGAATAAGAAAGGATTAAAGTCTGATAATATACAGTCGGCCCTCTGTACCCACAGATTCTTCATTCACTGATTCAAGCATTTATGGCTTGAAAATATTCAAAAAATTTATAAATTCCAAAAAAGCAAACCTTGATTTTGCCAATTTATATAAGGGACATCATTTTACTATGCCATTGTATTTAATGGGACTTAAGCATCCATGGATTTCGGTATCCGTGTGTGGTCCTGGAATCAAAATCCACAGTACTTTCAAAACACTTTAATTTGTTGAATGTGAAACACAAAAATCCATTCAAAAGCACTAAAGGAAATCTCACTGGAATGTAAGCTTCTGCACTTAATCAAAGCTGAGTAACAACTGAATTGATAAATATATTTGTGAAAGAACTGTGTAGTATGGTATTTTATTGTGCTTTTCGAATTCAGTATCCAAAAATACATTGAAAACAGCTACAATGTTTTTTTCATTACCAGCCTGTGTAATCTTACAGGTGTTGGATATGAGACATACTAGAATGTAATACAAACAGGGAACCTGAGGAAAACATAATATTCCTCACTACAAATTTATAAGCAATTCATGTTACATTTTTCAAAAGCAAAAAGCAAAGCAGCTTCATTTATATACCGCTTCATATCGCACTATGGGATGTCTAAGCGGTTTACAACTGTGAGCTGATTGCCCCCCAACAAGCTGGGTACTCATTTTAGCGACCTCTTGATAATTTTCATAATTAATCATGGTGGGAAAGATGTAATGTATTTGGATACTGAATTATTACTGAGATTTTTCAAATACCTTCATATTTTCTCTGTATTTTGCACATATCTGGAAGCTTGCAGTCCTACTATTTTACAGGAAAAGAGACCTTATTTAGGTTTAGTCATTGTTCCCCAGGTATCATCATTTCTAATTGCATCTGAAATTGAGGAACAAGCGATTTATTCTATGTTCGGTTAGTTAGAATTAGAATTAGAATATCATATAACAGAGGTCTTAGTCTCCTGTTACATATGAACCAAATCAGTATTTCATTTAATGTCATTGATCATTTTGATGAAATTGTATATCTTTTGGAATGTGCTGTTAAATGGATAATGCCATTTACTTTTTTTAAGGTCTTCGGCTGTGTCCCTTCTTAGAAGATCATAAAGAAGATATCCTGTGTGGTCCTGTATGGTTGGCAACTGGCCTTGATCTATCTGGGCATGCTGGCATGTTGACTCTAACAAGTCCAAAGCTTGTTAAAGGTAAATCTTTGAATTACCTTTTAAAAAAGAACGAATTAAAGTAAGATTTCCCCAGATGAGTTATAGTCCAGGACTAAAATCTCTTTATAAAAGGTTGAGCTAAGGAGGGAAGTGTTGATACTAACTTCAAGTATGATTGTGAAATAAATGTTTAATGTTTGTTAAATAAAGTACATTTTTCTTATGTTTGCCTCCTTCATGTAGGTATGGCAGGTGGCAAATACCGTTCATTTTTAATTCATGTGAAGGCAGTGAATGAGAAAGGAACAGAAGAGATCTGCAATGGTGGAATCTGGCCTGTTGTAAGGATACCATCTCTAAAACCTCAGAATAGCAAGGGTCATTCACTTGCCTCACTTCTGGCAAAAGTTGCAGCAGGCAAGGTATTTAAACAACCTATAGAGAAATTATACTCAAGATGCTCTTGCTGCTCAGCTGCTGAAATCCCCTCTGTTAGCACTGAAGTGCCAACTGTGTAATTGTAATTGTACATTAGAAACTAATCTGGAAAAGTAAAATGTAGAATCCTTAAAATTCTGGATTAAAAGAATCTTAGAAAATACTCAGAAAAATATATGCTTTTGGATTATTGTTATTTTGTCCTTCATATTGCTCCTTCATATATTAAGGACCCGAAATAAATCACATCTGTAAAAACAACAACAGCAGTAGCCATCCATGTCATGTTAAATCATATTTTAACATGATGTGAACAAGTTTCAGGCAGCATGGGAGGACTAGTTTGAAAGCTGTTAATTGTGCTTTTGCAAATTGCAGTGTTCAGATAAATTGTGGTTAATATTGATTAACATTAATTGTGGTTAACTTTAGTTATGGTTAGTTTGAGAGCTGGCATGGTGTAGGAATTTGAGCATTGGACTATGACTCTGGCAAATGGGGTTCAAATCCCTGCTCAGCCATGAAACCCACTGGTGACCCTGGGCAAGTTACACTATCTCGGCCTCAAGAGGATGGCAATGGTAAATCACCTCTGAAGAAACTTGCTAAGAAAACCCTGTGATACATTCGCCTTAGGGTCACCATAAATCGGAAACAACTTGGAGGCACCTTATCTTGGAGTCTGAATAGTGTTACAAATTCTGCTTAGTCAAAAATGTAAACAAAACTCGCATCTTTCTGGGTGAATGGAAGCAGGCATGGAACTTCAAGGCTTATAGCAGCTCATTCCTGCGTAATTGTATTGTGACAGGTGAACCACAGGCATGAGTTTGGTATTTCAAAATGTTGTACTCTTGGCTGTGATGAGCTGAGAGAGAATGATTTGCTCAAGGTCACCCAGTAGATTTCCGCAGTCAGGACAGGATTCACAGCCTGGCCTCCAGAATCATGGTCCAACACTAAAATCCCTACACCACAATAGGTTATGCAAAAGTTGCTTCATATTTTTTTAAAATGTATAGCAGAGCTCTTTTAAAAGAAATTACAGCCTAAATAAGATACACGAGGCTGAATTAATTTGCTTTCTGACAATTAGCTTCTTTTCTTGATCCAGCAGAAGCACAAATCATACAATGTGGTTGCATGTTGAGTAAAAATGGAGTAAAACCTTGTGTGATGAAAGCCTCAGATTATGATATAAATAAAATGACTCCTTGAATAGAGTATAGGATATGACCTAGTTGGATAACTGATATTGTTTTTATAAAAAAAAATCCTATCTTGGGTGATTGAAAATATTTGCTTGAGAACAAAGTATGTTTTTGTGAAATAAATGAGTTTATTTTTTGCAGGACAAATCATCCAATAAAACAGAAGTCAGCAATTCATCACGGAAAGCTGACAATCTCCGTGGATGTGACTTGCTTCAAGAAGTCTCAGTAACTATTAGAAGATTTAAAAAAACATCTGTTTCAAAAGAAAGGTTGGCTTGATATAACTGTGACAGTTTATGTCTTAAATATGTGTCAACTCTGGCTTGATATAACTGTGGCAGTTTACGTCTTAAATATGTGTCAGCTCTCAAAGACAGTTGAAAACTGATGTGTAAGGCAAATTTAGTTCAATTCTCTCATTAGTAAACTAGCTCAGATTATAAGATTGAATAAGAGATAACTGAAAAAGTCCAAGCCTAACTACATTTTATGTAAACATAAAACATTTTTACCCACCTCTTGTAATATTTTAAATGTGGCACAATTAAAATTAGAACAGCTTGTTGAGAAAATACAGAAATTCCAGAAAAGTAAGACACTTTCCTTTTGTTGCAGACTTGGGTTCTTGTCCGTCTCTCTCCCTTTGCTGTTAAAATGACAAGCTGCCTTCCACTTGCCTAGTCAGGAAACCTCTCTGCACTATCTCATCAATAGTCTATTTTTCTGTACCAAAAGCAGCTTTGTTTTTTAAGCTTGAGAAGTGAAATACACTTGGGGCTTCTGTGAAAACAGCTAATGAGAGAATGCAACTGAAAAAAGTCATTTTTTCTTTCTCAGTGGGGAGACTTAAGCACTGTAATATTAAAAAGCTGCTTTCTTGTTGGCATCTTTCATTTCAGCATTTAACTTTCTTTCTTTTCATTTTCTTCTGGTAGAGTTCAGCGGTGTGCTATGTTACAGTTTTCAGAATTCCATGAAAGACTTCTTAACACACTCTGCAAAAAATCAGAAGATGCAGTTGTCACAGAGCATGCTCAGAGTCTTGTATTAGATATCTTATGTTGGCTGGCAGGAGTTCACTCCAATGGACTGGGCAGGTAAAAGAACTTTAGTGTTGCCTTTTGTAAGGAAATACAATTGATTTTAAAGGTCATGGCTTAAAAATCTATTCTTGGCATTTTTCAGTTCAAAAGAAGCTAGTGAGAGCTTGCTATCAAAAACAAGGATGTGTCTCTTCGATATAGTACGTGTTTGCTTCTTTGAAGCAGGACGAAGTATAGCACACAAATGTGCGCGATTTCTAGCTCTTTGCATAAGGTTGGTAAAGATATGATCTGTTTCCATACTATCTCTGTGTTAATAAAATTAGTCTGTCTTAGAATTTTCTAATTAACATACTGGACCAGTATGCTATAGTGCTTGTAACTTTTGGCTATGACTGTATTAGAGACCTGGGTTAAAATCCCTACACATTTGTGGAATTCCACTTGGTGATCTTGAGTAAGTCACACTTTCTCAGCCACAGTGGAAAGCAAAGGCAAACTCTCTCTGAAGAAGTCTTGCCCAGAAAACCATATGATAGGCTCTCCTTAGGGCATTGGTTCTCAAATAGTGGGGCGTGCCCCCAAGGGGGGGCGCGAGGCTCCGTAAAGGGTTGCCTAGCAACTCTACGGATGGAGAGAGGGAGCAAATGATACTATTTACAGTCGCGCGGGGGGCGCGAAATGTTTTCTTCTTCCTAGGGGGGGGGGGCATGACAGAAAATAATTGAGAAGCACTGCCTTAGGGTCACCATAAGTCATGAACAATGTGAAGGCCCAAAACTGGGAAATATAGTATTTCTAAAGAAAATCAGGTTATTGCAACACAGTCCTAAATATTGCTCTAATGTATGTGCCATTTAGTACATTGGGGCTTACTGTCAGATAAATAGGCATTAGGTATGATTACAAAGAAAAGGCTTTTTTTATTTTGCACAAGGCATAACTGTTTAATAAACTCCATAGACAGAAGTGGACAGTCTTTAATTGTGTGGCCTCTTCTGACTCTTGGTCTGACACCTTCAGTCCTCAGGCAGATTTCAAAAACCTTTTACAAGGGATTACTTCAGGCCTTTGCAAGAACCATCTGTCATTTCCTCTGTAATCTGCTAGATGTAGCTTTTTCCTCCTGTCACCATGCACCATGACGGGGGGGAAATGGAATGAAAATGAAATTTCAGAGGAGTTTCAGAAGAAGTAATGGGAGTGGCTTGCCTGCTTCTTTCTTAGATACCCATTCCCTGCTGTCTTTAACCTGTCAGAGGATATGCACCATGACAGGGGGGGAAAGGTTGTCCATCCTTGCCCTAAAATAAGTGGGGAAAATGTGATACGCAAGTCACATGCAAATTTCTCAATGCCATTTTTAGGTTCTCAGTACCCCAACCCCATCATCCCATGGTGTTTTTTGTTTGTTTGTTTGTTTGCTTATATGACCATACCTTCTTGGGCATGAAAGGGGCAGTTTTGTTCTTTTGTCTCTCTTGGACTGTTTTAGGCCTGTGAGAAGACTTTTTTTTTAGAAATAGGAAGTAAAACTAGATTCCCAGTTAATTTGTGTGTTTTTAAAAATGCCTCTCCTGGGCTGAAAATGCCTCCCAAGGATCCAAAACGTGGTGAAATTAACCACCTTCAGGGTATGGGAAAGGGGGGGGGGGGGTTGGTCATTTTTTAAAATGTAAAAGAAGGGGTTGGAGCATGATGGGAGGAAGGAATGCAGTCTTCCAAGGCCCTTCTCAAGCCCTGACATTTTGCCATAGAATGTTTTTTTCTTTGAAACCTGTACTGTTTGCTAAAGCAAAATCATAAAATGAAAATTATAATGTATTTTTATAGCAATGGGAAGTTTGAGCCAAGTCAACAAGGATTTAGTTCAGCCCTTCTGAAGGCTTTGCTTGGCAATATGTTCTATTTACCTGCAGCTGCAACTGGAGGTAAGCTTCATTGCTTGATCTTATACATACATTGTTTTTTGTTTTTATTGTTTTGGATCAAAACATGTCTTGTATGCTTAGTTCTTTGCTTGTAATTCCTTATTACTGTTACTTTTTCTCCTGTTTACTTTATGGTACTTTGTTCCAGTCCTTCTATTGTGTCATCTTAATGCTACCTTTGAGTGCCACTTAATTATAATAGAAATATAACTTTTTACCTCACTGTTTGTTATAACTCATAAAATGCTCTAAATCTATACACCAGTATCTGTAAGCTTGCTAAAGGTTACTAAAAATATTAACAGTAACTTTTTAGGCTTTTTAGTTTATCAGCAAATGGTCTGCGTTCAATTAAAACAAAATGTGTGGCTGCTTACATGTGTAATCTATTGGTTTTCTTTTTCTAGGATCTGTGTATTGGTATTTTGTATTGCTGAATTACGTAAAGGATGAAGATTTAGCTGGCTGCAGTACAGCTTGTGCATCCTTGCTGACTGCAGTGTCTAGACAGTTACAGGACCGATTAACACCTATGGAAGCATTACTCCAAACAAGGTAGTAGAAGTATATATACCACATTATATATAATTCATACATCGTGTGAATCATGGTTCGTGCTTAAAAGAAATGGGTATGCCACAACATCTGATTGTTCTGATATATAACCTATACTCTGACCAAAGAAATCTCTAATTTCATATTGCCCAGCAGTCAGTCAGCCTAATACTCATCTCTTAGGAAAGTTTCACAGAGGAGTGACTGACTTACAGCACCTGTTGTCCACGTCGGTGATAAATCACCTCTGCACAAAGGCAGAAAAACCAATCTTTTCATTACGTTCTGCCAGAGCCAGTGAATTTAAAGTGAAAGTCCAGTAGGCCTCACTACATAATAAAATTTTATGTATATTTATTCAATTGTATGAATGGATTCTAAGTTGCTTTGTTACAAAAAAATTAAAATCCTCCCTTTTATGGTCCTCCATGTCATGAGATGCAAGAGGGGCTTTCTTAACAGCATTCCTAAGCTTACATCGATGTTCTGAGATCCTGATCTTTAATGCCCTGGATGTCTTCTCTACATACAAATATTTGTAAGTACAGGGATGCCTCAGTTAATAAAGCATCTGACAAAGAAGCTCCTTTTTTACAAAGTCTCTTTATGTCTCCAACCTCCCCTTTCCTCTGTCTAGCTGGAGGCTTTTTAACATTAGCAGCATTGATTGTGAGGGTGGTGAAGGAGAAACACAAACTTTCAGTGTCAGTTTCCAGCATCGTATTTACAGTGAAGCTTGAGCTGGGGAAGAATTGACTTCAGTCTAGCTGATTATACTGTAGCTGTGTGTGCCTGCCTATAACAGGCAAGGTAAACAGCAGATGCCCACAGAATCCCTTTCTGCACTTATTTGAACCAGAGAAAAGGGGAGAGATCAGGAAAGCCTGACCCACCAGTTTTCCCAGGTGGTTAAAAAGGCTAGATCTACATGTTTGGCCACCAAAATGGAAATCATAAGGAAAATGGAGGCTCGTTAAAAGAAGAAAAATAATCTCTGGATGTGTTTTGGAAGCAGCCTTCAAGTGGTCTTTTAAAAGGTTCAAAATGTTTTTGTTTACCTATACAAGCCTTACCTTACTTGATAGTTTCCTTTCATGTCTCAATATTATTAGTTTTGAATAAAAAGTTTGTCAAAACGTTGAACTGCTAATCTTTTTCATGGTGTAGCAACATATCAGTATTCTTTCAGTTTCTGTTAAAGAAGTAATGCCCAGGAACACATCTACTTTGCTAATTGAAGTATACCTGTACACATTATGAGATGGATTACATTAGAACTATTACAGTTTGGAACAGTATTTTAAAATGAAGCATGTTCCATCTTTGGGGATGTATACATTCCTACATTTGTTCAGACTGTGGGCAATAAATGATTGACTGAATGCTGTGTTATATGCAGTAAGAGATTTGTTTGACTTCACATTGATCAGGAGTCTATACTCTGGACAAGAGGGCACGCTTAAGACACAATATGGAGAAACAGAATGGTTTCCCATTGGCAAAGGGGTCAGACATGGCTGTGTTTTATCACCCTATCTGTTTAATTTATATGCAGAATACACATGGGAAGCAGGATTAGACTCAGAGAGGAAGGAATATGAACAGTTTAAGATATGCAGATGACACCTTATTGCTTGTAGAAAATAGTGAAGACTTGGAAAGGTGAAAGTTAAGGAAGAAAGTGTAAAAGTAAGGCTGTAGATCAGTGGTGGTGAACCTTTTAGGCACCAAGTGCCCAAACTAAATGGCCTTCCGGCACATGGTGTTACCCCATGCTGGAGGCGGAACTTCTGGGGGAAACGGGACTTCTGGGGCGGGACTTTTGCCCTATGGGGGCGGGACTCCCCCCGTACCTTCCCAGGCTTTCAGCTGTCTCCCTGGGATGTCTGGGAGGAGAAGGAACAGGTGTGTGCCTTTTCCTCCTCTTCCCTGCTCTGTGTTCCAGGGAAAATGGCTCCGTGTGCCACCTCTTGTATGCATGCCATAGGTTCACCAGCATGGCTATAGATTAATGTTTATAATTTTCCATAGATGATTTACATAATTTTAAGGTGGGTAATGAAGATTTCATAATAGTTATTTTTCTATATCTCAGCTCAATCATTAATCAAAATCAAGACTGTAGTCAAGAAATGTAGTCAAGAAGGGAAGCTATGAAGGAACTAGATAAGATCCTCAGGTATAAATATATATCAGTAGATAGCAAAGTTAAAAACACCCATGTCATAGTATTTCCAGTTTCTTGTGGATGTGAAAGCTGGAAGTGAAGAAATCTGACAGGAAGAAAAGAAGAGATGTAAACTGTAATTACCATATTTCCAGGCTGATTTGCTATTCAGTGGCTTCAGGTTTCTGTGGGGAAACCATCCAGGCAATATACTGGGATGTTGTACTTGAAAAGAATGAAGACTGGAACATGTTTAACTCAGTCTGTTTGCTTGGAATTTCTAGAATATTGTGTATGATCTGGATGAAGGTCACTTTAGAATCCCTATCTAGATCTCTTGTAGTTTAGAAATTTATTTAATTTTCCCCATACCATTTTATAGAAGTTTATCACTAGATACAAAACGTTCCTCTGTATGAACAGAGAATACTTCTCTTTCTGCCAAGGGGGATGTATATACAGTGGGACTTCAGTATTCGCAGATGCTCACATTCCTATCCAATGCTGATGTAGTTGCTGCCGCCACCACCATCCTCCTCCTCCTAGCAGTCCTCCTCATTGTCATCCTCTTCCTCCTCCTCTTCTTCCTTACTGTTGTCCTCCTCCTTGCAATTGCTTCTGCCGCCCAAGAAGAACAGCTTCTGCCAGATCTGGGTGGCTGCCCACGGGGCTGTGAGGGGCTGTGCTGCCGGCTCTTCTTGGGCGGTGGGAGTGATTGTGAGGAAGAGGAGGATCACGAGGAAGAGGAGGAAGAGGAGGAGGAGGAGGAGGAGGAGGAGGAGGAGGAGGAAGGCAGTGGCAGCTGCAACAGCACTGAGTAGGGCTTTATTAGGGACAACTGGGGGCTTGCTGTCTGCGGATGGCAAGTCTGCAGATAAGGAGGGCCCACAGTAATAAATCCCCTTGCCCTGCTGCAGGAAGTAAGAGAAGTCATCTTCAATTGACTTCCTGGCTAAATAAAGCCCTGCCCTATTTTTATCTATTTATTAAAATATTTATATCCTTCCCTGTACCATGAGATCTCAGGGTTGCATATAAGTAATATCAGTACTAACAGATTAAAACAACTTAAAACAATAATAAACATAATTTAAATAGACTTAAACGACATTAAAATGCTGATAAGTAAAAACAGGTTAAGAAGGTAAAAATAATTGAGAAGCATGTATATTAATATTTTGGAATGAATCAGTTGGGCCTCAGAAGTTTTAGTGAACAGACATATTATTTATAAAACCAGCAATGGTTCTAATCAGGCCTGTAGTCTAAGAGGAGGGCATTTCCCCACACCTTAAAACCTCAGTTCTCAGGCAGGCATTTGTAGGGACAGATGGTTCTTCAAGTATTGAGAGCCCAAGCATATCCTAGACTTATAACACCCTTTTGTTTTGTTGTTCTGTTAACTACACTCAAGTCGATCTCGACTCATGACAACCCTATGGATGAGACATCTCCAAGACTGCTCCTCCACTGCTCTGCTTAATTCCTGCAAACCCTTCATATCCGTGACCTCCTTAATAGAGTCCATCCATCTAGCATGTGGCCTTCCTCTCTTCCTACTTCCTTCCACCTTTCCCAGCATTATTGTTTTTTTCCAAAGAGTCCTCCCTTCACATGATGTATCCAAAGTATTGGTGATCTTGGCTTCCAGGGAAGCTTCCAGCTTGATCTGCTCTAGGACCCACTTGTTTGTCCTTTTGGCTGTCCATGGGATCCTCAGCAGTCTTCTCCAGCATGACATCTCAAGAGAATTTACTTTCTTCCTATCTTCTTTCTTGACTGTCCAGCTCTCATATCCATACATGGTAATAGGGAATACAATGGCTTGTATGATTCTAACTTTTGTGCTGAGCTTATATCTTCTCATTTTAGAATCTTTTCTAGTTCTTCCATAGCCACCCTCCTCATTCTTAGTCTTCTTCTGATTTCCTGACTGCTGTCCCCATTTCTATCAATGTTTGATTCCAGGTATGGGAATTATTTTACTGTTTCTATTTCTTCGTTGTCTAGGTTGAACTTGTGAAGGTCCTTGGTGGTCATTATTTTGTTTTCTTTATGTTCAGCATTAAGCCTGCCTTTGCACTTTGATCTTCCTTAGTAGGTGTTCCAGGTTTGTAAGGTTTTCTGCTAGTACTGTTGTGTCATCGGCATATCTTAGATTGTTGATATTCCTTCCTCCTATTTTCACTCCTCCTTCTTCTGTGTCCAAGCCTGCTTTTCTTATAATATGTTCTGCATACAGATAGGATTGAAGGATACAGCCTTTTCTCACCCCTTTGCCAATTGGGAACCATTCTGTTTCTCCATGTTCTGTTCTGACAGTAGCCTCTTGTCCTGAGTACAGATTCCTCATCAGGACTATTAGATGTGTTGGTACTTCCATGCCTTTAAGGGCTTTCCATAGCCTTTCATGATCTATGCAGTCAGAGGCTTTGCTATAGTCTATAAAGCGCATGCTGATTTTCTTTTGGAATTCCCTGGTGCGCTCCATTAGCCATAATATGTTTGCAATGTGATTCCTAGTGCCTCTTCCTTTCCTGAACCCCACTTGGACCTTGGATTTCTCTTTCCATGTATGGTTGGAGTCTATGTTGCAGAATTTTGAGCATGATTTTGCTTGCATAGGCGATTAGTGCTATGGTTTTATAATTGCTGCAGTCTCTTATATCTCCCTTTTTGTGGATGGGGATGTATATTGATTACATCCAATCTGTTGGCCGTTTTGTTTTCCATATCTGTTGACATATGTTGGTTAGCATTAGAGTTGACTCTGTCAGTGTGGATTGTAGCAGTTCAATTGGAATATCATCTGTTCCTGGTGACTTGTTTTTTGCTATTTCTCTTATTGCAGTTTCCACCTCAGTTTTTAGAATTTGGGGTTCATCTTCATATCGCTCTTCGCTCCATGTGTCCTTCATTTTGTCATCTGTGTATTGTCATAGTTCTTCTCTGTATTGCATCCAACATCTTTTTTTCCCTTCCTGGTCTTGAATTATGTTATTTTTATTGTCATAGATCGCCCTAGTCCTTGGTTTGAATTTTCCTTTGATTTCCCAGATCTTGTGAAATAGATCTCTTGTTCTTCCCTTTTTGTTGTCTTCTATTTCTCTGCATTGGTCATTGTAGTAATTTTTTTTATCTTTCTGCACAAGCTGTTGTATTGTTGCATTCATAATTCTTAGTTTGTTCCTAGGGATTCCCAAAACTTGATGAAATTTCCTTACAGCACTTAGAGGTTCTTTTAGTAAACAATATTTTGGGGGAGGGGTTGGAATTTAAATTCAGCATGTGCAGCTTTTCATTGCACTGCAAGTGACCAGAGTGGCTGCCATTCCTTGCTCTAGATGTTAGGATGTATAGGCCAGTGTCTTGTTAGTGAGTCCCAACTAGAGTAGACCTGTTCAATCAATTGTTGAATGATGAATCAACATGTAGGTATATCACAGTGATTGGATGGGTTTACTCTAGTCAAGACTAATAGTTTTTAGGCCATGATGTGCTTGCGGTGCTTGTTTGAGATGGAAGGAATTTTAGAATTTAAAGGAATTCTTTGGATGTGCCCAGGATTATTTTATGCTTCAGCTATGCAATATTACAAACTGCTAAAAGTGGAAAGTCATTTTAGAAGAATATTTAATGACTCTGCCCTCCCTGGGCCCCCTTCCAGGGACCATTTTGACTGCAGCTGTGAACATGACTGGGCTATCATTTCAGTGGAAAGAGCTAAACACTTAATCTAAACATTAAAAAAGCTCCAGGCGGAGATGGTCTTACACCAGACCTTGTCAATGCCTTCCATGATTGGTGGGCGCCAATTTTTGCAACCTTATTTTCCTGAAATTAATGATTCAGGAATTATTCCATCTAGTTGGTTTTCCACTATTGTGGTCCCTATCCATAAGAAGGGACTGAGGAATAATATCTCAAATTATAGGCCACTTAGCCTCCTAGATGCATCAGGGAAGATCTATGCCCACCTTCTTCTTGATATACTAAAGGCATGGGTTGAAGAATATGCTGTCTTGGCTCCAAAACAGGCAGGATTCTGCTCTGGCAGGTCTTCTCTTGATAATTGCTTTATGCTCAAATCTGTGGTTGATAAGTACTTGGCTGGAATAGTAAAGCATGTTTTTGTGGCATTTATTGATTGTAAGGCCACTTTTGACTCCATCTTATGTGAATGCCTGTGGACCAAACTTCAGTTGTTAGGTACTGATTTGAAGCTCTTAAAATGTATAAGAACTCTTTATTAAAATACATCCCTGAGAATCAGATTAGATGAAGGACATCTGATTCGATACCAGTCATGAAAGGTGTAAGGCAAGTTGCTTACTTGCAAGCCTTCTTTTTTTAATCTGTACATAAATGATGTGGTCAAATTCTTGAGAGACAACCAACATTTTCCAGTTGATGTTTGCAATCGAAGGTTTTCCATCCTTTTATACACAGATGATGATGTAATGATTTCATTTACTCAAAATACGTAGATTGCTGAAACGTTTCAGCACTTCTTGTATGAATGAACTTCTTTCTATCAACTATGAAAGACAAAAACCATGGTATAACATGGTGTAACCTACGTATTAAGCTTATAGTGGTGAAGAGTGCCCTTTGAGGGAGGAATCACATGATTAAATTGAGTCTTTCTGAGGAGTGATTTAAATTAGCATTTAAGTCCAAAACACACTGCAGAAATAATCCAGTTTGAGACTGCTTTAACTGCCCTGGCTCAGTGCTAGGGATTCCTGGGTTGTGGCACCAGAGCTCTCTGACAGAGAAAGCTAAATGTCTCACAAAACTACAGTTCCCAGAATTCCCTAGCACTGAGCCAGGGCAGTTAAAACGATCTCAAACTGGATTATTTTCATGATTTAAATCAATCATATCCATTCTACTGTGACCTGACCCACTTCACTCCATGCCTGTATTCAAATTCAGTGGGCAGCTCTGGTTCACACCCACTTTGAAACATTTCTCCCCACCCCCACCCCTGATGAATCCATTCAGCCCATTGTCATTCAAAGCCAGTCCTAGCTCCAAAATGGGAAAGTGACCTCTAAACATCAGCATTTGTAGCTGGTGATGTCAGGCCCCATCTTTACATATAAGAATGGACCAGAGGGAACAAGAGAACCACATGTTGTAACAGAAAGGCTCAAAGTCTAGTTGCACATCCTTAAAGTTGGCTTTAGGTTATAGCAAAGGACAAAAGATTAGTATGGTGCGGCCACATAACATAGCCTGGAAATTGGGCACTGTTTTTAAAATCAACAAGCGTGGCTCTTCCTCCAGTTTCAAAGTATAAAATTACAGAAACTCTCTAGACAAAGTGGGATTTGTGCTGCCCTACAGGTCCTTTTGAACTGCAGCTTCCAGCATACCTCACATTGGCTGCAGCTGCTGAACGTCCAAACATATCTGCAGGGCTAGATGATTCCCATCCAGGCTCTAAAACAATTGCTCAGTTTCCTCATGTTTGAAAGAAATCAAAGTACCTAACCATTTTTATTTGCACCATTTGTAAATTAATGCAGCTCTGAGAACTGTCTGTGCTGATAGAAAGCACCCAGTTAGTTTCTTTTTCCTCAGTCTAAAGGTGTAGAAGGCAATTTGGTAGTACTGAAAGTCCCATAATTATACTTTGTTTTTATTGTGTACATCAATTATATATGTATGCATGTTACCATATATAGTATTTTTCCTTATCATTACAGGTATGGATTATATAGTTCACCTTTTGATCCAGTCCTCTTCGATTTGGAAATGAGTGGCTCTTCTTGTAAGAATATATATAACAGCAGCATTGGTGTACAATCTGATGAAATAGATTTGTCTGATGTTCTCTCAGGTATGCAATATCTCAGATAGTACTGTTGTTATTAACTGAGGGGGGTTGCAGACTGCCAGAAATAGTGCAAATTGAGTCCACTTTTAGGGTTAGGGTTAGTGCTAGGGAATCATGGGAATTGTGTTTTTTTCTGAGACATTGAGCCTTCTCTGTGAGAGAGCTCCGGTGCCACAATAAAATACAGTTCCCATGATTCCCTAGCACTAACCCTAACCCTAAAAGTGGACTCAATTTGCACTATTTCTGACAGTCTGCAACCACCCCCATAGTACATATGCAGACGATTTTAAAAATCAGTATTATACAGGGTTTTTCAATAAGCTTATTGCATAATCTTTCTCATGACGTTTACATCATTGAGCATCAGTAATGTGCTGTATTTGTGAGAAATATGCCATTATGCTTAGTATTCAAATGTATTCATTTGTGTAGCTCATTTCACTAAACTATGCAAGAGTCCAGAGTTTCAAGATAGTCGTTTCAGTCTACACTTTCATTCAGCTAAGTTTTTCTAGCCCTGCAAGGGAGGAGTGGGATGGTGATTCCCCCCCCCCCCCCAAACACACATACAAACACATTTTCCAGTTCCATTGTGGAGGTGCAGAGAGAAGGGAGAAAATAATCTTCTTCTTCGTGGTCTCTGCGAATCACACAAATGGGTATTCACTGCGCATGCGCAGCAACTTCGGATCCTTCTAGAATCGCTAGGCAGATCTTAAAGTTGCAACTTTCCGTTAGGCTGGGCTTAAGTTGCAACTTTTTGGCGGTAGCGCCGCCCATCCCTATATAGGCTCCATGCCGGTACCGCCCCCTTCAGTTCCGGAAGTTCGCCGCCAGCTGTGAAATAAACAGAAACATAAGCAGGCACAGTGAGGGGAGGATGGGCGGGATTTGTGTGAATTCGCAGATGACCACTCGAAGAAATACTGTTACAGGTAAGCAACCTGTCCTTCTTCTTCGTGGTCTCTGCGAATCACACAAATGGGTAGGACTGACAAGCTTAGGTGACAGGAGGAGGGAGTGCCCTGCCAGAACACGGTACCGGCCTTCCCACCACTTTCTTCTCACCAGAATCTTCATGTATGTCCCAGTTTGCTACACCAGCAGAAAGAGGCTATTTATTCTTGGTCTGAGTTTAACCTATTACATAAATAGGTATATATTTGTTCTTGACTGCACCTCTTAGTGCTTGATGTCATTTCAGAATGCATTATTAGAATGGGATTGTTGATTTTCATCAACTCTCTGCTTGCTGTGCTCTTCAATGTCACATTCCATACAGTTCTGTAATTTCCTGGCTGTTGTGAGCAACTGAGTGAGATAGCAAGGCTGCATTAAAAAAAAGAGAAGCAAAAAAATTATGTTCTGTGAGCAGAAGTTTGCTTGCAGCAGTTCGTGTTTAGCCCAACAGTTAGTTTTGTACGATTGTACTATGCAGGCTTCAAGGGAGGGGGAATCAGTTCTATAAGAACTTGGTGTGTGCTTATATCTTTGGTATCTCTGTTCCTTAATTAGAACCTAGTATATTGGGTGCCACCATCAAACATTTGTTGAGATGTCCATGGCAGATATTGAATGTTAATGACTTAGTTTCTAACCATAATTATTGTGAATGATGATACTACTTTATTTCTCATTCAGGGAATGGAAAGATCAGTAGCTGTGCAGCTGCTGAAGGTAGTTTTACTTCCCTCACTGGTCTCTTGGAAGTTGAACCTCTGCACTTTACTTGTGTTTCAACTAGTGATGGAACAAGAATAGAAAGGGACGATGCAAGTACGTTTACTGGTATATACATTTTATTACTTCTTTCTAAACCCACTAAACTAGAATGCTAGTCCTATGAGGTCCTAGGATGGAGAAATTAATTTGATCCCTTAAATCAGTTAGAAAATTAGAATAAAGCAGATAAAGCTCCTTGATCCAAAATTTTGATAGATAAAAAATGTATGTTGTGTTGGATGTTAGTAATTTGGGGGGCCCTCCACTTGCTTTGCAAATTCAATATTGAATTAAAATTCTGTAAAACAGTATCCCTTTACAGTGAAAGGAAAACATCCTCTAGTAACAGTTTTCTCCCATATTTTTAAACTTCCTTTCAGTTTGGAATATTTGTACTACTAGATTACAGTATGTAGGAGAATACTGTGTGTGCCAATTTTCTACATACACTTTTTTTTTGTTTCTTTGTTCCATGCCAGTGAGTACCTTTGGGGTTACCCCAGCAGTTGGTGGCCTCTCATCTGGGACAGTGGGGGAAGCCTCGACAGCACTGAGTTCAGCGGCCCAGGTAGCTTTGCAGTCTCTCTCTCATGCAATGGCCTCAGCAGAGCAACAGCTCCAGGTGCTTCAAGAGAAACAGCAGCAGCTTTTGAAGCTTCAGCAACAGGTTGGAGGCCATCTCTTTCATGATGTCTCTAAACTTCAAAAGCTGAGAGAATAGTTACCATAATTACAAAATTTTCTTTATAAAGCACAAACTAATTATCAAATGTACATCTTTAGGAGAGTTGCTTAGAGGGCACATCACATGTTACAAACATTCCTATGCTGAAAATGCACAGAATGTTCTCTGCACAGAAAAATCTTAATAATATTAACACTTAGATTTTCACATTCAATTAAGACAAAAGTATGCAAAAATGTAAAATACAGTAGCATTTATTTCTTTAGTAAACAGTTTTCTCCTAAGTAAGAACTTAAAAAAAAGGCTCTAATTGGACTATTTTAAAAGATGCAGTAATTACACCCTTCTCAAACATGTGATTTAGCTGCTCTCCATTGGGCCATATGATTGGCATTGGTTACGTAAGTAATCATATTATTATCAGAACTCTTGTTGTTTGCACTTCTGAGATCTCTGCATAGCACAATTAAACTTAAATCTTTTTTGGTCTGAGACCACTAGTTTAAGTATACTTTTGTGATAAGTGTATTGATGTGACTGCAATTTTCTTCTAAATGAACATGGTGAGAGTGAATCAGAAAGATGTTTTCTTTCTCTTTTATCACTAACGTGCACCTGTTTCGAAATCTCATCTATACATTGGGATGTTGGCTGTATGCCTCTTTCCTTCAAGATATTCTGATCTGTGGAATGGAATATAGTGGATTAATACATGCATTGATTTCTGTTGTCCCTTTTGGTCTTTTTCTCATGTTCAATAAAGATGAACAACTTCACAGAGAGTGAGGGTCAACTCCCACATCTTTGCAGGCTGCACTGATGTATCACAGTGCACCACAAGTGATGCAGTGTCCCTTCTGATTACCATTTGGGGCCATTTACACCCCAAAAAAGACACTGAAAAAAATACATTGGGGGAGTGGAAGGTTCATTGCATGTGGAAATGCTAAACTACTGCATAGCAGTTTTCTTGCATTTGGGGTTGAAAAATTGCCCAATAATAGGCCAGGACTTTGTGGACCACACTTCCCCATCTCAGTGTTGAATCAACACAGTCATATGTGTATGGTGTAAAGTTGTGTTCTATATGTAATGGAAGGGTATGCATCTGGTGTCCTACTGTGCATATAAGATTCCTATATTTAAATGTGTGATTTGGCATTTACTAGAACATATCTATTAAGAATTTAACATTCTAATGCTAAGCATTCCTGGAAATAAAATTATCGGCTACCCTTCTCCAATCTGGTTCCTCCAGATAGTTTGGATTGCAACTTCCATATTTTCTGATAATTGGCCATAGAGGCTGTGGTTGTTGGAAACTTATAGTCCAAAGCGTCTGGAGGACATGAAGTTAGAGGAGACTGAACTAATTTTATTTAAGCCATTTGGCCCAGCTGTTATAAAGTGGTGAGGTCATATGATTTATGCATGACATGTTCTCTCAAAATGACCTGCTGAGTAGAATTTAGGTGAGTTTCTAAATATTATTTCATACAGATCTTATATTTTTCTTGCATTGTTTATGACCTTTTTTGTGCTCTGTTTCATCTTTTATTTATTTTGGTAGACATGTTTGATGTGTTTAAAATGAAAGCTGAGGCTCTTTGCTTTTTTGTTTGTTGTGTTCATGCTGCTTGTTGCTAATGCTTGTATTGCTAGTGCCTTTCTGAGCAGTACTGGCCTACAGTACATATGCTGCTTTTATTTTCCCTGCAGAAAGCAAAGCTGGAAGCAAAACTACACCAGACAACAGCAGCAGCTGTTGCAGCAGCATCACCAGTTGGCCCCGTTCACAACTCTGTGCCTTCCAACTCAGTAGCAGCCCCAGGGTTCTTCATTCATCCGTCGGATGTCATCCCACCCACTCCTAAAACCACCCCCCTGTTCATGACTCCACCTCTAACGCCACCCAATGAGGCAGTTTCTGCTGTTATCAATGCAGAGCTTGCACAACTTTTTCCGGGCTCAGTCATTGATCCTCCACCAGTTAACCTTTCTACACACAACAAAAATGCAAACAAGTCCAAAACGGTAACTAAAAAAAGAGCTTTCATGACATTCCAAGATAATTAATGTTAATGGCAGGAACTATTTTCATTGCTAGTATGCCTTTTAATCTGAGTGTAGGCAGTATGTTTTGTCAGGCAGTATTGTTAAAAAGTCTTGATTTCCAAATCCCCACATCTGTTAAACTTAAATTCCATGTGAGGAAGCTAGTGCAAATAGATATAGCTCATTAATGCTTTGAAACCTTTTCCATTAGTATGCTAATAAACTAATACACAGTGAAACCAATGAGTTTTGCAACCTTGAGTTTCCAAAGGCCGCCTATCTTTACTTTTGCATGTGCAATATCTAGGAACTAAAACCAGACATGAAGTGTTATATATTGGTCAATTTTCCTTTTTTTTCAGAATCCACTTGGAACTGGTCTTGCTCTTGCAATATCTCATGCTTCACATTTTCTTCAGCCTCCACCTCACCAGTCCATTATTATAGAGCGAATGCACTCAGGTAAAATGCTATTTTTTAATATTAAGGTTATCTGTTAGTATTTTCTATGTTCATTCTACATTTATTGTAATTAATAATTGATATACTTTAGGTGTCATCAAAGGCTTAGGTTTGCTTGGAGAAACTTTGGATTCTTGTTTATATGTAATGTTCTCTGCCATATCGCTGTTATTTCCAGAGCCCCTAAAGTCCAACGTTTGCCTGCAATCATGGAATCATAGTGTTGGCAGTGACCACAAGGGCCATCCAGTCCAACCCCTGCCATGCAGGAATACACAATCAAAGTACTCCTGATAGATGGCCATCCAACCTCTATCTTAAAACCTTCAAAGAAGGAAACTCCACCACTCTTTGAGGCAGCATGTTTCACCATTGAATACCTTTTACTGTCAGGAAGTTCTTCCTAATGTTTAGGTGGAATCTCTTTCCCTGTAGCTACAATTCATTGCTCTGTATCCTAGTCTCTAGAGCAGCAAAATCAAGCTTGCACCATCCTCAATATGACATCCCTTCAAATATTTAAATCTGCTTTTCCAAGAAACTAAAGCCCTCAAATTCTTTGGAGTTGCAGAACTAGTTCTATGAACCTTTTGATACTGAGTAGTGTTTTTTGTCAAGACTGTCTTTACAGCTATCATATTATGATCAGAACTAAACAAGTGCAAGGGAAATGGGAAAGTTTTAAGTTGCAGGTTATTTGGAGGCCCACAAAATACTGTTTATTTGCCTGAATAATGCCACAAATAACTACATTGCAGGACAGCACTGCAAAATCAAACTGGTTTTGAAAAGGAAGCAACAAGTAAATAATTTGACCTTTGAATGTTAAGATCAAATGAAATTTGTGGATATTGTTCTGTGAATAAAGCCAGCTTAGGTATTAGATAAATCTTGAGAGACTGTGAGTAAACTTGTCGCTATAAGATTTATTATACAGTGCCTTGTCAGATAAAGTCAAAGTTGGAACAATGATAGTTTTAGTTGTCTGCAACTCAGAATACAAAGTCATCCTTGGCTAAGGCAAAAGAATGTCAGATTGCATGTGTTCTTTTTCCCCCCTTTCCCTTTAATCTGTAGTATGAAATGAAAAAGTGTGAGGTTGAACTGTGTCCCTTTTGAGAGTTTTGATGGCTTAATTTAGTAAAATGAGACAATTTATTAAAGGCCTAGATTTTGGAACAAATGTTTTTCATGAATGTAGATTTCTAAATTAATCTAGATTTCTGTAGACTCTTAACTAGTATGAGTAACTGGTTTTAGTACAGGTTGAGTATCCCTTATCTGGAATTCTAAAATACTCTAAAATCTAAAATTGGAGTCAGCCACCCATGTGGCTGAGATAGTGACACCTCTGCTTTCTGATGGTTCAGTGTACCCAGACTTGGTTTCATGCACACAATTATTTAAAAGATGATTATAAAATTACCTTCAGACTGTGTGTATAATACTTGAAGTTAGGCTTATGCAGAATGCTTAATTTCTTCCAGTGAAGTTAAAAATATGATAGCTTTAAATGCATTGATTTTATGTTTTTGTTTTAGGGCAATTTCTGGGTTATAATTATCCTTCTGGTGCTAACACTTCAAGCTCATTGTATTTCAGAGTATTTCATAAATCCTAATTTTTTTTTATATAAAAAGGTGCAAGGAGATTTGTGACACTGGACTTCAGCAGACCCATATTATTGACAGATGTACTGATTCCAACCTGTGGAGATCTGGCTTCATTGTCAATTGATATTTGGACACTTGGTGAAGAAGTTGATGGAAGAAGATTAGTGGTCGCTACAGATATCAGTACTCATTCTCTCATTCTACATGATTTAATACCACCACCAGTTTGCAGGTTTATGAAGGTAAAAAAAAATAAAAATACTTTCCATAATTTTGGTGGGTCTTTTTAAATAAATTTGACTTTCTAGAAGTTCTTCAGATTAAATAGCTTTCAGTTTTTTGTGTTCCTCATATTTTAAAATAACAATGGAACAGCATTCAAGACTACACTCTCTCTTCTTTTAGATCACAGTGATTGGTCGCTATGGAAGTACAAATGCTAGAGCCAAAATTCCTTTGGGATTTTACTATGGGCATACTTACATCTTACCTCTTGAAAGTGAGTTAAAGATAATGCATGATCCTTTGCGAGGAGAAGTTGAATCTGCAAACCAGCCAGAAATTGATCAACACTTAGCAATGATGGTTGCATTGCAGGAAGACATACAGTGCAGGTAAAATGAGTTCTTGGATAATTTACAACCCTTTATACAAATAATAATAATAATAATAATAATAATAATAATAATAATTTATTTATAGCCCGCCCCTCTGCAGAGCAATCAGGGCAGGTTACAACATATTAAAACTGCCAGGTTAAAACATTAATGTTAAACTACTTCTTCGTGGTCTCTGTGCCTCATACAGTAGGGTTTGCGCCTGTGCAGAGAGTCCATTCAGAAGCGGAAAAGTTAAGCAAATTGGCGGGAAGCCCCACCCACTCCTCTGTACTGAGCATGCCCAATCCCACCAGTCTAGCTTCTCCTTCAGTTTTCTTTCATCCATCACAAGAGAAGCTGCTTGGATTGCTCACTCACTGAGTGTTCCTCTTGTGTATGATAGATTACCACTTTATTTTTCTTCTTTTTCTTTATTTAATTTTTACCTTGATTCTTGAGCTGCCCTTGTTACACAGAGCAGGTAGAACTGGTGATTTTTTTCTATTTTTATGCCCGGCTGGGCGTCTGTTCTTTAGGCCTCTTATGGCCTCCAATTCTCTTTTTAAGTTATATGTGTCTTTCAAATGTAAAGTTGCCCTTACTGATGGACATTTATTATTTATTGGTAGGATACATACATGAATATGAATACAGAATAAAGAAAATAAAAATGAAAAACTGCTACTATTGATTTGTATGTAAATAAATGCATTCCCAATTCAATGTTTCTCGCCCTCCTGATCCCAACAATTATGTTTCTAATTATGGTTTGGTTTGTAAAAAAGCTTCATTTTTAACATATTCTTGTATGTGTAACATTGGAGTTCATCCACAGACCAGTACATCTAGTGAGAGTGATTATATACTATGCTGTATTGTTAACAACAGTATAATATAATAAAAATAAAGGGGTGCTCGTAATATATTCTATCGTCTCTTTTTTTACTAATTCCAACTTCGGCTGCGTTACTGAATTTAAGAACTTAAACATGCCGTTTCTAGTCACAGAAATTTAACAGTGAATCCCAGGTTTTGTCCCAATCTTGGTTTAGTTTATCGGCTAGAAATATTGTTAGTTTATCTCACTCTGTCATGTCAAGGCATTTTGTAAGCCAGTCGTCCAGAGTTGGTGCTTCTTTTTCTTTCCACTTTTGAGCGTAGACCATTCTAGCAGCCAATACAGAGTATAAAATATATTTTAAATGCTTCCTTTCCTCCTTCCTCTCCACTATGTTTAATAAGAAGCACTCAGGAGTCATTTTTATTGTGGTTTGAGTTATTTGTTGCAGAGTCTTGTGTATTCCCTTCCAATATTCTTTTGCAACTGGGCATGTCCACCAGATATGGTATAAAGTCCCTTCAGTCGTGCCACACTTCCAGCATTTGCCTGTTTCGTGTTGTTGGATTTTTGCAAGTTTATAAGGTGTCAGGTACCATCTGTGTACCATTTTTTAAAATATTCTTTGATATCCATACAAATTGTAAATTTTAAATCCTGGCCCCAGGCTCTTTCCCAACTTTCTAATTTGATTGGATGAACGATATTTTTTGCCCATTTAATAATGCATTCTTTAACTGTTTCAGATTACATTTCAGTTTTCAGAAGGAGTTTGTAGAGTTTAGAAATCACTGATTTGTGTGGTCCCATTATAATCTCATCTAATTCTGTTTTCTTGTTACTTATACCTTCTATTTTAAGATCCATTTTAAATCTCTCATATATTTGACGATAAGTAAACCAGTGACAAGTGAAACCGTCTTCTTCCAATTTTTGAGGTGATTTCATAGTTGGTGATTCTCCCTTCCAAAGTAACAAGTCTTCATATTTAAAGTAACCTTTCTGTTGTGTTGCCTGGGCAAACCGTAGTGCTTCGAGCGATGAAAACCAGTTTGGAAATTTATTATAATTTTTTTTGTTTGATTTTTGACCAGACTCGTAAAAGTGCTCTTCTGATAGTGTGATCACAGAAATCTTTATTAACCTCTGCTTTATTATAAAATAGATAGCCATGCCAACCGTATCTGTTACTGAATCCTTCTAGAGCTAGTGTTTTTTCGTCTTCCAATAATACCCATTCTCGGATCCAGTCTATGGTACAGGAGTAATAATACATTTTCAAATCCGGGATACCAAGCCCTCATCGCTCTTTAGCATCTTTCAATATTTTCCACCTTATTCGCGTTTTTTTGCCGACCCAAATGAATTTTGATATATCAGTTTCCCAAAGTTTAAATACCTTGTCATTCATTAATATTGGAAGGTTTTGTAGAAGAAACATTACTTTAGATAAGACATTCATCTTAATCGAAGAGATCCGACCCATGAGTGACAAATTTAGCGATGTCCACCTATCCAAATTCTTTTTTATGCCTCTCCTTAAAGGTACGTAGTTATTGTCAAATAACTCTGAATTTTTCTTTGATAAAGTTATGCCAATGTACGTCACTTTTTTACAAACTTGGAAACCGGATTCTTTCTTTAAAATTTCATCTTCATTTCTAGACATATTCATTGTTAATATGGTTGATTTGGTTTTATTAACTTTAAAGCCCGCAAAATTTCCATATTTCTGAATTCCATTAATTTCTTGATATTTTCAATTCAAGGTTGATTGCTAGATCATTCGCATAGGCTTTTATTTTATAACTGTAACCTTTGACTTGGGCCTCGGGAATCGTCTTGTCTTTCCTTATTTGGTCTAATAAAATTTCTAATATCAACATAAACAATAAAGGGGATAGAGGACACCCTTGCCTAGTCCCCTTCAATATTGGGCAACTCTTGTTTTTTTCTCTATTTATTATTATTTGTGCTGACTGGTTTTTGTAAATGCCCTGGATCCATTTTATAAATATCCCTCCGAAGTCCATGACTTTCATCGTTTCTAACATAAAATCCCAATTAACTTCATCAAAGGCTTTCTCCGTGTCGAGAAATATTAAAGTACTACAACTTTGACATCGGCCGCTCTTAATTAAATCCCGGCACCTTAGGTATTGACATCGACCACACTTTCTTCGATACCAACGCCCTTAGCATCTACAGCTTCAGGGCCGATGACTAGCAAAGCAATGCAAAAGCAAAGCAGCTTCATTTATATACTGCTTCATATCACGCTATGGGGTGTCTAAGCGGTTTACAACTGTAAGCTCATTGCACCCCAACAGTTGGGTACTCATTTTAGCGACCTCGGAAGGATGCTGGCCTGAATCTAGCCTGAGCCCTGGCTAGTATTGAACTCGCAACCTTGTGGTTTATGAGTGAGTGGCTGCAGTACAGGCATTTAACCACTGTGCCACCAAGGCATGGATTCCCAAGGCTCCACTGAAACCTCTACTGGCCAAATAAAACCACTACAAGAGGTTCCCTCCATCTTTCAAGACAAGCATCATTCACATAAAGCGAAGAGGAGATCGGTGTCGATAGGAGATTCTGAGTTGGAGAAGGCTAAAAGAAAACAAAAATCAAAGCCTTCCGTACTGACAATGCCAGCTTCTAGCATGGTTTCGGTACTGACCGCTAACCTAGCAGTGGCACTGGAAACCACCATGGCGTTTCTACTTCCACCCACGGTATCCTCAGTTCATCCTCCCATCTCGGTCCCGTCTATGGAATTGACATTGAGAGTGCTAACATTGGCTGCACTAAGTGGGGCTTTGATACTTACTTCCCGGTCCACCTCCTCTGTGCCAGTGATACCTCCACTGCCTCTGGTCTCGACCTCGATACCATCTCAGATCTTCACCTCTCCGGTCCGGTTATAGAAACTTTCATTTTTGCCTCCAGCCTCGAGGTCTCACATGGCCTCTCCACCACGATCCCGTCACTCTCCCACACCATCTCAAGATCAAGTGGACCTCTCTGCATCATCTTCTCAACTTTATTATCAAGCCTCGCCTTTTACTTCTGCTTCTTATTTAGAATGCTACCAAGCTGAGGAATGTTGGAGAGAGCAACCTCCCTTCTACAGATCCTACTCTCCTTCATACCAAGATCGATACCATCACAGAGAATTCTCCATTCTCCATCTCGATACTGAGCACGCCCTCGGTCCCGATCTCAATTTTGCTCCCCACCTTGCCATGCTTCCCAGTCTCATTTTGAATTCAGACCCACCACGCCTCCGTCTCCATTTCTCCACCCAGAGCATCAGGATAACAGGGTGCCTTCACCACACCATGCACTTCTGCTACTGTCTCTCATCCACCGGCATCCCCTCTTCAGCCCTTGGTAACGACAGCTTCTGTTCCTATTACCACATCTGTACTGATACTTATTCCTGTAGTCATCCCAATTGTGTCTTCCATGTCTGCTCCATTAATTACGTCTGTTCCTATCACTACACAGGCTGTCCAATTTACCACTCCCTCAACAGTCTACAAAGGAGTCTGCTTATGATGCTAACCCTTCACCCA
Source organism: Phrynosoma blainvillii (assembly GCA_026167975.1). NCBI lineage: Eukaryota > Metazoa > Chordata > Lepidosauria > Squamata > Phrynosomatidae > Phrynosoma > Phrynosoma blainvillii. Next base: position 67,810,834 of record JANUYF010000001.1, on the reverse strand, counting down.
AATCTCCTTACCCTTTGATTGAATCACCTCAGGAGGAAGTAGAGGATACTGGACCTCAGTCTCCAAATGAAGATGTCCAACTTTTTTCAGATGCACATGACTTGTGCAATTGGTCTTTTAGTTGATGCCCCTCCTAAACCAGCTTGGGACCTGGTCTTCCAGTTTGTGGATGGGAAGGCAGTGACACCGACTGTTCTCCTCTTCCTTGCATTGCTTCCCGACATGATATATCTTTCTTGAACCGTCGACCTCTGTCCCACCTGCCTCCAATCACCTTGAAGGGCTGTACCACGTAGAGACTGACATGGCTCCCTACCTATTCACACACCCAACACCTATTTCTTTAGTTGTGGAATCCACCGCTAAATCTTTGGGCAAGACACACTCTGCCCCTGTGGATAAAGAATGTTGATGTCTAGATATCTTTGGGAGACGCTTCTATTCCTCAGCAGCCCATGCTGCAAAAGTTGGAAATATGCAGGCTTGCATGGGTGCTTATCAGAAGTTCTTATAGGACAAGATGGCTTCTTTCATCCCTAGCCTCCCTGAGGAACAAAGAGTGTCTGCTCCTGATTTTTACACCGAGGTGCTCTCCCTTGTCAACCAGCAAATTCATTCTGCCAGGCATTCTCTCGACTGTGCAGCCAAAGTTATCTCTGGTGCAGTGGCACTCTCCCACTACATATGGCTAAAGTCCACTGACCTTCCTGATGAGGCCAAAAAGTGGATTGAGGACTTGCCCTTTGAAGGCGAGGCTCTCTTTGCTGTTAAGACCAATGAATCGCTAGACACTTTGTGTAAGGCTCACCTCACTGGCAAGAAGCTAGGCCTCACAGGTCAGAAACAACAATATCGCCCCTACAGACAACAATGGCACTCTAGACCTTCGTCTTAACTGCTCACGTTCCCATTCTGCTGGCTCCTCTCAATTCTGTGGCTCATCTCAACAGTCATCCAGACGGCCCTACAGGCAATGCTGTCCACAAAATCAACAACAACAACAACAACAACAATCTTCTACAAAGTCCTCTTCCTCCAAATCTCAGTTTTGACGGATCTACAGGGACAACATTCTTCTCTCAGCCAATCCCCCCATTGCCACCCCATCAATCTCCCAAACTTTGCCACTTCTACAACAACTGGTGGAAAATGACCAGATACCTGGGTCCTCACCATCATTTGTCTGGGCTACGCCATAGAGTTTTCAAGTACTCCATCGTTTGGTGTCTTTGGTTCTACTCTATCCTCCCCCCCCCCTTTACAAGAGGAAATCACCTCCCTTCTCAACAAAGATGCCATCCAAACACATCACACCAGACAGGTGCAGGACACGATTATTTCTCCAAATATTTCACAGTGCCAAAAAAAGATGGTGGTCTTCATCCCATCCTCAGTCTCAGAGGTGTGAATCACTCCACGCAAGTTCAAGATGGTGACACTGCAATCCATTATTTCCTTTCTCCACCAAGGGGACTGGTCTGTGTCGATTGACCTGAAAGGTGCTTATTTTCACATTGCCTTAGCACTGCAGATTTCTTCAGTTCGCTGACAACAGACATATCTATCAATATACCATCCTGCCCTTTGGCCTTTCCACCGCTCCCCATGTATTCACAAAATACATGGCAGTGCTCATCTCACATCTCCACATTCAGGGAATCAAGATATTTCCCTACCTAGACGATTGGCTACTGGTGTTGTCCCCTTCCACACAATTGTTTTGGGATGTCCATGATACTCTCTCTCTTCTCACCAACCTGGGCCTCATGGTCAGTCCCTCCAAATCCATTCTGGAGCTGGTCAGAGTGATAGACTACATTGGCATATCCTTAGACTCTGTTTGGCTTGGGCCTACCTACCTACTCTGGCGGGCAGAAGCCCTTTGGTCACACCTCCGCACTGTACTTTATCTGACCCATGACCCTTCAGCCAGAGATAGCCAACATCTTCTTGGCTTGATGGCCTTGACCACAGTTGTTACTTGCCTGACCCTGATGAAATTCCGTAGTTTCTGTCTGTTTTCAATCACCTTCATGACAGACAGTCCAAGAAGTTGACCCTTCCTCCACTGGTGGCTGGTTCCAGGACACATCCTCTGAGGAATGCCCTTCCAATCATTGGAACCTTCCAGGATGGTCACCACAGATACCTCCATGACTGATTGGGTGGCCCACAATGAAGATCTCCACAGTTGAACATCAGTGCCTTGGAACTCCTCGCTGTCATCAAGGCCTTTAGAGCTTTCAGAAATCACTTTTGCCACAGGGTGGTACAAGTGGTAACAGACAACACCACCACAGTCTGCTACATCAACAAGCAGGGAGGCACCTATTCTCCTGTGCTCCTCCAGCTTGCCCTCCAACTATGGAGATGGTGCCATCTACTCTCAATCCACCCAGTAGCAGTTTATCTGGCTGGCAAGGACAGTGTTCTAGCCAACTCTCTGGGCCAAGACAAGGCCCTGCAGCACGAATGGACCTTGTCACCAGAGGCGTTCCATCTCATCACATCTCAGTGGGGAACTCTTCAACTGGACCTCTTTGCCTCTCCAGAGAACACTCAGTGCCCACTGTTTTGCACCAGTGCAAGGCAAAGGAGAGGCTCACCAGGAAACACCTTCCTGTTGAACTGGAGACACCAACTCCTCTATGCCTTCCCTCTGCTTTCTCTAGTTGCAAGAGCAGTGGCCAAGATGACACAATACAGGTCCAGTGTGATTCTAGTGGCACCTTACTGGCTGAGATAAACTTGGTTTGCCCCTCTCCTCCACCTGTCCAGGGACCATTTCATCAGACTTCCCAACTGGCTGGATCTTCTCTCCCACTCCAGCAGTGGAGTCTTCCATCTGGATCTACACAGCCTCCACCTCACAGCCTGGAGGATTCATCCTTGACTGCACCAGAGATCTTACAGGTCCTCTCAGCTTTGTCCACTTTGTGCTCGGATGAGCCCTTCTTGACCTTTCACGGAGACAGTTGTCCTCAGGCCTGATATCTCCTTTCTTCCCAATGTGGTATCCTCATTCCACCTTTCTCAGGACATCAATTTGCCTACCTTTACCAGATCCTTCTACTCCTCTTGAAAAGACTATGCACACCCTTGATGTTTGCTGTATCTTGGCCTTCTATGTTTAACTTTCTGCTGAGTTCCGGTTGACTAACAGGTTGTTTATTTGTTACGGTGAACGCAAGAAGGGACACCCTTTTTCTTCACAACGGTTTGCAAAATGGATTGCTCAAACTATACTCTTAGCCTATGAACTGGCTAAACGTCCTCCTCCAGTTGGTGTAGTCCACACTCAACTAGGGCTGTTTCCTCTTCTGCTTCCTTCCTCCAAGGTGTCCCTCTGTCTGATGTCTGCAAGGCAGCTACATTGTCTCAACCTTCCACATTTGTTCAGCAATACCAGCTTGATTCCAGGTCCCATTGGGATGCCAGTTTGGGCCATGCTGTTCTCTCTTCTATTCTTATAGTGACCTTCCCACCTACCACAGGTAAGCTTTTTGGGCATCCTATTGTGTGAAGCACAGAGACCACAAAGAAGAAGAACAGGTTGCTTACCTTTAACTGTGGTTCTTCGAGTGGTCATCTGTGCCCCACACAAAGCCACCCTACCTCCCCTCAGTCAGGTTCCTACAGTTCTTTGCGGCAGACTTGAACTGAAGACAGGGTTGGGCATGCTCAGTACATAGGAGTGGGTGGGGCTTCCCACCAATCTGCTCAGCTTTTCAGTTTCCAAATAGACTCTCTGCACAGGCGCAAACCCTATTGTGTGAGGGCACAGATGGCCACTCGAAGAACCACAGTTGCAGGTAAGCAACCTGTTCTTATGTTATAAAATAACAGCACAACAGAGTTCTTTAATTATATCAGAATCATGTCCTTTATTTGGTTTGAACCTTAAATTGTAATCTGATGATGTGTAAAATTAAAAGCTTTTATTTATTTTAGGTTTTTAAGATTATTGCATTTCATATTAAGATTATTAAGTATGTAACTTTCCCCTTTTAACTCCTACAGGTATAATTTGGCCTGCCATAGACTTGAAACACTTCTTCAGAGCATTGACCTTCCTCCACTAAACAGTGCTAACAATGCTCAGTATTTTTTACGAAAGCCAGATAAGGCAGTAGAGGAAGACAGTCGAGTATTTTCTGCTTATCAAGATTGTATTCAACTACAGTTGCAGCTTAATTTGGCACATCATGCTGTACAGAGGCTCAAAGTAGCTCTTGGTGCAAGCAGGAAGATTCTCAAAGAACAACGTGATCCCAAAGAGTTGATTCAAATGTCTTCCACAGAGCAGTTGCGCACAATTATCAGATACCTGTTGGATACTTTACTTAGCTTGCTCCATACTTCAAATGGTTAGTAGTTTGAGAGATATAATTTCAGAAGTCCATAATGATATACCATTATTTACTACTAGTGGTATGATATGTTTATTTACTAGTTGTGAGAGCCATTACATGTATACTAGACCCTTGCCCTTCCTGGCTTATTAAACAGGCCAGAGGAGGACTGGTGGAATGGAAAAGGGAAGTGATTAATTCCTCTTTACAACAAAGCAGGGTTCCAACATGCCTGAAGGAGGCTGTGATAAGACCTCTTTTGAAAAAAACCTTCCCTGGATCCTACTGTACTAGATAATTACAGACCAGTCTCCAACATTCCATCTTTGGGGCAAGATGCTAGAGCATGTGGTTGATTCTCAACTCCAGGGATTCCTGGATGAGATGGATTATTTAGATCGATGTCAGGCTGATTTCAGACCTGGCTATGGGACAGAAACTGCTTTGGTCGCCTTGGCATATGACCTACGCAGAGAACTGGACAGGGAGAATGTGTCCCTATTAGTCCTGCCGGACCTCTCAGCAACCTTCGATACCATCAACCATGGTGTCCTTCTGAGTCGTCTCTCTGGGATGGGGCTTGGAGGCACTGTTTTACAGAGGCTCTGTTCTTTTTTGGAGGGGCGTTCTCAGAAGGTGGGGTTGGGGGATTCCTGTTTGACTTCTTGGCCATTGGCCTGTGGGGGCTCTCAGGGTTCAGTCCTGTCCCCTATGCTTTTTAACATCTACATGAAACCATTGGGAGAGGTTGTCCGGAGTTTTGGAGCAAGGTGTCACCTGTATGCGGATCTATCACTCCTTTCTACCTAATTCCAAAGAAGCTGTTCCTGTCCTAAACTGGTGTCTGGCTGCTGTAATGGACTGGATGAGAGCAAACAAATTGAAGCTTAATCCAGACAAGACAGAGGTGTTCCTGGTCAGTAGAAAGACAGATCCGGAAATAGGGATTCAGCCTGTGTTAGATGGGGTTACATTCCCCCTGAAAACTCAGGTTCGTAGTTTGGGAGTATTTCCGGATTCAGCGCTGAGTCTGGAAGCCCAGGTATCAGTGGTGGCCAGGAGAGCTTTTGCACAGCTAAAACTCGTGTGCCAACTGCGCCTGTTCCTGGAGAAGTCAGATCTGGCCATGGTGGTACATGCCTTGATAGCATCCCGTTTGGATTACTGTAATGCGTTCTACGTGGGATTGCCTTTGAAAAGTGCTCAGAAACTTCAGCTGGCTCAAAGAGCTGCAGCTAGACTGTTGACGAGCTGGCTACAGGGAGCATACAACTCTTGTTGTGATGGCTCCATTGTCTGCCATTCCATTTCTGGGCACAATTCAAAGTGCTGGCCTATAAAGTCCTATAAAGCTTGGGTCCAGGTTATTTGAAGGGCCGTATCTCCCTGTATGGGCCCACTAGAGTCTTGAGATCATCTGAAGAGGCCCTTCTCTCTGTCCCACCACCCTCTCAGGTGCGTTTGGTGGGAACAAGAGAGAGGGACTTCTCAGTGGCTGCTTCCAAGCTTTGGGAACTCCCTCCCTAGAGAGGCCAGGATGGCGCCATCCCTACTATCCTTCCAGCGCCAGGTAAAGACGTTTTTGTGCAGTCAGGCCTTTTAAGCTAATAAGGGCTGGGTTTTAAATGTTGTGCAGTATCAATTTAAGGTTTATATTTTTAACATGTTACATTTTAATTTATAACTGTTTTAACTATTTAATTTTTTTAAATTTTATATTTATATATTTTAATATACTGTTTTTAAATTGTTTTGTTTTATATTCGTTGTTCACTGCCTATATGGGATAAAGGTGGGATATAAGAAAATAAAGTAATAATAATAATACTATTTCAGTGCCAATGCCAGAAATGTAGATTTCCCAAAGTCCCACTGATGCTCTGATCATGACTTTGTTGGACACCAGTTGAATAGAAAGTCCCCCAGTATAGGAACATAGGATTCTTGGGATGGCAGGTGGAACAATCCACCACATACGGGGTTTTATGCCAACTGAGAAGGCAAGAAAGAAAAAATTGCTCAACCTGTCATCCCAGAATGAACATGCATGGTAAGTCTAATTTCTCATTGCTTTTGTCTGCATTTCTTATGTAGCAGTACCTCTTTAGAAGATAGGACTTTTGCAACAGGTTTGTGGACAACTTTTTGTGAATAGTTTATAGTGCCTTGTGCAAGTGATTTGACTTATAAGAATCCTAGGCTCTGAATGCTCTACAGAACACTGTGGTACTCCATTTGTGCAACAGACTTGGTTTCAAAAATAGATCATGTAAAAAGACAAGGCTTTATAAAGAACTAGGGGTGAGATTAACCATTAGCAGCTGAAGGTCTCTTCAAGACATAGTCTTGACAGTTTCATTGGTTATTTGTTTTAAGCTTGCAAGTGACATAACAGCTTCAACAGGAATGGTAACTTTCACCCTCTAAATGTTGATGAACTGCAATTCCTAACAATCCCAGCCACTGTGGCCAGTGTTGAGGAATCATGGGAACTAGAGTTCAAAAACATTTGGAAGGCTGCACCGTACCCACCCAAAACTATAGGAATACCTGGTGTTGGGGTGGCAATTTCTCCTTTTGTCTAAGATCTTGCATACAGTGAAAATTGAGTATGCTGACTGCTTGGCTAAGCTCCCTAAAATGCCATTAGATTACTATAGATGATTTTCAGTGTCTTTTCCCCTGCCCTGGAGAAGTATTTTTATTGATCTCTCACATACATAAAAAAATAACACAGGCAGTTGTATTGTACTAAAATCAGGGTAAAATAGAAGGAAGCGGGGTACAAATTGAAGATGAACCAAGTTTCAGCCTGGAGTTCTGGTTTGCTACTCTCAAAGCAATCCAGTCAGAAGTCTGCAGTTGTTTTTAGCTTGTGTCCTCAGCATGTTAGGGGGAGCAATAAGCATCAGTTCTTTCTTTAGAGGTCACACTAAGCAAATCACAGAGTCCTCCTCTTTGTTTAGCTTTTTACTTCCAGGAGGAGCTTAAAGAAACAATAGAACAGTATGCTTTATAGCACACTTGCTCACAGTAAGCCAGAATTGAAAACAATAATTGATAAACATGTCTAAATGCAGCCACTGTCTAATACCAGGTAGAAGTAATCCTAGTTAATTTTTCCTAACTTTATTATTAAATTATTTACATAATAATGTTACATTGATGTTTTCTCTGTAATCATTTGTGCATGATTTACACAAAAAGAGAGAAAACCTAAGTAATGTTAATTACTTAAAGTGTTTTGAGCAGAGCCATGCTATTCATAATCTAAATTCAATCTTCATCTAAGCTGTGTTGTGCATATTGTAGTTATTCTTTGAATGCTGTAGATAAGCAGTCTGCAGTCAACATGGGTTGTGTCCTTTCAGGCCATTTTCAGTGTCAGGTGTAGTGTGATTTTCTGGCATTTTGACAATTAACATCTCTTCCCCTGCTCATATCTTTCTATCCCACCTTACCAGTTAAAGAGTTTTCAGGGTCTTTCATACCAGGAATAACTTTGTCTGTTATCTATCTTTTCTGATATTTTTGTTGATTTAGTGTTCCCTGTGGTAACCAACTCCCTTTAGTTTCTTTCTTTGAAAAAAAAATCCTCCTCTCTATCCTTTTCTGTATCAATGAATCAGAAATGACATCAGAGACTTCAGAACATTTGGAGACCTCTAAAAAGAGAAAGTATTGGAAATTGAAGTATGAGAAAATTCTCAAAGTTGTCCTCATTCTGGCAGAGAACTTACAAAGAGCCACCTCAATGAAAAACTCAATTGAAGATTACTCAGCACGCCTATAGTATATTACTACAAAGAGCTCACTTTATTGCCAAACTGCAAGCCTTTACACAAGTTGTTGAAGTGGTACAAAGAAAAATATTCATCTCCACAAGTGTGAGAAAGTCAGATTGGGTAAATGAAGATTCTCCACAACAGCAAAGAAGGATAAATCTGCAGCAGTGTTAGAGAGGCATTTGGCATCGGGGGGGGGGGGGGGGGGGGACAGCAAAGAGAGAAGAAGGTGGAAGGGGTAGGAAGTAAGAATATAGAAAAGTTAACAGATATGGTTTTAGTTATATCTCCACATAGTTTAACAGTTAAAAACTGCTTCATTTTTACTGACTGCCATTCTTCAGGATGTCCCAGTGACAGTGGGCAGCACTCCAGCAACCATTATTACAAGACTAGCTATGAACTGAAAATCACCTTTTATACCTGTAGTGTTCTGGCTTCAGATTCCATTGGAGGACTAGAAAGATGGAATTCCCCTGCAAGGCTCACATAGCATAATGATGTGTAGCAAATTTTTGAGGCTTTTCTCCAGAAAATGTCAGGTCTGTTCAGATACAGCAGCCTATGCCACTGTTTCAGCAACTACAAATTTCACCGTTTATATCTGCAAGATTGATAGAGTGCCAAGAGTCAGAGAATTCAAGAGATGATTCAAAATTTTGTTAATAAGGAGATTGGGACTCCTTTACATAGCATACCAACATTAGTTTATTCAAATACACATGATATATTAAGCAACCAGCAATTTAAAATTTAATGAATTTACAAAAAGATATTTACACCCAACAAAACAGTCTCCACTTGATTGTCACATAATGAATTCTGGTTTTAGATCCCAAATTTCTGAACAGTTTTATAAAATATCAGCATTTCAAGTTAGTAACTTTGCAGGCTATCAGGGACCACCTGAAACAGGATGATTGTCTAGTATCAATAAATGTGATGGATGCATATATCCATATACCTATGTTACTAGACTGTCAAAGGCATTTCAAATACCCAGAGAAGCATTATCAGTTCAATGTGTTCTCTTTCTTTCTTGCCTGAATCCCAAAGGTCCAGGTTCTTCCCAAAGGTATTGGTTCTGCTAATAGAACATCTCAGGCAATAAGGGATTCAGATTTTCCAGTATTTCAATAACATACTTCTGGAGGCCAGGATCGAATGTAAGGCAGAAAGGGAACCTAGGGAAACCATTCCATGTCTACAGAATCATGCATTGCTGCTGAATTTTAAAAGGAGCCATTTTAAACCGACAATGTATTTAACATACTTAGGAGGAGACCTAGACAATTTTGTTGTTGAAAGATAGAAAATTGGGGAGAAAATAAGAGTTATTAGTAATATTTAAATCTGCAGATTTAATGCATCTATCTCACATCTTAGGGTTGCTAGTGTCCACAATTTAATTAGTACCACATTATAGAATTCAAAGATATAGCTGTGTTAGTCTGTAGCGTCAGTATGTAGAAAGATCTTGTAGCACCTTTGAGACTAACTGAAAGAAAGTTGAAAGCATGAGCTTTTGTAGACTTCAGAAAAGCATCTGAGGAAGTAGACTGGTCTATGAAAGCTCATGCTGCCAACCTCTTTCTTTTAGTTAGTTTCAGAGGTGCTATAAGACCTCTCTACATACACATTATAGAATGTGACTGTTTCTGAAATCTCATCAAATGGTGATTTTCACCTGGCATCACTTTTAGTTGAAATTGACTATGGACTTAAAGAGGTCTCTTTGGTGTTTGTTTTAGAAGGAGAATTTGTCTTAAAAATAAAATAAAAATCCTTTTATACAGCACAATAAAGTAGTGGTGATGACAGGTGTGAGTCTGTCAAATTAGGAAGCTTATTATAAAGGAGGAAGACTTAAGAATGAATGATTTTATCCATGAACATCTGCACAGCATGAAGACTAGTATGCTTTGTACTTCAGCCATTTACAAACCTTGTGAAAGAAAGGGCAGCACAGTGGTAGAGGCAGCGCCCTTGGGCTGAGAGGACTGTGCCTGATCGTTTCCACCTGCGCAGCCCTCATAGAAGCCACCCCGGCAGTGGAGCTGAAGGATACCAAGCAGTGGCCCACCTGATCTTTTCCCAGTCCTTGTACAATGTTAGCAACGAGTATTTTGTCAAGCCTGGAAGGGAGCCAAATTTTGAAAAAACTTTTTTGTCCCTACCAGCACTGGCCATATGACACTGCCCACCTAGGACTGGACGGGAATTAGCTGGAGCACTTGTTATCGCCATCATATAATGGAGCTGGGAATAGTCTGGGAGCGGGCATCGAGGTTGTGTGGGGGAGGGGAAGGTATGGCGGCAACAGAGTGAAGAAATGTTACAAAAGAAGAAGGGATCGATGCTTAATATCTATCCCTTCTTCAGTTCACTCTGCTGCCCAGGATAACTTGGAGAGCGTACCTTCCATTCCACAGGCCCTTACTCTGCTCCTCTGCAATGCCAGGTCGGTCAAGAATAAGACCCACATCATTCACGACTTGCTACTGGATGAGGCAACCGACCTGGCATGCTTTACTGAGACCTGGCTGGGAGATGCTAGTGCTGCGACTTGGGCGCAGGCTCTCCCACTGGGTATACGGTCAGTGAGCAGATAAGGGAAAGTGGGCGGGGGGGCGGTGTGGCCTTGGTTCATAGAAACAACCCTGACCAGGAAGCCTATCCGGAAAACAACCTACATCGAGTGTATGTACCTCAGCCTGAAGACCCGGGATAGTTTGGGGATTCTGTTGGTATACCAGCCACCCCGTAGCCTAACAGACTCCCTAACCAAGCTGACCGCCCTGGTCTCTGAGTTGTTGTTGGAGTCGCCCAGACTTTTGGTTTTGGGCAACTTAAACATCCCACTCGAGACCAGTTTGCAAGATCTAACTGGTGCAGCTCGGGAGTTCATGGATACCATGACAAACATGGGCCTATCCCAACTGGTTGACAGGCCCACACATTGTGCTGGTCATACCCTTGATGCAGTTTTTAGTACGGAACAGGAATATCTGTGGGTGGAGGTCATAAAAACCTCCGCATTGTCATGGACGGATCATTTCCTGGTCAAGGCGGAGTTAAGAGCCACTATCTCCCCCCCCCCCCCCCCGGGGTGGCGGACCCATTAGACTGGTCCACCCTCGAAGGCTAATGGAACCAATTGGTTTTCAGAAGGCCTTAGAGCAGGGGTAGGCAACCTTTCCCCTTTAAGGCTGGACAACGGCTGGAGTGTAGGTGGCGGAAAACTCGACTCTTATCTGACAGAACTCGCCATAGGAACTTTCTTTGCTCCTATCGGGAGGCAATGCGTGCAGCGAAGAAAGCTTTCTCCTCTGCATGTATTGCGTCTGCAGAGTCTCGTCCAGCAGAGCTGTTTAGGGTGGTGAGGGAGATGACACAGGTGCCCCCTGCGCCAAATCCCTTGCTTAACCCGACGACAGCCTGCTGTGACGCATTTAACAACTTCTTTGCAGACAAAATCTCTCAGATAAGAGCCAACTTAGACGCCACCATTGAAACAGAGTCGATAGGCGAGGCATCCAGTGACTCCGCCGATGTAGTTATACTGGATCAGTTCCAATCTGTGAGTACCGAGGACGTGGACAAACTGCTTGGTAAGGTGAGGAAGACAACCTGCCCGCTCAACCCTTGCCCATCATGGCTGGCCGTCCAGGGGGGGGGGATGCATTGAGGAGTTTCCTTACAGATATCATCAATGCATCCTTTAGGGAAGGACATGTTCCATCTTGTCTTAAGGAAGTGGCTGTTAGGCCGCTCCTGAAAAAACCTTCCCTAGACCCCCTGGATATGAGAAATTATAGGCCTGTATCACTTCTGCCATTTTTGAGCAAGGTGATCGAGAGGGCAGTTGCTCTTCAGCTCCAAGCGGTCTTGGATGAAACCGATTATCTAGACCCATTTCAAACCGGCTTCAGGACAGGCTTTGGGGTTGAGACTGCCATGGTTGCCTTGACCGACGATCTGCGTCTGAGCATCGACGGGTAGTGTGACCCTGTTGGTGCTTTTAGACCTCTCAGCGGCTTTTGATACAATAGATCACAGCATCCTCTTGGCCCGCCTGAGGGGATTAGGTATCAGGGGCACTGCTTTGCAGTGGTTCCGGTCCTTCCTCTCGGGAAGGTCCCAGAGCGTGCTACTCAGGGACTGTAGCTCCTGTAAGAGAGACCTCACTTGTGGGGTCCCTCAGGGGGCTATTTTGTCCCCGATATTATTTAACATCTACATGAAGCCGCTGGGTGAGATAATACGGGGTTATGGTGCTGGGTGTTATCAGTATGCTGATGACACCCAAATCTATTTCTCCGTGTCTCGTTCGTCGGCCTCGAATTCCAATGGCATCTCTTCTCTCAATGAATGTCTTCAAGCGGTAATGGGCTGGATGAGGAAAAACAGATTGAAACTGAATCCAGACAAGACGGAGGTGCTCACGGTAGCGGCCCCGAAACCAAGAATTGGGTTGCAACCTCCAGTCCTGGATGGGGTCACACTCTCCTCCAGGGACTGTGTTCGCAGCTTCGGGGTGCTCCTTGACTCGTCGCTCCTGATGACAAATCAGGTTAATGCGACGGTCAGGAGCGCCTGTTATCAGCTTCGGCTGATACGCCAGCTGCGCCCTTTTCTGGAAGTAAGGGATCTTGAGACTGTTGTGCACGCGCTGGTAACCAGGGTATCAGCCCTGGTGGCGCAGTGGTTAAATGCCTGTACTGCAGCCACTCACTCATAGACCACAAGGTTGCGAGTTCAATACCAGCCAGGGCTGAGGCTCGACTCAGGCCTGCATCCTTCCGAGGTCGCTAAAATGAGTACCCAACTGTTGGGGGGCAATCAGCTCACAGTTGTAAACCGCTTAGACATCCCATAGCGTGATATGAAGCGGTATATAAATAAGCTGCTTTTTGCTTTGCTTTAACCTCACGCCTTGATTTCTGTAATGCACTCTACATGGGGCTACCCTTGTGCCTAGTTCGGAAATTACAGCTGGTACAGAACATGGCAGCCAGGCTTGTTTCGGGAACATCTCGGAGGGACCACATCACTCCGGTTCTGAGGTCCCTCCACTGGCTGCCTATCAGCTTCCGGGCCAGGTACAAGGTGTTGGTTATCACCTTTAAAGCCCTAAATGGCTTGGGTCCAAACTATCTCAGGGACCGCCTTCTCCCATATAATCCTCCCCGCGCTCTCCGGTCCTCCGGGAGGAATTTGCTGCAACCCCAAAAATCGAGGCTTGCGGCTACCTCCTGGGGGGGCTTTTCAGTCATTGCCCCTAGACTCTGGAACGACCTGCCGGACGAGATCCATCAGTTAACATCACTTGACAGCTTCAAAAAAGCTGTCAAGACGGATCTCTTCCGGCAGGCCTTACCAGACTAAACTCCCCAGCCTCGGGTACAAATAACCCTCCCCAGTGATCCTTGCGTGGCCCCATCATAGATGGTTAGGGTTATTGTGGCTGGGCTTACATACTGGGTTTAGTTTCTTAGTTTTAGTTTTAGTTTTGATTTTATCAATGTGAATGTTATTTTAAAATCTCTCTGATTTAATACTGTTTTAAGGGGGGGAGGGGGTTGTTGTATAGTATATGTTTTTATGGATATGTATATGTTTTATTATTGTAAGCCGCCCAGATTGGAATTCCAGAGGGCGGGATATAAATAAAATTTTATTATATTATTATTATAAGGGCCGAGGGACTTCAGCTCCCAGAATCCCAGGAGCTATTGGCCAACATGGGACTATAGGCCAATATGGCTGAGGCTTCTGGGAGCTGAAGTCCCCTGGCCCTTAAAGGGGAAAGGTTGCCTACCCCTGCCTTAGAGGGTTTAATGGTTGGTAATGCCAATGATTTTGTCGAAGCCTTGGTGAATACATGGAACACCGATCTCACCAAGGCTGTTGACACAGTCGCTCCCAAGTGTCCTTTCCAGCCTGCTTCTAATCGTAAGCCCTGGTATACAGAGGAGCTTAGGAGGATGAAGCGAGCTGGACAAAGACTAGAGCATGAATGGCGGAAGACTCGACTCTTATCTGACAGAACTCGCCATAGGAGGCATCTTGATTCCTATCGGGAGGCTTTACGTGCAGCGCAGAAATCCTTCTGTTCTGCACGTATTGCATCTGCAGAGTCCTGGCCGGCAGAGCTGTTTAGGGTGGGGGGGGGGGGAGCTGACAAAGGTTCCACCTGCGCCAAACCCCTATTTAACCCAACAACAGCCTGCTGTGAAGCGTTTAACATCCACTTTGCAGATAAAATCTCTTGGATAAGAGCCGACTTGGACGCCAGTGTTCTGGCAGAATCCGTAGTCGAGGTATCCAGCAACTCCGTTGATGGCAATTTACTGGATCAGTTTCAGTCTGTGAGTACCGATGACATGGACAAGCTCCTTGGAAAAATGAGGAAGACGACTTGCCCCCTCGATCCATGTCCATCATGGATGGACGTCCGGGGGGCGCGCGCTGAAAGTGTTCCTTCGGGATACAATCAATGCGTCCCTTAGGGAGGGTTCTGTACCATCTTGTTTGAAGGAGGCGGAGGTTAGGCCACTCCTGAAGAAACCCTCCCTAGATCCCCTGGATAGAAACAACTATAGACCAGTCTCCTTCCTACCTTTTTTAAACAAGGTGATCAAGAGGGTAGTTGCTTCCCAACTTCAAGAGGTCTTGGATGAAACCGATTATCTCGATCCATTTCAAACTGGCTTCAGGACAGGATATGGAGTGGAGATGGCCATGGTTGCTCTAACCGATGACCTCCGCCTGGGCATCGACGGGTAGTGTGACCCTGCTGGTGCTCTTGGATCTCTCAGTAGCTTTTGACACGATAGATCATTCCATCCTCTTGGATCACCTGAGAGAGTTAGGAATCGGAGGCACTGCTCTGCAGTGGTTCGGCTCCTTTCTCTTGGGCAGATCCCAGAGGGTGAGGCTCGGGGACAGTTGCTCGTCCAAAATAGAGCTTAATTGTGGCGTCCCTCAGGGTGCCATCCTGTCCCCGATGCTATTCAACGTTTATATGAAGCCACTGGGTGAGATTTGGAGGCAAGGAGCACGGTGTCATCAGTACGCTGATGACACCCAGATATACTTCTCCATGACCAGATCATTGGCTCAGACTTCAGATGGCGTCTCTCCTCTCAATGACTGTCTCAGAGCAGTAATGGATTGGATGAGGAAAAACAGATTGAAGTTAAATCCAGACAAAATGGAGGTACTGACAGTAACAGGCCCGAAACCAGATTTGGGAATACAGTCTCCAGTCCTGGATGGAGTCACACTCTCCTCCAAGGACTGTGTTCGCAGTTTGGGGGTACTCCTGGATTCGTCGCTTCACATGACTAGTCAGGTGAATGTGGCGGTCAGGAGTGCCTGTTATCAGCTTCGGCTGATACACCAACTGTGCCCCTATCTGGATATGAGGGATCTGGAAACTGTGGTACATGCTCTGGTAACCTCACGTTTGGATTACTGCAATGCACTCTACGTGGGGCTACCCTTGTGCCTAACCCGGAAGCTGCAACTGGTACTAAACATGGCAGCCAGCCTAATTACTGGAACATCTAGGAGGGAGCACATAACACCGGTGCTTAAATCCCTCCACTGGCTGCCAATTTGTTTCTGGGCATAGTACAAGGTGTTGGTTCTAACCTTTAAAGCCCTACATGGCTTGGGTCCATCTTATCTTAGGGACCGCCTCTTCCCGTATGACCCCCCGCGCGCCCTTAGGTCCTCTGGGAGGAACCTGCTGCAGCCCATGAAAACCAGGCTCTCGCAGACTTCTCAGAGGGCCTTCTCTGCGACCGCTCCCAGACTTTGGAATGGCCTGCCGGACGAGATCCGTCTTAATACCACTCTTGCTGCTTTTAAGAAAGCAGTAAAGACGGAGCTCTTCTGGCAGGCCTTCCCGGAATAACTTCCCGGCAATGGCGGAGGTCTGCTACCCGCCCCTTAATCTGCCACTGTTTGTATACTGCCCAAAAAATCGTTTCATTTGTATTTATGTTTTAAATTCATTTTAATTCTTTCTTGGTTTAATCTAGTTTTAAGGGGTGGGAGGGTTAGGTGTGGGATCTGGGAATCTTTTAATTGCTTACTGTTTTTATAAGGTTGTATGCTGCCCCGATTGCTGAGCAGAGGGGCGGGTTAAAAATAAAATTTATTATTATTATTATTATTATTATTATTATTATTATTATTATTATAGACATGGGCAAGTTTGAACAGACTGCACAATAGTCCAAACATACATGAGGAAGCATAATGAATCAAGATTTCTTGGTAATCAAGGCTTCCGGGATTCTGAAGGCATCAGAGAAGTCATTTTAATCCATCTGAGCAACATATCTGAAAGATTCTCTGTATATTCAGATAGATTAGTACCCTAGGGGAATGATGTCTCAGTGAGGAAGTTTTTCTGGCCTACAGTCCCCTCAGGATCCATTCACAGCTGACATATTTGCCTTTGCAAAAACCAAAGCTATATCAGTTCTGCTCAACAGATGAAAGTGTTACATTTCTCTGCATACTCCTCCTGTAACTTTTACTCATATTTTGCTGTCACTTCTTATGAAGTAGTTTCTGCCCTTTTCAGTATATTAGTTTTGGCAAGACTATGAAATACCACTGAGAGACAGAGACAGGGGTCAGCACTCAAAATGACAGAACGTCATATGATTCCTACCTCTGTAACTGACTAGAGAGGACACAACTTCTTTTATTTATAATTTGCTTTGAATTCCAGGCTTGGGGAAAGGGTAGGATATAAATAAAATTAACACCAACAACAACAACAAAATCCACACATGGATTGCTTCTCTACACACCCAAGCATGACTGTAACCAGTGAGTTACATCACCTCATTTCACCTTAATTTAATTGATTCTTATTTCTTCCAAGGGCACTCTGTTCCTGTGGTTCTACAAAGTACATTTCATGCTCAAGCTTGTGAAGAACTATTCAAGCACTTGTGTATCAGTGGAACTCCTAAAATACGTTTGCACACAGGCCTTCTACTTGTTCAGCTCTGTGGCGGAGAAAGATGGTGGGGACAGTTTCTTTCAAATGTTCTGCAAGAATTGTATAATTCAGAGCAACTTCTAATTTTTCCACAGGACAGGTACTGTTAAGATGCATACTTTTCTCTGTTTTAATTAATCTGCACTTAGAATGATGCTACATTTATTACTGAAAATGAAGAGAAATAAGTAAGAGATTTGTAGGATTCTAGAATATTCTTCAGATCTAGTTATCATCAGGGTTAAGTTTCTGGATTCATCAGGATTAATTCACAACTGCTGTAAGCATTTTTACTTTAGAATGTAGATTTGTATATTGGGGTTTTTTGGCTGAGGATGTTTACAAATTGTTACTGGCATTAAAGGTTCTGCCCAATTTGTGGTATGCAACATGGCAACATTTACTTTTTAATTTTTGAGGAAGAAGAAAGAACAGTTGAATCCTTGAATTAAGCGTCTTAGTTTACAATTCAGTGGTGTAGATTCTTAGTTGAAGTATTGATGCCTTAATTATGATTTAATCACAACTAACAGTGTTTGAAAAAAAATTCTTTACATTTAGAGTCTTCATGTTACTTTCTTGCATTGGCCAAAGATCACTCAGCAACACTGGTGTACTGGAAAGTTTGCTGAATCTATTGGATAACTTGTTGTCACCACTGCAGCCTCAGCTACCTGCCTATAGATGCACAGAAGGTAATGTTGATTTCTAAACTTGGTATAAAATGGATGTCACTAATAAACATGGTATTAAGACTAGCATCTTATTTACTGTAAGTCTGGTAGAGTGAAAAGCTCTGCTGGCTTGGTTATGCTGTAGGAGTTCTGTGTACACTGGCAGTTTCCTCAATGCCTGGTTCAGAGAGGTCCTCAGAGCCCAGGCAGTATAGAAAGAGTGGCTTGGAAAGTTACCTGTGCCTTGGTGTTGGAAGAACTCATTGGCTCAATTGGCAAACCACCTCTGAGTATTCATTGCCTAAGAAAACTCATGGGGTCACCATAAGTCAATAGGTGACTTGAAGACACATGCATGAACACTTAACTTGACTTCATCCACTGATTAATTTGTTTTTACTGATAACTTATTTAGGTATTTTAGAACTGTTTTTAGAAACAAAGTCCTCTTGAGATGGCTAATAATTAAAAGTAGAAAACAATATAAAATGGTAACTATATTAAATGGTAACTATTGCTTTGTCTATACAGTAAGAGTTAAATTTATATTACGATCAGCCACCTTATTCAATCAAACATAGATAGTAATAGCCAATTTTGAAAGTTTCAGTTAAAATCATCCAGTGTTCCAAATATTTTAAGGTAACTTGATACTAGTATCTGATAGAAGATGGCTAGATTAAATCCAAGTGCCAGGGGTGAGTTGCCTCTGCAATTTTTTGAACTTTGGAAGACTTTGCCTGCCCCCTCCCCCCCAATCACTGTTCTTTATTATTTTCTGGGGAAAGGGTTGCCATAGAATGATCAATAATTCCTTTTTCCATGGAAACACATAGGTGTAATTGTCCATTTAAGACTATTGTTACTTGATTGGTGGGAACTTTTTTTTATAATTGGTAAAGACTAGATTATGTTTTATGTTTTATACAATGGTGCCAATGGGCAGAAAACAGGCCTAGGGCCCATGAAAATGACTCAGAATGCCCAACTGCACATCTGCAGGGAATCTAGTAAGCTGTAGCCTTTTTTTTTGTTTTGTTTTTTTTATTATCGGGTTGCTAATCTCACAAGATGTATTGATGTTTTCTGTACTTAAGAGCCAGCCTAAAAATATTTTAGATAAAACTAAATAGGCCAGCACTATTTAAACTTTTATAATGGTTTCATACATCTCTGCCTCTCTTTGTGTGTATATGCCTTCACGTCGCCTGTTGACTTAGGGTGAAACTGAGTTTCATAAGGTTTTCTTAGGCAAACAATACTCAGAGGTGGAAATAAAGCCTATAGTACAGGGGTCGGCAACCTTTTTTTAACTGGGGGTGGTCCCTTCCGGCGGGCCGGGAGGGAGGCAGCTCGTGCACGTGTGCTCGCCCCACCGCCACACGCGCCCCTGCTGCCGCTGCCTCCGCACATGTCGCGGGCGCCATTTTGGAAAACAAAATGGCAGCCGTGACTCATTTGCGCATGTGCAGTACTTCTGCGCATGCGCAATCGAGTCACAGCCGCGCAGCCGCCAAATGAGTGGCGGAGGTGGCGGGCGGCAGCGGGGGCCGGTAAGCGGCGGTCCACGGGCCAGAGCCGGCCTGCGGGCCGTAGGTTACCGACCCCTGCTATAGTGTGTGGTGTTTGTTGATGGTTTCCCATCCAAGTATTAACCAGGGCTGACCCTGCTTAGCTTCCAACCTCAGATAGAATCTGGTGCCTTTAGGCTTCTGAAGTTGTATTTGCTTTGAAGGAAAAAAATACAATTCCTAAAGAGGACTGTCATACTATGAAATAGATATTTTACACACACACACACACACACACACACACACACACACACACATGTGTTCATGTGTTCAAACTTTTCAAACATTTCTTACTTTAACCTAAAACTGAATTCCTTAAATTATTTTTAAGGTGTTCTGGACATTCCTATGATTAGCTGGGTTGTAATGCTGGTTTCCAGGCTTTTAGACTATGTTGCAACTGTGGAAGATGAAGCAGCTACAGCTAAGAAGCCTTTGAATGGAAAAGAGAGGGAAAGATTCTTGACTGGTATAGTATATTATATTTAATACTAATGGTTATTCTCTGATAGCAGATGCTGTTAAAATATAATTTGCAAATAGCAGGGGTTGGAGTTGCACAAAATAATAAAACAGAATGGTTTTATACAAAGTGATTCAGGAGATTTTGGTTTATCATGATCACACTGTTTACTAATGTATTCCCACTTTGCTCTTCCCCACAAGTAACCAGAAGCTGAACACAAAGCTTATCATAAAAAACAGGGCTAGTCTTTCCATAGCAGTCTATGATTTATAAAATAAGAACAAATGTTGGTTTGTGATTTGGATTTGTAAGATAAACAACAAGTCATGGGCCTGGGTTTAGCTGACACAGTGAGCTTATACGGTCGGATCTTAGTGGGGTATCCGTTTTGACCCCCCACATTCACAGATATGAAAAAAAACAGGACTTCAAGTCCCATTGTACCTAATGGTGGTGCAATGTGAATGCACCATCATTTGGGAGAATAGGGCTTGCCATCCGTGGATGGCAAGTAGTGTAGTGTAGTTCTGGTATGCTTCTAGTTAATTTAACCATTATCCTACCTGGCATGAGCAAAGCAGGGACAAGTAGGATGTGTGTATCTACATACAGCTCAGTCATGATCTAGTCCTTCCTATAGCTGCACAAGCAGATTGCTTGTTACCTCTGGAAGTATTACATTTTTATTGTGGTGCATCAGCCCGTGAAATGTATGAGCATCAGCCCATGAAATGGGCTTCATTGTGAACTGTGGAAATATTTCCTGTGTGCACTGTACATTTTTAGCGACAGATAAATATATGTTAGTGGAGTTGTACATGATTCGATAGTTGTGCAACTGATTGGACAGTAGACACAATTTTGCAATCAGTCATTGGACAATGGTCAGTTTTCAAACTGCTGGAAGGAGCTGTCCCACTATGGATTATACCCTTTTTACCCAGGCCAGGCAGGAATCATGTAATTGCATTGATGAGAAGAAATTGCATAGCTGGGAGGCTCCCCCCCAGGAGCCAAAACCCCTTCTGGCTGACCAGGGGGTCACATGCATCAGCTTTTCCTCAGATTGAGTGTTTACCAGATTTTTATACCTCTCTAGCCTATTTTCTAGTCTATAATGTACTTTATGACTCACTTTCCCTATTCTGTTTCCTTGGGGTGGAGATTTGGATAAGGTTTTTCTTTCCTTTGCAAAAAGGAACATATATTTTCCTATAGATGTCATATTCCTTTGTTTCCATCTTGGCTTTATTCTTTTTGTGGGGGCAAGTTCAGACATTACCTGATGTCCAATGTAGAATAAACCACATAATTGGAAGCAGAAGTTGGAGAAGCTTCATTCTCTCTACATAAACAAGAAGCAGATTGTGGCTCAGACCATGAACTACCAATAGCAAAAGTTAGAGTAAAACTGAAGAGGAACACTAAACCAACCATTATGCTGAAATACAACATGAAGAACATTTAATTTAAAGATAATGTGAAAAATAGATTTGCACTATTAAGCTTGATTGGCCTGATGCCAGAAGAACTCTGGACTAAAGCCAGGAACATTGTCAGAGAGGAATACAAAAAGACACTGTCGATATGCAAAAAGAAAGAAGCCTCAGTGGATGAAACCCTTCAGGCAGTTAAGGACAGACAAGAAGTAAAAATAAAAGGTGACAGAACCCTGAATGCAACTGTTCAACAAATTGTGCACAAGACAAGGAGAACTACTATAATAATCAATGCACAGAAAAAAGGTGACAACAAAAAAGGAATAACAGGAGACCTCTT
Source organism: Phrynosoma blainvillii (assembly GCA_026167975.1). Lineage (NCBI taxonomy): Eukaryota > Metazoa > Chordata > Lepidosauria > Squamata > Phrynosomatidae > Phrynosoma > Phrynosoma blainvillii. Next base: position 67,789,179 of record JANUYF010000001.1, on the reverse strand, counting down.
CCACCATATCTGAGATATCAAAGGAAAATTTGAACCAATAGTGGGGTTACTTTACAACCATCAGGGAAACACATTATATGACTGAAAAGAAATAAAAAGAAGATGAAAACAACACAGAGAAGAACTACATAGAATAAATGAAAGGATGACAGATTCATTTGGAGAAGAACCCTTTGAAGATGAACCTCCAGTTTTAAAAAGTGAATTGGAAGCTACACTGAGAGCACTTGAGAGAAACAAGTCACCAGGAACAGATGGCATATCAGTAGTGCTGCTTCAGTCCACAGAGATAGACTCTACTCTAGTTCTAACCAAAATCTGTCAACAGATATGGAAAACAGAACAATGACTCACAGATTGGAAATGCTCAATATATATCCTAGCCCCCAAGAAAGGGGACATCAGAGATTGTAATAACCACAGGATCAAAAATGAAAAGAACATCAGCAATTTAAGGTATATAGATGACACCATATTACTAGCAGAAAATAGCAAAGACTTGGAACAGTTATGGAAGAAAGTCAAGCCAGAAAGTGCAAAGGCACATTTACAGTTAAACATAAAGAAAAAATAATGACCATCGATTATTTACATTACTTTAAAGTAGACTTTAAAGCTAATAAGAAGAAAATCAACTAATTTGAGCTGTAGTACTGGAGAAGAGTTCTGTGGATACCATGCACTGCTAAAAAGACAAATAAATGGGTCCTAGAGTAGATCGGGCTTAAATGCTCCTTAGAAGCCAAGATGATTAAACTGAGATTGTCATACTTTGGCCATATCATGAGAAGACATGTCTCATTAGAAAAGACAATAATGCTTAGCAAAGTAGAAAGCAGTAGGAAAAGAGAAAGGTCACATTCCAGATGGATAGATGTGATCAAGAAGTCACAGCTCTGAGTCTGCAAGACCTGTGCAGGGAAATTGATGACAGGGTGACTTGGAGGTCTCTCATTCACAGGGTCTCTATAAATTGAAGTTGACCTGATGACAGTTAACAACAACAGTTCAGAATGCCCTTTTCTCTTCTTGGTTCCATGGTTTCCCCACCTCCAGTCCCATTATGGTCTCAGCCTGTAAGGCCCCATTTTAAACCTTTTACACACTATGAGGCCCACGAACCTCCAGGCCATCTGCCCAATGTCCAGGCCATCTGCCCAGTCCAGAATGTCAGGGTGTGGAATCCTCTCTTTCTCCTTATAAATCTAGGCTTCATGTCCCCACTCCATCACTCCCAGCAGTCTTCAGGACTGAAACAGATCTTACAGACATCAGCTGTGCACTACTGTGTTGGGTTGCCCCAGCACCACCAACCACAACCAATCATTTCATTGTCTACCATTCCTCTATCAACTTCTTATCTTAGATATCAACACTGGGGCTTTCCAAGGTGCATCAGCAAGAATACAATTTGATGGAGGAAAGGATTAAGATGATTGCTGATACATTATTTGCCGCTAGAGCACTGAAAGAAATCAGGAACAAATTGGTAACGTCTCATTTCCATGCCCTACCAGACTGATTGCCTAATGTCACCTTTTACACAGATTCAGTGTGGAAATTGAGAACTCCTGAAGATTCTAGGTTGTCATGGCCTAGTGGCCATTTTTTCTTGCTTTTTATGCTGGTTTTGTTTTCCCTTCCTCTCCTCATCTAGTGGTGACAATATAGTCAGTCTTTCTTTATGCCTTATCACTCATCAATGGGGAATTTTTGTTCCAATAAACTAAGGGCCACATTCAGATTGGAATCCAGTGGTCCTCTCAGCTCTACATCTGACATACTTCTTCCCATTTTCACTCTCTCTCTGTAGCCCCCCCTCAGGGAGTTCCTTCTGCCTAGAATTACAGCATAAAGGGTCAAAAACTCAAATATGATTTTTCTCATAGAAGACCAATTGAAGGAAGTGGGATTAACCCATGGTACCACAAATTACCTACAAAGCAGGTTTGGAAGAGGTTGAGTCAACTTCTGCTTCTTCTTTTCTCCTTGAAGAATGAATAGAGGAGAACACAGATCATTAGTTTCAGCCTTTATAGAAGGTTCTTCTAATGGTAGATTAATTTATTTGTCAGGCTCAGCCAACCCCCCTCTGACTCTGGAACAGACGTTAAGACCAATTCCAAGTTCCCCGAGTCTAAGGGCCTCTGCAGACCAGCCCAAAGGGCCGGCCTGGAGGCAGAGATGGGGTGGGGCTGCTGCACGCTAGCCACCTCAACCCCATGCCGACGCCGTCCTGATGCCGTGCACTGTTAGGGTGCCCTCCCATCGCAGTGTTCTGATGCACTGCACCAGAAAGGGTGAAGAAGAGCCGTGCACCAGCTCACAGGGCGGCCTTTTGTTACCCCTAAAAGAAGCAGCATTTTGACACTCTTTTTGGGGCAGCAAAAGGGAGGATCGGGGCCATGGCATGGGTAGCCCAGAGCCGCCCATCTGCACCCCACCTAAGATTCTTTTCAGGACAATTCCTTTCCCCTAAGCATTCAACAAAATGCAAAAAAAATTCCCTTCTTCAGGGAAAATTTGCCCAGAAACTTTATTCTTTTTTACCTCAGCTTATGGTTAAATTGAAAGTGCCGCTAGTGAATGCCCACATTACAATCCTCCCAACCAGTTCTTTAGTGATACAATACTGTAGGACCCCAGTGAAAAAAGGACAGACAGAAGATGGCAACCCTTCCAATAAGAGCTTCCTCCAGCATCTAGCATGACCCAAGCTTCCATAGTGTTGATAGAAGACACAGAGAGTGGTAGATTTCTAGACTCTGACTTTAACAAAACTTAAACTATGCAAGTCTTTCACATACATTACATCAGGGGTAGGCAACCTTTTTGAGCCGGGGGCCGGGTTGCTGTCCCTCAGACAATTGGGGGGCCGAAGCACCAAAAATGAATGAATAAATAAATAAATAAATAAATATAAAATTATTTTTTAATAAATTAAAAAAATATGCACGCACACTCTCTTAGCCCCAGAAAAGCCATGGCAAAACCCCTGTTGCGATTTTGCCAGGAAAACCCCAAGAACAAGTAATAACAACAATAATGAATATCATCATGGCAGGCGGCGGCGGCGGCGGCAGGACCAGCCTGGGGTCGGTCCAAAGGCCTCGGGGGGCCACATCCGGCCCCCGGGCCTTAGGTTGCCTACCCCTGCATTACATGATATAGGAAATATCTTTGTTTCTATACAGTGGCAATACATTATTGTTGTTGGGACATAGGGCGGCTCACAACATTAAAAACAGGACAAATAAAAGCATATAAAACAGTACATTAAAATACAATTAAATTATTACAGCATTAAAGTTCCATATTAAAAGAATAAAATACAGTTAAAAAGATAAAAATGTTAAAAATACTTTAAAACAATACAATGTTTTAAAAGCCTGTCCTTCCTTAGCCTCTCCAGCTAGGCCCGTGATGGTGAACCTATGGCACGTATGCCAGAGATGGCACGCAAAGCCATTTTCCCCAACATATGGAGGGTGGAGAGGAGAAGGAAGAGGTGCACGCCTGTTCCTTCTCCTCCTTGATCCTCCCTGGCCTTGACCCAGCTGCTTCTCTGGAGACACATGAAGGCCAGGGACGGTGCTCTTTCTCTTCTTCTCTCCTCGCCCCTCCTCCCGGGCCTTCAGCTGTTTCTGGAGAGGCAGCTGAAGGCTGCGGTAGGTCATAGGGAAGAAGTCTCACCCTGTATGTCCCACCCCCGCAGGGCAGAAGTCCCATCCCCGGCACTGGGTAACAGGAAGAGGAGCCTGCCTGAAAAGATATCCTCCCCACCATATATCATCTTAACTAAAGACTGAAAAAACATGTAGGCATCTTACTAACATCTCCAATTGTTTTTCTCCTGTTTGGTTTATAACATCTTGCCTGATGAAGAAGCCTATGGAGCTTCAAAAGCTTGCAACAAATATATTGTGCATTTTGGTTGGCCAATAAAGGTATCACTGATGCTAAGTAGTGTATTATTCTTATTGCAATTACGTGACTTCTCCCTGGCCTGGAAGACAATGAGATATAATGCATAGATAGATGGCTGTCCAGAATAAGCCTTTGTGTTCAGCACCCTTTGCATTGTTATTTCTGCATCCACTCAGTCAAATGTCATATTCCCTTTGTGCAGCTGCCTACCATAATTTATAACTGGTTTCATAATGAATCTAGGGAATTAGATTAAGTCTCTGAAAGCTTATGATAGAACTTCTTTCTCACAGTTAGTCTCAAAGGTGCCCTTTGCATATTAGACTAACATGGCTATTTCTCTGAACTGTGTTTGCATAATGTTAGCATAGTGATTTAATACAATCCTCGTTTCCCTGGTTTTTCAGGGTTTCTAATTAATATATTGTTTGTATGGATTGATCTTAATGATTCTTGCAGTTGTGCAGATACACAGGATAATTCATACTCTACATATAATAATATTTCATACTAACCTCTATCAGTGTAATGGGTGTTGGCTTGCACAAGTTAAAAAATGTTCATCTTTTGTCAATTGTTAAATGTCATTCTCTTTTCTCCTAGGCAATCAGTGGAGTTTCATTAATAATAATCTACATACACAGAGCCTCAACAGGTCTTCAAAAGGCAACAACAGTTTAGATAGATTATATTCTAGAAAGATCAGAAAGCAGCTTGTTCATCACAAGCAGGTAATTCTGAGTTCGAAGTTGTGATCTCATTTCTTTATATTTTGTGATGTCTGAAAAATTTATGATGTCTGAAGTTTAATGTGCAGATTCCTGACCAAGGGAGCAAGTCATTACAGTGCACTGGTAGAAAAGGATAAGTTAGAGGAAATTCCAGGTGCCTGGCTTCCCTGCAGAAACTATGAACCTAAGCAAAATTTATGCAAGTCTGACAGATATTGACAATACAATAATTGCAGACAAGGGACCTGAGGAGATCCTATGCATGCTCTGCCAGGTGAAATAGCAGATTTATACCACCTGGGTAGAAGAGAATCTCACATGATTCTGAATCTCTGGTGGGAGGAACGTGGCAAAAATGTTGAGGAGCCACTAATACGCAAGTGGCACTAATTATACAATCTTCCTGCCCAGTCATCAGGAACACTTGGCATTGAGGGGAATACACACCAGCTATCAGCTACTATTCACAGCCTGTGAAAGTTTGCCAGTTTCTGCAACTTTAAAGCTGCTATTTAAACTGGTTTTGTCATTCAGTTCTACCAGCAGCCTTTTTAAAGTTTTATCAACATTAAAAATAAAATTTTAACTTGACCATCATATGAGAGTGCATATCTATTTTGCAACTAATTGCTTATATTTTCATATACTTCTGTTAACATTTTCTTTTAGCAACTTAACTTATTAAAAGCAAAGCAGAAGGCTTTGGTGGAACAGATGGAAAAAGAGAAAATACAAAGCAACAAAGGATCATCCTATAAACTTTTAGTAGAACAGGCAAAACTAAAACAGGCCACGTCAAAGGTATGATGTTCTGCAATTATCTTTATTGTCTTTGGCAGAAAGACCTGTTTCTGCAAATTCAAATATGTTCTGGGTTCATTTTTTTTCACAAAAATGATTTCATTATGCCTCTTAAGGGCCTAATTTGCTTTTCCAATCACCTGATGTATATGCAATTTCGGAACTGCTCCTTCATTATTCTAATATAGGCACCTGTTAGTTCCTCATAGTAAAACCTACCTTGGGGACTTTTGTAGTGTGGTGCTTCTTTCTGATCAGTAATCCACAGCACAGTTTTTGAATCTGCTTGTACAATGCTGTAAAAATATGATAGTATATGAAACATACATTTAAAGGATTTTGATTATTATTCCTCTTACACCATTACTATGTGCACTGCTGGTTTCATGGGCTTAAAAAGATTTGGAACTATATTTCTTAATCAGAGGTTTAATAAATTTAATAAACTTGCATCACAAATTTTAAAACTGAATTTTCAAAACAGTTTATGATATGACATGTATGAATGCTGTTCAAGAAAAAAATGTTGTGGTCATCCTTTAAGCCCTAGTTTTTGGATTCCAGCTTCAAATAATCCACTTAAGAAGTGCTAAGAAATAGTGTATTTTGGAATTCTGTAAATTTGCCACTTATCTCATTTCATCTTATTATGTAAGCGTAGTTTTAAAGTAGCTGATGAAAAAAAAGTATTGCTTATTAAATAAGATTTTGTTTTCCTATCTGCAAATCTTCCTCCTCATCATGAAGCGTTACTTAGAATATATATGAAAACAAAATGATGGTATCACTTTTTTGCATTATTTCAGAGAAACTAGATAGCTTATTTACAACTCTGTCACCTTAAAGAGTGATGAAGCTCATGCAAGCTGGATTCTTTAATGATATCTGCTCCCATTGTACATCACCAGATTCAGGGTGTATTGTATTTACTCTTTCGTGTATGTTGAAGATGTGTTTCAGGATTCTTTTTTAATAGTTACTATCCCTCTTTATGTTGGAATATTTATCCTGAAGGATTGGCAGACATTTTGCATATTTACATTAGAGGGAAAACTTTCCCAGGATTGCTCCTTTGTTGCTAGGGCATATCTAGAAGAGCTGTATATCCTACAGTGGTGGAGATTACAAGTTGGCACCTAGCATAGCTGTACCTGTGTGGTTAGAACAGGATAAAGCCAATTGTATTAAACCAAAGAAGCTCTGAGTCTTTAAATAATGTATGCCTAAAGTGGTATTCTATTTAGTCACCAAAATTAAGCCCAGATATATTCCAAAATAATACCTAATTACAAGAAGAGATTGACGGTGTAGACATTCTTGGGGACATACCTCATTGTGAAATCAAAGACTTGTTCCTTTGAAAATAACATATACCTTAGGAACAAGAAGTAATGAAAATGAAATATTGTCCAAAATTGTTTCAAAGAGTTTTATACTCTTTTCATGTAAGATATACTTCTACTTATTAGCCTATTAATCATAAAATATGGCCCTAATAGGGCACAATCAAAACTAGTAAAATGTCCTGCTTTAACATTAGGGGTGATGGTCTCGTGTCTTTTCAGGGGGAGAAATGGGGAGGGGGATGATCAAATAATATGTGGTAATGCTTGTAACAGTAGCATAGATAAACTGACAGTTTTGGAACAGATTACTTTAAAAATGTACCTGATAGTTACCTCAACCCATATAAATTAATTTAAAATCTGACACAGCCTTTTGGTATCTATTAGCCCTTATTGTATAATCTCATACAATGCAGAATGTCACAAGCCTGCCAAAATAACCATGATCCAAGAAAGATTTATGAACATTACTTTGTAGGGAAATGGCTGTGTTTTATTTCCTTTTTGGAATAAAAAAATTGAAAATTGTATTAGAACATACTAATTTGGTATGATGATTTACACCTTAATGCTGTGTGTTTACTGAAAAATAAGTTTCACTGAGTTTAGCGGGACTTACTCACAGGTAGGTATCTAGGTATGCACCATTAAAGACATTTTCTAATAAAGATAAAAGCAGTGTTTTCCTCCCTTTTTGTTTGAAGGACTATATACTGATATTAAAGAGGTTTTGCAGTTTTAGGTTTTCCATTATTACTTGTATATGAAATTGTTATATTGTACATAACTACATTAACTTGTTTTATTTGTATGTTGTGAGTTGAGTAATTATAAATATGTTCTATGTTTCTGACTTTTGCAGCACTTTAAGGATCTAATTCGTTTGCGTCGGACTGCAGAGTGGCCCCGTTCTACATTAGACACGGAAGTATCAACTACAAAAGAAACTCCAGAAATTGAACCTCTTCCATTTACATTAGCACATGAACGCTGTATCTCTGTAGTACAGAAGTTGGCACTCTTCCTGTTGTCGATGGATTTTACTTGTCATGCAGATCTGCTGCTGTTTGTATGTAAGGTACACAGCATATTAAATGATTATTCACAAGTGTTTGAGAATGATAAGAAAAATACCTGCATTTCAGTGTGTCTGGTTGGATTAGCACTTGTTATGAAATTCTTTTTGGATATTTATCCAGTGTTTTCCATTAAAGTGCCTAAATTAGAACCAATTGGGTAGTGGTTGTAATATTTTGAGAGACTGGGGGTTTTTTTGTCATAGAGCCCCTGGAGTTCTTGTTGGTCATGTTGCTCACTTGATGACAAAAGGTCAGTCCTGATCTAATCCTAACCTACAGTGCTGGGATACTATGGAGCTAAAATTAGATAGTCCAAGTAATGCTGCCTTGAACTCTGTGGAAGGAAGACGTAATGATACAAACGATACAAATTTAGAGGGAATATATTTGGGACGCACAAGTACTTTTCACACTTGCATCAAGCAACATTGATCCTTAAATGTATATTTATCAAGTCATTATCCCTCCCATTAAAATCTGTTTGCCTGAAATAAACTGTACCCTCACTGCACCCATGCTGAAACTGAGATGATAGTTTGTGTCCAGTACTGTTTATTTCAAAGCAAAATGTCCTTCTGTTTGTGCAGGTTTTGCCTGTCTTCCTATTTAACGTAACAACCCTCATCTCATTAGGGAAAATAAATAAAACTCCTCATGATTTGCCCCTACCTCCAGCCCTGCATAGCATAGGAGGGGTTTGAGCAAATGAAGGGAAAAACCTTCGACTAAAGCAGGGATGAATAAAGTGTGGTCTATTTTGGACCACTTGCATCCCCCTAGTAGAAAATTAATTTTTCCCAAAACAGATTTTAGTGTTCCTGGATCCCTCTTGGAGTGCTGGTTTTGTCTTGAAATGAGTTACAACCCCCCCCCCCCCCGCAAATGTAAATATTGAAAAGTCAAAATCAAAAATGGATCTCTGTTCTTCTGTTTTTGATTGTTTAACATTTTATTTCCAAGCCAGTTGTGTCGCACAAGTAGTCATAGAAGCCAGAAATTGCCCCCCCCCCCCAATTTGGTCCTCCAAAGTTACCCATCCCTCTAGTAAACCATATAATGCATAGAATAATAGAATGCAACTGATATATTTAAGCTGGAATTTAGGACGTAATCTTGCCTTGATTTTTTTCAACATTACAATTTTCTAACAAGAAATAGAAAATGAAAATGGCAGCAATAGAAAAGACAGATGTAAAAAGGGCTTCTTTCCACAGCTAGCTGCGTCTGGGCTCAAGTGCAACTTAATTGTTATGTGAGTTGTCATTTCAGAAGGGCTATGTTTAACTCTTGGTACAACTTACTCTTCTGTAATTTTACTAAATGCATCTTCCACCAGTAGCAGGAACTCAAGTATTTTACAGCTTCTGTGTTACTTGTTTTTATCTTAAGGCATGAATTTTTAGGGGCAGCATAGCTTAAATCATTGCGTGCTTTTATAGTGAACTTAGAATTTGAGCTGTTCATCATAATATGAACATTTGCTGTCATGAAGGAGCCACACAGATTTCCACAAATCTGAGAACCCCTTTTGAAGGGGCAGAACTGTTCTAAGGTGTAGGGGTTTTTGGATGCTCAAATCTCATTTCATGTGTTACCTTAAGTATCTGTTTTTGTTACATTTATGCTGTTTTCCATTTCAATTGCAGGTTCTTGCAAGAATTGCCAATGCTACAAGGCCTACAATTCATTTGTGTGAAATTGTAAATGATGCTCAGCTTGAAAGGCTATTGTTGCTTCTGGTTGGAACAGACTTCAACCGAGGTGATATCTCTTGGGGAGGAGCATGGGCTCAATATTCTCTGACTTGTATGCTCCAAGATATTCTAGCAGGTTTGTTCATACCGGAATTTCTTTAAACACAGTGCTAGTAATAGCAGTAGTAGAAAGCAGGACAGAAATAAAAGAGAGCCGACATACTAAGACTAGCCAGTTTCCAACAATTTGACATTGAAAGAGGGAAGAAGTGTTCATCTTTTTCTGCTGCTCATGTGAACTGCAATTAGCTGAATGGCTGGGAAACTGTCAAGTGGAAAACAGTATCTAGGTATTTGAAAAGCCTCTTGTGAATGCGGACCTTTTGCAACTACCTGCTTTTTACAACTGATTTGGATTTGGGAGAGTGGCACTTTCTGACTGCATTGGTAATTAAAATGTGAGGCATTGCTATGCTTTTAGGGGAGAGATAAGACTCCTGCTTGATGGTGGGTCTGATCTTACTGAATTTGTTTTTCCTAAAACAGAGCTAGGCTGCTTGGTGTCCTGTAGATTTTTCAAGGGGCCCTTAATCCCTAGCCAGTAGCCATAGAGGCTTGGGTTAAAGGAATTGTATTCCAAAACATCTGAAAGGCTGGAGGTTACCAATTCTTGGTCTAGACAGAAGTCTTGGACATAATTAGTGTTTGCTAATGTAAGACTCCCTGTGTTTTGTTGCTGACGTCCCAAAGAAACTGCTACTACACATAAGTTTAAAAATGAATGTTGTGGTACCTATTTTCAAGAAGGGCTGAACAATGTCTGATGTGTGTTGGCTGAAATATGATAATGCAGTTTAAAATATGAGATTGAATGTTGTGATTAGTCAGGCAGTTTCAGTAATCTTTATCTAGCCATTTTGCTAAATTAATCATCCTCCCTGGAATATTTAGGAGAACTGTTGGCTCCAATCGCTGGTGAAGCCATGGAGGAAGCTGCAATGGGAGAAGAGGCTGGGGCTTCAGCTGTAGACTCTGATGATGCCCTTCAGCAGTCAGCAGTTCAGTTAGTGGAAACTATTGATGAGCCTTTGACACATGACATCACAGGTAAGTATAGATAGTTTGCAGGATAGAGCTAACTTCAAATGGCTGCTTTATTTTTTCACTTCAGTAGGTGTATCTCCATTTCAATAGTTAAAATGTGGGAGATCTAAAAGGCCCATGGTAATAACATATTGGTAATCTTACTAAATTGTAATCTTCCTCACTCCTAGTGGTAGCTTTTTCTATTAAAACAGTTTTTGTTAGCTGCCGTTGAATGAAAAGCATTGGCTCTGATTCCCATGCCCTTCTGTCTCTTTGACAGCATGCTGTTTCCCCCAGAAAGCCATTATGGAGGGTTAGATTGAATCCTTAAGGCATGGGTGACAACCTTTTTTCAATCCAAGGGCTGAATTCAGTTTTGGAGTGGTGGGAAAGAGCAAAGCTGAACTGGTTAAGTATATCAGTATACTTTAAATTTGGACTCTTACTGCCACTAACAACACATTAGGAGGGTCTTTTCAGACTCTTAGACTCAAAAAACAGCTAGGTCCAAAACAAGTATAGATGCTGTAAACTATCAAAAGCAGGTTGTGGGGAACTCTAGAAAGAAACATATTTGGCTCCAGGGATGAGGCCTTCCCAGATAGGTCCGAAACAATGAGAGATAAATGTAAAATCTGGCAAACTGATTTGGGTTTACTAACCTTTCATGTTAGACCTTGCTGTGTTGAGTAAATGCAAACTGATAGAGGAAGGTGGGAAAATTGGGACCTTTCTGGAAAACTACTGTGTTGGTCAATTTTGGTACCTGCCATGGCATTTTAGCTAAAAATGAGAGCAATAAGTATAGTTTTGTTTTCAGTCAGTTGCGGGGGTAGACAGATTTATTAATTAATTTATTTGGAGTATTTATACCCCACCCTTCAGCTATAAAGGCTATCAGAGTGGCTTACAAATTGCTAATTATACGGTTCGCTGTCTGCAGGCTTACAATCTAAAAAGACTTGGCACAAAAGGAGAAGGGAATGGTAGTGGGAAGGGGATCAGGTCCAGCAGTTCTTCTCTCCCTCTGAGGCCTGGGCCATGGCAGATGGACTGGAGGAAGAGCTCTCCTTCTTAATTTAGGCAAGGCCCGATGGAGCTAGCCTGCACTCCAGGCTGTTCTTTTAAAACTTTTTTAAAACATCTGTTTTGATAAAAGATGATAAGAGGGAAACTATTGGATTTTGGTGGCATTTGGGTCATTTTGGGCCAATTTTTCCCCAATTTTGGTGGGAAGCCTGAGGAACATTCTAGGTTCCACAGCTTTAAAATAGTTCTGTAACTAGCTTTTGCTAGTCCTCTCTGTTACAAACTGTTAGTATACTTGATAGTATTAAGCTCTTTGAATCTCCTAAAGGTACTCCACCTCTGTCATCTCTGGAAAAAGATAAAGATATTGATCTTGAGTTACTGCAAGACCTGATGGAAGTAGATATTGATCCTTTAGATATTGATTTGGAGAAAGATCCTCTTGCTGCAAAAGTCTTCAAGGTATGACACACATGCATTTTTAAAAGAACTTTTACCTACAGCTTTTTCCAAAGTTATATTATCTCTATCCTGTTAGAAGTACAGGTTGAGTTTCCCTTATCCAAAATGCTTGGGACCAGAAGTATTTGGGATTTAGAAGTTTTTCAGATTTTGGAATATTTGCATATGCATGATGAGATATGGGACCCATGTCTAAACATGAAATTCATTTATGTTTCGTATAGACTTTATATACATAGCCTGAAGGTAATTTTATACACAATATGTTTAATAATTTTATACATGAAACAGGTTTGTGTACATTGAACTATCAAAAGTGTCACTGTCTCAACCACCCATGTGAGCAATGCTGGATTGTGGAATAGTTCAGATTCTGGAATTCCAGATAAGGGAGACTCAACTTGGACAGGAACATTAGGAGTCCAGAGTTGGAATCCTTCCTCAGATGTGGAAGCCTACTGGGTGACCTTGGGAAAGTCAAACTCTCTTAGCCTCAGAGAATGTCAAGGGCAAATCCCTTCTGAACAACTTCTGCTAAGAAAAATCAGAGATAGGTTCACCTTAGGGTTGCCATAAGTCAGAAATCACTTGAAGGCACACAACAACAACAAAAACTATGATATGCACAAATATGAATGTTAGCCCACACAGTTTGTGGGTTGTTGTTTTTTAAATGCATGTAGAGCAGACTAACTTTCATGATCCTTAACCAGAGTTAAAAACCAAGTTCATCTATATTAGTTAAGTTAGTCACCCTATAACCTGTGTTCTGTAGGCAACAAACAATTGTCCTAATTTTGAAAAATAAAATAAAGGCACAGTAAAATATAATAAAATACAATATAAAAGTGAAACATAGAAGTCCAGTAAAAAAAGAACAGCCATGTCTGGACAGAAGATAACATTCCACACATATTCATGCAACCTAAGCACAGCAGAGAGCCAGCACAACCATAAAAGCTTCCTGTTGGCCACAGTGAAAGCAGAGATTAAAATATTATCAGTACTATAGTAGAGTAGTGAAAATGCCTGAGAAGAAATATCCTTAGCACTAAAACAATATATTTAGCAGCTGAGCTGGTCCAGATCTCAGGGAGGAAGAAGGAAGTCAAACCTCCCCCCCCCCCCCCCATAATTCTGAAGTGCCCTGCATTATAGCTTCCCAGTGGCTAGTGATAAAACAGAAGCAGCAGTGTCCATCAGGGGCCCTGAGGGAAAAACAGAGACCTGTAAAAGTCTTCTTCATTTCAACACTCTTTAACAGGACCACCAAATAGGGATGAGGTTAACCCTTGAAATCAGAAATGTTTTGTCCTCCTGTCTTAGTGGCCAGTATAACTGTGTGATCTAGAAAGTAAATTCAGAAAGTATTTGGAAGACATTCCATATCATCTGTTTCTCATCGGTACATAGCAAAGAATGTTACTTCTGCAGTGTATTTTTGAAAGTACAGTTTTCAGCTCCATTTAAACTGTTTTTGTCTGAAGAATCTAATATCTGCATATGTCATTTATCTCATTTGATAAAGCCTATAAGCAGCACATGGTATGATTACTGGGGTGCTGACTATGGCACATACAATTACAACCCATACATTGGAGGAGTTGGAATATCTGTGGCAAAACCACCAGCTACAACAGAGAAGAATGGATCACAAACTGTGAGCATATCAGTTTCCCAAGGTAAGTTTAGCTGTATTCCTACCTTATAATCATTTGCCTTGCTTGAGGAATTACTACTGACTTATGTGACCCTCATTGTACATACATAGATTTCTTCTTCGTGGTCTCTGCGAATTACACAAATGGGTTATTCTGCGCCTGCGCAGAGCCATTCAGAACCTTCTTAGAGCTATTAGAAGCATTTTGGCAGTAGCTCTACCCACTCTCCAACTGCGTTATTGGCCATTTTCTCGCCAAAACCCTCAGTTCCATGGACACCAAAGCAGCAGCCCAGAATCGAAGGAGAGGTAGGGTACTACTCTGAGGGGAGGATGGGCAGGATTCTGTAAATTCGCAGATGACCACTCAAAGAAATACCATTACAGGTAAGCAACCTGTCCTCCTTCGTGGTCTCTGCAAATCACACAAACGGGTTAGACCAACAATCTTCAATCAGTGGAGGAAGGAGTGCCATGCCACATAAGACAACACATTGCCATAACAAAATCACCATTTGTGAATCCGAGCCCAAGGCATGTAAATATAGGGACGAACAGTCCTGCTAATATGATGACTCTACATGAGTAGAACTGAAATTCCAGTACCAAGACATAGTGGAAGCAATTGGCAGCGGAGGTGAAAACATGCACAGTGGCAGAAAAAACTGGCTTACCAGCTAACCCATATGCTGCACAGACTGTTGATAAACCTTGATGGTCTGTGATAACATGGCAGGTGTATGGCTACAGTCAAGAGAGAAACCTCTGACCTAGACTGCACAGGTTTGTTAGCAATGGAAGTTATGCCAAAGCTATCCAGTAGGTAAGTGGTCTGAAAGAGAAAGAAGTTCACTACTGTAAGCGGTAAAGGAATAGTTAGACAAATACTGCAATAAGAAGGCAAAGTATACAGACTCTGTCTTTTCCAGGAGATGAATTGAAGCCAACGCGAAGGGCAATAATGTGAGGCTGCAAAGGTCGTGACATTGGCAATCGGGAAAAAGGGGCTTACCAAGCCCTCAGAATTAAGATATGTCAAAAAGGGATTATTTTAAGTGGAAAAAGGGCACTGACCTGATAAAGCCTCACAAAGCCATTGTTTGAAGATTATGGTATTGACAGACAAAGCTTAGAATGCTAAATAGTCTAGGGCTAAGTGCCTCCTTGGACATAGAATGTGAAATAGACCATCTGTGCTCGGCAATAAGATGGTTGGGCATCACCAGCAAAGGGGGCAGAAAACAAGTGCCTGCACTACAAAGTGGGCAGTAGAATGTCTAGATCAGGGGTAGGCAACCTTTTTGAGTCGGGGGCCGGGTTGCTGTTCCTCAGACAATTGGTGGGCCGAAGCACAATAAATAAATAAATAAAATTATTTTTTTTAAAAATAGATGCATGCACACTCTCTCAGCCCTAGAAAAGCCATGGAAAAACCCCTGTGGAGATTTTGCCAAGAAAACCCCAAGAACAAGTAATAACAACAATGATCAATATCATCATGGCAGGCGGCGGCAGCAGGACTGGCCTTGGGCCAGTCCAAACGCCTCAGGGGGCCACATCCGCCCCCCGGGCCTTAGGTTGCCTACTCCTGGTCTAGATAGTCCATTTATACAAAGCGAGCCTAGTGGCATCAAACTGGTGAAAGTTCCAGTAACAATTTCTGAAATAATGGTGGACATCAGAGAGGAGGAATAGTACCTCATCTAGTCACAACAAAACACTGACAACAGGAAACAGAATATTGTAATATCCAATTGTTGTGACTCACAAGACATGCTGTGTGTGAACAGGCTATCAGCATGAAACATGCAGTACTTGGTGAAAATGCCAGAGAAAATAACAGTGGCTGGTGTGATGACTAGGAGACTAGTCATAGCACTATAAAGTAAAGGAATTCCACAATGTCAAGTAGAAAGAGATCTCTGTGGGAATGTTATCCCATCCCCTGATGTCCTGCAGAGGTTGTATCAAGGATAATATGACTTGTCAGGAATGGTGAGAACTGATAAGCACCAGTATAGCAGGAGTGATATGGTGTCAACTCATAATGAATGGGTCATGAGAAAAAGAATTTTAGAACAGGGAACTGGAATAGACCTTAAGATCCACAAAGTCCAGCTACTAGCCAGGTGTGAAACTCTTTATTGTATAGCTCCGGGATGCATGATGAAGCATAAAGTACACTTTGACAAGGCACAATAATGGAGGGAGCACAGGCTTCCCTGTATGGAGAGAGAATTCCCAGGATGTTTGTAGAGTGAATAGTTAGCTTGGCAGGATTGCAGGTGGAGACCTGAAATATCACCACCTCACCAAAGTGACGCCTTGAAAACAGAGGTTCGGGAGAACCAAGATGTCATGACATCGGTCAGCCTGGAGAGATGGGACAGGTATGCATGTCCCAAGATCATGAAGTGTCCACAGGGGTGGACAAATCTGTGAAATGGAGGCTCAAATCAGAGTGATGTCTTCAAAGGGCGTTCCTGCCCAGAGCGGCAAATGGGAAAGAATTGACGCAGTCCCTGTCTGAAATGAGGCCCAAGAAGATTGCACTGAAATTGTGTGTCAGTATATGAGATGAGCTCATCCCAGTTAGATACCAAACAGTTGTTTGCCACATGTTTCATGGATGTGAGTGGTACCAACAAGAACCCCTTGGAAGGGGTGTCTGTGTGGGGCATAGTCCCAGTACAGCGGGGCCAAGCACATCCCAGAATATATTTGTATGAAGCAAGTGATACAAGAATATTGCTTGGCTTTAGAGCATGAGCAATGATACCACAGCCCCCCATGGGGCGGGGGGACAAGACGATCTCAGTTGTGCTGGTACCGAGCACATAATAGTAGTGTCCCTAAGTATAGTGGGAACAAACCAATAGTTGAATTTTATCCTCCAGTCCCATGGATCAGACGATGGTACTGACAGTCGGTATGAACAGAGAGTGACGAATGGAGGATTGTCCGTATTGAAAACACACTGGTAGCACCTGTAAGGTTATGGGGAACAACTGGGGCATCAGATTGAATGTCTACATTAAGTGAAGTTTGGTTGCCTGCAGTAGGAAGGGCAATTTAAGCTGTCAAGGGTATCTGTACATATTAGCATGTGAACAGAGACAAAAGCATGTCCTCATAAGAATGTAACATGTGAGTGGTGGTGTCCTTCAGTATGGAGGGAGCACCACATCCTCCGAATCAGCTATATAATGATAGCCATTATAACAGATCTTGGCATGAAGGTAAATTTGATGCTGCATAACTGGCCAGTGACTCTGCCATCCCTCCATAACTGGCCAGTGACTCTGCCATCCCACCACAGTCTCGAATCCAACTGAGTATGTGCCAGAGTGACCATAGCTCAGAGCCAAATGAGTGATTACTGGCAGCATCCCAAGGGACGAATTGTAGGAGTTGCAGTGGGCCTTGAAAGGGAGGGACAAACATGGCTCTGAATTTGGTGGAGCGCTTGCAAGTAATGACCCTCAGTGCAGAGGGAAATGCTATGGTCCTGAATCAGGGAGAGCGTGAGCCAGTACTGCACCTCGATATGGAGGGAATAATCATGGTCCTAATCGACAGCTTGGTTGTAGTTGACCTTGGTATGGAGGGAGCAACCACAGCTTCAAATCCGAACCAGCATCAGCCATAATGGCCTTGAGAGGAGTTAATCATGGCTTTGAAATTGACCAGGTTTTGTGAATGGGAAGCGTGCTGCAGTAGCAATAACAGCCTCAGAAACTGAAAGGTCAGCTGCATTTCAATCCTCCTGTGAAGCTTAAGAATGGTACTGATGTTGGACCCTTAATATTTATTCTCCCAAAGGAGTATTGAGGCAAATTGTGGCAACACCGTGATCCTGACCTGGCTACCACTCAATGCTTGGGGAAGACGCCATTTAAAACTGCTTGCGGGCCAATCAGTTTGATCCCAGAGAATCGGGGATTGACGAGCATTGAAGTAAGGCTGAAAGCCAATTAGTTTAACCCAGGAGAGTCAGGGACCGGCAAAGATCGAAGTTGGGCTGTGAGTCAGTCGGTATGATCCCAGAGAGTCAGGGACTGACCAGGATCAAGGTAGGGCTGGGATCCTTTCCCAATCACCCACAAGCCTTGATTAGACTGAGCTCATACAATAGAGCTGTTAATCTCGATTCTTCAGAAGGATGGGCCTTTGCCAAGTGCTATAGTGAGGCAAACGGCCATTCAGTCAATTCGACTTGGAAGTGCGGTGGGGTTTAGCCATGCGACCACAAAAAAGCCTCTCTTCAGAAGTACGCGAGGCCTTAGCTGGACACGAAAGCAGGGCAAGTGGCCATAAAATACATTCTCTTCAGCAGTAAAAATGGCCTTAGGGCAGGGGTAGGCAACCTTTCCCCTTTAAGGGCCGAGGGACTTCAGCTCCCAGAAGCCTCAGCCATGTTGGCCAATAGTCCCATGTTGGCCAATAGCTCCTGGGATTCTGGGAGCTGAAGTCCCTCGGCCCTTAAAAGGGAAAGGTTGCCTACCCCTGCCTTAGGGTCTTTGTCAAGCACACCAGTGAGGCGGGTGACATTTTAAATTTTTCCCCCCAGGTGTACAAGGGGGCTTTCCAAGCGTGCTAGTGAGGCGAGCAATCATTTCAGAAAGAAAAATTGTCCGCAGGGTACAGAGGAGTTTTGCCAAGCACACCAGAGAGGCAAGCGGCCATTTTAGAATTTTTTTTACTTCAGCGGGTGTTGAAATAACTTCACATCAGAAGTTAAATTTATATGTAAGAATGCGATTCTCTCAGAAATTGCAGCACTTCTCTTAAAATATGAACAATGTTAAAAAAGTACCATCAAAACGCAGATTGATCCTGTCAAATGGAAATTTTAAAGTGTGACAGGAAAATGAATCTCTGAAGAGTTCCTCTAGATGCTGATGCTGATGCTGTGGCAGATAAAAGGAACTGAGGGTTTAGGCAAGAAACCGGCCAATACGGCAGTTGGAGAGTGGGTGGGGTTACCGCCAAAACGCCTCTAATAGCTCTAAGAAGGTTCCGAAGCTTGCTGCGCAGGCGCAGAATAACCCATTTGTGTAAATCACAGATGACCACTCAAAGAAATACCATTATAGGTGAAGTCAGAATTTGCTATGTGACACTGTAAGACACTATATAATACATGTTTTATTTATTAGATTGCAGCCTCTTTTTAAGTTAACAGAGCTTTTGGGGGAAGAGCTGTGTCATGGTCTGAACTGGTTTTTGCAGTTGATTTAAGCTTCAACAGTAGTGTGGTTTATTTGGAGATGGGAGTTGTTTCCGAAAACTAAGGTCTAGTGACCTGCTAGACAAGTAGTACTTGTCATGGGTTTCTCTTGATCGTGTCAACTTTGTAATATGTTGTATTCAGTAAAAAGCCCTGTTCAGTTTGTGTTTGACCCCAAAACTAATCTCTCTATGAATGGTATCTTGTTCCTGAAATGAACAAGAGTGGTTCTTTGAGTGGTCATCTGTGATTCACACAAATGGGTTATTCTGCGCCTGCGCGGCAAGCTTCGGAACCTTCTTAGAGCTATTAGAGGCGTTTTGGCGGTAGCCCCACCCACTCTCCAAATGAAGAAATGACAGGCACATGCTCTTCTCTGACATTATTTGTCTAATTCACTATCTACATTATCAGTGAACCTCAGTTTCCCAACAGTTTTTTTCAGTCTTGATTCATCCTAAAGGACTATCTGTGTCTAATGTAATAAAAGTATTTTGTGTTTAAATACTTTATTTATTTGGTGTAATTTAAATGTTGATTTTATGTTGTTTTCCTAAGCTTTAGATGCCCGTTTAGAGGTTGGACTTGAGCAGCAAGCGGAATTGATGCTGAAAATGATGTCTACTCTGGAAGCTGATTCTATTCTACAGGCATTAACCAACACATCTCCTACATGTAATTTTGCACAGTTAAACATCTTTGAATGTTATGGTAATCTTTTCCTTGCTAAGACAAGATGCTTTAGAGTTCATTTACTCAATAGCTAAGTAGCATATATAATGTATGAGCTATACAGGCTTCCTCTGCCTTTTGACTACTTGTTTTCTTACGACACTTTTTCGATGCTTGCAAATTACAGACAAGTTCTATTAATTTGACAAGGGAGCCACTCTTTCATCAGTTCTTCCTGCCTACGAGGATAACTTGGGATGGCTCGCCCGCATGTGCAGTCCTAAGGCTTGCCTGCAGAAAGAGGATATCCCTCCTTTAATTAATGGACTTATCTGTGTAATTTGTAAGCATGGAAACAACAGAACATTGTCAGTTCTTCTTCCTGTGGACGTTTTTTAGTGGCCAAAATGGTTTTGCAAGAACAAACCCATGTTCCAGTTTTCAACCACTCCCACTTTCTGACAATCCTCTGGTCCCTAACTCGTCAGGTACTTAATTGGTGCACTTAATAGGTGAGCAAACACCTCCCCTTATCTACTTGTTCATGTGACAAGTAGAAAAATTGAGAAAGGGCTGGTCTCTTCATACTAGGGATGATAAATTTTGATTTCTAACTTCAAAACAATTGAAATCCCCACCCACCCACCCACACACAGTGATGCCCATTTTTTGCAATCTATGCAGCTTCTTTTAGGAACTGTACAGCCTTTTCTGAAAACTGCCCAGTTTTTGTTTTGTTTTTTTCAGTATAGAAAGGACTGCTTTCAGGCAGCCACGTATGTGTTTTGTGCAAGATTACTTTTTTCCATTGGATGCTTCACTGCAGAACTGACTATAGTTAGCAGTTTACAGTATATACTCAACTCTGTCTACCTCATGTATAAGGTGAGGGCAGGTTTTGGGGCCACAATTATGGATTTTGATATGACGCATGGGTAAGTCAAGGGTAAAACTTAGAGCCATGTAACAAAAGATCTAAAGGATAAAACAAAGCAAAACAATGCCAAAGAACTTACAAAATTCCAACAGGCATAACTGTCTGTGCTCACCTTAAAGGTTGGGTGGATGAGAAAGTAGAGGGGAGGTCAGTGTTTCGAGGACAGTTTACACCATTATTTTTCACCAGTATGTACATTGACCTGTGGTCAAGTTACCCTAGTTTTTTAGGGTCAATTTTTGACTACAGTTTCTAGAGTTATACCTGATTATATGCAGTAGTTTTGCATTTTCTGCACTTTCCCCAGATATATAGCAAAATGTATGTGGGTGAGGGTATTTTTCCTCAGGAAGCTGTGCAGTTTTCTGTGCATAGTAAAATAGACTGTGAACATAGCTTTTAACTGCAAAGCTGTGCAGTTTCTCAAAATCTCATGCAATTCTCAAAAGCTACTGTTTAAGCTGTGCCAAGAAGAAGAAAAAAGGTCCTGCAGTTTGCGGGAACTTTTGATGTGCTGTTTTTCTTTCTGGCTGAGTTTCTCAAGGAATCAGGAACTCGAGAATCATCCGCAGTTGGGAAATTGTCAAATTTGCATTCCATCGCTACTATTTAACCTGTTAAGCTAAATTAAATTCAAATACACCAGGTAATCTACTTTATCATTAATCCCAGGGTTGAGGTGATGATTTCAACAAGCATTGAATCAATAATGCTTCAGTCAAAAAATAAACCCAAAAACGTTCTAAAGGATTGGTTTCTAAAATTTATAGCTTGTTGAGAGTGTTTTTGTTTTTGGGAGTCCACATAGGCTGAAGCAGATTTAAAGAAAAGGTCTGAGAACACAAATTGATCAAATCATTTGGAAAAGGACTGCTTTGCAGCTAAAACTAGGAAAGACACTTAAAGGTGCTCAGTAAGGCTAGTTGTATTCAAAGACATAGTCATTTTAATATAGATCAGGGGTTCCCAACCTGTGTTCCAAGGAGCCTTTAGGGCTCCGTGTGCACTTCCCAAGTGCTCCATGGCTGCTCCAGTGAACTGAAAGAAATAAAAATTGAATGAAATTAAAGAATAAGAATATATTCTTATGTATACTCCTAAACACCATTAACTTGTAAGACATAGGCTAGGCCTCTTAGGGGCTCCGCCATAGAAATAAGGGCTCTGTGAGTCAAAAAGGTTGGGAACCCTCAGTCTAGATCAGGGGTAGGCAACCTTTCCCCTTTAAGGGCCGAGGGACTTCAGCTCCCAGAATCCCAGGAGCTATTGGCCAACATGGGACTATTGGCCAACATGGCTGAGGCTTCTGGGAGCTGAAGTCCCTCGGCCCTTAAAGGGGAAAGGTTGCCTACCCCTGGTCTAGATCAATAGGCAAAGGGATCTTCTAACTCCTTTAAGATTAACTGAAAGAAAGAAGTTTGTAGCATAAGCCTTCATAAACTGGGTTTACTTCAGATACATCTGATTCATCTGATGATGTAGACCCAGTCTGCTACAAGATCCCTATGGATTAACAGAGCTGTTAGTGCTAAATGCTGAGATAAATTGTAATGCAGGGTCATCTATGTGGTGACATTGTGGTAAGGTCAATAGTATTTGGAGGAATGTATTTGGAGAAGTATCAAATGAATAAACAAACAAGCAAATCCATCACTAGCTATAGGACTATTAGCAGTTTACAAAGGAGATAAACCACTGTTTCATTAGGACCTATTTACATTCTTCTGGCTGGCATATTGCTTCGAAATTGCAACCAAATGTTTAAAAAGAAAGAACCAAATTCTCTCTTGCTGTGCAAAACTAAGATTGTATGGGTGAATATTGATGGAGAATGTTTTATATCAATTGGAAGGGGTGTGGCATTACCATAGTTATGATAAACTTTGTGATACTATTTGTTGTGCTGTTGTGTGTCTTATAATAATATAATAATAATATATAATATTATAATTTATTTGTATACCGCCCTATGGCGAACCAATCCGGGCGGTGAACAGAATAAAATGCAATATACAATGAGTACAATCTAAAACACACCAACCCCCTCCCCCCTTAAAAAACTATTAAATCGAATCAAATTAAAACAGAATACAATTAATAGAATAATAAAATTAATACAAGTTGCCTCTGACTTATTGCAACCTTCTCATAGAGTTTCCTTGGCAAGATTTATTATTTAGAGGAGGTTTGCCATTACCTTCTTTTTAGGCTGAAAGACTGTGACTTGCTCAGTGTCATCAAGTGTGTTTCCATGGCTGAATGGGGATTCTTACTCTGATCTTCCAGACTCCTAGTCAAGAACTCAAAACATCTTGTAATACAAGTTATCAATTCATAAATTGTGTTAACTTTAATAGCATTATCTATATTCAAGTGATCTTGTAGCAACTGTTGAGCCTGAGGGAAAGTGTTTGCAGCATAACCTTTTACAGATTCAGTCTACTTCATCAAATGCATGTTCTCAGTCTCAGAGGTGCTACAAGATTCCTTTGCAAACTGATACAGTATACAACATCTTTGAATACTATAGCTATGCCTATAGTTTACATTTCTCCACAGCTATAGATGGAAAGATGTCATAGGCTGAACACTTCACTGTCCTTAAACAATTGTAAAAGCTAGATTTCTTGAAAAGATACTGGAAAACTACTAATGCTGCTAGGAAAGCTTTGTTCATTTTAAAATTGTTATCTTAAAACATAATTTAAAGAAATTAAAAATATACCCAGCTTTAGATATCCTAGGTATATTTGCAAGGAGGATTTTCCTTGAAGGCTGTAGTTAGGTTGTGGAGCTTCTTGCCTAGAAGATCTGTTTGCCCTTTTATCCTTAATAATTTTTTTTTCCTGCAGACGTTTGATTTGTGAAAGGTTTTTATTACTATAAAATCAGCATTTGAATGCATATGCATACCCACATACACAGAAAATTCAAAGCAAGTGTTGTGACAGGAGCACTGGTACTAAAATTGTATCCCTGAAAAATTCCGGGTCAAAGCAATATTATGAGTAGAGCTTCTCCCAATTAAATGCCCATGAAAATTTCCTGAGCACAGTCAATCACAAATTTAGACTACATACACTTCTTAATACCATTTTATCCTTTCAAGTTGCTTTTGAATTCTGTAGCACTGATCTACTGAGAGCCAGTGTGGTATAGTAGTTTGAGTGTGGGACTAGGACAGTGGGAGTCCAAGGTTCAAATCCCTGCCCAGCCATGGAAATCCACTGAGTGACCTTGGGCAAGCCACACTATCTCAGCCTCAGAGGATGGTAAAAGCAACCCCCCTCTGAACAAATTCTGCCAAGAAAACCTATGATAGGTTCACCATACGGTCAGTATAAGTCAAAAATGATTTGAAGGTACGCAACAACAACAAGCACTGATTTGCATACAGTAAGCCCTCGGTATCCGTGGATGCTCAAGTCCTATTGTCCTCAATGGTGGTGCAGCCACGCAGCTGCGTCTCCATTAAGGACAATGGGACTTCACTTCATGCATCCTCCCTCCCTCCCTCCCTTTCACCTGAGGCTGTGGGCAGCAAGGGACTTCAGCCGCTGCTGCTATCACTTCCCACTCCTTCCTCCTCCGCGCTTTTTCCTTTCTCCTCCTCCTCCTGCCTCTTCCTCCTCTTTGCTCCGCTGCTGCCGCCGCTTCCTCCTGCTTCTCTTCCTTCCTCCTCCACTTCCTCCCATCTCCTCCCACCTCTTCCTCCTCCTCGTCCTCCATGTCCTCTTCCTTCCTCCTCCTCCTCCTGCCTCTTCCTCCTCTTTGCCCCACCGCTGCTGCCGCCTCCCTCCATCCTCCTTCATCTTCCCCCCTCTTTGTTCCGCCACTGCTGCTGCTGCCTCCTCCCTCCTCTTCCTCCTCTGCCGCTGCCCCCCACCCCCCACGCAGGCATGCCATCCGTGGATGCTCAAATCCGCAGATATGGAGGGCAGAATGTATTATAAAGGAATAAAGCTGAATATGTAGTAAGAAAAGATAAAATATGCAATTTCTGTTTTGTAATTGGAAAAATATCTTGGCCTTCATTTTTCTGTGGTTTCCCCCCCAGTTACACAATCTCCTAGTGGAACAGATGATTCATTGCTACGGGGACTTCATGCACAGAATCAGAACAACCAATTTATTGTCCAGTTGTCCTCCATACCAATGTTAAGCGCATGCTTCAACAAACTGTTCTCCATGCTTCAAGTCCATCATGTACAGGTATGTAATATGAATCTTGAAGTTTCTAAAGAACTTTTGAAATTCTGCTGAGAATGCAAGATGAACATTTGCCAGACAGTTTTTAGCCAAATTCTACTCTGCTGCTGTTATGGTTTTATATCAGAAGTGCTAAACAAGATACAGCATTGGTTTAACTTAGCCAGAGATGTATTTCCATACCCTGTTAGCTGGCTGTTGCATTTTCTAGGCACACCTTTTGAAAAATATACATTCCCTCTAGGACAGAGGTAGGCAACCTCTGTATTGGTACCACCGCACACTCCTCATCCATGAAACCCGGTTGATTTCAAAGCCGCGATTAGCTCTTCTCAAAGCCATTATGGCTGGCCCTGGTTCAGATTTGAGGCTGTGGTTGCTCCCTCTATAGCAGGGGTAGGCAACCTTTCCCCTTTAAGGGCCGAGGGACTTCAGCTCCCAGAATCCCAGGAGCAACATGGGCCAACATGGGACTATTGGCCAACATGGCTGAGGCTTCTGGGAGCTGAAGTCCCTCGGCCCTTAAAGGGGAAAGGTTGCCTACCCCTGCTCTAGGAGGTCGTTTATGAGGAATCAAGAACAGTGGACAGTGTTCTGTCACTGCCCAGAAGAGGCAAGGACAAGTCCTGTCAGTAAAAGTAGCAGCCCTCTGGCTCCACCTCCAGTTCCCGCTTTACCAAAGAGAACTTGTTCCTCTGAGCTTTGGGTTATAAAAACCACTCCTACAGACTTGCAATTACTGCTCATTATTACCATCTTTATTTCATTGTCCTCCTTTACTTCAGCATTTTTTGATTTTTTTTGTTGTTTGCTTTTTCTTTTTTCTTTTCTGTCTTCTTGTAGCACCTGTCAAGGTAGATGGGATGCAGAATCCTGAAAAAGTAAAGGCAGAAACTCAGATGGGTGAAAGGGAGAGCCAACTGTCCATCCCCTTGCATGTGTCTGCAGTTTTACAACCCCCATCTCTGATTCAAAACTGCCACGTTTCAACATGCCACAAACTACTACCATTGAATAGATTATGGGCAAGACAGCTTGAGATTCCAGCTATGCAAATGGCTATCCTGACTATCTTGGCACCCACTGAAACTTATCTCAATAGCAGTAGCCATAATTTAGCCATTTTATACAACAAAGCCATGGAAAAACAGTGAACCAGAAGCAAGCAGTGGAAAAAACTGTCCTCTGCTTTTGGAGTCTTTGGGATCCAGCATATTTCCTGAGCCAGTTACCTAGACATGTGATGATTTTAGAGCCTTCTTCTCTTTAAATTCTTTATGCGATATCTTCATGGCTAATGAGACCTTGTTAAAGCAGGAGTGAGCAAAGTGCAGCTTATGGGCCACATATGACCCTTGGCACCCCTAGATGTGACCTTTGGGATCCCCTACAAAGACCTGTCTAGTCCCCAACCCCACTAAAAAAAAATTTTTTTTTAATTGGGAAGTAGTTTTTGGGCAATTTTTCGCCCCCATGTGGGGCCAAAAATCCCTAATAACCCAGCCACAAGAGGAGTGCAAAAAAAGCGCTCCTTGCCTGCTGTCCGTTGCGGACCGCAGCAGCGGCTGGCCTTAGAACCACGGTGTCAGGCCGCTGCAGTCCCGTGCCACTCAGGGCTCACTCACAGCTCGAGTGGCCAGAGGCTGCTCCAAGCTGTCCATCTGCGTGAGGCCTGTAATAACTCAAGACCTTAATCAGAGTAATGAATAATGCCACTGAATTGCTTTTTACAAGTAATTAATAATATTCAAAGCTCTGATCCTGAGTCCTTATTCCTGCAAAGACTGACTGGAATTCTCATTAAGGACTAACACAAAGATTTTAAAGGGGGAAAAGAGGGGAAGCATGGTAGTTTTACATCATCAGCTTACATTTAGTTCTTCAGTTTCATTGTTTCATCTTCTTCCAGTGGTGTTTGTATGAACTGCTTATGACATCGGAACTGAAATGTCATTATGTTTTGATTTAAAAAGCAATATTGACTCACCAGAAGTGTGTCTTCATGATGAATGTTGCCAAAAGCAAAGAGTAATGCTGCATTTCCTCCTTCAGCATGGAGGTAGTTGTGATGGTTCTGTCTTTAAGAGCTTTATGTGGGTTAGCTGATATAAGATCAAAACTGCTCAAAGAAAAAATAAATGCAACTTACCACAGTACAGTGTGTAAGAAGAATGGAAGAATGATAAAGTTTGAACTCTCAAGCAACCCATTTGTTTCACATATCCAAGTTCACAGTTCTGTAGTTTTCTGGCTCCAAGGTATGCTTCTAAATAATAATTATAATTATCTTTTAGCTTGAATCACTTCTACAGTTATGGCTCACATTGAGCCTGAATTCTGGGTCTACTGGGACTAAAGACAACTGCACTGACATTTTCTTGTATAATGCCAACCGAACACCTGTCATTCCTTTAAATCAAGGTGAGTTGTTTCAGTGTTTGTTCACTACTGTACAATTTAAAACAGCATTTTTAAGAACATTCAATAAATACTGTACTTAACAGTTATAAAATTTCTACTCTGTTCAGCATGGATTAGTTGTAGAGTTAAATTATGGTGGATTCAAATGAAATCTTGAGTTTATATGTCAATATACCCTATACACACACAACACACAGACATGCGTGTGTGTGTCACCCGTGCATGCACACACACACACTCATTGCCACATATCTCAGGCAATGAGAGCCCTGGTGGTGCATTGGTTAAATGCCTGTACTGCAGCCACTCACTCACAAACCATAAGGTTGCGAGTTCAATACCAGCCAGGGCTCAAGCTCAACTCAGGCTCACATCCTTCCGAGGTCACTAAAATGAGTATCCAGCTTGTTGTGAGCAATTAGCTTACAGTTGTAAACTGCTTAGAGACTGCTTAGGGGGTATGAAGCGATATATAAATGAAGCTGTTATTGCTATTGCTGTCTTTTTTAAGAGATGCAGAAATCTGTGGGATAGGTATCAGCTTGTTCCTGATACAGGTTTTGGATGACTTCCTTATTAAATTGGTCTTTATTACAATACTTCATTTACTAAAATAATAATAATAATAATAATAATAATAATAATAATAATGATGCCAGATCTTCATTTTTTTAAAGTAACTTACAGGTAAAATTTATACATAGCATGATGAATGACATGACAAATTAGATCTCTCTCTCACACACACACACACACACACACTACACGGATGCACTGACAAAAGCAGTGAAACAGGAAATGATTCTTAAATCAGTGCAAGTGTGAAAGTGGCCTTAGACTAATAGAAATGTAGGGTTTTGTTCTTGCTATTTTTTTTCCACTGGCCAAATTATATGTCTTAGGGCCTTTGCAGACTGCCAGAAATAGTGCAGATTGAGTCCACTTTAAGGGTTAGGGTTAGTGCTAGGGAATCGTGGGAATTGCTGTGTGTTTTTTTTCTGAGACATTGAGCCTTCTCTGTCAGAGAGCTCTGGTGCCACAATAAAATACAGTTCCCATGATTCCCTAACCCTAACCTTTAAAGTGGACTCAATTTCTAGCAGTCTGCAAAGACCCTTAGTCAGAATGAAGTCTCTCCAAAAGTATCCTCATTTGCTTTTGGTGACTTCTTGCCTCTTTCAGATTTTCCATATGGAATTGATGCCTGATTTCTTTGTTCTTCTAATCTCTGGGGATAGCAGAAATTTCATTTCCTACGGTTGGGATTTTGGCAGTGTTACCCCAGCTGATGTGTCTACAGTATTAGCAAGAGAGATAGATGTATTTATGCCTTATAAAGGGGCAAGATCATCTGCTAAATCTAGAGTCAGACACATGTGTTTGTCATACGTGCTGTGTGCCTTTTCTTTAAGCAAGATAAGTGATGCTGCTTCACATTTTACCACATTGATATGCCCGATTGCTTGATTTCTGAAACTGGATTAAAACATGTTACAAACATGTTGGCAATATGTGAAGGTGTCCTATGTAGGGTGAACAAGCTGGTCTTCCAGACAAAAAGAAGGGAGGGAAGATAGTAACAATCTTGGCCATATTTTCATCCACAGAGGAAATAGTGAAGTGAGAACCAGGCATGTCTCTGCTCTGTAAGAGTTCTGTGTTTAATTTTTGTCTCTGGATGCTGGAAAACATGTAAAAATTTCCCCTCACATTGGACACTTCATCTTAATCTCCTGCCTATGTGCTTGTTACTAGTATTAGCCATTCACGTAGTAGATTCCCCAGCTTGGAAATTCTAAGATTCACATCTCTGGCATTGCCAGCTTTTTTTAAATGATCATTTCTTTTTTCAAATAACGGAAGCTTGCAGTAATGCTTTCTTTCCAACTTATAGTTGTGATATGCAGTGTTTTGAACTGTGTGTTTATTACAGCATCAGTAACTAGCTTCCTGACTGTCCTGGCATGGTATCCTAATACCTTACTGCGAACATGGTGCCTTGTACTTCATAGTCTAACCCTCATGACGAACATGCAATTCAACTGTAAGTTTCTTGGAAATAGCAACTTTCTAAACTTAAGATTATAATGCACTTTACTTTTAAAAATACAAAAAGTATTAAACTGAATTTAATTCATTTTGAAAATGAATAGCAGACATGCCAAAATGTAGTGAGCACATGTTTGGAATACAGTTGGTAAAATATTAATGTAGGAGTTTCCTTCATCTGTTTGTGGCAGCACAATTTACAGAACAAGTAAAATAATCCTTGGTTTACTACAGAGTTCAGGTTAAATTTTGAAATACATGAAGAACCAGGTTTTATATTGTAAAACAAACATGATGCCTTCTTTTTTCCTTGTGGGACAGAGCAAATTTAGTATTGTTGCTATTGAAAGCTATGGAAGAGATTCATATGAAGCACTAAAGATAGATTCTTAAATCATTTTCCCTAGCTGACAGATATGATCTTCAGAATTTCATGCAAATGTGTGTTATGTGTGTTCAGGTTGCCGTCCAACTTTTGGTAACCCCATAAATTTCATATGGTTTTCTTAGGCAGAGTACTCAGAGGTGATTTTGCCAGTTCCTTTCTCTGCAATATAGCCTACAGCACTTGGTATTTGTTGGGAGTTTTCCATCTAAGTACTAACCAGAGCTGACCCTGCTGTACTTCCAAGATCAGTCAGGATCTGGTACCTATGTCTACATATATATCCTAATAAGGGATAAAATAGGGGATAAAGAACTAATAGTGTAACATGGCAGGGAGCAACAACAGCATTTAACTGTTTTGATTAAACTTTGTCACAGAAAGTTCAACTTTGTTCCTCTAGCACCTTGCAGAGATTGGTTGTGTTTTGTAGTGTATGCAAATATTATTTGAGATTTTTTAAAACTTGTTAAAACTGTTTACAGCTGGTCTCAGCAGTGCCATAACATCTCAGGAAAGTACTGCCCAACTGTTGGTATCAGATCCCAATCTGATTCATGTTTTAGTGAAGTTTCTTTCTGGAACCAGTCCTCATGGAACAAATCAACATAGTCCACAGGTAATAATTTTAATTGCATTACTAGCTATCAGGAAATTGGTTGTTATTCAGCTCACATCGGGACAGCAAAAAAGCTCAATACTATATGCCTGAAATATTACTTAAACATGTATACAGTTCCTACTTCCTGTGGGCATTCTTTCCTGTTTGTCTACAACAGGAGTGGACAAATGTGGAAGACTAGGGTGCTGCATTAGCCATCCAGGAGATACTGGAGGGCCCTAACTCCTCACTTTGCCTACTTCTGCAAAAACAAGCAATTTTTTTTGTCCTCATATGCCCTCTAGTGGACATGGGAACATGTCTATGCTTTCCTGGGCCCATTTTGGGGCATTTTGGGCCAAAAAAATTATTATTATTTTTGCAAAGTTTTATTTTGGTCCCTGGGGAGTCCAGGGAGGGCACTAAAGTTGGTGGAAATGCCCTCCACTCTCCAGAGAACATTTTGGGCCATTTCAGAGCAAATAAATCTTTTGACTCTATTAGAGGCTGGGGACACAAAGACAGCCCTAGGGGCCACCTGCAGCCTCCAGACCTCACTTTGTCCACCCCTGGTCTTCAGCATAATAACAGCTATTGTTTCTTTACCACAACAGTTTTGTAGATAGGTGTTAAACATTTGTCTGCTTGCGGGGGTACATGAGTGTATCTTCTAGGACTAGCTCTGATTTTGGTTGGAAATAATTACGTTACCTAGGCCATGCAGTTTTCCCAAAGTAGTCATAGCTCCTTTTGAGTCTTATGCAGAGTTTGGTTAAACTTTTAACTAATGTGGCTGGCCTCTAGGTTTGAGTTTTAACACTAGAATCCTACAAATGCATATTCAGAATTTTGTACACCATTGAATTTGTGTGAGACATGATTTTACTCTCCTTGCTTATAATTGTAAGACTTTTTTCATCCATACTATAGCAGGAGCTATAGAATTATTACAGAAAATGTAATTCTTCTGAGCTTAATGCAGATATCTCCACAAATCTCTTTTCCCAGGTTGGCCCAACAGCTACTCAAGCTATGCAAGAGTTTCTTACACGTTTACAAGTGCACCTTTCTTCAACATGCCCTCAGATGTTCAGTGAATTTTTATTAAAATTGATACATATTCTTTCAACTGAAAGGTAAAGCTTTATTTTTAAATATGTAAGGTTTTGATATTGGACTGATGGCTTGACAAACATACAAGTGAGAATGAATTTAGAAAAAAAGGAAAGGGGGGAACAAGGGGTGAATCACCTGCAAGAAAGGTGAAAACAGGCCGTTTAACAGCTTTGTGGGCAAGAGCTGAGTTTGACAACAATCTTGAGAGTTTGGTTGTTAAGGACTCATTGGTCAGGTACCATAGTGCCACCAGGTAACTCAGATAGCCTTTGTATCTGCACAGCCAGACATTCCATTACCAGTTTCTTTTCAAATTATTAAGTAGTGCTTCAAATCACAGTGAGTCTGCCGCATCCAAGTGCTTTATTTCTGTTGCTTACAGCAGAGCTTCTGTATGGTAACATTATTATTATTATTATTATTATTATTATTATGTATTTATACCCTGCTCTTCAGCCAAAAGAGGCTATCAAAGCGGCTTACAAATGGATTAATTAGACAGTTCCCTGCCCTCAAGCTTATAACCTAAAAAGACAAGATACAAAAGGAGAAGGGAGTGGTGGTGGGCAAGGGGATCAGGTCCAGCAGATCTTCTCTCCCTCTAAAGCCTGGACCAAAGAGAGGGCCCTTCTTCTTGTTCAGGCTAGGCCCGATGGAGATGACCTGCCTTCTCTTCCTCGATGATGGTGGAGGGAAGGAGGGCCTTTCAAGTCATTTGAGAGTATCCATCAA
Source organism: Phrynosoma blainvillii (assembly GCA_026167975.1). Taxonomy (NCBI): domain Eukaryota; kingdom Metazoa; phylum Chordata; class Lepidosauria; order Squamata; family Phrynosomatidae; genus Phrynosoma; species Phrynosoma blainvillii. Next base: position 67,757,012 of record JANUYF010000001.1, on the reverse strand, counting down.
GGTTTCAAAAAGTTCATACAGGAAATGTCCATTATGGCAAGCAAAGAACAGTGCAGAAATGAAAAATGCTCTATTTGGGGTCAATAAAGACAAAGTCTTTCCTACAGTTTTACTACAGGGCACTTATTTTTCAGTAAACATGGCTGCAGGGACTCAGGAGATAATCTTTTGAGTGCACCACTACTGACAACAGAGATAAAGATACCCCCGATGTGTCGGGAGGGGCTGCCGGTTGGGCTGGCCATTTTGGGAGGCCAGCACCACAATTGGCTGAGAGCCACAAGAAGTCCCATCCTTCCTGTGGCTCCCGACCAATCAGGGGGATCTTGCGAGATCCCCCAGCAGCCCCTGTAATCTCGTGAGACTTTGGGCCTTTGCAGACTGCCAGAAATAGTGCACATTAAATTGAGGCACTGCCCTGGCTCAGTGCTAGGGAGTCATGGGAATTGTATTTTTTTCTGGGACATTGAGCCTTCTCTGTCAGAGAGCTCTGGTGCCACAATAAATTACAGTTCCCATGATTCCCTAACAGTGAGCCAGGGCAGTGCCTCAATTTAATGTGCACTATTTCTGGCAGTCTGCAAAGGCCCTTTGAAGTCTTGTGAGATTTCAGACAGGATTTGGGCCCTATTTAAGGTCCCTATCCACATGGCTGCAGCCATTATGAGCCAGGCAGCCGAGAGACCCAGCCCACCCACCCTCGGCTTAGTACTTTTCATTGCTGTTCTCTCACGCTTTTGCTGGTCACCTTTAGGGGCCAGGAGGGCATTTTCCCAGTACTGTTGGAGCATGTGTTTTTCATCCTCCCTGGGGAAATTGCTGTCCTAGTTAGCATTGCTGAGGTGTTTGTTGTTTTAGGTGTAAGCAATATATACCATGCATGTGTGTTATTCGTCCTAGTTATAACATTTAGTTTTGTAATTTCACTATTTGCTGCTTTGTCATAACTTTGGATAGGGGCATTTAGACACATAATTATAGTAGCCATGCATTATGGTAGGATGGCTGAATTATCAATATATGGTGATTTACTGTGATGATTGATTTATGATGACAGCTTGGGATTTATGGCCTTATTAATCATTGTGATGGTTGTCAGGCTTTGATTGATGAATGATTTATGACATGATTTATAGCTTGATTTATGATTGGAATATTGACATCTGGTTGATTTATAGTATGATTTATGGCAGGATGTTATGACAAGATTTATGGTTTGATTTACACCATGAATTATGACTTGGGAGTGTACACATATGTCAGAGGGATAACAAACAATGTGAAAGATTTATGGCTGTCAAAACTGTGATTTATGACCCCTGTACAGATGACTAAAGTTGTGGCCATTTATTACCCCACTAAAGGCGAATGGGTTCCTTTGTACCGGCGCAAAGTTAAATGGCAAATAAAATCTGTGGTAGCCATGGAAATGTCATTCAGATGGATTGTATTCCACAGTTAAGGCACATGGTGACTATTGTCTCTTGATTGTGAAATGCACACAATGAATTTTTGTCAACATAATTGAAATAAGAAAAAAAAGGGCAAATGTCAAACGTTGATGAAACACAGGAGTCTTCAAATAATTCCTATTTTACGCTGAGGAGGCATTGATTGCTGAGGCACATAGCCAAATTACACTCAAGAAAGTGACAGGAAGGTCAAAGAAGAAAGTGCAAAGGAAGGATTAATGCTGAACATAAAGAAAACAGAAATAATGACCACAGAGGATCTACATAAATTCACCCTAGACAATGAGGAAATCGAAATAGTAAAAGATTTCCTGTTCTTAGATCAAAGATCAATCAGAATGGAGACTGCAGCCAAGAAATCAGAAGAAGACTAGGGCTGAGAAAGGTAGCCATGAAAGAGCTAGAAAAGGTCCTAAAGAGCAAAGATTTACAACTGAGCACGAAAGTTAGAATTGTCCAAGCCATTGTATTCCCCATCACCATGTACAGATGTGGGAGCTAGACAGTGAAAAAAGTGGATAAGAACAAAATCAATTCAGTTGAAATTTGGTGCTGGAGAAGAGTGCTAAGGATATCATGGACAGCTAAAAAGACAAACGCATGGGTCCTTGAACAGATCAAGCCTGAAATCTCTCTGGAAGCCAAGATGACCAAACAGGCTGTTATACTTAGTCCGGATCATGAGAAGGCATGACTCATTAGAAAATACAATAATGCTAGGAAAGGTCGGGGGAAGTAGAAAGGAAGGAAGACCTCATACTAAATGGATAGACTCAGCAAGGAGACAGATCTGCAGGAGCTGGGCAGAGGACATGGAGCTTGGAAATGTCTCATCCACAGGGTCAACATGAGTCCAGGCTGACTTAGGTACAGCTAACAACAACAACAAAGTGACAGCATAGAATCATACTTATAAGGTTCAGAAGATCAGGCACAAACAGTATCACACTGACTGTTTATGTTAGGAAATTATGTCCTGAAAAGGTACTGAAAACTCAGTTTAGGAAAACCAGGCTCAAAATCTGATAAGGCTGCAAAATCAGAATCATCATTCTGTTAAGACTGTGTTTGTCTTGAACAGAACAGCTGCTCTCAAAGCAGGGATTCAGGTCTAGTTCCCTACTCTTCTGTTCAGGAGGAAAAACCAGAATGAATAACCTGTTATTTAAATCTTTGAAAATTATATCCTACTTTCTACCTAATAGTCAGATAGTAATGGAAGTAATAAAAAATAGAATGTTCAAAGTAAAAAAAAATGCTTGAACAGGCAATGATTGTATTACTCATCTGTTCTTAGTGCATATACATTGTTGATTTTTATGAGCTGAAAGTATCATAATTTTAATTATATTTATTTCTAGGGGTGCTTTCCAAACTGGCCAGGGACCTCTGGATGCACAAGTGAAGCTTTTGGAATTTACACTTGAACAGAATTTTGAAGTTGTTTCTGTGAGCACCATTTCTGCTGTTATTGAATCCATCACATTTTTGGTGCACCATTACATTACGTGTGCTGACAAAGTGATGTCCCGCAGTGGGTCCGACAGTTCAGTGGGTGCTCGAGCATGTTTTGGAGGACTTTTTGCTAATATAATTCGGCCAGGAGATGCCAAAGCAGTCTGTGGAGAAATGACAAGAGATCAGCTTATGTTTGATTTGCTCAAGCTGGTCAATATTCTAGTGCAACTGCCACTTTCTAGCAACAGAGAATATAGTGCTCGAGCTCAGGTAGCCAGCAGCACTACAGATAGTGTTTCTGATGAAGAAAAAGTTTCTGGTGGAAAAGATAGCAATGGAAACATCGGCAGTACTCAAGGTTCAACTGCCTATGTTGCTGACCTAGTGTTAGCTAACCAACAGATTATGAGCCAGATTCTGTCTGCTTTGGGCCAATGTAACAGCAGTGCAATGGCAATGATAATTGGTAAGTATTTTAAGAGTTAATTTATTTATTGCTTCTTGAATTTTACATCCTACTTATCTTTATAAAGAAACCCTCAAAGAACCTTATATATAGTTATCAGGACGTCTCCTATACCAATATATTACAGAGTCAAGTATTGTTAGGCACAGAGATTGATAAACTGTTAGCTTTCGGTTTTAGGTTGAAGTACTTGGACATATTGCAGGTAATGTCACATAGCTTAGGCCAGCTTATGAAACTTGTAGAAATATTTTATTCTAAATCGTTTTTATGGGGAGGTAAATATTTATTTTAAATTTTTTTGCCTATCTTTTATCCAAAAGATTCCAGCATGATGTACCACCCAAAACATATGAATGCAATGTAGTAAAATAACTAATTTTACAATACAGTGATCCATTAAGGAATAGGAAAACAGACCATAAAAACAGTAATTGGAAATTCACAGTGTGCAAAGGAATCTTGTAGCACCTTTTAGTCTTAATTGCATGAAAGAGGTTGTAGCATAAGGTTTTGTAAACTTGATCTACTTCCTCAGATGTGTGGAGAGTAGATCAAGTCTACAAAAGCTTATGTGGCAACATCTCACTCAGTCTCAAATGTGCTATAAGATCCCTTTGCATACTGATACTCAAGACTAATACAGCTATGTCTCTGAATTCTAACCCCATGGAAATTCACAGACAGGAAGGTCTTAAGAGCTCATTGGAAAGATTGTATCTTTGGTGCCAGCTAACCTATTATGGGTAGAGATTTGGGATGGCACCACAGAAAGTAGTGCAACAGCACCTATTTATGTCTAGGTAAAATCAACTTCTTGGTTAATTTTTTAAAGAAAATTAGAACAATATGCTTCCAAATAAAATTTCCTCTATAATAGTTGAATCTTGGGATTGTATGGTATATAGCTTGCATACTGCTGGGGCACTATAGGTATGTTCAGCAGGGCAAATTTCCAGGAGAAAGTCTTACTGTTGTTTTATTTTTATTTTACTCCCCATTTGAACAAGGGGAGAAAATCTGGTGATTTGCTATTGACTGGCTGCTGAACAATGAAATGTGTTTAACATTGTAAAAGATTAAATGTCCCCTTTTTTATATTATATTTATATTCCTGTGCCAGATACAGATACGTTATGTTTGCTTTGCATATCATATGTTTTCAGGAGACTACAGTGCTACAGTTTTACAGTATTATATTTTGTAGTAGTTAAAAAGCATACATGATTCAGTTTAAAGACATAGCCATGTTAGTCTGAATCAGTATGCAACATCCTTCCTCCTGCTTTTGTCCCCCAAAACCATTTTTAAAACTGAACTTGTCACTGCATCTCCATACCCACAGATTTTACATTACTATCACTATTTACACATATAGCCTGCTTATAAAGGTCTGTTCCTAGGCACTTCACTCCATATATCTTAGGAAGTAGGCTTAAGTCTATGAAAGTTTATCCTTCTATCTTCTTTCTTTCTCTCAGTCTCAAAGTGCTACAAGATCTCTTTATCTGGATGATTAAATGTGGGAAAGCTATCTTGGTAGTTAGTAAAGATAATTTCCTTGTCTCAAATTAATACAGATATATTTTATTACTCCCAGGTGCAAGTGGTTTGCATCTTACAAAACATGAGAATTTTCATGGTGGATTGGATGCCATATCAGTTGGGGATGGTTTATTTACTATATTAACAACACTTAGTAAAAAAGCCACTACAGTGCAAGTGATGCTGCAGCCTATTCTTACCTACATGGCATGTGGGTATATGGGAAGACAAGTAAGTATTTATAGTTATTTTTAGTGGTTTTGATCTTGTCCCTCACAAAGATCTGTCAAAGTTCTTTGCATGGGCAACTGTAGTAAATTGATATGTGGATGCAGAGGCCCTTTGCCCCTCCTTTCTCTTGTGGTTGGCATACAATATGCATTCCTGTGTGGCAGGCTGTGGCAAGGCCAGGTCTTGGGTTACTAGTTCCTCAAATGTGGCCATGTCAAGTGTCAGCCTACAGCCTTGGGTGGTACAAAAAGAAAGAGAGACAGAGGTAAAGAATCATTTTGTCCCTTCTGTGTCTTGAAAACTGTAGGAGAGCGCAATTTGTCTAGTGTTCTTGAATATTAATAAATTCAGATGCATTGTTTCTATAGCTGGCTTAATATTCATTGGCTGAGAATATTGGATTTCACATGGCAATTATGGAATCAATAAGGCAATGCTCTTATTTCAGATAGAGATTGTGGTTTATCCTTTGACTATCCCTACTGCCTGCCTTCAAAATTTAGATTAACACACATTTGTGTTCTTAATAACTTTTTATATGTTCATTACAAAATGGCCAAATACAATGGGTGAATGAGTGACTTGTACAATAGATCTAGTAGAGGGAAAGTGGTATGGGTGGTTTTTTGCAGCACCGATGACATTGTCAATATTTTAGCTACCCAATTTGATCATATATTTATGTTAAACTTTTCCCTCCTTTGCCAACAACTAACTTTTAAAACTCTTTGGAGGAAATATCCCATTCAGGGTTGGGGGGGGGCATCGAGAAATATATGGAAGGTTATTAGGTAGTGTGGTGCTGTTACAATCCAGTGTGTTTGGGATGATTCTACATGAGCAGAATCTGGCCATAATACTGAGAATCGTGGGATTATCCCTTAAATGCCATTTGCCTTCCCAGCAACGCTTGGCATGACTGGACTACTTGAGTCATCTGAACCTATTTGTTTGGATGTTATGTCAAATAAGTTGGTCCATTCACACAATCAGAACAGGATATAAAATGAAATATTGTAAGAGTTCGGTGCACCTTCTGTTGATTGATATTAGAGTGAAAAAATAATACAAGCTGGAGGGATTTGGCATTCCTTTTTCCCTTTTGTAAGAAGAAATGGACTATGAAAAGAAATGCATTGCTTAAAAATCATCAGCCTGTCTGTTTAAATCAACATAGTATAATAATGTATACATATAACTATATAATTCTTTGCATTTTCATTAGGGTTCCCTTGCTACTTGCCAGTTGTCTGAGCCATTACTATGGTTCATTTTGAGAGTGTTGGATACCAGCGAGGCCCTAAAAGCATTTCATGATATGGGTAAGTGACATCGTATCTTCTGAGATGGGTTTGCAGTCTGAATTGCCTTCTTCAGGAACAAAAATGCATTTGCATGTGGTAAGAGTCTCCACCCTCCACCCCACTCTGTGCAGCTGAGCTTCAGGTGAAACTGTTCTAGAAGATCTCTGACCAGCAAGAGCATAATTTTTAACTTCATGATGGCTTATTTTTAACTTCATGATGGTTTAATTCTGTTTTAAGGGGTGGGTGGGTAAGAGGTGGGAGGTAGGAATTGTTTTTATCTGTTGTATTTTTAATCTGTTGTACGCCGCCCCGATTGCCGAGCAGAGGGGCAGGTTATAAATAAAAATTATCATTATTATTATTATTATTATTATTATTAGCAGGGTGGTCCAGTTGGTCTGTCTCAGTACCTTCACACTGTTCCTTACATGGCTGCTTTGATTGTGTTCTAGGAATTTTTGATACAAATGGTTATGTAGTTAGGACACAAGAGCCAGTGTGGTGTAGTGGTTTGAATGTTGGACTATGACCCTGGGCAACCAGGGTTCAAATCCCAGCTCAGCCATGGGAACCCGCTAGGTGACCTTGGGTGAGTCATACACTCAGCCCCAGAAAACCACCTTAAGGTCGCCATAAGTTGGAAATGACTTGAAAGCATACAACAGAGGTAGGCAACCTTTTTGAGCCGGGGGCCGGGTTGCTGTCCCTCAGACAATTGGGGGGCCGAAGCACCAAAAATAAAAAAATAAAAATAAAAATATATTTTTTAAATAATTAAAAAAAAATATGCATGCACACTCTCTCAGCCCCAGAAAAGCCATGGCAAACCCCCTGTGGCGATTTTGCCAAGAAAACCCCAAGAACAAGTAATAACAACAATAATCAATATTATCATGGCGGGCGGTGGTGGTGGCGGCGGCAGGACCGGCTTGGGGCTGGTCCAAAGGCCTCGGGGGGCCCGCATCCGGCCCCCGGGCCTTAGGTTGCCTACCCCTGCTTTAGAGTGACCATAAAACGCTTACATCCAATTACTGTCAACACTGTTTAAGAGGCCGGAGGGAAGAGAAGTGTCTCCTTCTTGCCATTTTGCAAGCAGGGAAACCTGACAGGCAACAAATCTGAGGAACTGACCTTCTCAAGGCAAAGGCCTTCCCAAGAGGGTTTCTCCAAAGTACAACATCAAGAAATTTGGACATAATGTTGAATTAACAATTAACTAGTTAGACTATGATTTGGCATTAAATTCCTGAATACACAGAACTCTCCGATTTATGATCTCTCCTCATATTACAGACTGCCTTAATTATTGGGCCTCAGTCGATCATAATTTGTTGTTTTATCTGAACTAGTCAGACTGTGATTGTATATATTATTAGCCACAACATGATTAACTTTCTGTTTCACTTCTAGGAGGTGTTCAACTCATTTGCAATAACATGGTAACCAGCACCAGAGCCATTGTGAACACAGCAAGAAGCATGGTTTCAACTATTATGAAATTCTTAGACTCTGGCCCTAGCAAGGCAACAGATAGTAGTCTGAAAGCAAGAGTGCTAGCTTCTGAGCCTGATAATGCAGAGGGAATCCACAATTTTGCACCATTGGGTATGTTAGTGCCACCTTCAAATTATTATTATTATCATCCCGTCATCATTTTATTATATGGCATCATCAGTGTACATGGCACTTCACATGAGTGTTTTACAACCATTAGTTTGACAGTTGTCTGCCCAGGCTTACAATCTAAAAAGACACAGTACCGAACGAAAAGGGGATGACAGTGGGGAGATTTCCAGTAGATGCTGACTGCTGTTCTCATAGGAGTTTATCAGATGGGAGGAAATTAGGAGTTTAAACAGTAATTAACATGTGAAAATCGCACAGTTGACATTAAAATGTGATTAACACAAGAGCCATTATCCCGTGAATAACCAGGCAATAAACAGCAAAAAGCCATTCGTGGGAAACTGAATGATTTGCTGCTGCTTCTTGCCTGGTTTTTCATGGGATAATGGCACTTTAATCACGTTTCATCTTGACACCGTGTGAAAATCATTATCGCAGTTGTGGGATTACAGGTTATTCATGGGATAAAATCACTTTGAACACGGTGTCATGTGAAAATCATTAGCGCAATTGTGGGATTATCACAGTTTAATCATAATTTATACTTCCAGTTGCCCTCTGTGTGATAAACTCCATAGCTGTGACATTTGAGACAGAGGGAAGACCTTTCCTCAATTGCTGGGCCTTGGCATGATGGAGCTGTGCCTATCTGTTCTTCTCTTACCCTGGAGGCAATAACAGTAGCAGTTGGGATGGAGGGAGGGTCTTTCATCAGCTGCTGGGCCTAGGCATGATGGAGCTGCATCTTGCTGTGCTTCTCTCCCTCAAGAGGTCCATACTGCTGGGCCTAGACACTATGGAAATATATTTTTGAACTATAACTGAAACATTTTAAAGCTTTTGAAGCATTTTGAGTATCATTTTAAAGCAGTAAAATAAATATTTTCAAGCATACACACAAACGATATACTGCACTCATCTAATTCCTTGTCCTTAAATGGCCAAAACATATCATCCATATACATAGGAGAGATTGAGAGAGAGAGAGAGAGAGAGAGAGAGAGAGAGAGTTCACCAGATTGAGGGAAGCCCAGGGCCTTGCAGAAATACCAAAAGGCTGTAGATGGAAGTAACAACCTCAGTTTTCCCCATCACATCTACATACACCTTTTTGCAAGGTTTGCCACATCATGTGAAGTATCTACAGCAATAATGTGAAGTATATTAAGGCTGTTTAACATGCACCCTCACCCAAATTCTGAAGGTTTAGTTTCTTTAATTTGATTAGTTTTTTAATCCAAACTTTAGCCATCCTGCCAAAAAAAAGTGTACATATGTCAGTAATACAGTCACTTGTCTCAGAATTATAATCTTAAAGGCACAGCACCAAATGAAAAGGGTTTAGACAAGCGAAGGGTAGTTGTTTACATTCTGTTTTGTAGAATGCAAATTGATAGGAACAAATTATAGTTAAGAACTTAGTTTATATGGAGGACAAGTTTAACAGTGGTTGCATAACAATGTATAAATGGCTGAGCATGTGATATAGAATTGGGTGCTTCTGCCGCAGTCTCCCCCTTTCTGGATCTGGATTCATCCCTTCTTACTTAGAGGCTTTACTGTCGCCTTTCTGTTTCTTAATAACCTTTTATTTCTGAGAGGTTTGTAATCTTGTCTTTAAAATTCTTCTGCTTAATATATATATTGTTTGTTGTTTGTTAAAGGTTCAATTACATCAAGCAGTCCTACGGCCCAGCCTGCAGAAGTATTGCTACAGGCAACACCACCCCACAGAAGAGCTCGGTCTGCTGCATGGTCTTACATCTTTCTGCCTGAGGAAGCCTGGTGTGACCTTACAATTCATCTTCCTGCTGCAGTGCTGTTAAAAGAAATTCACATCCAGCCTCATCTTGCTTCTCTTGCAAGTATGTATAATTACGCATCATTTATCTTGTAGGCCAAGGGTGGCAATTGTGTGGTCTACTGAAGCCTTTTTACAGTACCCCCAGAGTCTCCTGAGCCACTGATGAGTGAAACAAAAATCAACTCAGAAGTGGATAATCACACTCCAGAAGCCTCCAGCGGACACAATACTCTGATTTAATGCTGTTAAGGCCTACAGTAGCATTTTAAGATGGAGGGACATTATTATGGATTATGCTAGTAGATAAGGATGTTATTCACACTGTCCTGGTTCAAGTATAACAATCTTAGTCTAATAAACTTGTATGCTTGGTCATATGCAATATATTGCTCACAATGGATTATGGAATCTAATATTTATTTTATCACCTTGAGACTCTGTACTCTTGAAACTAGAGAGGGGATTAGTTGCAATCTTTCTGACATAGTTCTGGAAACGAAGCAGAAAACTTTGAGGAATGAGGTGACTTTCTTTATCCCTCACTACATTTTATATTTTTTTTACTCCTAATTTCTGTTTCATACCCTGAATTCCCTCCTTTCTTTCCTCTAACCAATTATTCCTCACAATATAGCATAGACATTAACTTTCTTGATGCTGAATTTTGTTTGGGAGGAGGTGCCCATAGGAGGCATTGTACAGTGCATCCTTCCCATCCATGGGGATTCAGTTCTGCCTTCCCCACAGATGGCAAAAAATGCAAATACTCAAGCCCTATATTCACTGGTAGTGATGTGCTCATGGATGCGTTAGCATGTCTATATGCATGCACTGCCATTGAATATATGGGCGTCGTGATCCGCAGACAGTCAGATTCTCAGATCACCAGCCCATCATATGGAGGGTCCACTGTATATGTACATAAAGTCAACCCTGTTGTTTCAATGTGAGAGCTTGTATTTTTGATAGCTGTCACAAAGCAGGTGAACATTTACATTAACCTATCTATTATAACCCCGAGATATTTTTCCTATTCAATCATTTCTACCAAATCCGTGTTTATATGAAAAAGAACGTGACAGGTATTGCCCCAGTGTAGATTGCATTCTCAGGATGACGGGCGAAGTAATCCACTGGTCTCTTGGTTTTTACCCTATGCGCCATCCGCAAGGCAGGAGTCCATGTTCTTTTTTTCCTTAACTCTCCTAACCATCTTCTCCATCATTGCATTATACTGCAAACTAGAGTTTGGATTTTATTATCTGCTCATAGAGTTTGGAAAGATCCTTTTGTTGCTGTTCACAATCCATGTTTGTTTTTACCCAATTTATGTAAAACTTGGCCACCTCACTGCTGACATCAGATCATTTATAAACATGCTTTAAAACAGTGGTCCCCAAACATTTTTGGGCTACTACCCTGTTTCCTCTAGGGTGAGAACCCTAGCGCTGCCTCCCATGTACGTTTCTTGATATTAAGTCTACTGTTCTACTGCAAATTCAAAACAAACAGTCTCAGTTGCTGCTGTCTTTGCCACCTGGTCACCCTGGAAGCAGCAACGGAGCAGCTGGCTTTGACTGTGCTGGTCTTGCAGCAAAGGTCAGTATAGGCAAGAGGCCTCTCAGTCACTGCTCAGCCAGCTGCTTGTAATGTTTTAATGCTTTTTGTTTTTAAAATGGTTTTAACTATGCAATGTTGACTTATTTTTATTAGTATTATTTAATTACATTTAAACTTTTGTAATTAATGTTTTAGTTATATTTTTAAAAATTATTGTAAGCTGCCTTGAATCCCACTTTGGGAGGAAGGTGGGATATAAATCCAATAAATACATAAATAAAGCACTTTCTGGTTGCTTCAGCAACACTTGGATCTTACTCTGGCTTCCATTTAGGATTAAACTCAGAATTGGCTCTTCGCTACTTATTTCAGTGACCAGCTGTTAGGCATGGTAGTGTGCTTTTATTGCTTCATGTGTTGAATAAGTTTACTTATTTTTTGTTCTAAAGCAGTGGATGCCTTTACATTGCAGTCTGTGTCTAGTTCACAGTGTGTGTTTGTGTCTTTGCAGCGTGCCCTTCTTCAGTGTCAGTTGAAATAAGTGCAGATGGTGTGAACATGTTACCCTTGTCTACACCTGTTATCACAAGTGGTCTTACCTACATAAAAATACAACTTGTAAAAGCTGAAGTTGCCTCAGCTGTTTGTCTTCGCCTTCACCGCCCACGAGATGCTAGCACGTTAGGTCTCTCTCAGATTAAACTGCTTGGGCTCACTGCCTTTGGTAACACTTCATCAGCAACAGTCAATAATCCATTCCTTCCTTCTGAAGATCAGGTATCCAAAACAAGGTATGTATTCTAGTAAATAGCAAGTTACCTGATGAATTATCAGATGTTTCCTTTGTTACTCACCATGTTGTAAGACTAGTCCAAAAACCTTTTAAGGTATGAATGGAAAGGATTATTTTTATCCTGCAGACTTTCATTCCTTGGCAGGGCCAAAGATATTTGAACATACCCCTGAATAGCTCACTCCTGCCAAGGCAAATAGGTTTGAAAAAGTCTTCCCAGTAGACAGGGTACTCTATCTGGAGATTGTTACAGGCAGTGTTAGCCCTTCTTTTCTCAGCTGCAACTTCCACAAAGATATTATGTCCTTTCCTCCCCACCATGGCAATACGGCTTGGAAAAATGCTCCCATTGGTTCCAGTTAGATGTTTGTTAGGTGTAACTGCTTCATACAAGAAAGGGAGCAGGAAATTGTGAAGACTTGGTTGGAACTGAGGACTCTGGTTTTGATCTATGACCTGGCAGTTGCCCTCCTGTGTCCTACCTAGATGACTGTGTTAGTAGTAATTTAAAAAAATCCTTGGAATCCTATTCAGTAGCTTGTCATGCTTTGTGTCTGCACTGGGGAGGATGTTCACCTTGACACATTTCTTTTAAAACCGTAGAGATCATCCCCACTGACTAGACAGGGGACTCAACAAATGCCTATAACTTTTTAAATTTTGAAATAATTTGATGAAGTAATAGCTTCTCCATAGCATATGAAGTCTGCCAAATACAGAACAAATAAATGTGCTAGCTAGGTTTTCACAGATTCCTTTTTACAGATTTGCTGTTGTCCCCTGCAGTAATTTTCTGGAAGATAGCACACAACTCAAATGAATCCAATTTTGTGGTCAGTGGGTGGACAAGTTGGTCATGGTAGCAGTGACCAAGTCTCCCTTGTATCTCCCACCATTTGAGCTTTTTGGCAACACTGCTGCTGTAGCTATCTGCTTCACTGTGCATAAAATTTGCTCCTATTTTATTAGGTACCTAACAGATACTCTTGTTTTCATATTATCTTTCCAGTTCATGTCTCACATACCAACAACAAAGAGTCTTTTAATTAGTTTCCTGTAGATTTATACAGGAATATCCCATTCAGATCCCTTCAGAAACTCAGTATGCCAGACAGATTCTGGGTTTTTAAAAAGTTGTTCTTATTCTCCTTACTTATACAGACTTCAAAAATTTGAGCATAACAGCCCTTTAATTCATTCATATTCACTTTGTGTTGTACAAGGAGGCCATATATTGTCAAGCCTTCCCATTCTAAGAATCCTCATTACAGAGCTTAACTGTTTGCTTTGAAAACAAGAAGGAACCCTTTTCTCCATTTTAATTTATTCTCTCTTTTCAGTATTGGATGGTTACGGTTGTTGCATCATTGCCTCACTCACATCAGTGATTTGGAAGGAATGATGGCGAGTGCAGCAGCACCCACTGCCAATCTGCTGCAAACATGTGCTGCTCTACTGATGTCTCCATACTGTGGCATGCATTCCCCTAACATTGAAGCAGTGCTTGTAAAAATTGGGCTTCAGTCAACCAAAATAGGCCTAAAACTAATAGACATTCTGTTAAGAAACTGTTCTGCATCCGGAAGTGATCCTACAGGTAATGATGTCGATGGTTTTTTGGGGTTTCTTTCTTTGCTTGTTTTTTGCAATGAATTTTGATAACTCGTATTAACTTCAGTAAAGTTTAGTAACTTTAGTGTGCCTTGAAAAATCTTGCTGGTTTCAAAGAAATTAATTGCCATATCAGGCAGGTGATGTGATGATTGGGGATCTTGGATGTCTCTCATTCATGTGTGTGCCTTCAAGTTGTCTGTCGAATTATAGGATCTACTTGAGAGCAAATAACAACAACCAGTCGGTCCAAGGCAAAGTATGTTAATGTGCCAAAGTCTTTTTATTCTGTGACAAGTTCAGGGGAGCAATCCAAAGAATGTGGATTAACCTTTGCATTGTCCAGACTGAGGCAGGTCACATGATCCTTAGAACATATGTATTGACTCCATCTCGCTTCCTCTCAGTCTTGTCTCTTCAGACTCTGCCCATTGCTGGAGTAAATTGTATTACTTGTTCTTTTCTGTTATTAAATTTTTCTTCTCCATTAATTTCCTTTTGCCTCTAAAAGCTTCAGAGTATTGATCTTTTAAAAACATCTCTAACCTTCATCTGGCTGTATCATGAGGGGAAGAAAATGCTTTCGAAAGTGCTGTGATTTCTAAGGGCTGCAACTTTATAGAGTCTGTCTATGGTTTGTTGTTTTCCAAGCTGGAACTTAAAGGTAGTACTGAACACTTTAACGTGGACTCAATTTGAGCCTCTTAAGAACCTCTCTGCTTCTTTATATCGGAGGCGTTTTTCTTAGTTTCCATGACATCAGTATGTAGAATCTAAAAGGCAGATTTGTTAATCAATCAGTGAGTTCATTAAAAACTAAGTGACTCTCTGTCTAGAAGCTACTTTTTTGCCTAAGATATTTTCTCCTTCTCTTTTTTCACAAGACATATCATTGCTCACCTTCTGTCCTAAATCTTGTAATCTTCTCGAGAAGTAAAATAGACTAGATATGCAGCATGTGTTAAGGATATACATTAGTCACACAGAACCTTTAATGATATCTGCAACTTTGTTTGTGACTTACAATCCCAGTGCTTTGGGTCAGTGAATAGAATTAGATCATGCCTATTCCAGGGTTATGATTTGTCAAATAATCTAAGGCCAAAACATGTGTGAGCACCCATAATACAAATAATGGAACCACAAGTGCAATTCTACAGGAGATTTGTAGAGTTACAGTTTGGAGCACTCAACAATTTTCATTCACTGCTGTAAGATAAGCTGAAGTTGGCTAAGAGGTATTCTGAAGAAGGGTGCTTCAGTCTATGCTTTAAAATAATAAGGTAATTGTCCACATTCTTGTGGATTGCTTCTCTGCAATGCATGCACACCCAGCTAAATGCTACATGATTCTATATCAACACTTTAATGCCATTTCTTCTCCAGGTGATGTGCTTCTCTTTATTTCTACCTTAAATTGTAAAGGCAGGGCTATAAAGAAAGCTGTCAAAAAAGGGAGTTGCCTCAATAAGATTCTAAATCTCTCTTGACTCCTAACCTTATCTGGGCAATGGAAGGGGTTGACCCACATACTTGTTGATTGCTCCTCTATACCTTAAAAGAATGAGCTTTAACAGTATGTTACTAATGCATAATTGTTCAGGTTGTTGCATCCCATTTTTGGAGCCATTGCTCATATACCCTTAATTAAAAACTCGCTTTTCTTTTATGTATGAAGACTTGAATAGTCCTCTGCTTTTTGGAAGACTAAATGGCCTATCATCTGATTCCACAATTGATATTCTCTATCAACTTGGGACAACCCAGGACCCTGGAACAAAAGATAGGTAAGCAGTTTATTAAACTGTCATAATTCAGAGTAGATAGATTATAAAGAATAACAGTATTCCTCAAAGGTATCATAAATGAGTTCTGAGTAATGTAGTCATAAGCCCAAAACAGACAGGCAGGAAACAGTGGCTTCTGGACCCTTTGGGGAGGGGGCATGCAGATGACGCACACCCCCAGAGCAGCTGGAAGCTGTGTGGAGAGCATACCCACCAGGAAAAGCTGCTTTTTGCCAGCAGCCTATTTGTAACCAAAACAGCAGCCCAGATCGGGACCGGGCCGTGTGGTTGCCGCAAACCCACGCTGAATGGGGGGCAACTGGGGCTGGAGCGGCCTCAGGCATTTTTATGCATATTTGAATGCTGGTGTATGTTTTCATTTTCTATGGGTATTTGTTTTTATGAGTGTGAACCTTTGAATGGAGATTGGCTAATGCAGTAGACTCCCCACTTGTGTGGGGGTTATGGGTGCAAGACCCCTGCAAAAGTGCAAAAACCACAAATATCTCTAGTGCCCTTCCCTAACATACATGCTACAGGTGACAGTTCCCAGCTGACGCTCAAAAATCTCCTTCAGTGTTGTTGTCATTCTCAAGGAGAAGGAAGAGAAGAACAATGACACTGAAAGATATGTTTGCAGCATCACAACAGGGCCAGGCTGGTGGTGGTAGTGTCTCATCTACCTTTCCCTCTTTCTCCTCTCCATCTCCTTTCCTGCCAGCAACCCCATTCCCTCCACCAGTGTCCAAGGATTCCTTCCTCTGCCTCCTAGGATGATGACACTGAAGGGGATTTTTGCAGGAGCTGCGGCACCTGCCTCTCCGCTGTCTGAATGACAGGTTGGAGGGGGATGGGGAAGGCTTGGAGTCTAGCGGAGGTGGCCTCAAAGCAAGGTGTAGGCTTCATGGTGCCAAAGCAGCAAAGGGAATAATGGGCCAGGACTTTCGGTGGGAAAAAAGAAGGAGGAAAGCAGAGATTACAGATTGTCACTGCTGCCTTCTCCTGCAAGATCTAGGGAGGGCTGGATCTAGCTCTGGCAGTGACTCCGGCCCTACTTCATTCTGCAGACAGACTGGACTGCTCCAACTGTTTCCTTTGCCCTCCACTTGCAAACTTTTGGAGGTCTTCACCAAAGTGTGTCCTGTGACACAAAAGGGGGGGAACAGCAGATGGAGAAGTGGGGGAGAAAGGCAGAGCCAGTGGCCCTCAGGAGCAGCTCCCGTTGTGAGCTCCCATGATTGCTATCACCACCATCACCAGTCCCATCCAGGCTGTAGGAAATGGGAGAACAAGGCCAGCACATATACCATGAACTATCTGTTTTGGAAGGGGCAGTGTTAAGTGTAATGTAGCTACTGCTTAAACTAGTTAAGCCGCAAAGACATTGCTAGTTAAACAAACCTGTGAATAATCAAATGCGTAGAAGTTAAACCCACAGGAGTTGAGGGCTAACTCTGTAGTATTTATTTGGCTTGGGGTTCCTGGGAATTGAATTCAAATGGTGTCTAGAGGGTTTACCATATTGGAGAAGGACTTAAAATCTTGAGTAACAGTTCTTTGTTATCATTACATGGATATGGGCATGCATTCCCTGAATGTGAAGGGTAGCAATCAAACAAAAGCCAGAGAAAATTGGATATTAGGCATGTGATACTGAAAGAAATTGTCTCCTATTAAAAAATAATCTTAAACATCTTGTCCCCTTGCACAATTTCCATATACAGCTGGTAGAATGTGAAATGGTCATACAAAACAAATAATTTCAAAACATCTGAGATTTCCTCATAACTTATGAGTAAAGCTATCAACAATGCATTCACAATTAATTTAAATAGATGTGCTTGTAAAAATTATTTGAGCTTATGACTTTCAGTTACAAAGCCTATTCATCAGACCCTCTAGTAAATATTTAATTGTCTGTGTCTGATATACATTTGCTTCAGCCTCCTAAAATCACCTTTACCAAAATGAATGCTTGTTGCTTTTGAATTGAGCAGTCACATTGTGTGAGCTGAGGAGTTATTTTATATAGATAGATAGATAGATAGATAGATATAGATAGATATATAGAGATAGATAGATACATATCTTTTGAATGGTTGTAGGCCACTGAGGAAGACTGTTGTTGAAATGCGTCTGGCCTTGAGTTTTTATTATTTACTATTATTATATTATTTTATTTTTAGCATTTGCACACTTTTCAGTAGGGTATTGTTACCCTTTTAGAAATTTTATTGACTTATCTACTTCAGGGTTCAGTTTTTTTTTTGGCCTTGATTTTTGAAATTTTTATTATAATACTTACTTCTAGCATTTGCATACTTTTCAGTGGGGTATTTTTACCCTTTCAGAAATTAAATTTTATTGGATTTTCTGCTCCAGGGTTTAGTTATCCTTTTATTTATTCAATTGTTGCCTTTTTGTAATTGGAAGTGGGATTATTTGATCCTGGTTATTTTTTGGCAGAACCCTTCAGTTTGGTTTTTTGATCAAACAATATTACATCATCATCAAAGATTAAAGTCAGTTAAAATATTAAAACCATTTAAAACAAAGAATTAAAGCAGTAATATATGCTAAAAAAAATCTTGGAAGACAATCAATCCCTCTTTCTCACTCTCACTGTGTACTGTACATGTCTATCGTTATTTACTGGGTTTTGCTGAGGTTATATTGAAAAAAGTGCAAAATGAGATTGTTCACAGCCATCAGTAGCAGTATACTTTGTTTTTGCCTTGAGCTTATTTAATATTTGTCTGTCTTGTAGAATTCAAGCATTGTTGAAGTGGGTCAGTGATTCGGCAAGAGTAGCTGCTATGAAGAAGAGTGGTCAAATTAACTACATCTGTCCAAACAGCTCTACAAGAGAATATGGTCTTCTGATGCCATCTCCTTCCCATTTGCACTGTGTAGCAGCAATTTTATGGCATAGCTATGAATTGCTTGTAGAATATGATTTGCCAGCATTGCTGAACAGAGAGCTTTTTGAGTAAGTAGACAAAGCAAGCATTTGTGCCAGGTGTAACTGTCACAAATTATATTTCCTATAAATCTTAGTCATACAAAGTAGTGGGTCGCAGATTTTTCCCCACTTATATTTTAAAGGGTTTATTAAATGAGTGATAGCATTGTTGGAGTGCCACAAAATATTATGATGAATAACACTATAGTCTTCAAAACTGGATTTTTGTAGAGATCTGTTGATCCAGACTATTTCATATTGTGCCTTTTTACATGACATTTCTCATACCAAGTTCACTTTGTAAGAATTAAATTCAAAGGTCACACAATAAAATGGCTGTTGGTTGTGAATGATTATCAGACATAAATCTGAAGCTTCTCTGTTCCATGTAACATATAATACGAATTTGCTACTTGTTTGAGCAGTGCCTTTTCCATAATGTTGGTTCTTGAATGTTTCCATTTTGTATTGATTTGGAAATCATTTCAGCCATTGAAAACATGGTATTTTTCATAATTCTTTTACAGTTTTTGATTTTATAATTATCAAATGGCAGAGATTCTCAAAGCAGTAGTTCTGGAGTAGATCTTTTTAACTGCAAAGATATTGTTCTCAGAAGCGTTTGTTTCAAACCTTCAGCCATGGATTTTATCACTGGTAATATTTCCCATCACTCTTAATGGCTTTGGTTTTGTTGCATGAAACAGTATAGACAGGGTGTAGTGCAAACATAAATATAACATCACTAGAGTTTAAAGAGGATTTTTCATCAAGAATTTACATAGTTAATTGGTACAGATTTTAAGAGTTTTTCCTGACATGTTTTAGGGTTCTAGTTTAAATTTGGTCATTGTTGAAACTTTAAGCAAGCTATACATCAGCTACTGAGATTCTGAAGGCTATCGTCAAAGGCAGAAAGAGAGAGGGGTTTGCAAAGTTGTTACTGACATTTTTCCTCTATTTTTATGCCTGCCTTTCCTTAGCAACTATACTGGACCCTCCACATTTGCTGAGATTAGGGGTGAAGGACCCCCGTGAATGTGGGGGAAAACGCAAATAAAAAACACTATACTTTTTGCCTGAGAGAACACCTCTCTAGGAATCTCCAGGCCTCCAATGCAGCTTTATAGTCAACATCTGCCAGAAGTTGATCATAGAATCATGTTGGAGGATCTAGAAGTGCCTAGAGTAGAGGTTTCTCTTGGAACTTCTAGGTTTTCCAGCACAACTCTATGGTCACCTTCCAGCAGAATTGCACTGGAGGACCTAGAGATTCCTAGAGAGAACATGTTCATCCAAACTGCAAATAATCAAATGTGGAGGGCCAACTGTAATTATTTCAACATTTCCCCCTCCCAGTCTCTTGGTTACATGGGCCTATAAAAGAGCGAAAAAATGAGCAGAGATGAAAAGAGGACAGAGAGGTGTCTAGTAGCTATTATTTTGTTCAGTTTTGATTTCCTCTGCCTGTTTCTAGTGAAGTCTTAAGAATTCTTGACTGAGTCTCTCTTAACGTACGTCTACTTTTTATATGAAAAGATGCTACTGTAAAGCTAGATTCTGATTTCATGTGCTTGGTTTTATAAGGGACTTGAACTGTTCCTAGTACAAATAGGTCTAATAAATAATATTTTTTTTCAGGACAGCAATTTCTCTGTTATTAAGTCAAGCTCTATCCATGCTCCTGAGCATACAAAAGATACTTTCGTGTGCATTATAGCTAAAAAGAGCCGGTGTGATATAGTGGTTTGAGTGTTTGACTGAGGGCCTTTACAGACTGGCAAAAATAATGCAGCTTGAGACCACTTTAACTATCCTGGCTCAGTGCTAAGGAATCGTGGGAACTGTAGTTTATTGTGGCACCAGAGCTCTCTGACAGAGAAGGCTCAGTGTCCCAGAAAAAAACTACAATTCCCATGATTCCCTAGCACCGAGCCAGGACAGTTAAAGTGGCTTCAAGCTGCACTGTTTCTGGCAGTCTGTAAAGGCCCTAAGACTCTGAAGTTCTGCTCACCCATGGAAAGCCACTTGGGCAAGTCTCTCAACCTTAGAGAGAGAGGGAAGCCCCCTCTGAACAAATATTGCCAAGAAAACCCTGTGATAGAGTCGGAAACAACTTAAAGACACACAACAACATAGCTAAAAACTGTTTTTGTGACCACTTCAAAAATATTGAGTATTTTTTGATTTTCTATGATGTAGTACATGCTAATTATTATTATTTCCTCCTTAGGTCTCTCTTTAATTGGTCTATGTCTCTTCCCTGCAATATGGTTTTGAAGAAAGCTGTTGACAGTCTGCTTTGTTCAATGTGTCACATTCATCCAAATTATTTTTCCTTACTCATGGGCTGGATGGGTATTACTCCTCCCCCTGTACAGCAACACAGACTGTCTATGACTGATGACAGCAAAAAACAGGATCTTAGTTCATCTTTAACAGATGACTCTAAAAATGCACAAGCACCTCTTGCACTAACAGAATCTCACCTGGCCACCCTTGCTGCCTCATCACAGTCTCCTGAAGCTATTAAACAGCTGTTGGACTCAGGTTTGCCCTCTCTTCTTGTGAGAAGCCTTGCAAGTTTTTGCTTTAACCATACCTCTGCCTGTGACTTCAATGTTCAGTCAACAGACAATTCTCAAGATAGACTCAGAAGACACCATGTTCCACAGCACTTTAATAAAATGCCCATCACAGCAGACTTAGTTGCTCCTGTTCTCAGGTTTTTGACAGAAGTTGGGAACAGCAATCTTATGAAGGATTGGTTGGGTGGCTCTGAAGTCAACCCACTGTGGACTGCACTTTTATTTCTCCTCTGCCATTCTGGTGCTACATCTGGAAGTCATGGTGTGGCAGCACAGCAAAATAGTGCTAAGCCTACTTTACTTTCTTCAGCTTCAGGAACAGGATTGACCACTCAACAAAGGACTGCAATAGAAAATGCTACTGTTGCATTCTTCTTACAATGTATCTCTTGCCATCCTAATAACCAGAGGCTGATGGCACAGGTAACAATACATTTGCTGAATGAGTGATATTTAAATATTGATTTAGCTGGTTTGAAAAACTTGTGGGGGAGGGGGAGTTCTGGACAGGAAGCTTTCTTTAGGCATCTAGACTCTTGTTTCTGGTGCCTATGGTGACAGCAGGACTAAGTAGTAATCTTACAAAATAAAACTCTTTGATATGAAGGTTTGTATACCCTTGCTGCTGCACAATATACAACCCCAAAACTTGGAAGTCACAGAATCCTGTCATTCATCTAGGCCACAGTCCCAAAAATAGTTAAGGCATCTGGAACGTCTGTGAAAATCAAGGCAAACTATATTGCAGTCATATGAAGAACTGCTCTGTATGGGGCCCTAAACATCTGAAAGTTATTCACAGTATAGATTAGCTCAGTTCCACAGAGTTTCCATCATATAAGCAGTGTCTGATGCTCTGGGAGGTCAGTTTCCTCATGAGCTCATCTGTGTTAAAGAACCTGAAAAATGCTTTCCTTGTAGGTTTCGGTTGATAGAGGAGACCTGGTACCGAACCTTTTCTTCAGTGGCTCTGTCTGTCTGGAGTCATCTCACTTCAGATTGCCAGGAGAGTTATTCCTTATCAGGCAGGCACTGGAAGGGATTTAAATTTTTCTACTTTATTCTACTTTTAGAATATGTTGATTTTAGTGTTTTCTACAATGTTTTATTCATGTTTTGTTGAGTGGTCATTTGTAAGCTTCTCAGATGTATCTGAGCCAAAAGTACAAGAGGATAAAACTCCCTCAGTGAATAACTAATATACATATTTGCTGTTGTCCAGACTTTATAAACCTCCAGGTGGTAATAATTACCTTTTAACCAGTCTCTAATGGAGAGAAGTGGGGGAGGAAGATTCCTTTTCAGAACTACTCCCACCCCTCAGGTCCTCATATGCTTCAAAGATAGTAAAAGGAATATTGGGGTGCATGGGAAAGGTAAATAATTCAAATGTGCCCTCCAAGCATCTTCAGTTTCTTCAAGGCACTAAGCTTGATTGTAGGGTATGAGTAATGTTCTGCTTTTGGTCTGGTAGTGTCACTATCTTATGCAAAGTTGGGGATGTTACCTCAGTGTTTTAACTGCATTGATCACATGTAAGCATATATTTCCTGGCCTTACCAGAATCAGTATTTCTGGGTGGCTTGTCACAGCTTATCAGTAATTTATCTCAATTTACCACACTTAATGGATGCCATTCAGCGTTGCCTGAGTGGATATGAGTGCCTTCATATCATCCTCCCACTGCAAACATCTAAAGGGCCGCCCATCCCTCTGGAACTGATCTGGTGAGCAAGATATGTGTGCAGTAGAGAATGTAAATTTGTTGTGCACTTGGTATCCACTGTAGACTGGCAGTATTGAATACAGTCAATAATTGCATGGGTTTCTTCTCAATGCTGTAATAAACATATTTGAGACTGACTTCATTCTTCTTGTAGGTTCTGTGTGAACTCTTTCACTCTTCTCCTCAAAGAAGCAATCTCCCCACATCTGGAAATATTTCAGGATTTATTAGAAGACTTTTTTTACAGTTGATGCTTGAGGATGAAAAAGTGACAATGTTCCTTCAGTCACCTTGTCCAGTAAGCAGCATTTTTTTCTGCCTTGCATGCTCCTAAGGCTGGAATAATCTATATAACCATACATTTAATGCTCATGCATCATTTGACACTATCTCCACTGTAGTAAGAGCTTATATCTAAATATATGCACTGCTTTTTTCACCCTCAGTTGTGTAAATCAGGATGGAAATCACATAACTCTCCAAATATTGGGCTCAGCTCCTCAGCATTGGCTGTACTGGCTAGGGTTGCTGGGAATGCCATGCAACAATATCCATAGGGCTCCACTTTGCCCACTTCTGATGTAGATGCAGTGGTATAATGACTAGAAATACCTCCTTAAATTGCTGCTTTTCAGTTAAGAAATATAACACTGAGGAATTAGAAGGGAATGGGATGCCATGCTATCCTTCCTTTTAGGCCTTATTTGTTATTCTGTTATATATTATTCAGAAATTTCCTGAGCTTTTGCATGAATTCCTCTTATGCAGATTTTCTGGGACTTGTAGCCAAAAGGTAGCTTTGAAATGGGAAAGATTAGCAACAAAACAGTTAAACTGTTTTCAGCCTTGTGCCTTCTGTATTTGTTCACTAGCTTAATAAGCCTCAGTTACATAAAGATCTGATAGCTTTTGTTGTTTGGATGCTAGATTGGAGATGGCATTAAACTGTAAAATTAACAATGAGCTGTCTATAACTAGAGGAGAAATAGATTATAAAACATGGAAGATTTTGCAATATATGTTCACCATTTTAGGAATAACTAATTTCAATTTATTTATTTATTTATTTATTTATTTATTTATTTTTATCCTGCCTTTCTCCCAAAGGTGGCTGATTATTTAATCCTCAAAATCCCATGCAGATCTGTGATATACTGTGTGCTCAGATGTGCCAATTCTACTGATAAATTCCTTCCCTTTAAAAAATGATATTTCTCTGATTATATGTCACTCTATCCTCTTAAATATCCGTTTGCTGTTTTTCAGATCAACATATTGTTGTTCATGATTGTTTGATAAGTGGTTACAGTTTCTTTTGAAACAAATTTATTTTTAATGAAGAGGTGGAAGCCCTAGAACCTGTTAAAGAGAGTTCTTAAAAGACAGAAGGGAATTAAAATTCCCTTCTGTTAAAAGGAAAGGGGAATGCTGGAGGAGCCTAGAATACTCTCCAAACTGAATTTGAGAGTACATTAGGGTTAGACTTGAACTGGCTCAAATTTATTTACATTATTTTTGAAACTTTTATTGTACTTTAAATGATTGAAATGAATTAATCTTCTCTAACCTCCAGTTGTACAAAGGTAGAATTAATGCTACCAGCCACGTAATTCAGCATCCAATGTATGGGGCAGGACACAAGTTTCGTACTCTTCTCTTACCAGTTTCAACAACATTGGCAGAGGTTCTTGATCGTGTGTCAGGCAAGTTGCATATTCTTTCTTTCTTTTTTTAAAGTGGTCTTTCTTTACAGTCTGTGGAAGATAAGACTTAGCTTACAATCACACCAGGAGAAAAAAAACAGCTTTTTAATTGATGGATTTTATAATGAATAATGAGTCTTAAGATAGAAGCTCATTTTTATATTCTGAATGTCAGGGATGGGGCAGTGTTAGAGTGGTTAAATGAAATTTCAGCACTTCTTATATGTTGAACATATGGATAATCCATGCATCTGAGGAAGTAGACTGAAGTATTCCAAAGCTTAGGGGGCCTTGGTGGTGCAGTGGTTAAATGCCAGTACTGTAGCCACAAAGTTGTGAGTTCGATCTCAGGCATGGCTCCAAGGTCCACTCAGCCTTCCATCCTTTCATAGATCGGTAAAATGAGTACCCAGCTTGTTGGGGGCAATTGGCTTACACATTATAAACTGCATGGGAAGTGCTAGTTCACTAATAAGTGGTATAGAAATGTACATGCTATTGCTATTATGCTATCAACCTCTTTCTTTCACTCATTCTCAAAAGTGCTACATATCTCTCTGGTACAATACCCCTTTTTCATATGAATAATGATTAAAGAGTGGGAGTGGGAGGTGATTTTGACAATAGCAACAAATAGAATAATGGAGACAAAAAAGTTTGTGGTTTGGATGAAGACAGAGGGTCTGAGCTCTTTGAGAAAGTTTATCAGAGAAGATTGTGTATGTTGATGAGTTTGTGATATATTAAAATAAACTGTAACTACAAGTCATTAAGTTCTGGGGAATAAAGAGTGAAATAATCTACCTACGGTATGTATATCATCTTAAATTGAATATACGCTGTCTTGAATCCCAACCCTGAGCAAAAGGCAATATATAAATAAATATATAAGATGGTATTTTTCACTCAGTATAACCACACCTTCCAGCTGATCACTATCCTATTGTGATAGAGAAGTAAATCTAAGAACTAAAAGAAAAGGTTTCTACAAAAGCAGCATTGCGGCAAAATTAGAGAAAGTGGATTCAGTGAGGATCCTTGTGTCAGAACTATCCTGAAGAAGAGTATAATTGGGATTCTTCTTTGTTGTCTCTGTGACTCACATAGATGGTTTTATCTGCACCTGTGCAGTGCTTTGTTTAGAACCTTTTCGAGCTAGATAGAGAGTTTTGGCCCTGGCTCCACCCACCTTGTTTGACTCCTTAAACAGTTTTTGACTACTCTGTTTTTTCCTCTGATAATCCCTAAACTTCACAGCCTCACCTCTGAGTGTTTTGATTATCCTTCTTCTACTTGTGAGTTGACCCAACTGGGATTTCAGTAGCTATATCTTCAACTGGCTCATTCAAGAAATGCATCACATGCAGTGCTAAAATACCTGACTGTGATGGGCAATCCTGTTGTCTTTTTTGCCTTGGGGAATCTTATACTTTCTCCTCTTGTACTCATTGCAAGGCCTTTACACTACAGTCCTGAAAAAAGCAATTGTCCAAACAAGCTCTTTATAAACAAGCCTTACCACTACCGGACCACCCTTGACAAGATCCTATCCAGCCCCCTCAGCATCGGGCTTGTTCGTCTGTCCATCTTCAAAAATTGCTCCAGGACACCTTTAGTGGTGGTCCCTACTAAGCTCCACAGTACCAGAACACTCAATACCATTGACTTGGAGACCCATGTCCTCTCATGGAACTATCACGGTATCGGATAGACCTACTCTAAGCCATGCCATCGAATTCTGTGAAGCTGCCACAAGAAAAAGAAAAGGAGGCAAAAAGGAGAAAAGTTATAAACCTCAATGTTTCCCCTTGCTTGACAATTACCCACAGGTCCCTGGAACCTAAGAAGAGACCTCTTCCATCTCCCTCTTCCTCCTCAGCCATTCAACTGGCCCAAGATTCCCCTTGTTATGAGAACCCTCCTTCATAGGGAGCAGTTGTAGAGTTTCCTCCACCCTTGGAATGTTCTCCTTCTCCATCTCAAGATCAACAGGTCAACCTCCCACTGGTACCCTCTCTGCCTCTTTAACAACCCAAACATCTCCAACCAGGACAGACTCCACGACTTCCTGTCAGACCATCTCTCCATCTCCTGTTCGATCTCATTCTTCACCAAAAGGGTCCCACTCAGCTCAGAAAGATTGGGATCATGAATGCAGGAAACCCTCCCAATCCCTTTGTTCCAAAGATCTTTACCATTACTACCCATATTATGGATCTCTCAGGTGCAGGATAGCCATTTGTGTGAGTTCATAGAATACCACTCACAGAACTACAGTTATAGGTATGCAACCTGTCTTAGTGCTGCCACCACTTACATTAACACTTTACTTAACTGGAAACTGGCCCATTTATGTAGTTAGGTCCAACAAAGATTTCTTTAAGCGAGGTCTTACAATTGCTTCTTTTAGAGGGCATGGAACATTTACATTCTCAGGATGGCAGGTGCAGTAATCCACCACGCTTGAGATTTATCCCCATGCGCCAACCCGTGCTAGCAGGAGTCCACATTCTTTTCAGTTACAGCTCAATTACAGCCATTGAAACCCCCTCCTGACAGTTTTTATTATCCTGCTGAGCTGACATAACGTGCTACAGTCCTTCTCCAGTAAATTAGAGGATAGGAAGATAGAAAAGGTCAGAAATGGAGAAAAAAACATAAGGAAAATAAACAGAATGAAGATGAAATTAAGTGTTCAGCAACAGAGAAAATTAATGTTGAAAATGTTCAAGAGAAAGAAAATGGGGGAAAGGACAAAAATAAACCTAAAGCAACCCAGAAGACCATTAATAAAAGTCTCTGGGGAGGAAAAGAATATTTCTTTGGCAAAAATATTCCAAACCTCGAGTGAGAGTGAGGAGAATGAAATTTAAAAAACGGGTAAAAAATGGGGGCAAGAGAGAAAATGAACCTTCTCGGTAAGTATAACTTCTCAATCTCCACCACCTAGTTGCCTGGTTCTCTGGAAGTTCTAATCAGCCAGGGTGGACATAAGTCTAACAGACAGATGATTGGTTTCACTGAACACACAGAAACTTGCCCATCAAAACCAGATAAGTGCACACCTTGGTTACCTCCCCAGATCTATCCTGTTGAGTGAACACATATTTATATAATGGTGGTTTATTTATTTATGTAGGTTCTTATATTGAGTGATATTTTATTTTACAGATACACCAAGCATAACCGCAAAATTAATAAGTGAACAAAAAGAAGACAAAGAAAAAAAGAACTATGAAGAAAAAGAAAAAGTGAAAGCAGAAAATGGGTTTCAGGACAATTACAGCGTTGTTGTTGCCTCTGGTATGTTAGTCCCTACTTCATCTTAAAATTGTCAAGTCTCTTTGGGATGCTGTGGAGAGAAGCCAACACCAGCATGTGGCCATCATAATTTGGGGCAAACTAATTTAAAGTTAGATATAAATATTTGCCTCTAGTATGTTTGTCCTTGCTTTATCTTAAAATTGTCAAGTCCATTTGGGATGGTGTAGGGAGAAGACAGCTCCAGCATGTGGCCAATCATAACTTGGTGCAAACTAGTGAAAAGTTAAATATAAGTATTCCAGAATGCTTAAAGTTATTTTAAAAATTTAATGTCATTGGGTTAAATCCAGCATTGGGCTGGCAATCAGAACAATTTCTTTCTATCGTTCCCACTGCAGCCATTTGTTGTTGCTGTGTGCCTTCAAGTCATTTTCAGTTTATGACGATCCTAAAGCAAACCTATCAAGTGGATTTCTGAGGCTGAGAGTTTGTGACTTGCCCAAGATCACCCAGTGGGTTTCCATGGCCAAGCAGGGATTCGAACCCTGATGTCTAGAGTTGTAGTTCAGTGCTCAAACCACTACATGATGCTGGCTCCTACAGCACTCTGTGCTGCCTCAAAACCACTTCCCAATTGTTTCCTGGCCCTCTAGAGCCCCTTTTGGGGAGCATGAAAGGCTTCAGCAGGAAAGAGGGGATTGTGTGTGTTCCACACATACCCCATTCTACTGACTTCACTAGTACATGTCCACTATTGGATCCTTCTCATCCCAATGCATAGTGTATAGCAATACTCAACACATTGAAATAAAGATGTTTGTATCGGTTAAAAAACTGGATTTCAGTGGAGCTCATAACTATTTAGAATTCCACACATTGCTGCATAATTTTTTAAATGTTTCCATACATCTCCTCTATATACAAGGACTGTCATACATCCACAAAGCAAAAAAAGCAAAGCAGCTTCATTTATATACCACTTCACCAATCTCTGAACCAGATAAAATTACTTCACTTACATGCAAATACTTCATTAATAGGACTGTCAAATGTGTATGAAAACGTTTCAAACAGGACAGTGTGCCATGTAGAATAACTGATGCATATTTGTTTACTTGAGTAGTTTTTGTTATTACATATGCCTTTAAACTATTATTCATTGTTCTTGTAGGTTTGAAGTCTCAGTCAAAAAGGGCTGTATCATCTACACCCCCTCGCCCCCCCTCAAGACGAGGTAGAGTGATAGCAGATAAAGTAGGCAGCTCCTCCACAGGAAGTGACACATCCAGCAAAACCATTAGTGTTCCTGTTTTTCACCTTTACCATAAATTGCTACCAGGTAATGCTTCACGTTTTTTGATACAGCACATTTGTCAAGTGTGCTGAACTGCATAAATAACTGGATGAGTACATGTATTCATGCACTCTCCCAGTTTCTATTGTGGAATGAATGTTGTTGATTATAGTGGAATAATCATATTGAGTTTCTCATGATATATATTACAAAGGGCCTATCCTCCCTCCAGTGAACATTATAAATGGGTGAAAAAGCAAGATCATTATTTTGAATTATGTGGGTTAGTAATACAGATTTTTTTTACTCCTGTGACCTCCTTTATATCTACCTGCATACATTGTGTCCCTCCTGCTCAACATAGTATATGTAAAATATTTTGTTTAGGTTGCATGTGTTCATTTGCATGTTTATGTATTTCATATTTTAATATTTTATAAAGAAATTACATTAGAATAGTTTTATTTCAGTAAGTTCAGTACCTAACTCAACACATGCATACATTTTATGCATACTGTCTCACACACACTCAAACTCACATGAAGAATGCTCAGATTTGTATATACAGTCATGCTCTTTCATTATTTCTTTGACTCACATGCATACTTATTTACTGTCTCACATACATTCACATAGAAACATTCATTCTCTTGTGTAAATGAGTATATATGCGAGTATGTAAAAAAGAGAGGAAGCATGTGTCTGTGTATGAGACAGAGACATAATTAGCGTGAGAGACTAAATGAACGTATCTGAGGGAAAGTCAGAAAAAGAACATTCTCTGTGAGAGAATTAGTGTGTGAGAGAAAGTCACTCACACTTTGAGGGAGATAACCAAGAGGGTGTGAGAGAATCATTGTGTGTGTAACTGTGAGAGAAAGAGTGTCACTGTGTGTGTGTGAGAGAGAGAGAGAGAGAGAGAATTTGAGAATGTGTGTGAATCAGTGTCTGTGAGGGAGGGAAGGAAGCCATGGCTTGAGAGCATGTATATAAGAATCCGCTGGCTAAGAAGGTATAAGGGAGAAAGCATGCAGCTGAGTGTGTGTGCGTGCATGTAAGCAAAAGAGAAGTTTATGTGTCACAAACAAAGAAATAAAGAAATTCTACCTAGCACCTTTTGAGACTGAAATAAATGACTCTCAGAGATGTAATAGAATTAGTGTGAACAACCCCCTGTGAGAATGACCATGTGAAAGAAAAAAGAGAAAGAAATTCTGACTGAGGGTGAGAGAGAACAAGAGTACATGCGAAAGTGCTTGGGGAGGGACAGAGAAAGTGCTTGGGGAGGCCCTCTTGGAAGCGGGTTCCACTGGGCCCCCAAATCTTCTGCCATCCCCAATGGCTGCCCAAAAGTTTCTTGGCTTATTCCTCCTCTCCATTGGCACCACCCAGCCCCTGCCCTGCTTGTCTACCAGCCTTATCAGGCCAGAGAAGCAGCTTGTGCACCTGTGAGTTGGAGTCTCCAGCCAGAAGGGTAGACATGGCATCAGCATAGGGCAGTGGCCAGCCCAGGCCCACAATCTTCTCAAGCTGCTGGCAGGGCTCAGTCTGCTTCCACTGCTCTCAGCTGTGATGTTTGGGAGCTGCTTCTCCTCTGCCTCCAGTGGGGCCCACCTAGAACCAGGCAACAGCAGTGGCCTTGAGTAAGAGACAGTGCAGGGACAATCATGGATGCTGGCTCTCCTTTAGCCACTGTGCGCCTAGGGTGTCCCAGGTGGAGCAGCACGCTGATTGAGGCTGCAGTAGCATCTTGTCCTGAGAATCGGGGCAGGGATGGGATGGGAGGGAGAGAAGAAGGGCTGCAGCTCGGGGTGGGCCATGCCGGCTGGTTAAGATCCAACAAGCTTCCCTGCTGCCCCCCTCCTTATCCTCCCTCAGGCAGAGACGATGGCTGCTCCAAGCACTCGCCATCTTTCATTTCTCCTCCAGCACACACACAGTTTGGGAAAAGGAAGAAGAATCAGGGCCTCAGAGTCTTGCGCCCCCTTGAGCAACAGTTGTGACCCCCCTGAGGGGTTGCACCCCACAGTTTGAGAAGCACTGATATTGATGAATAAAAATTCCTGTTGCACAGTTATCTAAGCAAGTGGTAATGTACCATTCAAATGTTCATCCAATGTAAAAGAGTTTGGGGCAAAACAGACTGCCCTGAAGCGGTGGTTTCCCAGCAGCTTGGGGGCGTGGTATACGCACGCTGCATGCACCAATGCCACCCCCAAGCCAGCATCATGCCGCCCCGCTGACCTCACAGCAAGTGGCATCACAGTGTTCTGGCAGTGTGGCATTTATATGCGCCACACCACATAAATGTCAAAAAGCCGTCCCCACAGCGGAAAAGCCAGCTTTTTTCCAGCTCAAAAAGGAACGGCTTGCTGCCACTTCTTTTTGAGCTCACAAATAGCCGGATTGGGGTCACGGCCTGTGGTTGCTGTGGCCCCGATCCAGCGCTCAAAGGGGTGGTGTCACGCCACTTCTTCAGGGCATTCTGTTTTGTCCCTCATTCTAGTTGGTAACATAACATGTTTCTCAAAATTATTAGACAGTCTAAGGAAGGGGGTCCTAAGCATCAATGTATGATTTAAACTAAATATAAGAAATGGCAACAGCTCAACACACTAAGCCAGGGGAAGGCAACCCTTTTAAGACCTGGGCCGGGCTCCCGTAGCCCAGGTCTCGGCTGGGCCAAGGGGGGGGGCTGGAATGGCGGCACGCGAGCGACCCCCCTGCGCACGCTGCCGCCACCGCAGCACGTGCAGATGCAGCCGCCGCGGCGCATGTCGCGCCCGCGGCTGCAGAGCAGCAAAAACGCGCCACGCGCGGCAGCAACCTTCAGCCTGTGCCGGTAATTCCAGGGACCAGGGCCTTAATCGGCCCCCGGGCCGTAGGTTGCCGGTCCCTGCACTAAGCTATAGTTTGTGTTAACTGTAATTAAGAATCCAAGCCTTTATTGAGCTTTTTAATGTACACTCAGTTCATCATTTAGAGCTGCTTGTAACCTAATTAATGTTTTTTTAGGTCAGCCATTACCACCTGAGATGACACTTGCCCAGCTTCTCACTCTGCTATATGACCGCAAACTTCCTCAAGGATACCGATCCATTGACTTGGCAGTTAAGCTTGGCTCCAAAGTGATCTCGGACCCAAGTCTGTCAAAAACAGACTCATTTAAGCGCCTCCACACTGAAAAAGGTATACATTGAATGGGAAGGATGAAGGTGGGATCAGTGAAACTACCTTTTTTGCAAGATATGGAGGACATGATGCAGTTTATACCAAAAAAAACCCCCAAAATCTTTGCCCAGATGAGCTGCTTGAGAAGCAAAGGCCCGAACTTTTCAGATGTTCGTAAAATTTAAAATGTAGAAATACACTCGAACCCTGAACATTTCCAAACAAACTGCACTCATGCAAGTTTTCCGTAATATTGTAACATTCCAAAGGGACAGTTGTTTTAGTCTATTGCAATGAAAACAATATGTGTACTGTCTTAAAGTCTAGCAAATTTGTTATAATCCATGTCATCAGATGCACTAATTCTGTAATACACATACATAGCAATGTATTGATATTTTAGTCATTTATTGATAACCATAAAATCTCAAAAAGAGCTGAATATTGAGACAAAGAAAAGTATTCCTTTTCTAAAAAGATGAGCCCTATATTCCATCTACTTTTTTTCCCAAAGATGAACTTTTTATCTCATATCACTGCAGCAGCGTTTGTAGTGAACTGGTTATTCCAGGTGTACCCTCTATGTAAAGAAACCCTAAAGAAATTATATTGAGTATCATTTCTCTGAAGAATTTTATCCCCTTTTTTGTTTGTTTATATGTAGAACATGCAGATTTATTGGGGCCTTGCACTGAAGATGAAGCAATTACACCAGGTGAGGAGTGTATGGATACAGTGTTGGATGAATCCTTCCTTGAAGTATGCCCAATTCAATCTCCACTGCAAGTTTTTGCTGGAATGGGTGGGTTGGCCCTCATCGCAGAGAGATTACCAATGCTTTACCCAGATGTAATTCAACAAGTAAGTTAAATATATATACATATATATATATATATCTGTGCAACTGATTTGATTACAGGCTAATATGAAGTGAATGAGTTAAATATATGTAACTGGCTGGATTGTGCCCAGTGGTTTAAATGACGCATTTTCTGTTTTCACACAACAAAAGCACTGCGAGTGATTTTTTGGAAACCTTCCTAAGCGGAAAATTTTGACATATAGTTAGCTGTTGATAAGATGGAATTGTGAGATCTTCAAAATTGGAATGTCGTGTGTATCAGTAATTCTGTAAAACAGGAATTGTAATATCACATATTGATATTGGCTGGAGTATTTCACAATGTACCCAGTAGGATGCCATCTACATATATATTTGGTTATCAGGAAAAAATGGATATCATATCAAGATAATTAATCTTGACATGCTTCTCAGAAGCTTTTTGTGTATGTAAATCCTAAAATTGTTGTTGCTCTTGTCTTGGTAAAAGGGCACCTGAAGGCCCTGTAAAGAAATGCTGTATGAAGATAAAAATCTTATAAATCAGTTTGAGTGCCCTGAGAGGGGGGAAAGGGGGAACACAGGTGCTTCTATAACAGAGGTATGAATCATGCTGCTTTTTAGATATTGTTTGACAACATCTCAGCTTTCTTCACCACTGGCTAAGCTGGCTAAGGCTTCTGAAACTTGCAGCACAGCAACATCCATAGGGTTGCATGATTCCACCCCATAACTACTCTCCAGTATTTTGAGAAGAAAAGGATGGAAGGATGAAAAAAGAAGAAATTCCCAACATTTTTATCTGTAAAATGTGTCTTACATGGCGGTGCTATGGATTGAACCTGGATTCTTCTGCATTAAAACATGTACTATATCATTGAGCTTTGACCTCTCACTTTCATATAGGGATAATAAGGTGAGGGGAAGAACTTTAGCATTGGGAACAAAATTATAGTTAGGGCAGATGATGATGATGATGATGATGAGTATCATCATCATCATCATCATTATTTATTTATTTAGCACCATCAGTGTACTTGATGCTTTACAAGTAAAAGAACAACAACAACAGCCAGCCCTGCCAAACCTGTACAATTTAATAAATATTTACACACACACATATATGTATGGAGGAACAAAGGAGTAGCACAAATATAAAACTATGCAATACAATTGTGAAATAGACAGAAATGCAAAAACTAATACATTATAATAGAAAGCGAGTGAACAAATACATATAACCAAAATATACAGGACTGTAAAACAATAAAACTACTAAATGTTCCATAAAGAATGCTATTTGCAGAGCTCTATCTCTCTAGGATTATCATTCCTAAATATAGATAGTTGAGTATATCTTAAAACTTGCTTAACCACAGCAAGTTTATTTCCGTTAAAAAAAGTTTGAGGGAAAAATGTGTTCCTTGGTATGTGCAATGATGTTATGGAGTTTAGAATGACAATGCAGAGTACAAAGTAAATATCAGAGGTACCATGCTGATTTAAAACTCTTAACATGAAGTAATTATTTAACATCGTTATTCTTTGCATATTGTCTTCTTGTGATAAGTAGAAAAGTACAACATTTTTTAATTGCATTTATTGTATATGTGACAAGATTTTAAATAATCAGTCTGAAAAATACTAAAAATACTAACTGGAATAGAGATTGCAAAATTTCTATTGGTATTCATTCATGTTATCACTTTATCATAAATGGTGACAATGAATAGTCTGGGAACTCTTTAATAATGTTAGTTGCAACAAAAACACTCTAAGTAGCAACCTCAGAGGACAGTATTAAGCATCTTCTTTTTTTTCTGAAGGTGAGTGCTCCAGTGGTTACATCCACCACCCAAGAGAAGCAGAAGGACAGTGATCAGTTTGAATGGGTTACCATTGAACAATCGGGAGAACTGGTTTATGAAGCCCCAGAAACAATTGCTGCAGAACCACCACCAATCAAATCAACAGTCCAAACTATGTCTCCCATTCCTGCTCATTCTTTGGCTGCTTTTGGATTATTTCTTCGCCTCCCAGGCTATGCTGAGGTGCTACTTAAGGAGAGGAAACATGCCCAGTGTCTGCTTAGATTGGTGCTGGGAGTTACAGATGATGGTGAAGGAAGTATGTACTGTAACTACTAAATATATTTGGGGATTACTGCTAAATATTTCTTGAGTGTATGAATTTACAAATATTTGAAAGGAGATAGAACTGGCTTTTGTGGGATTCCAGATATCTTCTGGCTTTGGAACCAAAGTATATGAAAGTCAAAACTAGTCCTTAAGGACACATCTTCTAATTCTTCCTTCATTGCATAGAATGAAAAAGCTAATAGAATTACTTCTATTTATGTATGTTTAAGTTAGAATAATGATTGTTTCCAGGGCTTCTGATGGCACCTTAAGCACAGGAATTGTTTCAGTTTCCTTGGTTTTGAGGAGGTCCTGTCCTTTCTTGTTAAATAAACCAGATCTTAATGGCCTTGCAAAGATTAAATTTCTTCACATTGGCCTAATTCTTCATCTGAAGGTTGCTTCTGTTCTCTTCTGGATCAATCCAAGTTTAGACAGACTGTCATAACTGATAAGAAAGGGAAAAATCATCTTATCTGGCACCTTGATCTTCTGCTTTTGCTTCCCTTTCCCTTAGGTTTCAGTTGCAGCTTTTCTTTTGTTATGCACAGGGTGGGAGACAATGTGAGCTAAGGTTACCAGAAAGTTCCTGTGTAATTATTCCCACTAATTTGTATGGGAAAGCATACTTGAATATAATCAAAAATTTCCCAACTTCTTGACCACTGTCATTCTGCTTATTGCTAATCTGCTTCCTTCATACAATATGAAAATACTGATGCTGTGCATAATGCAAACTGTCTCTGAATAACTTTCACATTCTAGATTCAGCAGGATTGTCTTTGCCTTCTAATTGGTTTGCTAAATGACTGTGGGTCTGTAAGCACAATGGTTGAATACTTTACCTCCTTTGCATACCAATATTGATTTTGTATTTCTAAAAGCTGCTAATTCATTTATGTTTGTGGGTTTTGCTTAGACCAGTGGCTCCCAACCTCTGATCCATTTGTTTTGGACTTCACATCCCAGACACCGCAGCCAGATTGGCCAACAGACAGAAATTTTGGGAAGCAGAAGTCAAAAAACATCTGGAGGACCAAAAGTTGGGAACCATGACCAAAACACAGAGGAGCAATTACTGAGAGTTCCTCCCCACTCCCATGATCATCTTTAAAAGTTTGCAGAGGACATGATTTATTTAAAATGTTTCTTCATCCTCACCTTCTTATTCTCTCTGAATGTTTCAGATACTCTTCTTGGGATATTTTTACAATTTTAATGTGTTTGTACAAAATGGCTGATATTGGAGATGTGATTCAGATGCATGTTATTTAATTTAAGAATTGGCTTTTACTTTTACAGCAGGGGTGGGCAAAGTGCAGCCTGAGAGCCACATGCAGCTCCCAGGGGTGTTTTGTGCCCCCCGGAGGTCAACATCAGTTGCTCCAATATGAAGGTGATATCTAGGGGGCATAAAGGGCATTTCCACTGTGTTTGGCCCCTTCTGGGTTCCCACAGGTCAAAATGAAATTTTGCATAATTTCGCAAAAATTATTTCCCCTCAAAGTGCCCTCTGGGGACCCCAGAAGGACCAAAAACATACCTCTGTATCCCCTAGAGGGCATTTGAGGGAAATTGATTTTTTTTTAAAATAAAACTGCAGGAGCATTGACCCTTCAAGGTTTGTCTCCTGGAGGGCTAATGTGGCCTAATCTTCCACAGTTGCCCATTCCAGTGACATCACTAGGGTTGGCATCACCCAGTGCAGTAACTCATGGCATCAATCTCCATTGGCCTCCTCCCATACCCCACCATACAGAATCCTTAGTATTGTTTTTTGAACTAATCTTACTCATAAATGGTAATTCCTGTATAGCACTAAATGTAATGGCAAAAGATGTGACATAAAAAAGTAGCAAAATTAAAATTATACCTTGAAATTAAAATATCATACACATAACCTACATGTATTTACATGTACATATTTTAATGTGGTTAAAGTGAAAATTTGGTGAGATACGATGTTTTTAAAGAAAATTTCAAAAGAATAAAAAAACGAAAATTAACATTATAAAACTTTTAAACAACCCCAAGGCATCTCTTGAGCCTTGCCCCACTCACACCATCTTTTCTGCTGAGTGCCAGCATTTTAAAGGAATGAAGGAGAATGCCACAACCCATTTTTGCCACAAGGCAGAAGTTTGTGGAGTAGTGGTGTCACCCTCCCATTAGGGTGTCACCTGGTGCTACCTGCATCCCTACACACACACCCCTAGTGATGCCCCTGGCCCACCCCTGCTGGTTACAAAGCCAATTTAAAACAAAAATACAAAACTGCAAAAGAACTGCAGGTAAATGAAAATGTGCTACTAGTTAAAATATATCAAATAATTCAAGGCAATTAAAATTAGCAAATGATTAAAGTTATCTGCTGAGCAAACCAAAGGCTTTGAAAGAAAAGGACAAATGTTTTTCCTAGTGGTGAAAGTCCACCAGAAGCATTGCAAGCTGGCTTTCTCTTGACAGACAGTTCCAAAACCTGAGCACAACCATGGCCAACGTAACAGTGTTTAATAGCTTCCACTGTCCACATCTTGTCTTACGTGAAGGCCATTAATCATAACTGAAAGCTTAGCTATAAAGAAACTCGTGGTTAACCTCTGCTGCTCCTCCACTCATGCAAAAGGAAGAACAAGGCCTGTGCATGTGAAATTTGAAGTTTGTTAAACTGAGATTGATTCTTTGAGCATAGAGATCTAGGATGAAAAATAATGTAGTACTTAATGGAGCATCTACTTTTCACTGATCCATGCAGAAGCATCCCTACAAGCTTACCTCAGTTAACAAAGAAGTTTCTTTTTACACATTTGTTTTACAAAAGTCCTGCTTCTTCTATGTAGCTTGGAGGTTTTTTGCAGCATTGGCATTGGGAGGATGGCGAAAGAGGGCTGGAGAAAGTCTTTCAGTGTTGGATTGCAGCAGCATGTCTGCAGTAAACAATGCAATAAAACATGACCTCCTCCAGGTGAACCTACTGTAGCTATATACAATATCTAAAATCCCCAAAATAGTGATACTTTATTGAGCCAACCAGAAAATTTCACATGTCTATGACATTAGGCTTTTTGGGGGGAAAGTTAACTGAAACATGATGAGCTGCTCCATTTTTGTGTGGTGTAGGAACCTATCCCTATTATTTCTACCTTTGGTACCAGAGTTTCTGTTAAAGGAGTAAAGCTCGGGAACACATCTACTCCATTAATTGAGGTGTGCCTGTATTTTATATAGTGATAAAATAGCAAAAATAAAATCAGAATAGCAAATGCTTAGTTTATTTTAGCTAATGAATAACCTTTCCCTCTTTGCTTTGTCACTTGTGAGATTCATTATATTTTCTAGCTACCACTCATAATGGAAGTCTGATCACATCATCATCTTTTTCTTGTGTACAAACTCTGCAGTGATTTTTAATTTTGTAGCTCTTGTTATAGACAGAATACTTTTTTAAACACTGATAAAATAACTGAAATATATTTGAAGATTAATGCATTATGCTAATCTATTGTGACAAAATGTTTCATCATTTATTTTCTCTCTAGGTCACATTCTACAATCTCCTTCGGCTAATGTGCTTCCAACCCTTCCATTTCATGTGCTGCGCAGCTTGTTCAGTGCCACACCTTTGACTACTGATGATGGAGTACTCCTTAGGAGAATGGCACTGGAAATTGGTGCAATACATCTTATCCTTGCCTGTTTATCTGCTCTTAGCCATCATGCTCCAAGAGTTCCCAATTCTAGTCCTAATCAGACAGAGGTCAGTTTAACTTTAGAATAATTAATTCAGAAATATGATTTTGGCAGTATAAAGTGTCATGACATTATTTTCTTTAACAAGCCAACATTCCTATTTCTATATAATAAAGCTTTCCATATCAGGTTTTCAGAACTGGGATGATGGACAAACCCTTGCTTTTGTAGGGAGATAATCTTCTCAAACAATCTTCAGTTGTGTTATAAACTAGGGAGTGGCTTATATAAGGGTCATTATGCTTCTACCTTAGTTTATATAGGTACTGTGTATTCCATCAATACTAGGTGCTCTTATGTTCTTATATCCCATAGGTCTTCATTGAAACATAAGTATCTCTCTTTTGTAATGTAGTTAGACATATAAGGTTACCTCTGTGGACTTCAAAGCATTGCCCATTATTTAAAATAACACTTGTTTTGTTTAATGGCCCAGAAGAGTCACACAGCATAGAAAAGATGATACAGCAATCACTTTCTAGAAGATTATTTTACCAAATTAAGCTGTCAACAGGAAGAATTCTCAGCAGGTTCCTTGAACCTTATCACAGTTCTCATTGCGTTCTATGTCACTATATACAATATTTAGGTCCTGTACCATGTCCTGACGTAGCTGTCCCAAATTCCTTAAATCTCTGTAATGATGGTTCTTTGTCCAATTCAAAGGAAGAAATCTATGGCTGCAATTTTTGTTAGTGAGGCTTACATAGTCACTGTGTGTCTTGTTAGCAAGCTCAGTGGCCTGGAACTTGTTGAACAGATGCCAACTTTTCTATGCTCCAAAAAACCTGTGCTCAATTTGGAGAACTTTGTTCCAAGGAGTAACACTTCCAATTTTCTTGATGACATGAACTTTCATGACCTAGGAATAGATAGAACAAAGTTCATATCAGAACTTGGAAATGTAAGTGAAGGCTAACACATTTCCATTATTAATTATTTTTAT
Organism: Phrynosoma blainvillii; assembly: GCA_026167975.1. Lineage (NCBI taxonomy): Eukaryota > Metazoa > Chordata > Lepidosauria > Squamata > Phrynosomatidae > Phrynosoma > Phrynosoma blainvillii. The sequence continues at coordinate 67,716,969 of JANUYF010000001.1, read as the reverse complement.
AATTTGTAACATGTTAACTGTTGTAATCTTGGTAGAGACACATCAAGTGACACAGGGGCCAGAGTCCTGTAGGTGCATTTGCACTTTCTCCAGGACTGCTCAGTGCGGACAAGGGAAGGCAGACAAAATCTGTTATTTTTGAAGAGCCTATTTTATAGTGGTCTTGCTAGTTGGAACTCTTTTTTCCTTTTTGTAGACAATTGAGGCAAAGAAGGTATTAAACCTTCTCTGTCCCCTGTTAGCATTTCACTATCTACTCTATTTCATCTATTCCAACATCTAGGATGTCGAAAAACTGGAACGTGTCCAGAGGAGGGTGACTAAAATGGTGAAGGATCTGGAAACCATGCCCTACGAGGAACAACTTAGGGAACTGGATATGTTTAGCCTGGAGAAGAGACAGTTAATAGGGGATATGATAGCCCTGTTTAAATATTTGAAGGGATGTCATATTGAGGAGGTTGCTAGCTTGTTTTCTGCTGCCCCAGAGAACAGGACCCAGAACAATGGATGTAAGCTACAGGAAAAGAGATTCCACCTCAACATTAGGAGGACCTTATTGACAGTGAGAGCTGTTCGGCAGTGGAACACACTCCCTCGGAGTGTGGTGGAGTCTCCTTCTTTGGAGGTCTTTAAGAAGCTGGATGGCCATCTGTCGGGGATGCTTTGATTTTGAGCTCCTGCATGGCAGGGGGGTTTTACTGGATGACCCTTGTGGTCTCTTCCAACTCTATAATTCTATGTTTCTATTCCAAAATAGGAGGCATAGCTAATACCCCAGAAGACAGGATGAAAATTCATAACGACCTTAATAGATTAGAAAGCTGGACCAAAGCTAACAAAATGAATTTCAACACAGAGAAATGTAAGGTACTGCACTTAGGGCAGAAAAATGAAATGCATAGACACCTGGCTTGAGACTACGTGTGAAAGGGATCTAGGAATCCTAGTAGACCACAAGTTTAACATGAGTCAACAATGTGATGCCATAGCTAAAAAGACCAATGCAATTTTAGGCTGCATTAATAGAAGTATAGTATCTAGATCAAGGGAAGTAATAGTGCCACTGTATTCTGCTTTGGTCAGGCCCCACCTGGAATACTGTGTCCCGTTTTGGGCACCACAATTCAAAAAGGATATTGAAAAACTGGAACGTGTCAAGAGGAGGGTGACTAAAATGGTGAAGGCTCTGGAAACCATGCCCTATAAGGAACTACTTAGAGAACTGGGTATGTTTAGCCTGGAGAAGAGGTGGTTAAGAGGGGATATGATAGCCCTTTTTAAATATTTAAAGGGATGTCATATTGAGGAGGGCGCTAGATTGCTTTCTGCTGCTCCAGGGAATAGGACTCGGAATAACGGATGCAAGCTACAGGAAAAGAGATTCCACCTCAACGTTAGGAGGAACTTCCTGACAGAGCTGTTCGACAGTGGAACACCCTCCCACAGACAGTGGTGGAGTCTCCTTCTTTGAAGGTCTTTAAGTAGAGGCTAGATGGCCATCTGTCAGGAATGCTTTGATTTTGAGTTCCTGCATGGCAGGGGGTTGGACTGGATGGCCCTTGTGGTCTCTCCCAACTCTTATGATTCTATGATTATACTCTATGCAGTGGCCCTACCATTTCCTTTTATTTTTCCTTTTGCTCCAAATATAGCCCCTGAAAAAAACTGTTTTTATTACTTTTAGCCTCTTGAGCAAGCCTGAGCTCTTTCTGAGCTTTAGCTTTTCTGACTTTCCTCCTGTTCATTTCTATTCCTCTTTGGTGATATCCCCCTTTACCAGATCATCTGAAAGTTCTTTGTACTTTATATAGATCATCTGAAAATTCAGCTGTACTTTATACAGCTTCACTGTTTAGTGATCTGTTGTAGAACTTTTTCTGGTATTGACATCAAGCTGACAGATCAGTAAGTACATGGGTCTTCTTTTTTGCCTTTTTTTGAAGATGGAGACAACACTTGCCCTCTTCCAGTTTGCTGGGATCTCTCCTGTCCTCCAAGTAGTGGTTGTACTGTGCAATCAAAAATTCTAATAATAGTGAAATCTGAGTCCATCCACTGGTTAAGCTGACATTGTTGGTGAAAACAGCTTCTTCTTCGTGGTCTCTGCAAATCACACAAATGGGTTATTCTGTGCCTGCGCAGAGCCATTGGGAACCTTCTTAGAGCTATTAGAAGCATTTTGGTGGTAGTCCCACCCACTCTCCAACTGCCTTATTGGCCGGTTTCCCACCTAAACCCTCTGTTCCATTTATCTGCCACAGCAGCAGCATCTAGAGGAACTCTTCAGAGATTCATTTTCCTGTCACACTTTAAAATTTCCATTCCATGACAAGATCAATCTGCATTTTGATGATACTTTTTTAACATCGTTGTTCATATTTTAAGAGGAGCACTACGATTTCTGAGAGAATCGCATTCTTACATGCGAATTTAACTTCTGAGGTGAAGTTATTTCAACACCCGCGGAGGTAAAAAAAATTCTAAAATGGCCGCTCGCCTCTCTGGCATGCTTGGCAAAGCTTTGTACCCTGGGGACAATTTTTCTTTCTGAAAGTACACCTGGGAAAAACATTTTAAAACGTCACCTGCCTCATTGGCGTGCTTGATAAAGACCCTAAGGCTGTTTTTACTGCTGAAGAGAATATCTTTTATGGCCACTCGCCCTGCTTTTGTGACTGGCTAATCATACTTCTGAGGAGACGTTTTTATGTGGTCGCTGACCTCCACATCGTATGGCTAAAGCCCATTGCACTTCCAAGTTGACTGAGTGGCCATTCGCCTTGCTGTAGTGCTTGGTAAACGCCCATCCTTCTGAGGAGTTGAGGTTAACAGCTCTATTGTATGAGCTCAGTCTAATTAAGGCTCGTGGGCGATTGGAAAAGGATCTAGTTGGGCGTGATCATCGGCCCCTCGTTCCCAGCTCTACCTCGATCCTCATCGATCCCTGACTCTCCAGGATCAAACCGATTGGCTTGCAGCCTGACTTTGATTCTCATCAGTCCCTGAGTCCCCGGGGTTAAACCGATTAGCTTGGAACCCTGCGTGGATCCTCATCGGTCCCTGACTCCCCAGGGTCAAACCGATTGGCTTGCAGCCCTGCATCAATCCTTGTTGGTCCCTGACTCCCTGGGGTCAAACTGATTGGCTTGCATCCCGACTTCAATTCTTGTCAGTCCCCAACTCTCCAAAATCAAGCCGATTGGCTTGCAGTCTTGTATTGACCCTCATCGGTTCCTGACTCTTCGAGGTCATACCGATTGACTTTGACCCTTGTCGGTCCCTGACTCTCCTGGGTCGAACCGATTGGCCACAAGCGGCTTTATATGGCGTCTTCCCCAAGCACTGAGTGGTAGCCAAGTTGGCACAATCTTCCCTGATACTCCTTCAGGAGGATAAATATTAAAGGCCCAACGTCAGTACCATTCTTAAGCTGCATAGGAGGATTCGAATACAGCTGGTCTTTCAGTTTCTGAGGCCGTTATTGGTACCACCGCACACTCCTCATCCATGAAACCCGGTTGATTTCAAAGCCGCGGTTAGCTCCTCTCAAAGCCATTATGGCTGGCCCTGGTTCGGATTTGAGGCTGTGGTTGCTCCCTTTATGCCGAAGTCAACTACCACCAAGCTTTCTGTTGATTTGGAACCATGGTTATTCCCTCTATATCGAGGTGCAGTACTGGCTCATGCTCTCCCTGATTCAGGACCATAGCGTTTCCCTCTGTGCCACTATTTGTGACCACTCTGCCAAATTCGGAGCCAGGTTTGTCCCTCCCTTTCAAGGCCCATTGCAGCTCTTACAATTTGTCCCTCAGGATGCTGCCTGTAATCACTTGTTCAGCTCTGAGCTATGGTGACCCTGGCACACAGTTGGATTCAAAACTGTGGTTATTGCCTCTATACCAAAGTCTGCAATTGCACACCCTCATGCAGCCTCCCATTTCATTCAAATCCGAGCCAGGTTTAAGGTTGCTGTCTCAATACTGAGGTATGGCAGAGTCATTGGCCAGATATGCAGTGTGAAATTTGCCTCCTTGCCAAGACCCGATATCATGGATATCCTTAAATAGCTGATTCGGATGACGTGGTGCTCTCTCCATACTGAAGGAGGACGCCACCATTCACATGTTACATTCTTATGAGGACATGCTTTTGTCTCTGTTCACATGCTAATATGCACAGACAATCCTCCACTCATCACTCTCTGTTCATACTGACTGTGAGTATCATTACCTGCCCCACAGGACTGAAGGGTCAAATTCAATGATTGGTTTGCTCCCTCTATACCTAGGGACACTACCATTATGCGCTCAGTACCAGCACAATTGAGATAATCTTGTTCCCCCCCCCCCCCCATGAAGGGCTTTGGTACCTTCGCTCATGCTCTAATGCAAACCTTCTTGTATCACTCATTTGATATAAATATATACTGGGTTGTGCTTGGTCCCCCTGTACTGGGAGCAATACTGTCATTTCCTTTAGACTACCAAATCAAAGACATGATTACGCTCCCATACTGAGGGCCAGTATCATTCCAGGGTTGCCACACTGTTACTGTGGTGGTCATACACCCCCCCTTTTTTTTTTCTGATTGCCCTTAATGTCTTTGTTTCCTCCCTACTGGTGGCTTTCGGGATGTACTTGTCCCCTTTGAGTCAGAGGAATGTTTTTCATTTCCCCTGTACAAATGTCAGTGAATGCGATTGGTGCCTTCTTTCCAAGGGTCACTACATATAACGAGGAACACAAGTTTATACCCATACGCACTCCCCTTCCAAGGGGTTCTTGTTGGTACCACTCACATCCATGAAACATGTGGCAAACAACTGTTTGGTCTCTAACTAGGATGAGCTCATCTCGTATATACTGACCCCCAATTTCAGTGCAGTCTTCTTGGGCCTCATTGCAGACAGGGACTGCATCAGTTCTTTCCCATTTGCCTCTCTAGGCAGGGATGCCCTCTGGGAACATCCCTCTGATTCGAGCCTCCATTTCACAGATATGTCCACCCCTGTGGACACTTTGAGATCTTGGGACATGCATACTTGTCCCGTCTCTCTAGGCTGACTGATGTCATAACATCTTGGTTCTCCTGAACCTCTAGTCTCAGGGTGTCATTTTGGTGAGGTGGTGATATTTCAGGTTTCCACCTGCAATCCTGCCAAGGCTAACTATGCACTCTGCAAACATCCTAGGAGTTCCCTCTCTGTGCAGGGAAGCCTGTGCTCCCCCCGTTATTGTGCCTTGTCAAAGCGTACTTTATGCTTCATCACAACACCCCGGATCTATACAATCAAAGGTTTCACACCTGGCTAGTAGCTGGACTTTGTGGCTCTCAAGGTCTATTCCAGCTCCCCTGTTCTAAAATTCTTCTTCTCATGACCCATTCATTATGGATTGATACCATATCATTCCTTGTATACTGTTGCTTCTTCTTCGTGGTCTCTGTGAATCACACAAATGGGTAATGACTGCGCATGCGCAGCAACTTCGAATCCTTCTGAAATCACTAGGCAGACTTTAAAGTTGCAACTTTTCCCTGGGCTGGGCTTAAGTTGCAAGTTTTTGGCGGTAGCGCCACCCATCCCTATAAAGGCCCTCCGTCGGTACCGCCCCCTTCAGTTCCTTTCGTCCACCACGTTAGCAGCTTCAGAAGAACCTTTGGTCGCTTGGCTAGCAAACTCTTCGTTTGGAATCACACATGCTTCGAACCTTGCACTGTTTTTGACTACGACTTTGCTTCTTCGATACTCTTGTTGGCTGTTGGTGACCCGGTACGTTGACCACTCTGCTTTTTGGAAAGATGGCATCTAAATTCTTCAAGCAATGCCCTAAGTGCAACAACAAAATCCCAAACTCCGACCTGCACTCTCTCTGCCTGCTTTGTTTGGGTCAGGCCCATAATCCTAAGGCCTGTTCTGATTGCCGCTCCATGACATCCCAAGCCCTGAAGAACCGGGACCATGCCACTCTTGGTACCGAGGCCGAATCTAGTCTCCTCGATCCCGAGACTGAGAAGATCCTGCATGAAAACACCAATCTAGTCTATGATTCTTTAACCCATCGTTTCCTTGTGCAAGTGGATCTGAAAACCTATTTGTCCTGTCCTTCCACTCTGCAAATCCAAGCTCAAGTTCATAGGGTGCCCTCTCCTTCTCCACCGTCCCGGTCGTCTCCTCCTCTTCATCGCTCCCGGTCTCGTCGTGACCATACCCGGTCTCGTTCCCTTCTCCACCTTGTGCCCGGGATCATTAGGCTGGATCCCATCGTCCTCACCAGGACCGTACCCGTTCTCACTCCTCCACGCCTCATTCCAGGTCACCTTCCGTTCTTTCCGTCTGTTCCGTCTCGTCTTCCAGCTCATCTTCCTCGCCTTCACAAAAGGCCAGTACCCTGGTTGAACATCATCCGGCCTCACCCACTGATGATGTCAAGTTCTTCTCGGAGCAGATTTTCCACATGGCAGACGCATTAGATGTGGAACTAGCGCAATCTGATAGCCAGCCAAAGGACTCTATCAAGCGTAGAGTTCATGGCAGAGTCCCCACACCTCCAGCCCTTGGTTTTCTTCCTTCACTCCAAGACATCGCAGAGCGTTCCTGGTCAGCTCCAGCTTCCGTCTCGTCCACCTCGAGGAAGATCGAGAACCTCTACCGGATTGCTCCTTCACAATCATCCTGGCTATTCGAACATCCCAAGCCTAACTCTGATATTGTTGAAGGTGCTCAGGCAGTGGTGTCCTCGAAATTCACCTCTCCAGTAGATAAGGACGGGAAGAAAATTGATGGACTGGCTAAGAAATGCTATGCTGCGGCTGTGCTCAACATGAAGGTCGCGAATTATGCTGCCTGTATGGGGGCTTATCAGCAGCACATCATGGAAAGACTCCTGCCGCTCTTGGATGACCTTCCGGAGGATAAGAAGGCCCTGGCTGTAGCCCTCCAGTCAGAGTCTCACTCTTTCGGGACCCAACAAATTGTCTCGGCGCACCATGCGGCGGACTGTTCTGCGAAATTGGTCTCGATCGCCCTACGGAGGTTCGCCTGGCTCCGGTCTTCTGATCTGACCACCAATGCCAAGGCTATGATTGAGGACTTACCATTCGACGATTCTGGCCTCTTCAATAAGAATACAGATGAGAAGCTCAACCTGAAGTATAAAATGAAGGTTGCAGCCAAGAAACATGGTACGTCCTCGTCATCCCTGCATCCACACCGCCGTTTTGGGGGTACAAGACCCTGGTACCCACAGCACCACCAACACTCCTTCTGTCAGGAGAGACCTTACTAATCTGAGCAACCCAGACAGAGGAATCTGTCTCAGTCATCCTCCTCCTCAGGACACCGTCCCCAGCCCCAGTCCAGGTTCCGTCAGTACCAGAAAAAGGACGGGGATAGGCCTAAAAAGGCATTAAGGTGTGTTTCAGTGCACTTTGCTGGCCTTTTCCTGTTTGGAGACAGATTGAGAACTTTACTCGCCTCGTGGTCTCAAAGTACATCTGATTCTTGGGTGCTCTCCATTGTGGCCAATGGCAATGCCCTTGAGCTTTCAGACCTCCCCTCCACAGGGGTATTCCTCTCTACTCCCCTTCCCCCCCCCTTACTCAACGAAGTGCGCTCATTATTGGATAAAGGCACTATAGAGCCAGTGGACTATTCTTCTCATTCTTCTTGCTTTTTTTCTCGATACTTCACGGTACCGAAGCGGGATGGCAGCCTGAGGCCTATCTTAGACCTGCAGCAGCTTAATAGATCCATGACTTACAAACGATTCCGTATGGTAACTTTGGCGTCTATTCTACCATTGCTACAGGAGGACCTAAGTGCCATACAGGATTGTCTACACAGGAGGCATGTCACAGCGTACTCCGTGCAAGTAGCCTTAGGTTACATGGCATCAACTACTTTCGTGACACCATGGGCTCGTCTTCACTTCAGGCCCCTACAAGCCTGGTTCCTTTCCGTCTTCGATCCCCTTGGAGATCTTCCATCCCGACGACTCGCAGTACCGAGAGCAGTGGCTCAATCCCTGCACTGGTGGCTCAATCCCATAAATGTATGTTTGGGGATGCCATTTCTTCCTCCGCAACCTGAGTTGTCCCTGATGACGGACGCGTCGATGGAGGGATGGGGAGCCCACGTCAATGACCTCACTGTTCGGGATCATTGGATTCGGGATCATTGGAACAAGAACGAAAAGTTGCTCCACATCAACAAGCTAGAGATGCTTGCTGTAGAGAAGGCTCTTTGGGGCCTTCGAACCCTTGCTTTGGCACAGGGTAGTGTTGCTCTCTATGAACAACACTACTGTAATGTACTATATCAACAAGCAAGGGGGAACGAGGTCCCGTTCTCTGCTTCAGGCCACGCTCCACATTTGGGACTGGTGAATTGCCAGAAACATCACCTTGCAGGCCATCCATCTTCCCGGAGAAGACAACGAGCTGGCGGACCAGCTCAGCAGGTCCACGGATTCGGGCCACGAATGGCATCTTCATGCCGAGACAGTTGCCCATCTCTTCCAGACGTGGGGGGAACCCGAGGTTGACGTCTTTGCAACGCACCTGAACACCCAGTGCCAACGCTTTTGTTCGAGGTTCAGAGCCCCAGGCTCTCAAGGAGACGCCTTTGTGTACCAGTGGACGGGGAAACTTCTATACATGTTTCCTCCCTTTCCCTTGATCACAAGGGTGATAGCCAAGGTCAAGCGGGAGCAGTCCGATGTCATCTTGATCACCCTTTGGTGGCCCAGACAGCTGTGGTTCGTCCCGCTCTTGGATCTCTCGAAAGGGAACTTTGTCCATCTCGATCCCCGACCAGACTTACTGTCTCTCCACGATGGCCAAGTCCTGCGTCCGGACATGGACTCTCTTCCGTTGGTCGCTTGGAGAATTCTGCCCTGAACAGACTACCATCCCCTGTAAGGGTGGTCATTGGAGCTTCTCTGAAACCTTCTACACAGAAGTCCTACGCCTTGAAATGGTCCAGGTTCCAGCTTTTTCTGGATTCAAAGAACTTGTCTCCGTCCCGAGTCTCTGTGGAGACAGTCCTGGAATTTTTGATGTCCTTGGTAGACAGCGGTCTCAGTCTCCACTCGGTCAAATGCTACCTATCAGCAATTTGTTCCTATTATCACCTCCAAGGGACACCTTCCTTTTTCAAGGAACCTCTCATGAAGGCCTTCCTTAGGGAACTCTCTAACCTTCATCCGCCTACATCGGTACTGACGCTGGGTTGGGATCTCGGTATCGTCCTTTCCAGGCTTGCATCGGCTCCATTTGAACCTCTTGCTACCGCTGAGGTGAGACTCCTGTCATGGAAGACGGCTTTTTTGATAGCAAACACCTCAGCCCGCCAGGTCAGTGAACTTTGTGCTCTCAGAGTAGATCAACCCTTTCTGATCTTTCATAAGGACAAGGTTGTTTTGAGACCTGACATCACCTTCCTGCCAAAGGTTGTGTCAGCTTTTCATTTGAACCAGAATATCGTGCTTCCAACCTTGGCCCCGAATCCAACCACTACTGAGGAGAGGCGGCTTCATCTCTTGGACGTTCGTCGAGCTATAGCCTTTTATGTGAACAGAATGTCGGACTTCAGACAATCAGAACACCTTTTTGTGTGCTACGGAGAGGCTAAGAGAGGCTTACCGATCTCCTCGCAGAGGTTCTCTAAGTGGGTGACTGCTATCATTCACCTCTGCTATGAACTTGCTAACAAGGAACCTCCAGCCGGAGTTAGGGCTCATTCAACTCGAGCGGTAGCTGCATCCTTTGCCTTCTTGTCTGGGGTGCCATTGGAGGATATCTGCAAGGCTGCGGTCTGGTCTCAACCCTTGACTTTCGTCAAGCATTATAGAATGGACTCGAGAGCCAGACGAGAAGCAGCTTTTGGAAGGGCAGTATTGCTGTCGGAACTGCACAGACGTCAACGTCTGCCATCGCGCTGGCCGCAGTGAGTGTTGTGCACTCCCTTCTCCTTTATATCATGTATATATGGTATTAGCTATATTTGTGGCAGGACACTCCCTCCTCCATTGACCAAAGCTTGTCAGTCTTACCCATTTGTGTGATTCGCAGAGACCACAAAGAAGGAGGACAGGTTGCTTACCTGTAACAGTGTTTCTTTGAGTGGTCATCTGTGAATTCACACAAATCCCGCCCATCCTCCCCTCATTGTGCGTGCTTATGTTCTCTGTTTACTTCACAGCTGGCGGCGAACTTCCAGAACTGAAGGGGGCGGTACTGACGGAGGGCCTTTATAGGGATGGGCGGCGCTACCGCCAAAAAGTTGCAACTTAAGCCCAGCCCAGGGAAAAGTTGCAACTTTAAAGTCTGCCTAGTGATTCCAGAAGGATCCAAAGTTGCTGCGCATGTGCAGTCATTACCCATTTGTGTGAATTCGCAGATGACCACTCGAAGAAACACTGTTGCAAGTAAGCAACCTGTCCTTATCAGTTCTCTCCGTTCCTGCCAAACCATATTATCATTCATACAACTTCTGCAGGACATTACGGGATGGAATAACATTCCCACAGGGATCTCTTTCTACTTTACAGTGTGGAATCTCATGACCCATTCATTATGGATTGATACCATATCATTCCTCGTATACTGTTGCTTATCAGTTCTCTCCGTTCCTGCCAAACCATGTTATCATTCATACAACTTCTGCAGGACATTACGGGATGGAATAACATTCCCACAGGGATCTCTTTCTACTTTACGGTGTGGAATCCCTTTATTTTTATAATGCTATGACTAGTCTTCACACCAGCCACTGTTATTTTTTTGCTGGCATTTTCACCAAGAACTGCATGTTTCATGCTGATAGCCTGAAACATTACATTCACACACAGCATGTCTTGTGGGTCACAACAATTGGATATTGCAATATTCTCATTGTTCCCTGTTGTCAGTGTTTTGTTGTGACTAGATGAGGTACTATTCCTCCTCTCTGATGTCCACCACTATTCCAGAAATTATTACTGGAGCTTTCTCCAGTTGAATACCATTAGGCTTTCTCTGTATGAATGGACTATCCAGACATCCTACTGCCCACTTTGTAGTACAGGCACTTGTTTTCTGCCGCCTTTGCTGGTGATGCCCATCCATCTTATTGCTGAGCACAGATGGTCTATTTCACATTCTATGTCCAAGGGGACACTAGGCCCTAGACTATTTAGCGTTCTAGGCTTTGTCTGTTGATGTCATAATCTTCAAACAATGGCTTTGGGAGGTTTTATCAGGTCACTGCCATTTTTTTCATTTGAAAGATTCCCTTTTGACACATCTTCAGTTTTGAGAGCTTGGTAAGCCCCTTTTTCCTGATTGCCAATGTCACAATCTGTTGCAAGTCTGTTGCCCTTCGCATTGGCTTCTATTCATCTCCTGGACCAGACAGAGTCTATATACCTTCTTGTGCTATTTGTCTACTATTCCTTTACCGCTTACAGTAGTGAACCACTTACAGTAGTGAGCTTCTTTTGCTTTCACACTACCTACCTACTGGGTAGCTTTGACATAATTTCCATTGCTAACAAACCTGTATTGACTAGGTCAGAGGTTTTCCCCTTGACCTTAGCCATACACCTGCCATGTTATCACAGACCAGCAAGGTCAATCAACAGTCTGTGCAACATACGGGTTAGCTGGCAAGCCTGTTTTTTCTGCCACCGGGCATGTTCTCACCTGCATTGGTGACTGTTTTACTACGTCTCTGTATTGGAATTTCAGCTCAACCTATGTAGAGCCATCATATTAGCAGGACTGTTCATCCCTATATTTACATGCCTTGGGCTCAGATTCACAAATGGTGATTTTGTTTAGGGCAGTGTGCCATCTTCCTCTGCTGACTGAAGCTTGTCAGTCTAACCCATTTGTGTGATTCGCAGAGACCACAAAGGAGGAGGACAGGTTGCTTACCTGTAACAGTGTTTCTTTGAGTGATCATCTGCGAATTCACAGAAATCCTGCCCATCCCCCCCTCAGAGTGGTGCCCTGCCTCTCCTTCAATCCTGGGCTGCTGCTTTGGTGTCCATGGAACTGAGGATTTCGGCGAGAAACTGGCCAATAAGGGAGCGTGGGCAGAGCTACCACCAAAACGCTTCTAATAGCTCTAAGAAGGTTCCTAATAGCTCTGTGCAGGTGCAGAATAACCCATTTGTGTGAATTTGCAGATAATCACTCAAAGAAACTTTGTTACAGGTAAGCAACCTGTCCTTCCCTTTCACTTTTGTAGTCCTCTGGTTGCCCCAGAAATCTGCTCTGAAGGACTGTAGACCCTCCAGGCAGGTTTGGGAGGAGAAGAAGAAAAAATTCCCTTGTGCAACTCGATGTACACTTGCATAGCATAGCATAGCAAGGTACCTCCAAGTTTGACTTGAGGAAGTAGCTCAATAAGAATTGTTGTAATACAGCATTTTGGACTTTTTAATCTTTTCTTTTCCTAATGCAGACTCCCAGTGTTCCCTGCATGCCTTACCCAATTCAGACAATGTAAATAAGTGCCCCTCTTGCAACATTGTTTTACTTCCATGATTCTGAATCAGAATGAAGAAAATTTATTTGGTTGGATATTCTCCTACTTCTGATCCCAGACTACGAAGTCTAAAGAGCACCTGAATAATAGGGCAATTGATTTTTTTACCAGCCACAGGTGTCAAGCACGCATAACAGTGCATCAACAGAAGAACAGCAGCTTTACTGGGCCAAAGGCACTGGATTTGGGACTGGGTCTACTGCTTCTGGATGGGATGTAGAACAAGCTTTAACAAAACAAAGACTGGAAGAAGAACATGTCACTTGCCTTTTACAGGTAACACAACTATTCAAACAAGTTGCCAAAATTATTATTATGTATAAATTATCTCTGTTTCATCAGGTATAATGTCTGCAGATCTTGGACATAACATAAGTTAGAGCATTGCCTGTAATATGGTACTTTGAAAGGGTGTTACTGTTTTTACTGCCCACTGTAATGAATAACATCTCATTATTAATGTTCCTTTTGGAGAGTTGTGGAGAATGGCAATATTTCTATTTTTAAAGTGTTTTCTTAAAAAATAAAAAGGCAGCTGAAAAGCAGTATGTTGCTAATATGCTACTGAGCTGTTATCATAAGAAGACAGCAAAAAAGCAGTGTGTTGGTAATGTGGTAATGTGCTATTGTGCTATTAATCTTAAAGAACAGGAAACAACAGCAAGTTAAAAATACCGTGAAAAATTGCTAAAAAAAATTATATTGCAAACTGTAGCCAGTTACTTATGCCTTAATACATTTTCCCATTTGTGGGGCTCAAAAGCTTTTGTGGCTGGCTTTGGACATACAGCATGGTTTATTATTCTTTTTTCAGATTGAAGCTCACTGTACTAGATAGGGAACTATTTTTGAAGTATACAATTTTGAAAAATATTTTGCAGTACATGAGATTTTGGAGGCAAGGAGGAATTAAATTTCCACCTTTACATATATCCTTTCGTTCCACTTAAAGATACTGATTAACTTTCTCTATTTGTGCCCAATACATTATTGTTGTGGAAAAAAATAAGAGGTCTGGAGTTTGTCAATATCACTTAATTGTGAAAAATGTCTAATTTACAAAAACAGACTGTAAAATTTAATAAGTTGAATATTTTAAACCTGAAATTAATCATTCAAATTGCTAAAAAAAAATACGACAAAATTGTTTGAATTAAAAAAAATATGTATAGTTATGGGGAATTTTAGTTTTATATTCATTTGTCAACATGTGTCTCAGATTCTTTGTCGTTTGAGCCTGTTATTTGCCTGTTCTCATTCTCTTCTACTTAATCTAACTTCTCATAATGTTTTTAAACTTTCAGGTTTTGGCTAGCTATATAAATCCTGCAGGAAGCACATCAAATGGAGATGTCCAGTCCACCCATGAAAGCAGAGGACAAAACAGCAATGCCCTTCCATCAGTTCTGCTAGAGCTACTTAGTCAATCATGTCTTATTCCTGCAATGTCATCCTATCTCCGTAATGATTCAGGTAATGTGCTTCTCTTTGTTTTTAAAACATCATGTTCTAGTCCAGTTTATAAATAGCATATTTTTATAAAGTTGATTCAGAGAATATTTAATTCAAATGTACCATTTGATCTTTCAGTAAAATGTGTAAGAGATTAATTTTCTGAACTGAAATATTGCTGTCCTACAAGTAAATGATCTACGATCTAGTTGGTGGGCTTTTGGTGTTGACAATGCATATTTTCTGGCTGGAATTCTACAGGTTCCCAAAGCAATTATGCTGGTGTAGGTAGTGTGGAGGCAGTAGGAGGGAAAAGTCTACAAAAACAACAGCAACAAGAGCAGATACTGTAGATACAGTCATTTTGAAGGCTGCCATCTTTGTGTAACTCATTTCTCCAGTGCCTGACTTCTGAGTTGGAGCCATCATGTTCTGGGAAAGCTGACTTGCAAAACTGCCTGTCCTGTGTCACAGGTGATTTTGTAAGCTATGCTTCTATGAATACCCTGTCTTAGAAGATCCAGAAATCATTCACTGGAGAAATTGGCTGTTCAGAGCCAGCTCACCTCCCCAGCTGATAATGACTGATGATGATTTCTATCTCTTGTTGCTGCTGTGCAATCTAGGTAAAATTGTAACTCCTAGCATAATGCTAGACATGTGTCAATGGGATTCAGACCTCTATTTCTTGATTCTGTTCTCATGTTAAAAACAAACATGCATGCTATTTACTTTCTGTATAAAGTGTGTATTGCATAATTTAAAGAATGTGCTGTGATAAGTACTAGAATAGAATAGATTTATTACAGCACATAGCCACCATAGTACTGTGATAAGTACTGAGAATTTCTACGTGTATGATGTTAGCCTTAGCAGCCAGTTTTGCAGGATTATGCCTGTCTCCATGTGTTAATTGGAGCTGCTACTAATCATTCCCTTTGGCAGTTCTTTTTCTAGTTGGAGATGTGAACATATTGTGAGAATACATGCACTTCTCTACCGATTAACTTCTGAGTATATATAGAGTGGCCCAAAGTTGTATGAGACGTTATGTGCACATTGAAGTATTTATTCAGCCATAAGTCATGTATTTATGCATATGGTGATTCATTCTATATGTGGTTATCTTTATATCCTTAGCTTGCTACTTGCCATGATTCATAGGGATGAGGATGGACTTTAGGTTGAAAGCGAATTCAGAATGAGTAGCAAATATATTCACAGATGTTCAAGCCAGTGAGGACAGTGAAGCCTACATGGTAGTTGAGGGCCTCTTAATACTGAAGTGATTGGATATAGCCAGGATGCTGTTGTTGAAATGAAAAATGAGTAGGAACAGAGAGAGATGTGAAATTCGTGGTATTCTGACACTTTGGGATAAGATGGAAGTAGGACAAAAATCTGAAATATGAATACTAATAGGAATAAATTAGTCTGCCACTTATTGGTCATTTAGTCTGCCTTATCACTGCTGTCTGACTACCAGTACAGTGTAAACTTAACTTCAGGTTGAACCTAAAGCCTTGTCCATGCCTCTCACACTGTGTTTGAATTAAATCTGGAGAGCTCAAATATTCAGTCTGATTACTTTTATTAAATTAGTTCATTTGGGAATATTAGTTATCTGTACATTCAGTCTCAATAGTTTGTGGCACACACTTTCCTACTAACAATATTATTTACCCCAATAATTCCTCAAGATATACACTAGTCTGAGTTTAAATATCAGTATGAAGACTCTTGTAATTTTTTCTTGTCACTTGTCTGATTTGTTATGTTCCTTTGCTGTTTTTAATATTGGTTCCTCTATGCCTTCTCACCTAGCACTGCTCTATCCAGTACACTTCATGCTTCTCATGGTCTTTTCAGAGGACTCAGTAGTAGTGTATTTTTTCCAGAAGCATTGGAAGCCTTGAAGTTAATCCCGTCCAACATGCTTCCTGTGGCAAAATTGTATGCTATACTGTACAATCTGAAGTTTTTGCTAAACTCTCCACTGGTGGTGTGTAGGTTGTTTGTTCTTTATAGTGAGGTATACCTGTACCTCAGTTGACAAAGTAGATGGGCATTACTAATTTATCAGAAAATTTGATACCAGAGGCAGAAATAGTATGGAAAGAATAGGAATAGGTTCCTGCACTGTGGAGACAGTGTCTCAAGAGAAAATGTCCAATGTGGGTTGATACAAAAGTGACCGGGCATGAAAGGGGCACAGGCAGCCATAACGACACAGCACTTTCCACCAGGTGCTGTGTCATAGGAAGTGACATCGGCTAATGGTCACCTGGTGCTGGAAAGCATCAAAAA
The DNA here is from genome assembly GCA_026167975.1 of Phrynosoma blainvillii. Taxonomy (NCBI): domain Eukaryota; kingdom Metazoa; phylum Chordata; class Lepidosauria; order Squamata; family Phrynosomatidae; genus Phrynosoma; species Phrynosoma blainvillii. The sequence goes on along the minus strand of JANUYF010000001.1, from coordinate 67,700,674 downwards.
GGCTGCAAAACTGCCTAGTCACCATGGATGAGTGACAGGTGTCCAAAGGAAGAGGCAGGGCCAGAAGGCCGCATGGGGCCCTGGGCATATAAGGGAGTTGCCTCTGGACACATGTGCTTGGTGTTAGTTGGTTGTGGTGCTGGTTGTTTGGTTGATGTTGATGGATGGTTGGAGTTGTTGCTGTGGATCGTGTATATAGCCTTGTACATAGAGGAACCAAGATTAAAGCCTCATCTGAGAGACGTCTGTAGAGTTCTGAAAAGGGAGAGGTGCTCCTTCAGCTCACAAGCTACTGCCTGCATCTGAGAAGGTGGTGACACTGGTGCTGCACGTTGACATGGATCATCACACGCTGCGTAACCACGCTAACATGCACCACAAAAAAGAGGAACTGATCAAAATGCTTTGGCAAACCTTTTATTCAGAACTAACAATATGTTCATGGTGATATGAAACAAGGCCTTGCATAAATAAACAAAAATGTTTTGAACCTTCTAGAGACCACTTGAAAGCTTCTTGCAAAATGCATCCAAGGAGGATACCTCCCCCCCCCCAACCTGCCTCCACTTTCCATATTATTTCCATTTTGGTGGACAAAAAAACAGCATGCACTTTTTTACATTCTATTCTGTTTTGCTGTTTTCTCTGTTCTACTATCCATACATGCTGAGTACAAGATTCTGGAGGCAGCCACTGTTTATCTTGCTTATTGTAGGCACACACAGCTATACAGTCACCCCTCTGTTTTCACAGACTTGGAGTCCATGTCCCTCACTCGTTCACAGGCGGCAAACAGAGCGGGACAAAATGGAGCATGCGGCTGTGGTGCGCGCCCACGCGCCCACACCACTATTCAAGCCAATGGGGCTTGAATATTGGCAATTTTCCATTGGGGGGGTCCAGAATGGATCCCCAGCAAAAACAGAGAGGCGCCTGTAGTTGGATTGGCTAGAGTAGAATCTCACTCTTTCCCAGCTCAAGTTTTATTGCTCTGTTTACTGCAGACATGCTACTGCAACCCAACACCAAAAGTCTGTGTGTGTGTGTGTTTTAAATTTAAAAAAATCAAATTCAAGTTTTAGAAATCTCGTGGGGTTTTTTAATTTTTATTTTAAAAACCGTTTATTTTTATCACTCTGCTAGAACCAAATCCCAGTGGATTCCAAGGGCCCTCTGAATGTTCCAAGGGAGGAAGCAGTCAGTACTTCAGTGAACTACTATGTACTATGTAACACCAGTTGCTTGGGGAAAACGGTGGCAGATGTCTTTGCCCTTATTGTTACTGGTCTTCCAGTAAATTTCTGCATTAACTACTGTAGAAAGATGGAGGTTGGATTAGGTATGCCTTCCGCTTAATCCAGCTGGGCTCATTTGAACTGTATAGTATACTTAGGTACTTTGACCTGCTGTTTTTGCCAAACACTCTGAATCAGAGTATTTGACTTAGCCATTTTCATATAACATTCAGGGGTAGCTGTGTTGGCCATTTAGCAAATTCAAACAAAAATCCATCAGTGATACCTTTATTGGCCAACCAAAATGCACAATATACTTGTTGCAAGCTTTCAAAGCTCCATGGGCTTCTTCATCAGGCAAGATGTTACAAACCAAACAGGAGAAAAACAATTGGAGATGTTAGTTAGATGCCTACATGTTGTTTCAGTCTTTAGTTAAGATGGTATATGATGGGGTGGATATCTTTTGCAGGCAGGCTCCTCCTACTTCTGGCCATGTGGCTGTAGGGAGATTTTCCAAATGCAGGAAATTTAAAATCCATTTGCATCTCAACAGGGACCCCTCTTTTGCAATCCAATATGTCTCCATTCCAGTGAGGTCACAGGCCTCTTTGTGGCAGAGAACAATGGATTCCTCAAGAAATCTCCATGTGTTTGCATCAGGAATATTTTGGTAGCTGTAGAGGTAAAACATGCGAATTCAGTCCAAATTTAAGAATAAAAAACATTGTTTTACCTTGGTTGAAGTTCCCAGTCCACAGGAACGTTTTCATATGTTAGCATTGGTAGTCAATGGAGTGCACAATTTCATTCATCTTCTTGTAGAATTCTCTTTCTCTTCTCTCTATAGTGTGCGATTTGATTTGGGAAATGTGAGAGAACTCTGTTTTAGACATTTCAGAATACCGTGAGGCTAACTGCTGCTCTCTTGTAACTTTGAACATCTGAAGCCTTATATGGAAGAAAATAAAGGAAGATCATATAATTACTAATTAATTAATTCTCTTGTTTCACTGTTTTGGTGAGGTTTAGTGTCTACATAAGTGGACATGAAGTATTAGTATTGATAAAAAAATATCATTGAATAGAATCACTTTATTTCATTTCTAGTTTTAAACTTTTAAAAACGTTTTTATGAATGTCCTTCCTCTTCATGGAGGTATATCACTGTCAAAACAAGATGTGCAAGAAAGAAAATTTTCATTACATATATTGTGTTTGTTCCCAAAACTCGCATCTGAAAGAAAGTTGGAACCCATGCTGTGTTTTATTTTTCTGGTGTATAATGTGATTAATGTTTGTGAAAGAAGATGGTTTCTTCTTCGTGGTCTCTGCGAATCACACAAATGGGTTATTCTGCGCTTGCGCAGCAAACTTCGGAACCTTCTTAGAGCTTTTAGAAGCGTTTTGGCGGTAGCCCCGCCCACTCTCCAACTGCCTTATTGGCCGGTTTCCCTCCTAAACCCTCAGTTCCTTTTATCCGCCGCAGCAGCAACATCTAGAGGAACTCTTCAGAGATTCATTTTCCTGTCTCACTTTAAAATTGCCTTTTGACAGGATCATTTTGCATTTTGGTGGTATTTTTTAACATCGTCGTTCATATTTTAAGAGGAATGCTGCGATTTCTGTGAGAATCGCAGTCTTACATTCTAATTCAATTTCTGAGGTAAAATTTTTTTCTAAAATGGCCATTCACCTTTCTGGTGTGTTTGGCAAAGCTCCTTTATTCCCAATATGGGGACAATTTTTCTTTTGGAAGTACTCCTGGAGGAAATCTGCTTTAACGTCATCCACCTCTCTGGCGTGTTTGACAAAGGCTCTAAGGCCATTTTTACTGCTAAATATAGATGTAGATATCTTTATATATAACTAGATAGATAGATAGATAGATAGATAGATCTTTTATGGCCGCTTGCCCTGCTTCATGCTCAGCTAAGGTCCATTGCTCTTCATATTTTAAGAGGAGCGCTGCGATTTCTGTAAGAATTGCAGTCTTACATTCGAATTTAATTTCTGAGGTGGAGTTTTTTTCACCACTGCTGAGGTTAAAAAAAAAAAATTCTAAAATGGCCGCTCGCCTTCTTGGTGTGCTTGGCAAAGTTCCGTTATGCCCTAAAGGGGGACAATTTTTCTTTTGGAGGGTACTCCTGGAGGAAAACTGATTAAACCTCACCTGCCTCTCTGACTTGCTTAACAAAGGCTTTAAGTCCTTTTTACTGCTACATATATATAGATAGAGATAGATAGAGATAGATATGGACAGAGATAGATGGATCTCCTATGGCTGCTTGCACTGCCTCATGCTTGGCTAAGGTCCATCGTACTTCTGAGAGGATTTTCTGTGATCACTGGCCCCCGGACCCCCCGGGGTCAATCCGACTAGCTTGGAGCCCGACGTGGATGCTCCTCGGTCCCTGACTCTCTGGGGTCAGTCCGACTAGCTTGGAGCCCGATGTGGATACTCCTCGGTCCCTGACTCTCCGGGGTCATACCGATTGGCTTGGAGCCCGACGTGGATACTTCTCGGTCCCTGACTCTCCAGGGTCATACCAATTGACTTGGAGCCCGACGTGGATACTCCTCGGTCCCTGACTCTCTGGGGTCAATCCGACTAGCTTGGAGCCCGACGTGGATACTCCTCAGTCCCTGACTCTCCGGGGTCATACCGATTGGCTTGGAGCCCGACATGGATACTCCTCGGTCCCTGACTCTCCGGAGTCATACCGATTGGCTTGGAGCCCAACGTGGATACTCCTCTGTCCCTGACTCTCCGGAGTCAAACGGGTTGGCTTGCAGCCCGACTTTGATGCTCCTCGGTCCCTGACTCTCCAGGGTCAAACTGATTTGCTTGCAGCCCGACTTCGATACTTGTCGGTCCCTGGCTCTCCGAGTTCAAACTGATTGGCTTGCACCCCTGCATCGATCTTCATTGGTCCCTTACTCTCTTAAGTCAAACTGATTGAATTGGAGCCCTGCATGGATACTCATTGGTCCCTGACTCTATGGAGTTAAACTGATTGGCTTGCAGCCCTGCAACGATCCTCATCGGTCTCAGATTCTCGGAGGGCAAACCGATTGCTGAGATCAAACGGATTGGTCCACGATCAGTTTATATGGTGCTTTCCCGTACCATTGGGTGATAGCCAGGTTGGCATCATGATGTCACCACAATGTGGTTTGGATTTGAGGCTGTGGTTGCTCCCTCCATACCAAAGTCAACTACCGCCAAGCTTTCGGTTAGGACCATGATTATTCCCTCTATATCCCTCGGGGGGCTGCTAGTAATCACTCATTCAGCCTTCGAGCTATGGTCACCTTGGCACACGCTCGGTTGGATTCGAGGCTGCGATTATTGCCTCTATACTGAAATCTACAATTGTATGCTTCATTCTGCCTCTCATTTCATTCGAATTTGACCCAGGTTTAAAGCTGCTCCCTCGATACCGAGGGATGGCAGAGTCAGCCAGATATGCAGATTTGACTTTGTTTCCATGTCAAGACCTGGTATCATGGCTATCTTGTATAGCTGTTTTGGAAGATGTGGTGCTCCATCCTTCTTGAAGTGGGCACCACCATTTGCATGTTACATTCTTGTGAGGATGTGCTTTGTCTCTGTTCACCAGAGCACTCTCGATACGAACAGTCCACCACTCTCCACAGGACTGGAGGATCAGATTCAACAATTGGTTTGCTTTTTCTATACCTAGGGACACTACCATTATGCACTTGGTACCAGCATGATTGGAATCGTCTTGTTCCCCTTCTTGGGGGGCTTTGGTACCATCACTCATCCTCTAATACCAAACAATATTCTTGTATCACTCACTTGATACAGATATATTCTGGGATGCGCTTCATCTCCACATACTAGGACCAATGCCATTGCTTCCTTTAGACTTCTAAGTCGAAGGCATGATTACGCTTCCATCCTGAGGGCCATTACAATTCCAGGTTGGCTACAACATACTGGGGTGGTCATACCCCCTTTTTCCCCAGACTGGCATTGATGCCTTCATTCCTCCCTATTGGTGGCTTTCAGAATGTACTTGTTCCCTCCATCTCAGAGGAGGGTTTTCACTTCCCCTGTGCAAGTGTCAGTGAATGCAGTTGGTGTCTTCTTCCAAAGGCCACTACATAGGATGAGGAATACAAGCCTACGCTCCATACACGCACCTATTCCAAGGGGTTCTTATCGGTGTCACATCTATGAAACATGTGACAGGCTACCTACTGTTTGGTCTCTAGCTGGGATGAGCTCATCTCGTATACTGACCATCGATTTCAGTGCAATCTTCTTGGGCCCCATTTCAGTTGGGAACTGTGTCAGTCCTTTTCGAAAAGCCCTTTGGGGACATCCCTGCAATCCGACCCTCTATTTCACAGATTTGTCCACCCCTGTGGACACTTCATGATCTTAGGACATGCATGCTTGTCCCATCCCTCCAGGCTGACTGATGTCATAACGTCTGGTTCTTCCGAGCCTCTGGTCTCAAGGCGTCTTTTGGTGAGGTGGTGATAATTCAGGTCTCCACCTGCTATCCTGCCAAGGCTAACTATGCACTTTGCAGATGTCTTGGAACTTCTCTCTCTTTACAGGGAAGCTTGTGCTCCCCCCGTTATAGTGCTCCATCACAGTGCACTTCACACTTCATCACGCACCCCAGATCTATACGATAAAGGGTTTCACACCTGTCTAGGAGCTGGGCTTGTGGCTTTAACGTCTATTCCAGCTCCTGTGTTTTAAAATTCTTCTCTCATGAACCACTCATGACAAGTCAACACCATATTGCGCCTTATATATATCGTTGCTTAGCAGTTCTCACTGTTCCTGCCAAGTCATGTTATCCTTGATACAACTTCTACAGGACATCACGGGATGGGATAACATTCCCACAGGAATCTATTTCTACGTACAGTGTGAAATCCCTTTACTTTTATAATGCTATGACTAATCTTCTAGTCATTACTCGAACCACTATTGTTTTCTCTGGGATTTTCACCAAGGACTACATGTTTCATGCTGACAGCCTGAAACATTAAGTTACACACAGCATGTCTTGTGGGTCATAACAATTGGATATTGTGATATTCTCACTCTCACTATTGTTAGTGTCTTTACTGTGACTAGATGAGGTTCTATTCCTCCTCTCTGATGTCCACCAATATTCCAGAAACTGTTATTGAAGCTTCCCCAGTTCGATACCATCAGCTCTCTTTGTATAATGCAGTATCCAGACATCCTACTGCCCACTTTGTAATGCAGTCACTTGTTTTCTGCCGTTTTTGCTGGTGTTGCCAAACCATCTCATTGCTGGGCACAGATGGTCTATTTCACATTTTATGTGACTGTTTAGCCCTAGATTGTTTAGCGTTCTAGGCATTATCTGTCGATGCCATAATCTTCAAACAATAGCTTAGAGGCTTTATCAGGTCACTGCCCTTTTTCATCTTGAAAGATTCCGTTTGACACATCTTTAATTTTGAGGGTTTGCTAAACCCTCTTTTTCGTGTTTACCAATGTCATGCCCTGGGCAGCCTCGCATTGTTGCAAGTCTGTTGCCCTTCGCATTGGTTTCCATTCATCTCCTGGATCAGACAGAGTCTGTAGTCCTTCCTCCTGGTTGCGGTATTTGTCTAATATTCCTTGTCCATTTGCAGTAGTGAACTTCTTTCACTACTTACTGGATAGCTTTGGCATTATTTCGATTGCTAACAAGTCTAGGTCAGAGATTCTCCCTTGACCTTAACCTTACTTCTGCCATGCTATCACAGACCATCAAGGTCTATCAACAGACTGTGCAACATATGGGTTAGCTGGCAAGCCTTTTTTTTTTTTTTCTGCCACTGGGCATGTTCTTACCTGCATTGGTGACTGTTTCCATTATGTCTCAGTATTGGAATTTCAACTTGTCTCATAGAGTCATCATTTTAGCAGGACTGTTCGTCCCTATATTTACATGCCTAGGGCTCAGGTTCACAAATGGTGATTTTGTTTGAGGCAATGTGCCGTCTCATGTGGCATGGCACTCCCTCCTCCACTGACCGAAGCTTGTCAGTCTGATTAACCCATTTGTGTGATTCGCAGAGACCACGAAGAAGAAGGACAGGTTGCTTACCTGTAACAGTATTTCTTCGAGTGGCCATCTGCGAATTCACACAAATCCCGCCCGTCCTCCCCTCAAGTCGTGCCCTGCCTCTTCTTCAGTCCTGGGCTTCTGCTTTGGCGTCCATGGAACTGAGGGTTTAGGCGGGAAGCCGGCCAATAAGGCAGTTGGAGAGTGGGCGGGGCTACCACCAAAACGCTTCTAAAAGCTCTAAGAAGGTTCCGAAGTTTGCTGCGCAGGCGCAGAATAACCCATTTGTGTGAATTCGCAGATGACCACTCGAAGAAATACTGTTACAGGTAAGCAACCTGTCCTTCTGCTGCCTTCCAGCTATTTTGTATGCATAGCACTCCCAAAAGCTTGCAGGTGTAACTAAACTGCAATTAAGTGGCATTTTTCACTGTATTTTTGTAGATGCGTATTCTTTTGTTGTCCTCTAGTAAATATTATATGAAAGCATAGTTTAAGAAGTTTATAATGTTGTTTGCTAATTGTTGTTGTGTGTCCGTCCGTCGTCCCCCCCCCCGGTCCATGGGGAGGGATGGGTAAGAAATATAATAATAATAATAATAATAATAATAATAATAATAATAATAACAACAACAACAACAATAATAACAATAACAATATATGGAGCAAGAATATTGATTATCTCATATGGATGACGTGATGAAATTTTTTGGATCCTAAAGGCAGTATACACATGGTTCCTGGTCCATAACCTCCTGCCATTTTGTAGTAACAATACGTTTGTGATAGAATTCAAAGATATAGCTGTGCTAATCTGTAGAATCTGTATGTAGAGAAATCTTGTAGCACCTTTGAGACTAACTGAAAGAAAGAAATTGGCATTAACATCAGATGCATCTGAGGAAGTAGACTGAAGTCTACGAAAGCTCATGCTGCCAATTTCTTTTTTTCAGTTAGTCTCAGAGGTACTACAAGATTTCTCTACGTACAAGTAAGCTTGTAAGGTGGCATCAGCAATCTAACCTATGTTTACATAATGGAGATTGTCACTTGAGACTAAAAAGTGCAGTTAAAGCAGAATAGATGCACATATGGCAGTACCTTATCGCATAATGCCATGGCTGAGCTGTAGCTGGTCTATCCTCTATCTGTGACTATTGCACAACTTTTAATTCATGGGTTTCTCTCGTCAGTTGCTGCCAATATCACTGCTGTAACATTAGATTGTGTGATAATGTCTGGGCTGCATACCCGGGATTAAACAGTCACATGTTATCAGTTTCCTCCTCTCCTGACTCCTCCTTCTCTTCACTTTTCCTAAATATCCCTGTTTTCTTTTTAAAAAATATCCCCACCACCACCACCACCACCATATCATTAACATAAGGCTTAAATCATTTTAAAGTGAGAAAGAAAAAGAAAAATTAAAAAGTGAAAGGCAAGCTGGTAAAGCATCAGGGGAGTTAGCATGCTGGGGGAAAAGAGTCTGAGACCAGCAATGGCTGCTGTTCCCAAGCCGGTATGTATGCATTTCTTTTCGTTAACACAATTGTGGCAACAATGAGGACTCATATGATAATCTCCAATGTTGCTTTCATAGTTAAATGAGGAACTCAAAGCAAGATCATCACAATAGCCACTGGTTCTTGAGGAAGCATGGACAATAAAAAAGGAGAAAGCTGGCTGGCAGAATAGGACATTGTTACAGTATTCTGATAGCTAATAATAATAATAATTTTTATTTATAGCCCGCCCCTCTGCCCAACAATCGAGGCGGGTTACAGCATTAAAAGAAACAAAGTTAAAACATCCCCAATCCCCTAGTCCCAACCTCCCAACCCCTAAAATAGGATTAAACAAAGAAGAGTTAAAATACTTAAATGATGAAGACTATAAAATGATAAACCCAGAGCAAATGAACACACGCGATGGGGAAGAAAGTTAGCTGAAAAGTTCCTCTCCCCGGGCTAGATTGTTAGGTAACCAGAATGCAAGATCTAAAAAGAGAATTATATGAAATATAATTGAGGTTGGGGTACACCAGTTATCACAGCCTTTAACACACACACTAAGATACATCCCTCCAAACCTATGTCCCCTGTATTTTAGGTGTACAGCCTCCTGAAGTCTTTCAAGGAAGTACCCTACTTTCAGTTTGGAGGTACCCCCTTTTTCCCTTTTCGAACCTCATAGTCAAATTCTTTGCTTTGTGGAATTATTTTTAATTGGGATCCAATCCACACTGCAGAAATAATGCAGTTTGACATCGCTTGAACTGTCCAGGCTCAGTGCTAGGGAATTCTGGGAACTGTAGTTTTGTGAGATATTTAGCCTTCTGTGTCAGAAAGCTCTGGTATCACAATAAACTACAATTCCCAGGATTCCCCTGGCACTGAACCAGGGCAATTAAAGCAGTGTTAAACAGGATTATTTCTGCACTGTGGTTTGGACCAAAGTAAAAGACTTATTTTTTTGGTTTCTGGTCTTACAATCCATGTATAGTTGCAAATGTAGGGGAGCTATTTTTGAGCAAATAAGTTCCTCACTTTTAGCAGAGTCATGATTAAATGTGGGTAAGCATATATTACAAACTCACCCTATTCTTTCCATTATCTGTTAGGTCAGGGGTAGGCAACCTTTCCCCTTTAAGGGCCGAGGGACTTCAGCTCCCAGAATCCCAGGAGCTATTAGCCAACATGGGATTATTGGCCAACATGGCTGAGGCTTCTGGGACCTGAAGTCCCTCGGCCCTTAAAGGGGAAAGGTTGCCTACCCCTGTGTTAGGTTAATAACATCAGACCCAACTCTGTTGTTGAAATTAAAACTGATTGAACTCCCATGCTGTACAAAGCCATCACTGCTGAAACATCCAGTTATATACAGTCCAAAACAAGTAATGCAGCTGCTTTTCACTAAAGGCTAATTGATATTTTTGGTCTGTAGATGGCATCAATTTGCTCCAGTGATAACTTCATACTACATAAGATGCATGAAATTGTAAATCAGGGGTAGGTAACCTTTCCCCTTTAAGGGCTGAGGGACCTCAGTTCCCAGAAGCCTCAGCCATGTTGGCCAATAGTCCCATGTTGGCCAATAGCTCCTGGGATTCTGGGAGCTGAAGTCCCTCGGCCCTTAAAGGGGAAAGGTTGCCTACCCCTGTTGTAAATAGAAACTTCAGTGTAAATTGTAAAAGGTGATTCCTGTATTTAGTATCCATTTTCATGAATGAAAATTGCTACTTTGGTATTGTAGTTGATGTTTGGGCTTTCCTTTTCTTCGGTAGAATATGATATGGGTACAGTATCATTCCTGCCACTGGTGATTAGCCTCAAATATAATTGAAATAAATATCTGTTGAAATATAATCACCCCTCCCAATTCATGGGGGATCCATTCCGGACCCCCCCCTCAAATTGGGAAAATCACCAATATTGGAGCCCCATTTATTCCTCTGGCGCGCACAAAATTTTGTCCCTCACCGCTTGCCATCCACGAGGGAGTGAGAGAAGCAAACAGCAAGACTGTAAACGGCAAGGGACAAGTATATTGTTTATACATTTTAAATAAAGCAGAAAATATAAATAAAGTTCTATAAAATTTAAAAATTGCATTTCATTTGCAGTTTTAATCAAACTAGAGATAGATACCATTTAGCTTATTTGGTATTTTAATTCCAAAATAGTCAAGGCACTAAGATTATGCACATCCCCAACGCAGCCCAAAGCTGCTCCGATGCAGCACTCTGGTCCTTTGGACTGGAGCAAAAAGGAGCCGGGATGATCCGGCTTCTGGTGGTGCAGGTTGAGGCCAGCAGCGGTGGCCACTTTCAGAGCGGGTCGTGCATTCACCACGGTCCCAGCCCATTTGCAGCCTGTCTATACTTCCTCTCACATGTGCTGTTTCTTGCCTGAGGTAATTGGGAGATTCTGTGTTGTGAGTACCCCAGTCATCAAGAAGATAGCTACTACATACAGGGATAGCTGCTACATACACCTGTAGTGACATCCCCTCTTCTCTTTCATAAGTAGGGTGATTTTGTGTCTGTTGCATTCTTTAGTGTTCAGAGACATTAGCCGTGTTAGTCTGGAATATCATTATGCAGAGGGATCATGTAGCACCTTTGAGACTAACTGAGCGAAAGACATTATAGGATAAGCTTTTGTAGATTTGGTCTCATTCCTCAGATGCATGTCCTTGACAGAGAAGAGTTTTTTGTTTGAAGAGTTGCCTGGCCTAAGTCTAGTTTAAAGATAAAAGTACAATAAAGGGAGGGCAGGCCATCCTAAATATGGAGATATGTATTGTATTTTGTTTGTATTTAAATTGGCTATTGTTCTAACATTTTTAGCAATATATATCAACTGGTAAGGAGCCAGCATACTGTTGTGGTTTAAGCACTGGACTGTGACTGAAGGTCAGGGTTCAAATCCTCACTCAGCCATGGAAACCCAGTTAGGTGACCATGGATGAGTCAGCCTCAGAGGAAGGCAAGAGCAGACCCCCTGAATAAATCTTACCAAGAAAATCCTGTCATAGGTTCAGTGTCACCATAAGTTAGAAACAACTTGAAGGCACATAACAACACTGTGTTGTCTTACCTTGTCTCTTTTTTATGATGTTTAAAGTAACACTCTTCCCATGAAATCTCTTTCCTAGGAAGCTCCATGCGGCCATCATATTAAAAGAGTAAAAACATTTATCTTCACCAGAAATTAAACTGTCAAATAGTTAACAGAGCTGCCTCATGTTCGATTATTTGAAAGAAAGACTGGGTACAAATCTAGTAAACACATCAAGAAAAAGCATTTCAAAATTCTAGAGAAACTTGATCCCAAGTTCCTTTTTAGATGTTTGAATGGCTTTAATTCTTAACAATTAATTGTTAGCTTGTGTGGTTAATAGCTGTACATTGGAATCTCAAAACAGTCCCCTAGGAAAGATAGTGTCTTCATAAACAGTAGTTCAGAAGGGAGAGTAGGTGACATGATTTCTCATGATTCTTTATTTACCTAGAAGACACTGAGCCTCATAGCTTTCACCTACTAGCGTTCATGTAGATGGCCAGACACTAGCAGGGTCTTCATTATTATTCCATTTTTTTGTTTTTCGTCTCAGTATCTACCTGAAATACTCAGAAGAAAAAGTAAGCATTTACTTCCTCTGTGTCCTTTCTTCCTTCTCTATGCTTTTTACAAATTTTCCTCTGAAGTTCAACTTTTCAGCTTCTGAAGTAAAGCTTTTAGGTATACACACACACACACAGAGAGAGAGAGGTATTTCTCTTGGGCCTGAAACAGATGGGCCCAAAGGAGCAATGTGAGGCCACTCCCACACCATTCGTGTTGGGACCACAGCAACCGCACTCGCCCGGTCCCAGTCTGGGCCGCTGGAAGGAGTAGATTCTGTCCATTCTTTCTTGGTCCGGTTCTTTTTCATTGGCACGGACAGCCTTGGCACAACTTCAGGCCACATTCAAGACATGCATCATGGTAATGGCACGCCCCAGTGCAGCTTGAAACTGCATCATTTTGCCTGTGTGTTTTGGGCCTTAGTTTGTTTTAATCTGATCAGTAACATTTGCTTCTTTACTTTATTATCAGCTTCTGCTCATGTCTTCATGGTTTCTTCTATAGGTAGCGTCTTCCTTCCTAATGCCAAAACTGGACCTTGCTTTTGCATGCCAGGGAAGTATAGGTCCTCCAACCTACTAATATCCATTTTAGGGCTCTGAGCCCTTGGCTGGTATCCCAAGCATTACCTTGAATATTTGCAATAAGCACGCTTTAGATTACAAAATCAATTATTCTACTTTATATGGGAAGGCTAGGTTCAGTCACTCTCGGCCTCCATTTCCCACCTGTATAGTGATCTATCTCATGCTTTTGAAATAAGTAGTACGATATAATGAAAGATTGACTATCAGTAGAGGACACTTGCCATTATATTTCAATATACTTTATTTTAAGACTATCTCTTATAGTTTACTCTTAGACAAATACTATTATTTTAAAAGTTTAATTATATTATCTAAATATTAATAAACTGAAATAGAAGCATAGAGCTCTAGTATCAGCATTGTAAATCTTTGTTTTAAAAGCTACAAACAAAGGAAGGCATGTGGATAAAGCATAGTCTTTTAAAGGACTGATTTGGCTTACAAGTGAAATGTGGAAAAAAGAAATTAGTCATATTTGCCTTCACTGTTAAAAATAATAGCAACCTAGCAGACCAATTTACATATTAATTCAGAATTAAGAACTGGTTAATTCTTCATTAACCAATGCAGTTTATTCCCAAATAAGTGTGAATTGAATTGTAGTTGGAAGACACCATTAAATGACTTTGAATCCTTAAACTGTAGAATAGTCTCCTTAGATTAGATGAAGTATATGAAGGGTCTCTGGAGAACACAGATTATGTACAATACATAGTTTGGGGAAAAGGTTAGAAGTGTCTAGTTTGTTTTCTGAATTAAGTTGAATTTGGGGTTTGGATAGCCAGTTCCAAAGATTTTGTTCACTTAAACTGCAGTAAATTTGCATATTTATATTATTGCCACCACTGAAATTACTTTCAAAAGTGTATGAAAATTGTTGCAAGGGGTGAAGCCATGTTTTTAGTACAAATATTTTTTAAATTCCTTTTCTGGTATTATAAAATTCTATATTGAATAGAATATTTTTTGTAAGCATGGATGTGAATTGTAAACCTAAAAGCAAGAACATATGGTACAACAATCAGCAGTTTGAAAATTAAAAGTATTTCAGAAGGTAGTAAATTAAAATTTTATTTACTTTTAATACAATACTTAACAGTACTGTTCTTTCTACATTTTATATATATATTTATGTAAATTTTAGCACATAATGATAATTTTAGAGGTACATAATCACAAACCCAAAAGTGTAAAGGGGAATAAGTAAGTAAAACATAAGAAGATATTATGGCACTTATTATCTTTTGTTGTTATCTTTTGTACACAAAAAATTATACATATACACAAAAAATTAATAATGAATTGCACATTAATTGCCAGGGGAAAACGTGTTTTGACTTTCTGAATTTCCAGCAGTCATCAGTGCATGTTTAATGTGTAGCAATCTTCATTTACGTAGTCTTAATTGAGTTCATAGATGTATTTTACAGTCACTGATGTGGTGCCCCTAAATAGGCACTTTCTGGAATGTGTTTGTTCTTTTGAGTCTCTGTATCCTGTTGGGTAGTGTTCAGTATTTTGTTTTGCCATTGCTGGTCTTCAGAGTTGCTAGAAAGCCTTCAAAGTGTTGTATATACATACACAAAAACAATTACAAATAGATTTAGTATTGTTCCAATTATTCCCAACAGTGCTAAAATAGACTCCTCCTTCTCCTCACTCTCTTCTTGCCTTTTTACATCTTCTAATGTTGTGATGGCAGAGCTCCTCATTTTTTCTACAAAAATCTTCACCAGTGTTCTGACTGCTGGCTAGAAAGGAGGAAAGAGAAATTACTAACTTATGGGGAAGGGGCATTCACTCACACTTACGTGTGCATGCACTCTTAATATTTTATTTTTCACAGTTGAAAACAGAAAACCATCATGCTTTATTTTAAGACAAATTAAAGGTGTGAGGTTTTGTATTAAAAATCACATTCACTCATGTTTTCAATACCTGTATCTATTCTGCCTTAACAGAATAGATACAGAATTCTGTATTGAAACATTGATATAAATTGATAGCCCAATAATTGATTGAATAGAAATATCCATCAGTTTACATAGGACTGTGACAGTACATAGAATTACACCATATAGCAATTCCGTCATATGGCAGTTGGTAATAAATGTGGTTAATCATTCATGTGAAAAAGTAGACTGGTTTTAGCAGACTTTGTTCCAGTTGATTCTTTCTGTTCTGTATTTGTATTTGTATGACAAAATGACAATGAGAAAAGGCATGTAACCCTGAAAGAAAAATGCAGAAAACTATACAGATAGTTTCATGTAGCGGAAAGATTTTTATTACATGTATTCCTAACCATTCAATAAATTTATTTTTGTGAAACTGAAATGAAAGTTAGATTTTGTTACATGGTTCTGCTTAAAAAAATCTTAATATGTCCTGGTATCAACTACATAGACTATTTACTGGAGCTGGGATTTGCTGTCTCTTGCATTAAATATTACTGTAGAAAAATCCTGTTGTCAGTCTAATCAGAATTTAATGCCTAATTGTTGGTTCTGTTTATGCCTTTCACATTCAGATAGGCATTGCATGTTACACATGTCTTCACATTTATTGCAATGGTTTTAGCAAAATAATACTTTTTTACATAAAGATTTTTAAAAGCCTTTCTTACCCTACATTGCATCAGGAATAAAATCTCATCAGACATGCTGCTTACTCCTCACTGCAGTGGAGAAACAGCCTTATCTTCATGGAGGACTGTTCTTTTCACAGAGCAGAAATTGTATGCATGCATGAACAATTTCTTGATAAATTAAGCTGTGATGTGATAATGTTACAAAATCTTCAAAGAAATGCAAGCCTGTTTTCAGTTATCCACTGAAACAATGCAATGTTAGGAAAGAACCCCTTGCTCCACATGTCCAAGTTGTATATTTATCTCTTTTTTAAATCCTGGATTCTTCCATAAAACGTATAAACAGTGAAAACATCATTGAGTCTTCCAGTGAAAATTTAATCTCCCATGGCTATATGTGTAGCTGTTCCCCAAGACATTCCAGTGGCATGATGATTTAACATGCTCTCTTGGTCTTGTTATCTCTCTGAAGATGTTTCTTCCATGTTGCTGAGTTGTAAATCCAAAGATAACAGAATAGTTGGTTTACATTTGTAGTCCAGAAAGAACAAAGTTTTCTGTTTGCTCTAGGGTGGTTACATACTTGCATTCAAAGCATCTTACAAATAATTCCAAAGCATTCTTCGGAGCATTGCATAACTTAGCAACCAGTCAGATCTGAGGAGTGGAATGACAGTGGCTTCAGTTGCGTACTGTAGTGAGTGGTGACATTGATTAAACATGCAGTTGGCACTTGCTGAATAAAGAACAAGCTACAAGTCACCCTTGCAGACAGTGAGTTGCATAACAATATCCAGTGGTTCTGCTGTTTCACTGTCAAGCCAGGCACATTTTAATCCTGTAACAACTGTGAAAGTGTGCTGTGTAGAATAAAGCCGAGTTAACTGTTTGTTGGGATTTTCCGACTAAGTGCTCTGTTACAACTATTGACATTGAGGCATTAGAGCTAAAACAGGGCTGATGGGTATTTTTATTTGGGGTCTGTTTTTATTCTGCGTTTGGTAGGCTATCGTTTCAGGATGGGATTTCCTTTTTTAATATCCATTCATCCCCCTCCCATTCTCTATCTGCAGAATACAGGTCAGTGTGGAAGTCATGAAGCTAATACAATTCTGATGCATGTTTCTGATCTATTGTAATAGGAAGTTTAAAAATTTTAATCTTTCTCTTGTTGCATGTCAGATCTGCATTCATGGGGTTTGGTGTGTGAGATATGTTTAACACTTGTTCAGGTTCTATATAGTTATATTATACAGGTATTGTAGTTACCTTTTTTTGTAGGTGGCTGACATTTAAAGGTTATTTCATTATTGATTAAGAATGTCCATGCTATCAGAACAAAACAGTTTCTCTATAGTGGCTTGTGTTATACATGTGTTCTTCTTGTGATCATTTTTTATTCAAAAGGCTCCTTCCAAGTAAATAGTATAAGTGTGAAGATTTTCCTTCTGAATTGTACCAAAAGCCTCAAAGGGTTTATGTAAAACAAAAAGAGAGAGTCTTACTGTGTAAAATTTGATGTTTTGGATTGCATGATATGATGGAAATAGGTTCTAAATCAGTAATTCTACTATGGCCCTCCTCTGATGTAGAGCAGCATATTTAAAACACAGTATGATAAATGCTTAATACTACTTTAGCTTGGGATGAAATGTGTGAAAGAAATTGGCCAAGTGCTCTTGCAACATGCTTTTTTTTTATTTCCGTGGCTTTAATTAAGTCATATATACTCTTGTTGAAAATGAAGTTAATTGATTTTTAGAATGAATTCTGAAAATGTCTCCATATATTGATCTGGATGTGACTGATTCTTATGTAACAATTCCTATGCTAATTTTGGGGAAAGCATATGGAATGTAAATGCATGCAGAATGTAGTTAATACTTATCAGATATGCAGGTTTATCTGTTCCTGATATTTCACTTTCACTTTATTTGAAGAAAACGTGAATAAAAATCTATTTCACAATTTAGTTAAGGTCCCTTCTGTGATGTAAGAAGATGTCCAGTAGTAAATTTCTACATGTTGATATGACACTTAATCTATACCTGTTCTCAATCAGCATTTCCAAGTATTGATTCTGTACTAAGTATAGCAAATTTATTAAGAATTATTGTTCTGAAATGACTTGAGCAAACACACCCCAATAGTCACTGTTGGCTGTGGTTTTCTTAATTTAGAAATGTTGAGTGTTTTCCATTCTTAGATGTTCTATATTCTATGTGCAAGGACTATTAATATCAACAGCAAGTTGTATTATCTTAAAATAAGCTACCAGTTATGCTTGATACTTGATATATAAAAAGTCATGCTAGTGCCAGCTGTGGGCTTACAGTTTCTGTGTTTCAGATTGAATTTAAGGTGGAGTGCTACCGTGCATCAGTATGTGTGATCTTTCTATTTGAATATTTCAATGCACTTCTATTAAATATAAGCTGTTCCAGTTTCTTGCCTTTTGTGTCATAAGATCTCTTCCTTTTTTCCTAAACCCCAGTAACTATGTGTCTTCCAAGTTGCTAAATGGGACCATATAACAGTTTTGGATTAATAATTCATACATGAATTGTTGCTATGCTGTGATTTTGTATAATGTACAATAGCTGCTTGACCTGTACACATTGATGAAGGAAACTGAGCATTGTAACCTCATTTTAAATTCTAGATACCAAAAGGTTAGGAGTTAAATTTAATACTCCTTAAATTTATACTGTAGTATACTGTTCATTAAAAAATAAATGAGAGTTAAACACACCAATTGACTAGAAGACAGCCACTAAAACAGAATTTGGCAGCTACAGTCAACAAATAATTTATTAGATAATTGTCCCCCAAGACCCTCTGATCTTTTTACTATAGCAAAGAATCTGATAAAATACATTCTAAAGTAGAAAAAAGCATCCCACATGATTCTGTAAAAGCTACACTGGATATCCCCCCCCATGAAATTGAATTCACTGTCATTTTAATTTTTTTTTCAAGGCAAAAGTTATTCAGACCATTGTCCTTTATATCATGTAGACTGCAATGCCTCTTTGGAAATGCCTCTGTGTTAATGTGGACAATCAGAGTATAGTTTCTTCTGATAGAAGCAAGCCTCAGACATTCATACTCCCCCTTTATTTCTCACAAAACAATAAGAACCTTTTGCTTTTGCTTACTCACGGTTTAGCCAGTCATCTGAGCTGTAGTTAGGTGGAATCAGTTTTCTAACCCATGGTTTGAATCTTTTGAATAAACCATAATTACGAGAAACCACATTTTGTGGCGCGGACATGACAATAAGCTGTGGTGAAGCAAAAATAGAAGGGAATGTTTCTGTCTCTTTATAGCTGAATAGAAGTGGGAGAACACAAACAAACATGAGCCTTGCTGCAACTTGTTCTGCTTCTCACTGTCATGCTAAATCATGGTAAATGTTGTATTGGAACCAGCCCCTTTCTTTTAAAAACCTCCCCAAACAATTTGTCGTGAGTGGTACAAAAGTGTTGTATTTCAAGAAGCCCGGCTATTTATCTTAGCTACTGTATGAAATCAGAAATTTCAGATCTTTAGCCAGTGTTCCATGAAACATCCATAACCTGTCAAAAGAGTTTCACTTAGAATTTCATTTGTAGTATGAATACAATATTACTCTTCCTTTTGATATTTTAATCAGAGATCAAAGCATACTGTGCAGTGATTTCACACTCTGCTAGATTTCAAAAAGTATTCTGAATGGAAGTGTAGCTGTTGGTATTTTGTTCCACAAGCCACAATAAACTACAATTCCCAGGATTCCCTAGCACTGAGTCAGGTTAGTTAAAATGATCTCAAAGTGGATTATTTCTACAATGTGTTTTGGACCTTAGTCCATAATTAAAGTTCTTAGCACAAGGTTTTCCTTTCCTTATCTGGCTATCTTAACAGACAATATTTGGAAAGTATGCAAAGGGGTCTTGTAGCACCTTTAAGACTGTGTAGAAGTTGTAGCATAAACTTTTGTAGACTTGGTGTACTTCCTCAGATGCATCTGAGGAAGTAGACCAAGGTCCAAAACAGATTGCAGAAATAATCCAGTTTAAGACCATTTTAACTGCCCTTGCTCAGTGCTAGGAAATCCTGGGAGCTGTAATTTATTGTGGCACCAGAGCTATCTGACAGAGAAGGCTAAATGTCTCACAAAACCATAGTTCCCAGAATTTCCTAGCATTGAGCCAGGGCAGTTAAAATGGTCTCAAACTGGATTATTTCTGCAGTGTGTTTTGGACCCAGGTCTACAAATGCTTATGCTATGTTTACACAGTCTCAAAAGTGATACAAGAGACCCCTTTGCATACTGGTATTCTAGACCAGGGGTCCCCAAACTATGGCCCGCGGGTCCTGCTGCCACCACCGCCACTCGTGCGTGCCGCTGTGAGCCATTTTGTCTTCTAAAATGGCATCCGGAGTCGTGCGCATGTGCCCATCACGCGCACATGCACACGACTCTGGGCGCATGAGCGTGACACCGGGCGCCGTTTTGTAAGATCAAAAAATATGGGGATCCGTGTTCTAGACTAACAGCTATGTCACAGTATTTGGAGAGTCAAGCAAAGAACAATGAGGACATTAACAAAGCATAGTTATTCTTACACTCTGCCTCACCTTAAATTTCTTTTAGCATCCCATCATCACAACTCAAATGATTACAGTTCTCTTGCCAGTCTGTCTCCCTAAACAACCACTTGCCAGTAACTTTATCACAATATAATCTAGCTGTGCTAATGACAAGAAATTATTGAAAAGGAAAGGAAATTGAACATGGGAAAGGGAGTATTAGATAAATGTGAAAGGCAATATTAAATTAAAAATTGCAATGGAAAGGGGTTGTTACATAAAGGTGTTTTGTTTTTTTTAAGGAAAGAGATTGTTACAGAGTCACCTGTAGACAGGCCTTTGAATGTACTGGAGCTCTTGGGAGCAATGAATGTGATATTGGATAAATTAGAGTTTCGGTAGATGTGGAGGAGGCTTCCATATACTTTCCCTTTCACTTGAAACAATGGAAGTAGAATTAATTTTGCAAACTAGGAAACTTGAAACGTCCTTGAAAAGTTTATTTGAAAAATTTCAAATTATTTAAAGTGGCAATGCCCTTGCCTCCTCAAATAGTGTAGGGCTGCTCCTTACAGTTGCCAAGTACATTCAATATACCTAGCTTTTTATTCATCATTTTGGTATTAAAATTGGCCTGTAGCAATGTTTATGTCACAAAGGCTATTTCAGAAGAAGTGATCTCCCCTCTACCTTTATTAAATAAATGATGTCTTACCTATCTTGTCTTAGCTATCTTCAGGCAATCTTTTCTTTCAAAGGCAACAGAGTGCAGAGTGTTAATTATTTTATAAGAGACTTGCCTCCGGTTGTTGCTTAAATAGAAAAAGCAAAAGGCAGTAAAGCATGAAATATTTGGAACTGACACTATAGCCTCTAGCATTGACTGTATTCATATATCATATGTTTGGGGAAATTTACTGGGGAGCAGAGATTAGAAAAATCTACAATGCTGAATTATTTAAAACCATTTAGAACTAAAGGTTGGTATATCTGTTAAAGAGTGAATTATCTAAACCTCTAAATATTTGTCTATTTCTTGTAGCAACTTGAGTGATTCTAGATGTTTTAATTGAATAGCTGAACTGCAATATCTTCTTAACTACTACTTTAAATCTTTGGAGTGTTAATGAGATTCTTAAAAATCCTATTAACTAAGAGACCCTGAGAGCTTCAGGCTTGTTAGCAGTATTGGTTCATAGCTTTTGAATGAGTAGTCTCAGTAATTACTGAAGTTATTGCATATTCCATGAATGATGCATATTTTTCCAAAAATACCCTTGTTGGGTATTTTCTTTATTGTGAACTGCCCAGCACATTTCTATATCATTGTAATAAGGTAAGCAAACTCTGAATTAAGCATGGATTGTGATACTTTCATTTACTGCTCAATTTATAAGAAATATTTTTATGGTAAACAATATAGATTATACTATATTCATGTTTTACAATACAAGTAATAAGAAACTCACAAGAAAACTTAAAACCTTTCCTTGAATATATTCTTCATCCAAAACATATTTCTCAGATGAAGCTTGCAATGTAGTATGGTTGCAACAATGGTGAAAAAGATATATAGCATTCTGTTAAACATCATTCGTGCTTTTCTTCTAACTTTTGTCCTTATAAGGTTCATCCAAAGATTTCCTTTTGTGGGTCAGTTGGCTCATTGCAGTAATCATATGACAATCTATCTAGAAGCCTGGATTAAGGCTCTGCATTTTGAAATACCTAACAATGTAATATTCTGTTTAGTCATAAAAGATAAAAGGCAGATATCTGATCCTATGAAAATAGCATAGTTTTGTCAAGTCAGATAGCAGGTCAATCTCCAGGGGGGTCAAAAAGTCATACAAACAATTGTATGTCAAAATGCTTCTTTTACTGAATTATGGAAATCTGACTGTGTGCAAAGAAACCACTGAAAGTTTCTACCTAATTTGAGGAGTTCGGTCCCTTAATATAGGCTGCTCTTCTATACTGGTGGTATGTTGGCTACTGGAAGCATAGCTTTTACAGATGTCCTGGAGAAACATTCCTTCTCTTTTATTAGACTTCTTACCAGTCCTTCCTTCACTCCTTAATTCTTCCTTGTGTGGAAAAAGATTGTTTTATAAAATCTTCATTGTAGCAGCACCAAATGCATTATAATACTTGGTCCGTACTCTTCCACCACCCCTCAGGTTTTAGGAAATGCTGCAGAAAATACTAGTGTTTTTTCCCTTTACACTAGTACAGCATGGGGAAGTTTGCTACAGAATGGGCAAAAACCCAGGTTTTCATATCATCCTACTACTAGAGGTGTCAAGCAACTATTTAGAAGCAAATGCTGTGTTTTCTTCCCTGCTCTCAGAGCCAGAAATGTGACATACATATTAGACACACCATATCGGCTTTGGATGGCGATTCAGCTTCAGGCATGATCGCAATTTTTTAAGGATGATATGCCAGTACTTAGAGCATCATGGCATAACACTAAGAGTTACTCCAGTAATTTTCTAGTAACTATAAGGTTATCAGTAAGAGTTACTGGTCTGGTTTGTGGAGAGAAAGTTAAATGTTTGCAAACAATTTAGGCTCTAAAGCCTCAAAGACTTTTCTCTGATATACACTTTCTTTTGTCTTAAGGCTGTCAGAGAAGGCCCTCTTTATTCTTAAAATAGAAGGTTTATGAACCTTCTCTGTAGGTATCCTGCCCTTGGAATATCTTCCCATAGTGATTTGCCTAGCACCAATTTTGTACTCTTTTCAGCCACATGTTAAAACCTTTCTGTATGCCCACACATTTTACATTTCAATTTGTATTTTTCTGTGATGGAAACTGTGTTTCTGCCTCTCACTGAGTTGATGTTTCCATTTTACACTGTTTCTCTTGTTTTGTATGATTGATTTTTATCTACCCTGCTCTGAAATTTGGAAGGAAGGCACTGTTTATACGTTTTTAAGATCATTAATAACTGTCAACAAAAATACTGAAATAGGATAGATTAATCTTTTCTGGATCTTAGTATGCTCCTGAGAAAAAAATTGAATCAGAGGAGAAGGTGGAATAAGTTCTAGAGGAAATGGCAAAGAAAAACAGCTGATATTTTATTACATGGTATCAGAATACAGTCCGCCCTCCGTATCCGTGAACTTGCCATCCACGGATTCAACCATCCGCGAACGGCAAGCCTGCATTGTCCACAGTGGTGGTGTGTACATGCGGCCATGCCACATTAGGGACGGGTCCCATTGTCTCCAACAGCAGTGCAGCCATATGCACACGCCACTATTGGGGACAATGGGAACTGTCCCTAATGGTGACATGGCCACATGAACACACTGCCATTGAAGTCTCCATTGGGGACAAGGTAGGCTTGAGCATCCACAAATTTTGGTATCTGTCGAGGGGGGTGGGTTCCAGAACAGATCCCCTGCAGATACCAAGGACTTACTGTAGCTAATACTGCAGAAGCATACATACCATTTTATTTTTCTCAAAGACTTTATTTATTCATTTGTACACAATTTCATCCACATACTGCAGAATTTCTCCTTTAGTTCCATGAGAATGTCTTATAGTGTCTTATGTACACGGTAAATTACCATTTTGCCCGGTCTGAAACCTCTAAGGCCTCAAGAGCACATATGCAGTTACCTTGCTAAAATGTATTCATTTATATAACTATAATAAAGATCTGAGAAAATGTATATAAAAATATAAATATATTACACACACACACACACACCAAAATCTGCGTATGCTCAAGCCCATGTTGTCCCCAATGGGAACTTCAGTGGTGGTGCATTCATGTGGCTATGTCATCATTAGGGACAGTCCCCATTGTCTCCAGTAGTGGCGCGTGCACATGGCTATACCTCCACTGGGGACAACGGGACTCGTCCCTAATGGTGGCACAGCCGCGTGCACACACCACCACTGTGGACAATGCAGGCTTGCCTTCTGCAGATGGTTGAATATATATACTTCATTCTTAGAGGGGTAGGAAGCAAGTTAAAACCTTGCATTTCAAAACAAACAAATATTAAAGCAAGCTAAGATTAAATAGCTAAAATAGGATCCAGAGCAAGTGAAGTTAAAATACACAGAAATTCAGTGCCTGCCTGAAAGACAAATAAGAGTCCAGTTTAATCTTCCTTGAGAGAGCTACTAAAAAATAAAAATTACAACCGCATGTGTGCACGTGGCATTTCTGTTTCTGTTTCTCACCAGTCTATTTATTTTCACAATCATATCACAGACTCTAAGTATAAAACATTAATGTATTTCAAATGTGATAGCCTAATGGCCATATAGCTCAGTCTGTTCTATAGTCTATTACAGTAGGCCCTTGGAATCCGCTGGGGTTTGGTTCCAGGATCCCCCGTGGATACCAAAATCATGGATGCTCAAGTCCCATTAAATATAATGGCATAGTAAAATGCTGTCCCTTATATAAAAGGGCAAAAGCAAGGTTTGCCTATGGGAATTTGTATATTTTTAAAGTATTTTCAAGCCATGGGTGCTTGAATCCATGGATTAAAAATCCATGGATAAGGAGGGCTGACTGATATGATTCCTTTTTGCCTTGTAATTTAACTAATTCATTTAATGAGTCCATTGTTATGCCTACAGCATCAGCTATGGTGCAGGAAGAGCCATGGCCACTTGACCTGGATCTTAATGTGTTCTGTTCTCAGATTCAGTTACAAAAGGGCATTTTCTTTGAGGGATTGCTCTTCACCCCACTGAAGTTTACTTCATTTGACTAAGCTTGCCAGGATCTGAACAGGTGAGGGGATATGTTGCTATGATCTAAGGTAGAACATCTCCCTATGAAAGTGCACAGAGCCTGAGAAAGTGAGCTTCATTTATACAGATTTGTCATCTGCCCTTTAAACTTGAATGATGGAAATACACAACTATGAAAAAAGAAACGAACAGTACACTCTATGACATGGCACAAATGATGTAGAATTAGTTGGAGCCAAACAAATAAGATGACAAACATCGGGTAAGAGAGAGAGCAAAAATGTTAGGAGGTTTAGGCCACATCACAGTAAACATGAGGCAATTTTTTGAAGATGTTATCTCAGAGTTTTGCTTCAGAGTAACGAGCTACAAAACACCATAATGTGATAATGCAAGACATGTTCTACTTGATGTTATGGAGTAGAACAAGTTCTGTGAGTGCCACTTGAAGCAGCATCCACTTATTTGCTATAATGTCTAGTTTGACATCTAACCTTCGGCCTGAATTATGTATGGGTGGGATGGCAGGGATAACAACTAAAAGGTGTGAACTCTTGGTATAACTAATGAAAAATGCATGTGAAAATTATTTGATAAGATGCAATGTCCAGCCAGTTTTTTCTCTTGTAACTTATTCTTAAGTATTAATAGGTGATACTAAGTAATATCAATGTTTATCTTTTCCATTATGGTTGCATATGCTCTGCTCATGCTGTTCTTTGAGGTTACATTGCACATTTCAGTGGTAATAAAAGGTTTTTTATTGCCATTCATAGCCAATTAAGCTATGCTTGGAACGTTAAATGGTTTGGAAAGGAATTTAGAGCTGCTCAATATTATCTATTTAATGGTCCATTAGACTTGGTTATTTTTAGTTGGAGTATCCTGAAACTCCAAAGATCTAACTAAGGAATAAATTATGTTTAGATACTTCCTTCTGATGCTTGAAACAATGTTTCTCTTTTAAAGCATGTCTTTAAAGTACTTTATCAAAGCTAATATAAATATTAAAGATTTAATGAAGTATATTGTAAATAACTTTGTAAGGAAAATCTCTAGGGGTAGCCATGTTGGCCATATAGCACATCCAATAACATCCAAACAATGATACCTTTATTGGGCCAACCAAAATGCACAATTACATGTTGCAAGCTTTCGAAGTCACACTGGCTTCTTCATCAGGCAAACAAGAGGGAGGGGAAATTGAAGATGTTAGTCTTAGGCCTGCATTTTCTGTTTCTGAACTCAGTTCAGATGTTAGGGGAAGGCTATCTTCAGTCTGGCTCGTCCCCCTTTGGCCATGCAGTCACATTAAATACAAAATTTGATTTAGACTCTTAGTCCTTGTGGACTGCCAACTTTCAAAATAACCTGCAAACCTTTTGGCAAGTGAAAGTAGAAAATGAATATTCAGCTCATACCAGAATCAGCAAAACTAATGTAATACTGTGCGTATATTATTGCATTTTGGCATTTGTGTATTATGACATCAGTTACTGTCATTGTAGTATTTCTATTAACGGTAAATACAGTACAACCCCCCTATCACATAAATTGTATCCTCAGTTTCACTTACCCACTTCCAAAAAAAAAAAAATGGTATCTCATGGAATCTAGAGGTCCTCTAGAGCAACTCTGTGGTCAACATCCACCAAAAATATAGGGTTCATTATTATCTGCAATTTTCACTATCCACAGTAAGTCTGGAACATATCCCCTGTAGATATGGAGGTCATACTGTATATTGAATAGTTTTCCAGCAGCTATTCTTATTCTTATTATTATTATTATTATTATTATTATTATTTCTTCATTGGAGAAAATTCCAGGATACATTGGTATACTGTTAATTTAATTTTTGCATTGTACTTGCAAAATGTTTAATGCAACTAAGAATTGAATGGGTAACGGTTGCACATTTTCCTTCTTTCATCATGCTTTCCCCCTTATCAAACAATGGGTAGAATCCAGTAAGGTCCTTGGGAATAAGAAAGAAAAAAATTCATTTCCTCCCTCTAGCTCCCTATTTGCCCTCAGAACTTATCTGAGGGTGAGAAGCTGGAAGAAAAGAGAAAATCATGTCTTACAGGCAGAGTTTTTTTTCTCACTACTTCTTACTACTTCACCCAGTGTGACGAATGTTGAAAATGTAAAAAATGCCAGTATTTAGCAGTTATTTCATGCCAGTTGTGTAGTTTGTCCCTTTGTAAGTAACTAAAGATGCTAAAATAAATGCCATTTGGCAGTCTGCATGTCCTTTCTAACATTTTTAATGATTACATATATTATTTTGCATGTACTTCAAATGTGTGTCTTAAAGACATGATACTTGTGCTATCAATTAGCACTATTTAAATCACTTAAAAAGCAGTGAAAATGATTGAACTTTCCAGGTTTGACATTGAGAACATGGAGTAAGACTGCTGCCTTTCTTCAAAAGCCTTTATATCAATCCAGTTTTCACGCTGACATTTGCTGGTGTAGCAGGCAGAACCGTGAAGAAGGAGACAGATTAGCAAGCGACAGATGTGGACAGGGATGCTGTGTTTATCTTAGAGAACTGTCATTTAGCAATAATGATTCAAACAGAAACAGTATCTTAGAAATGAACAACCTCATGTAATTTTAAAAGAATCATAAATCACACATAAATTGAATGAAAAGGTTTAGAGAATGTTACCCACTTTCAGAGATTACAAAGAAGTACACAGCTATCAAGAGTAACTAGTGCAGTAAGTTCTTTTCCTAAAAAATTCAAGGGTAAATACACAGAAAAGAGAGACAGGTTTTCTCAAATAATGGTGCCTTTTAGTAATCTCAGATAGAGAACATCAGCAAGGAGCAACGTTTGCTTACTTGTAATCTCTTCTGAAATTGTATAACTAGGAAATGAAATTTTGAATTACTCTTTCCTCTGTGTTTATTTCACCCATTTCATTTAACAAAGCAGTGTGGTGTAATGATGATATGTTGGAGTGGGGCCAAGAGATCTGGGTTCAAATATATATTTAATGGAAAATAAATCTAACAGAAAGGCTATCAGTGTGACCTTGAGCCAGTCATTCTCTTTTAGTCAGTTCCCATTGGGTAGTTGAAATTATTTTCCCCAGGGACTGTAAAGGGGAAAGGGGAAATCCCATCCCAGAGAGCAGTCTACCTTGTTCCCTTCTAAAGGAGACGTTGCTAAGAGATTGTAAACTACACATAAAGAGAATCTAACACACTTATAAATTCAAACCAGACTAATATTAGAGATAACATTGCTTTTGGCCATTGCCAGTTGAACTAATTGATTTCTTTTCTCTGGCAGATTTCTGTCATGTCTACTTGTAAAAACTAAAAATAGTGGTTTTCAGTATGTATGATGTCTTCTCCAGCTGCTACTCCATAAGGCATGTTACCAGATAAGCTGTACTAATATTGGTTCACATTTCAGTTCTTCTGCTTAAAATAGAAATAGAATTCTCTATAACTATTAGAGTTCAAGCTTGCCAAATAACTCAAAATATGGCTATCACTTAACGACAGGGGATTTGAGGATATGAGTGGGATATGCTGTAGGCTGTATTTTAGAGGAAGGACCTGGCAAAACTATTTCTGAGTATTCCTTGTCTAAGAAAACGCTGTGAAATTCCTGGGGTCACCATAAGTTGACAGGTGACTTGAAGGCACTTACACACACATTTATTTGCATAAAAAGCAGGGTAAAGTGGTTGTAGTGTTATATCTTTACAAGCAGTAAGCAGGGAAATAGGGGGATTGGACACCAATATAGAGTCTCCCTTATTCAAAATTCTTGGGACCAGAAGTGTTTTTGGGTGTGGGGGTAGATTTTGGAATACCTGTATTTGCATATACATACATAATGAGAGCCAATGTGGTGTAGTGTTTTGAGTGTTGGACTATGACTCTGGAGACCAGAGTTCAATTCTCAGCTTGGCCATGAAACTCACTGGGTGACCTTGGGCAAGTCACGTCACATGCTGTCAGCCTCAGGGGAAGGCACTGGCAAACCTCCTCTGAACAAATCTTGCCCAGAAAAACCTATGATAGGAAACAACTTGAATGCAAACAACAACAACATAATGAGATATCTTGGAAATGGGACCCAAGTCTCAACACAGTGTTTTTTATATATATCTTATACACATAGCCTAATGGTAATTTTATAAATATTTTAAATAATTTTACGCATGAAACAAAGTTCCTGGACATTGAATCATCAGAAGGCAAAGGTGTCATTATTTCAGACACCCATGAAAAAGTTTCAATTTTTGGAAGTAAAGTTGGCCCTCCACGTTTGCGGCTTGACTTTTACGGAATTGATTATTTGCAATTTTGATCAATATGTTCTCTCTAAGTCCTCTGCCAGATGTTGACCATAGAGTAGTGCTGGAGAATCTAGAGGTTCCTAGAGAAAACACTTATCAGGGCATTTGTAGGTCATCCAGCATGATTCTCTGATCAATTTCTGGCAGATGTTGACCATAGAGTTGCGCTGGAAGACCTGGAGATTCCTAGAGAGGAGTTCCCTTCGGTTTAAAAAAAAAGTGTGCTTTTATTTGTGGTTTTCCACATTCACGGCGGTCCTTAACCCCAGCAAATGTGGAGAGACCACTGTATTTCAAATTTTGGAACTCCAGATAGAGGAGATTCAACCTGTAGTTTTTATTGCACTAGTCAGTTTGACAGTTACAGCTCAAATCTGTACCAAAACAATGAGATAATTCCTAATAACACAGAAACACCAATCAAAAGTGCCTAAGAACCATTTTCAGGTGATGGAATAGTTGTGTTGTAGTGAAACAGAAAGTGAATGAAACTGTTAAATGGTTAATTGCAAAACTTGCTTAATAAAGTTAATGTGATTCTATGCAGTTTAGCCCCCTTTTTTGAAAATGTAGTTTAATCCAATTACCAAGAAGAGAAGAAATCTATTTAAAACTTGTATTGATTACTATATTTCATTGATTTTAACACATAATAAAATATAATATAAAACATAAATAGTCTTATTACAAACAAAAATCTATTAGTGATACCTTTATTGACCAACAAAAATACACAATATACTTGTTGCAAGCTTTCAAAGTTCCATGGGCTTCTTTATCAGGCAAGATGTTGCAAACCAAACAGGAGAAAAACAGTTGGAGATGTTAGTTAGATGCCTACATGTTGTTTCGTCTTTAGTTAAGATGGTATCCATTGTTCTCTGCCACAAAGAGGCCTGTGGCCTCACTGGAATGGAGACTATTGGATTGCAAAAGAGGTGTTCCTGTTGAGATCCAAATTGATTTTAAATTTCCTGGACTATAGCCACATGGCCAGAAGAAGGAACTGCTGAAAGATGTCCACCCCACCATTTACCATCTTAACTAAAGACTGAAACAACATGTAGGCATCTGCCTAACATCTCCAATTGTTTTTCTCCTGTTTGGTTTGTAACATCTTGCCTGATGAAGAAGCCCATGGAGCTTCGAAAGCTTGCAACAAGTATATTGTGCATTTTGGTTGGCCAATAAAGGTATCACTGATGGATTTTTGTTTGAATTTGCTAAATGGCCAACACCGCTACCCCTGAATGTAGTCTTATTACATTCATTCATAAACCACCAACAAAACAAAAACTCCTGAACCATTAACATAAATATGATAGCACTGAACATGAACATAAACATTAAAATTATTACTTCCTTTCCTATAGCTATTAGCTGTGTTTGATATACCTTTTAATTTTTTGCTTGTTTATTGATAAAGTGTAACTCTACTTTAAGTGAGCTATTTAATATTTGATTTTCTATTCTATTCTATTATATTCTATACCCTTGAAGGTGAGATTTCTACTTTGCTATCAAGAAAAGAAAACTGCCTTCCCCCAATTTCCAACATCTTCCAATCTTTTTCAGAATTTCTAGAAGTCTTTTCTTTTAATAGTCTTGTTAATTTGTCCATCTCCATTAGGTCTCAAATTTTCAATAGCCATTCTTCTTGTGTAAGTAATATTCATTTTTTTCCAATTGACTAACATAGACTATCCTAGCCACTGTTACTATATATTCTATTTTTTTCCTGACCCTCCTCTATTTCTTCTTCAATTATGTTTAAAAGATACAATTCTGAGTGACGGTGCGACAATGTGGCACTTCTCAAAACCTCTTTATTTTTCTTTTTAAAACCACATTTACTCCTGTATCATCTTGTCCCACTGCTGCCACTGCTTTGTGATGTTGACACCCTCAGTCACCTTACTGCTTTAATCAGATGGCAGCACAATGGGTTTTGTTATCCCACCACTGCCACCAATTGGTTATAGGGACCTACTTTTCCCCAAACCACTAAAGGGGACTTAATAATACAATACTTTCTTCACTGTTGGTAGCATGTAACTGTATCTTTAAAAGCATTTTACCCAGTCTTTTATTGAAACAACGTTATAAGTTTATTTGGGTTTAACTTAAATACAGTATCACTTATGTGGGATGTTGTTCACAGTTGATACGTTATTGGCATACTTGATTAGTTACACAGTGTTACGTTTGTGGTTGCTTGTCCTTATACTTTTTTGTTACAGTAACCCAAACTTATTCAAATTATCAATTATATTCTTGTTTATTTTACTTTTGTTAACTGTCTGTGCTTCTTGTTTCACTATCTACTATTCTCCTCAGAGACTAACACTTCACTTTCCCTCAGGACACTCCTATTCCTCTCTTGGGGTTTTTTAAACTGTTAACTGCCTTTGTGTCAGCACAGATAAGACTGTTCGCCTTTAATGGGTAATAAATGACCACAACTTTATTGTATCTGTACAGGGGTCATAAATCACAGCTTGACAGCCATAAATCAGTCATATTGTGTTACCCATTTGACACATGTGTACACACCCTGATCATAAATCATGTTGTAAATCATGTCATAAATCATGCAATAAATCAATCATATGTCAATTTACATAATCATATCGGTTGATAAGGCCATCAATCATAAGCTGTCATCATAAATCAATCATTGGTCCTCATATAATTAGGACCTTATAATTGTAAATCACAATACATTGATTAATGAGCTATCATAATCCACAGGGGGGATCCACAGATGTCATAATCCACATGGCTGCCCAGCTATCTGTGGCCACAGCCACCTGGGGAAGTGGCTTTTGTAGGCTCAAATCTCGCCCCCATATCTTGCAAGATTTCACAATCTAATGAAATTAAGGGGATGCTGGGGGATCTTGTGAGATCCCCTAATTGGCTGGGAGCCACGGGAAGGCTTCCTCCAGTCACAGCACCAGACTCTGAAAATGGCTGGTGCAACAAGAGGCCCTTCCCAATGAGTCAGAGGGGTCTTTCTCTGTAGCTTATTCTAGCTTCAATGGCTCTTCACATCTCAGGTCACACACACACACACACACACACACTACGTCTCCTGCAGGACACTACTTAAATTCAACCCAGGACATTCCTCATCCCTATCGGGTCCCTCAAACCCTTCTAAACTACCATTCTTAGCAGTATAACCCAGCCACTAAGGCTCTTCACTTTTCAGGCCGCTCTAATATATCAGCCCTAACTAACACCAAATTCTCTCTTCTTTCTCCTGTACTATTTATCCCCTCTTAATTCTCTTCTCTTTGGCTGGTGCTTGACCCATCATGATTGGATGTTGCTAGGGCTTCCCCCTGCCTTCTCAAATCTGCATTATCTCCACATTCTTGTTTCAATTTTAGTTTCTTTTTTCAAAATTTCTTGTATTATTTTGTGAATTTTGGTCTGATACACCTGTGCTGTCTTGCAGGACCCACAGATATAAGGATACCACATTATCTGCACACTTCCAGCATTTATTAAAGGATCTTTTATATGTTTTTCTAGTGTAAAGTGCCATCTATAAAACATCTTACAGAAATTTTCTCTCAAGTCAGAGCTCAATGTAAATTTTACATTTCTAGTCCATGTTTTCTCCCACTGTTTCAGTTGTATAATGTGGCCCACATTCTGATGCACCTTTAAACATTTTGAATTTGAGCAGAATTATGTTTACCAAGAATGATGAATACCAACCCTTCATTCTAGGGATACTGGGGATGGCTGTGAAACCTATTTAAGTACTGCTGTATATTGGGGACTCATTTAGTAGAATGAAATAGTGCTAAAATAAGTAATTTAATGTAGTTTTGTTCAACATATTCAAATGCCTTGTGATTTCTTGTTCTCTTAAAACTTCATCTGTGTTTAAATGTGTTTAGTACTCCCTCAAAAGTTAGTGCAACTTGCAGTGAAAATTAACTTCTTGTCTTTCCTTGTTTTAATAGATTTTTATTAGGATGCACCTATGGGTGTGGGTGGTTCCTGTAAATGGAAGAATTTGCTTATTATTATTATTATTATTATTTCCTGCTCTTTTCCCAAAACTGGGACTCAGAGTGGCTTACAAGATTAAAACAGTACAATTAAAAACTGAGAAAGTGTTATATATCGTGGGGTTGAGATTTTAACTTGTTCTTTTTAATTGATGTACGCTGCCTCGATTGCCACACATTTTATTATTATTAATTATTATTTTTATTATTATTTCAATGGCTCTTCACCTCTCAGGTCACACACACACACATACACTTATATTTATTATTATTATTATTATAAAATTTATTTATTTATTATTATTATTATTATTATTATTATTATTATATTAAAACAGAATTAAATTATTACAGTATTACAATGTATGCAAAATTATATTACAAAGTCTGCAAACCAGTTGCACAAAGCCAATTATGAGATAGAAAGTGATAGAAAATTATTCAAGTGGAAGAACAGTTACATAGCTATGCATAGTTACCATGGTTATGTGATTATTGATTCCACTGACATCTGAAGGTTTAAGAAATCAGAAATAAGTATAGATGGGTCTCAGTTCACAGATACTTGTCCTCTCATCTTTTTCTCCTTCGGGGAGGGCTGAGATAGACTGGGAACAAAAAGCTGCTGAGTGTTGAAACAATAGATTGTAGTATCTGGAAAGGTAACAGAAATACTCCATACTTCAGAAACCCTCATAACACACCTAATCTTGAAAAGCAGGTTTTGTAGTCATTCTTCCATTTATTTACATTTTTAAACTTCTGTGGGATGAATTCTTTGGAATGTAATAATGCCATCATTCCATATGCCCATCTGTCCTTTTTCTGTTTACCTCTAGGCAAAGGCACTATAAAAACCATTCACCTTTTGACATGGCTTAATTATACTTTATGGTCAGTAAAAATATTGCTGTTCATTCTGAAAATATGTTTTCAGAGAGTCTGAATTAAATTTCAGTTACAAGATTGCTCAAAATTCCCAAGATATTATTTTCCCTACATCTGCTAACATATTTTATTCTGCCAAATGTGTAGCATTAGAATTTAACTTATTTATGAGGGTTGTAACATTTTGTGTCCAGAATCAATGAAGATATCATCTAGTTACATTGTACATTAAGCATTTGTTCAGATGCCTTACTGCCTTATCTTAGCATGTACTGATAGCATGTTGTTCTCATAAGTGTTTTCAGAGGTTTTATCTTAACTCTGCATGACTGCTTCTGTCATTCTAAATGAAAATTCATCATTCTCTCTCTCTCAATCATTTATTTTCTTTACTTAATGTACTTCATTTTCAGCTATTTCTCATAGATTTTTTTAGGCTCTTACCATACATCTTCTCTGTTGCCAGCCTGCTGGTTTCCCTGAACTATGATTCTCAAAATTTAATGGTATGCTGCAGTTAAAGTGTTGCTACCACTTAGTGGAACAGTACATCATTTCCCATTTTCTTTCTTAATACCATTTGAGACAGAATTTCATACTGTATAACCATTCAGTTTACCTCTGATGCACTATTGCAGTTATTCCTGTTGTATTTTGGCTGTTTAGTGGATCTTCATATTTTTAGCAGTTTAGGATACCAACATCTAGTCAACAGCAGTGGAAAAACTTGGAAAATAATTCAGTACTCAATTTGAAGTTTTAACGTGTACCTTTTTCCCTTTTCAAAGAAATAGCTGTGTTAGTTTCTGACAGCATAAAAATAGAGTGGGAAAGGAATGTAGCAGCACCTTTAAGAGTAATTGGTTTTTATTTTTGCATGACCTTTCATGGATATAAACCATCTTTTTTGGATGCAGTACAGAGTGTTCCTGTTGCTTTTAGTATGGTTTTAATTGTACGGTAGTTGTTAAATTCCTTAATAAAGGAATTAATAAATAATGAGTCTTACTATTAGTTTTGCCTATTAAGAATAAAATGTGCAGATTAAATATATTTAATTGTATTACTTTATTATCATTTGCTTTGTAAAATACAGTGGAAATTGCACATTTTTATTGTAACAATATACTAATGTATTTTTTCCAATTCCCACTGAACAAATGTTTATAAACATTAGTTACTAGTTCCTATCTTAAGTCAATCTAGGCATGTTGTGTTTTTACCACTTTGCTTTCTTTCTTTTCTAGTTCTGGACATGGCCAGGCATGTTCCTCTCTACAGAGCTTTATTAGAGCTTCTCCGTGCTATTGCTTCATGCACATGTATGGTGCCATTATTGCTGCCTCTGTCTGGGGAAAATGGAGAAGAAGAAGAAGAACAGTTGGAGTCTCAAGCTTCAGTTGGAACTCTGTTGGCTAAAATGAAAACATGTGTGGATACCTACACTAATCGGCTAAGGTATTTTTTTTACTTCTCTTCCTATTTTAAGAAATACAATAGAGAGTTCTCATACTTGAGATCAAACATTGATAGGAATGGGGACTGCAGCCAGGAAATCAGAAGAAGATTAAGAATGAGGAGAGCGGCTATGGAAGAACTAGAAAAGATCCTAAAAGGCAAAAATATACAACTGAGCACAAAAGTTAGAATCATATAAGCCATTGTATTACCTATTGCCATGTATGGATGTGAGACCTGGACAGTTAAGAAAGAAGATAGGAAGAAAGTAAATTCTCTTGAGATGTCATGCTGGAGAAGACTGCTGAGGATCCCATGGACAGCCAAAAAGACAAAGAAATGGGTCCTAGAGCAGATCAAGTCACAGATCTCCCTGGAAGCCAAGATGACAAAACTGAGGCTGTTGTACTTTGGACACATCATGAGAAATTGGAAAAAACTAATTCTAAGAAAGGTGGAGGGAAGTAGAAGGAGAGAAAGGCGCATGCTAGATGGATGGACTCTATTAAGGAGGTCATGGGTATGAGTTTGCAGGATCTAAGAACAGTGATGGGCAGGGAGTCGTGGAGATGTCTCATCCACAGGGTTCCCATGGGTTGTAATAGACTCGAGGGCAATTAACAACAACAACAAAAAATGTCTTGACTATACCACTTGAGGCTGCAGGTGGGGTAAATTGCTTGTCCTTGCTAAAATCTGCCCTACATAAGTTTACCACATCAGTGCATAAACTAGGCAAGAGCCTATATATATTTTTATGCAGATATTGTCCTATTTCAAACACAGATTATAGTATGTAATTATTAGGGTGAATAGTAAATCAAAAAGGAAAAGAGAATGATAGACATATTTGTTGTTGTTTTCTTTATGTTCAGCATTAAGCCCGCCTTAGCACTTTCTTCTTTGATCTTCCTTAGTAGGTGTTCCAGGTCTGTGAGGTTTTCTGCTAGTACTATGGTATCACCTGCATATCTTAATTTGTTGATATTCCTTCCTCCTATTTTCACTCCTCCTTCTTCTGTGTCCAAACCTGCTTTCCTTACAATATGTTCTGCATACAAGTTGAACAGATAGGCTGAAAGGATGCATCCTTGTCTGACTCCTTTGCCAATTGGGAAACATTCTGTTTCTACATGTTCTGTTCTGAAAGTAGCTTCTTGTCCTGAGTGTAGATTTCTCTGTATTTTAGGATACAGACTTTACTTTAAAGTACTCTGTACTTTAATTTAGGATATAGTTCTCTTGCAGTTGTACAGAGAGCGCTCTTAATTTGTTGCAGAACTGCTACCTGTTCAGAAGGCTAATCAAACATTTAACTTTTCCAGAAGAGTTCCCCACCCTCTTAAAATCAGCCATAACCTTATTCTAGTATTCAGGACACGGTTAATCTAAGCAAGTGAGGAAAACCTGTGCATCCTCTCCATTCTATGCAAAGCCCTGATTTTTCAGGGTTCTTAATCCATAGCAGTGTTTCTTTTCTTAGTCAGATTTCAGATGTGGAATGTGCTCTGCTTGATTAGAAGGAATCCAGTGGTCTTTGTTTATCAACCAAATGGATAGATCTTGAAAAGTTGCTTTTCAAATGTAAATCATTCCGTTACTTATTATGTGTGCATGTTTCTTAGACAAGGAATACTTAGAAGTTGCTTTTCCAGTTCCTTCCTCTGAAATATAGCCTACAACACTTGGTATTCATTGATGGTCTGCTATCCTAGTACTGACCAAAGCTGATCCTGCTTAATTGCCAAGATCAGACAGGATATGCTGCCTTTAGGTTATTTAGACACCCATAACTCATCACAGTTTAGAAAACACAACCTGTATCTGTAACTCATTACGGTAATGAGAAAAAAATAACAGATATTGCTTGTTGTACTGCTTACTTCTTTTTATTACTTTCTGTTAAAGGAAGTGTCTTTTGTAATGTCCAAGCCATATGCAAAGCATGATATAATTCTGCCAAAAGTCATAAGATACAGACTTAGTGTTGGATTGCTGATTGCATGCAAGTTGTATCTGAGAAATCCAGTATAAAAACAATACCAACACTACAAGATTCAATTTAAAAATCTATTCATTGTCCCCTATCCAACTGTGGTAAAGTCACTCTTGCAATTGGCTAATGCTGCATTTTTAAAATTTATTTATTTATTTATTTATTTTATTGTATTGTATTTGTAATCCCAGCACCAAGATGACAACTAAGATTAATCAAGTTAGAAGACAGTTCAGAAATGCACTTTTAACTGAGGTATAAGGAATGAAAAATGATTGCTTTGAATTTTTTTTCCAGAATTTTTTTCCAATAGGACTGTTGATTCCTGTGACTTCACTTCAGTTTTTAAATTTCTTAACTAGCCAGCTAGATGTGGCTTTTTGCCTTCACACACAGTAAATTAGTTTGAATGGTTTACTAATGGAGAACACTCAAAAGAGGAGGGAAGATTTAGAGAAGTGGACAATACATTGAAAAGATCCAGATGGTTGCAGACACCTCTGAAGTATTTAATTAAAAGTCATTGAAGAGAATATCTACTATGACTAACAAAAGCAATTTAGAATGCTCCACACAGTAACCTCTGAAGCAGCCAAAACTACAAGCCGTAAAAAAAACAAAAGGCCAATCAACTTGCTGCCTTGTTAAAAAAGGTGAAGAAAATTAAAATTGGGGCTGAAACAAAGGAAACCTCCTCAGAAGGGAACAGGAGCTCTTCAGTTACAACTGTAGAAATCGTTTTGGGCCACCATGTTGGGAACGGACGTTCCACAACGGGATGGGGCTGAATCACAATGTTTCCAAGCAACAGGAGAAAGAGGCTGGAATACAGGCACAGCATTTGATGGATAGGTCTTTTGGAAACAAAGAGGCAACAGAGCAATGGAAGAGCACTGAAGGTCACGTTTCCTTGCAATTTTACTTGCAAATCATGTTGGTAGACAAACCAGGGATGGTGAATGAATCAGTACATGCTTATCCACTTGTATCAACTTCAGTGATTCAGGACAGTAAATTTATAAGATTTAATTAGAGAGGCAGTCAGTAGAGAAATTAATAGCATGATTATTACACATGTTCCACCACCCTTAGTATTGGAAGGCAATTTAATGAATTCTAACAATTTAATGAATTTTTACAATCAAATGAATTGAATGAGTTTATTGAATGGACAAGAATTAAATGCAATGAATTTAATATCTAGTGATTCCCAACAATTAAATGACACAATTCAGGTGGCGATAGCATGGAAAAGTCTGCAGTAAGCAACACTGTTAAATCTAAGCAAGATAAAGAAAGAGAAGGGAATGAAATAGGAATGTTAGGAAATAGGATGGAAAAAGTTGGTAGAAATGCAATGAAAAATCAAAACTTTTAGAAGAAGATAACACAGATTCAGAGGTAGAGATTGAATCAGAAATGTCAGAGGAAGACATAGGAGGATGAAATTTTAATGACACAGAGTGACATGGAAAAAGAAATAATTTCAAACAGAT
The DNA here is from genome assembly GCA_026167975.1 of Phrynosoma blainvillii. NCBI lineage: Eukaryota > Metazoa > Chordata > Lepidosauria > Squamata > Phrynosomatidae > Phrynosoma > Phrynosoma blainvillii. The sequence continues at coordinate 67,661,555 of JANUYF010000001.1, read as the reverse complement.
TATTCAATGTAGACAGTTTTTAGCACATGTTAAAAAGAGTGTTGCAAACATTTGATCTGAAGGACAGTCAGTAGGTAGTGTAGTGAGGCAGGGAGAAAGGAAGTAAGGATAGTAAAGCAGCAACAGTGATGAAAAAAATCTGCACCAAAGAATGTGGAAATTCCTTTACCTGAAATGCTCAAAAAGTTAATTATTGTGGGATGGGAATCCCCATTGAATACAAAGAGACTTCTAGGGTATAGTCAGAAGTTATACATGTACAGAAAGAAGGACATGGAGTAGCTTAAAGTCCCATTGGTTGATGGACCAATTTCTGCTTTAATTTCTCATTCAGTTGTCCCTAAGGAGGGTGATGCAGCATATACAGATATGGATGAATTGAGGTAGCACTTAAAAGATCACATGAAGACTCAACACGTGATTCTTACTTTCATTGTAGCTTCCATGTTCACAAGAGCAGCAGTATTGTGGACACAGGAGATTTTAAATGCCGAAAATGTCAGTATATGCACTTTTTGTATGGGGCAGTAGAAAGGATTCAGGAGGCCCTACTGTTTATGGCAGATGCAGAGCATTATTCAGCAGTGTTTCCAGCTAGAAATATAGCAGCAATGAGTACAGCTAGAAGGTCACTCTGGCTTCAGCATTAGGAAGATGACCAGAAGTCAAGAACGAATTTGGCCTACAACCCTTTTTCAGAACAGCTTCTTTTTGGAGAAAAGGTGTGTTATGTGACTGGATCTCTCTGATCTCTCACTCTCTAGATCTTTCAGATCCTCTCACACTGTGCCTTTGGATCCCACCTCACTGGGTCTTTCAGATCCCAAAATATATTGTGACCACCAGGTTCCACAGGATTCTTCTCCTGTCTTAACCTAAATAGTTTGAGGCTTCTCTTCATCAGAACTATCTTTCTAACCCTTGGTGCTCCCCCTGACTTAAGTGTCTCTGCTATTAAGTGTTTTTAATATTCTTGGTAGTGAGTTTTGATGTTATACATAAATCACTTCAGGACAGTCCTTTGTGAACAAAAAAGAAAATAACTTTTATTTACAGTCGTCCCTTCCGATTCACGGGGAATCCATTCTGGATTCATACACACCCACGAATCGAGAACACCACAAATATTGGAGCCCCATTGTTTTTAATGGCTGCGTGGCCCCATGTGTGTACCATGGGCACGCACACCATTTTGTCCCTCCTGGTGTTCAAAACTGCAAACGGGAAGTCAGCGAATCCAGAGGGATGATTGTACATGCATAACTTATGATAATATCTTTCTTGGTAGGTAGTTCTCAGAGTTTGGTGTTAGTGTGTGTGTGTGTGTGTGTGTGTGTGTGTGTTGGGTTGTTACAAATTTACTATGTTTAAGTTCCGTCACTGACTTGCTTCCCACAGAACACACTCCTGTAATAACACTGGGCTTCTTTGTCCTTTTAAAATCCTTTCTCTTCTTATGGGAGTCTGAATCCCATTCAGGCTGAACCCTTATTCCCAACTGCACTTTTAGCAGTTCTAAACACCCTCCTGCCTCAGTAGGCTTGACACACTCAACTAAGTCTTTATTTGTTTGTTGGTTGGTTTATTTGGAGTATTTATACGCTGCTCTTCAGCCACAAAGGCCCTCAGAGCAGCTTACAAATGGTTAATTAGATGGTTCCCTGCCCTCAAGCTTACAGTCTAAAAAGACATGACACAGAAGGAGAAGGGAATGGCAGTGGGGAAGAGGATCAGGTCCAGCAGTTCTTTCTCCCTCTGAGGCCTGGCATATGGCAGATGAACTGGAGGAGGGCTCCCCTTCTTAATCTAGGCTAAGCCCTATGGAGCTGGCCTGCCTCTCTCCTTCTGAGGCCGAGGAGGTAATGCAGGTAACAGAGCCTCGTCTCTGTCCAGCGAAAGGACAAATCTGTGCCCTCTATACCCAGTGCAAGAATAAAGTGCATGTGTAAAGAGCAGTTCCTGCTGAATCAGGGCTTCAATCCTGCAGAGAGCTAGACCACTGAGGGAAGCCGAGGTCCAAGGCAGTAGAAAATACAGCAGCCTCTTCCTTCCTACAGCCCCCAATGGTCTCTGTGGTCCTCAGTCTCTCCCCTGATGGCTCTTCTCTCTGCTGCATTTCCTGAGCTGGTCTAAAGTGGCGACCATTATCTATGCTTTAGTTACATCATGTTTAAACAATTGCAATGTGGTCTATATAGGGCTGCCCTTCAAGAATGCCCAGAAGCTTCAGTGTGTACAAAATGGAGTATCTAGACTGCTAATTGGTACATGGTATTAAGATCATACTGCCCAATTATTGAAAAATCTGCACTGGTTGTCAAGTGTATTGGGGGATCAATTCAGTTTGCTCATACCTCTTCCAAAGCCATAACTAGACAAGGTAATCAAATTAGTCAGACATGAAGAACTGAATATGTTTTTAATGCAGTCAGCCCTCCATGTGCACTGATTCTACATCTACTGATTTAGCCATCCATGGCTTGAAAATATATATTTTTAATTCCAAAAAGCAAAACTTGGTTTTGCAATTTTCTATAAGGAACATCATTTTACTATACCATTATATATAATGGGACAAGCATCTACATATTTTGGTATTCACAAGGAGTTCTGGGAAACAAACCTCAGTAGATACAAACGACCCATTGTACCTCTATTAACACTACTGTTTAATTCGGGTTTAATTCAGAACCTAGTATATTAATCATGCAAGCTGTTATAGAAGTTGATTTTACATCAAGAAATTGCTTGACAAAATCAAAGGATATTTTAATATAACAGCACAAGCCTGTTTGGGTAGCAGTGGGCAGATGGAAAAAAGAGATGAGTGTATATACAGAGTCAGTATGGTGTAGTGGTTTGAGCCTTGGACTGTGACTCTGAAGACCAGGATTCAAATCACTGCTCAGCCAAGGAAAAATGACTGGGTGACCATGGGTAAATTGCACTCTCTCAGCCTCAGAGGTAGGGAAAGATAAACTCCTTCTGAACAACTCTTGCCAAGAAAACCCCATTATAAGTTTGCCATAGGGTCACCACAAGTTGGAAATAACTTGAAGGAACACAGCAGCAACATATATGTACAATACAAACATACATGTTCTTTCTTATATTTCACAAGTCTGTGTGTGTCAAGCTAAATGCATTTTGGTTTATCTGCCATAACAAAAATCTGGATTTCAAAATGTTCTAACTAAATGTTCCATATGTAACTTATTTTTAAATTTACCTGACTTTACTTAAAACCACAATTATGTATTTTGTAGGTCTAAAAAGGACAAATCAAAAACTGGAGTGAAGTCAGATACATCAGATCAGGAACCAGAGGGACTGACACTTCTGGTGCCAGATATACAGAGGACTGCTGAGATAGTGTATGCTGCTACAACAAGTTTGCGCCAAGCCAACCAAGGTAAAAAACAACAACAATTTTTAAGAGCACTGTAGCTGCTGCACTTGCTTGTGTCTTCTTTTTTAGGAATGGGAATGTATATTGATTATTCTAGTCTGTGGACCATTATTTTGTTTTCTATATTGGTTAGCAGATTTTAATTAAAACTAAGCTTGACTCTGTCTCTGGATTGTAGCAGTTCTGTTGGTATGTCATGTGTTTCTTGTGATTTATTCTTCCCAATTGCTTGGAGTGCCGCTTTTACTTCACTTTCCAGAATTTAGGGTTCATCTTCACATGGTTCCTCTTCCCATGTGTCATTCATCCTTTCTTCTCTTTTATACTGCCCTTCTGTATATTGCTTCCACCATCTTTTTATTTCATCTTGGTCATGTATTATTTTCCTCTACTGATCTAATAACATCCCCATTCTTAGTTTAAATGTCTCTTTGATTTCCTGGATCTTTTGCAAGAGGCTTCTTGTTCCTCCTATTTTGTTGTTGACTTCTGGTTTGATGGTTTGATTTGGAGTTCCTGCATGGCACGGGGTTGGACTGGATGGCCATTGTGGTCTCTTCCAATTCTGTGATTCTGTTTCACCAATGTTTATTATAATAATTTTCTTTATTCTTACACACTAATTGCTGAATACTTGCATTCAGTGTTTTGATTCTATTCCTGTCACTCTTTCCTTTTGCTTCTCTTCTCCCTTTTACAGCTTGCAGTGTTTTGTCTCTCATCCATTGTCTCTTCTCTTCTCTTTTTGTTCACAATTAACGTCTTTCTGCATTCCTTTTTAACTATGTCCCTGGCCTGTGTCCATATTTTTTCTGGTTCCCTGTCAACTACACTGTTTCAATTTATTAATACTTTTGTTTGTGAGAGATATCATTGTTAGCAAGTTGTCACTCTGCTACCTGTTACATTTGTAAACGGATGGAATACTGTATATACAAAAAGCTCTGGTTAGATCAAATATAGCTAATGTCCGTTTAAATGGAAAGTTGGTTGCATCAAAAACAGTTGTACTGAAACTTTCACAAATATACAGCATAGTCTTCAGAGCACACATATGTACGGAAATGAATATTGGTCGTCTTGTTTGGGTTTCTGCAGGGTATTCACACACAAAAAAAGAAAAAGAAAAAAGATGATACTAAGACAAAAATATTGGAGCATTTGTCCATGGGCCTTTGCTTTCACTTCTCATGTAAATTTCCCTCTCTTAAGACTTTGGTGGTACATTAGAAGAATGACCAAAAGCAGGACTAAATTAATGTTAGCCTAAGGTCATGTTACCAGGGGCTTGACTTTTACTCATTCATGAATAATTCCTCTAGTGTTTCTTAGAAGGGAAAACAGATTCTAAAAATTATGCATTTGAATTGAAATTATGGTTTACATATGGATCTTTTGCTGTTGCTTTGTTGCTATACTGGAAAGGAAATAAATTCAATAGAAAGTTGTATTTTAAAATATTGTTTTAATATAATCTTCTTTCTTACACTTATTGTAACAGAGAAAAAATTGGCTGAATATTCTAAAAAAGCTGCAGTGAAGCCTAAGCCTTTGTCTGTTTTAAGATCCCTTGAAGAAAAATATGTGGTTGTAATGAAAAAACTCCAATTCGGTAAGTTGAAAACATATCTGTACATTTCTCTATTGTGGTATTAAACAAAAAAAGTGATAAAAGTATAGCTAAAGAATGAAAAAGTTAAAATTAAAATTAATATATATAAAATTCTGTTGATGTGCATAGCACTTTTCAGAGTAGAGGAGAACAGAGAACTGACCCCCAGGGGCTTGCAGTATAAAAATCTGAGGGAACAGAAAAAGGAGGAGGAAGTAGAGGTAGAAGTAAATAGAGAGAATATAAGTTGTTCTAGTCACACTTGCTTAGACTGATAATACACTTCATTACTATTGAGCAGTGATGGGTATACTCTTATGGTTGAATAGCTATTTTGGCTCCTTCAGACCCTCTCCAGGCCACCAACTGGAGGTAATGTTTTGAGCAACTAGAAGTCACTTCATTCAGTTTGGAGCTCCCTTTGGCCTAATTTTATGCTACTGGAATCTGTTTTTAGCCAAAAACCCATTTTGGTCACTTTGATGGGGGTGGGGGCAAGGCCCACACACAGGGATTTCAAAAGAAGAAAAATGCTAATTCACAGATTTTGGGGGGATAAAGATGGAAGCTTTTGATAGTACAAAAAACCTTCAGTGAATGAGGGAGCTGGAGAAGGTAGGCCCAAAACAGACGGGCAGATGAGAATGGCCCAAAACCAGCTCCAGAAGGAGCTGATCTTTTCTGCTCCTTGCTGCGGCAGGAGGTGCCCTTGGGCTGCAGCATGTGTTCGGGGTGATTGGGTCGGGAGTGGCTTCTGGCCGCTCCTTCCTGCCTATCTGTTTCACCCCGTAGTTACCTATCAGGACATAATAATGTTGCTAAACTAGGTCATGTACTGACTAGCTGCTGAAAGATGTGCAGTGGGTCTTTGGTATCTGCTGGGGTTTCGTTCCAGGACTGCCTCATGGATATCAACATCTGTGGATGCTCAAGTAGTAGTAAAATGACATCTTTTCCATCAAATGGCAAAATTAAGATTTGCTTTCAGGATTTATATATTTTTAATATTTTTAAGCTGTGGGTAGTTGCATCTGTAGATAAAGAGTCTGTAAATACAGAGGGCCGGCTGTAATATAGTCTTAATTATTTCAATATTCAGAAGCATAACAGAATGACTATCTCTAGTGTTCAGTTTTTTTCTAAATAGGTTGAAGTGGAGATGAGGAGCACAAATAAACTGCACTTCCTTTTTTTTCTGCTTCTATTCAGTTTCCAAAGCTGTTCTAAAATATAAAGGGCTTTTTGAGCCAAGCTGAATGTATTAATAAATCAAGATTTGTGAACTTCACTTCTTTATTCTGTTTTCAATAGGAGTGCTTTCTGACACTTAAAAACCAGTCCATAGATAACAGTGATAAATTTACAAGTAATACATCAGATTTTCATGCTCTGTCTATATTTCTCAAGGAGGGAGATTTAACATTCTAGTAATAACTTCAGGACTTCGTAATTATGGCAACATATGAGATGGATTTTTAGTTGAGATTTTATTATGTTCATTTCCCAGTGATATTCAGTTTTAGAAATCAAGGGTCTCAGCAAGTGGAAGGTTTGTGATTCTCTTTGATTCTCCTGGCAAATCTTCTGAAAGCATTCCAGCAGAAAAGTAAATGAAATGGCCCCAGCACTCATTTGTAACCCTAGCTCTATTTATTGCACTTGATTAACTTGTTAACTTAGAAATCTCATGTGACTAAGACTTAAAGAAGCTATATAAAATGTTAGTGTTCAGATGACCCACATCTTCCCTTTTTTGCCTTTTTTTTCTCTAGACGCTCTTTGGCTGGGTAATGTTAAATTATGGCCTTATATATAGACAAAGGTAGTATTGTCTTTAGTTCATGCACACAAGTACTGCCAAGTATATGGGCTTCAATCTTTCAATAGGAGGGAAAAGAGAATATGTTTAGAAAAACTAGCACAATCCTTTACCATTAATGTACTCAGCCACTTTGAGTCCCAATCTTGGGGGAAAGTGCAATATTATTATTATTATTATTATTTTATTGATGTAATAATGTATTCATTTTTCCCATGATCATTTATAACCAGAGTGTAATCAATGACATTCCTACTAGTGTACTTCTAAATGCTACCCAAGTAAATACTTGTTTTTTGTGAGCAAGAAAATCAAGATAGTTAATATGCCTAAACTGATGGGCGCTTCATTCTGCCCATTTATCTTATTGTATTGAAATTTTGGGGGAAAAGAAGATGGTGTTGTTTATAGTGGTTATGCTTTTTCATTAATTCATCTGCTTTATCCAATTTAACTACATTTCCCCTCTCTAAACTAAAACGTAATACTTCGTTATTTCAGATACCTTTGAGATGGTTTCTGAAGAAGATGATGGAAAACTAGTGTTTAAAGTAAATTACCACTACATGTCTCAGGTGAAAAATGCCAATGATGCAAACAGTGCAGCAAGAGCCCGACGTCTTGCTCAGGAAGCTGTAACACTTTCAACATCGCTGCCACTTTCTTCTTCATCCAGTGTTTTTGTCCGGTGTGATGAGGAGAGACTAGACATTATGAAGGTAAAAGTCAAACTTGTATTACAAGCCCCAAGAATTGGGGCTGTGTGCAGTACTCCCTATTTGGTTAGGAGCTCAATATGACTGTTCGAATCTGGGCCTAATTCACATTAGATCAGTATGGGCCTAGTCAGTCCCAGTCCAAAACCCTGATCCAAACTGAGATGTGGAATCTGAATTGCTGGTCTTCCTCCATGGATTTGCATTGGAAGACCCCAAAGGCTGTGCAGTGGGCCCGCCATCTTCACTGAGTTTAAGGACACAGGGCCCCCGTGAAAGTAGAGAAATCGCAACTTTTTTAAAAAAAATTAATCTGAGAGAATATCTCTCTAGGAATCTCTAGGTCCTTCAGCACATCAAGTCATGATGAGGAACCTATAAATGCCTAGATAAGTGTTCCCTCTTGGAATATAGGTCCTCAATCATTCTGGCAGAAGTTGACCCTAGAGTCACACTGGAGGACCTAGAGATTCCTAGAGAGAACAGATTCATCAGACCCACAAAAGTCAGAACCACAAATGTGGAGGGACCACTGTGTTTTTTAAAAAAAAAACCAACAACACACATAACATTCACATGACATTTTTTAACCCTAAAGATTAGACCCTAAAGAGAGAACTAACTAAGCCCAGTTTTGGACAGGTAACTCTAGAGATGTTTGTGCTTGTTTTATACACGTAAATTGCTATTTTCCAAAAACAAACAATTCTTACAAACTGTTTTTCACTGCTCCTTTGTGGCAGTTCATTTCACATTACTTTTGTTCTGGTACTGTTTCCCAGAGCATTAGTCAGCTAAGTTTGTTAAAATTTAACTGAGATATATGATGATGATAATGTGATGACAACATACTTGAAGAGAGGATACTTTTTTACTTGATTCTAACAGTACACCAACTGATGAGATTTGGAAAGAAGAAGTGTGGGATGGGTGATTATCTTGCCAGTAATCCAACTAATTACATTGTCTTGTTGATCCTCCCCACCTTCCCCTTAAGCATTTATTGTTGTAAATGTCTCCCTCATGGCCCCATACTCAGCCCATCCCAAGTCTTCCTGGGGGAGGAGACTTAGAGCCCCTGCAGCTGGCACCTCTGCCCCCTGGGACTTGCCTCTTCTTCCTGGCTGCTCAGATTTTTCTCCTATCTCTGCCTTAAGGAAATACATGTTAGTGCTGCTTCTTAAGGTGCTACAGCAGACTACTGGATAGATAGATAATCAGACTGAGAAAAAGAAAAGCGGAGGTGTCAAATCTTACACACAAAAAAGAGCAAATAGAAAAGGCAGGGATTTCAAAGTACACTCGTCCCTCCACATTCACTGAGTTAGGTGCATAGGACCCCCGTGAATGAGGAAAAACTGCAAGAAACAAAAACACTATGTTTTTACCTGAGAGAGCACCTCTCTAGGAATCTCCAGGTCCTCCAGTGAAACTCTTTGGTTAACTCTGCCAGACATTGACCATAGAATTGTGCTGGAAGAGCTACACATGCCTAGTGGAGTGTTCTCTTTAGGAATCTCCAGGTCCCTCAGCGCGACTTTTGGTTAAAGTTGACCATAGAGTTGTGCTGGAGGACCTAGATATTCCTAGAGAGAACATATTAATCAAAGCTGTGAATAATCAGATCCACAAAAGTCAAAGCCGCAAATGTGGAGAGACGAGTGTAGAGTCCAAATAGAAGAGGGGGGTCTGGTGGAAATCATTTGGCCTGTGTACAGAGAGATTTTACCTGTTTAGACAGAGGAATTAGACATGAGAAAGAACATTGGCAGCTGATAACCTGCAAGCCAGGGAGCCAGACAGAAATGCAAAATACATAGAAGTTAGGATGAACGTAGCCAAATACTGTTATAAACTAAAATTAAATAAATAAGATAAACTTTCCTGTTACTATTTATAGTTTGTTGTTTATAGATGGTCAGTCTTCCAAGGTTCTTGCTATAACATTTATTTAATATACTTTCAAAGGTTTTGATAACTGGCCCTGCAGACACACCTTATGCAAATGGATGCTTTGAGTTTGATGTATATTTTCCACAAGACTATCCTAATTCACCTCCACTTGTGAATCTGGAAACAACTGGAGGACACAGCGTGAGATTCAATCCAAACCTTTACAATGATGGCAAGGTAAAGAGTGTGTCTTAATCTCAGTTGGAACAAATGTGCTTAAAGCAGATTTTTTGGTCTTCCTGGGTGAAGTGGGTACACAGAACTTAATTTACTTGAGTGACTAGGTAATGAAATGTTTTAAATTAACCAGTCTGTTTTGCTGCAAAAATACAAAGTAGATTGCAGGCTATACAGTGCAGAAGATCTTTCAAACTATCTAATGCTCTTCAACTCCAAGCTCTCTTGGATGAAACCGATTATCTAGATCCATTTCAAACTGGCTTTAGGACAGGATATGGAGTTGAGACTGTCATGGTCGCCTTGGCTGATGACCTTTGTCTGGGCATCGACAGGGTAGTGTGTCCCTGTTGGTGCTGCTGGACCTCTCAGCGGCTTCTGATACAATAGATCATATCATCCTCTTGGATCACCTGAGAAGGTTAGGAATTGGAGACACTGCACTGCTGTGGTTCCGTTCCTTCCTCTCAGGTAGATTCCTGAGGGTGATGCTCGGGAACAGTTGCTCTACAAGGAAAGAGCTTAATTGTGGTGTACCATAAGACGCCATCCTGTCCCTGATGCTGTTTAATATCTATATGAAGCTGCTGGGAGAGATCATCCAGAGACATGGGGCGGATGTTATCAGTATGCTGATGACAGCCAGATATATTTCTCCATCTCTCGCTCCTCAGCCTTGACTGCTGATGGCGTCTCTCCTCTCAATGACTGTCTTAAGGCAGTAATGGACTGGATGAGGAAAAACAGATTGAGATTGAATCCAGATAAAATGGAAGTACTTACAGTGGCGGGCCCGAAACCAGGTATCGGGATACAATCTCCAGGATGGGGTCACACTCTCCTCTAAGGATTGCATTCGCAGTCGGGGGGTACTCCTGGATCCGTCGCTTGAGATGTCAAATCAGGTAAATGTGACAGTTAGGAGTGCCTATTATCAGCTTCGGCTGATACGCCAGCTGTGCCCTTTCCTGGAAGTTAGGGACCTTAAAAGTGTGGTGCACGCGCTGATAACCTCTCATCTTGACTTCTGTAATGCGCTCTACATGGGGCTACCCTTGTGCTTGGTCCAGAAACTTCAATTAATACAGAATATGGCAGCCAGGTTGGTCTCGGGAACAACTAGGAGAGACCATATAACGCCAGTTTTAAAATCACTTCATTGGCTGCCCATTAGTTTCTGGGCACAGTACAAGGTGTTGGTTATCACCTTTAAAGCCTTAAATAGCTTGGGTCCAACCTATCTTCGGGACCGCCTCCTTCCGTACACTCCACCCTGCGCACCCAGGTCCTCTGGGAAGAATTGGCTGCAGCCTATAAAAACTAGGCTGTCTGCAACCACCCACAGGGCCTTTTCAGCAACAGCTCCCAGATTATAGAATGGCCTGCTGAATGAGATCCATCATATCACCACCTTAAACAGCTTTAAAAAGGCTGTTAAGACGGATCTCTTCCAGCAGGCCTTTCCTGAATAGTTATCCTGGCCTCAAAAGTCAGTCTATCTCTCTCCCTCAATTTTTGTTGCGGTTTTCATTATTGTTGCTCCATCTTATTGTGACGCATTTTAAGTTTGTTTTAATTGTTATTGTTTAATACTATTTTAAAGTGGTGGGTGGGTTTATGGGATTTATATTGTATTTCTATTGTATTTTTAATGTTGGAAGCCGCTCCGGTTGCGTCTGCAGAGGGGCGGGATAAAAATAAATGTTGTTGTTATCATTATTATTGTTATTATTATTAATGTGGATATTCACATGCTCAGAACCTGCTAATTAATGGAAATAGACCACCATGTATGGATTGCCTTTTAGAAGACAAAGGAGAATGTCTTCTCTGCTGGAAATTGGATAGGAGGAATAATGTTCACTTTGACATCACCAATCTTGACTGAGTTTCATCCAGTCTGCTGCACTGACCATTTGCTGGGCATAGAAAATGCTCATGATAGCTTATACACAGCACATTGCTGGATGTGCAGTGCAGCTCTTGATTGAAGCAACACTAGCAGGTTGTTATTGTTTAAATTGTGACTATGTTGAAATATTTCACAGTTGAAATCCTTTTTCTTCAGGTTTGTTTAAGTATACTTAACACTTGGCATGGAAGACCGGAAGAGAAGTGGAATCCTCAGACATCAAGCTTTTTACAGGTATGTGGCTTAAAATTTTTCTTCTTTAGTACATAAGTGGGTGCCAGTGCACACAGAAAAAAGCAAAGATTTGGTATGAACAGTACCTTTGGTTTCTAGCCCATCAGATTCTCCAATAAAATTTGAGACTAGTAGATCAAACGGAGAACTCTTGTGTACCCAACCTCCTAATTCTCCATTTCTAGTGCAGTTTCAGAGATCATTGCTGGATGTTGGGATAAGTTGTGAGTGCCACCTTATGCAACTCAGTGTAAACTTTGGAAACTTTGATGAAATGACATGTTTTTGTGATGTCATGAAGTTCAGGAACTTTCTAAAATAACAAAATTCAACATCTGTTGGAGAACTGCTGTGCTGGTGATTCTTTACCATTCTTCCCCCAATATTATGATGGTCAATTTGAAGGCTACAAATGTAATAGCCTCTGGTTGCTACTTCATATTCTATTATTCATTTCCAGTATCAATACACTAAATATGTGACACTGAATCATGCTTAACTAGGATTATTTTGTGTAAAAATTCACATACTCAATTCCGCTGCAACAGTAGGTGCTATATTAATCGTAATGTGCTTATAACAGTCTAATATTTAGAAAATACTGTCTTTGCGAATAAAATATTTAAATGAATTCTCCATTTCCTTGAGAGCAAAACCTGTATAAATCATCACGATTTTAATCTATTACAAATAACAAACACCTTGAATTGTCATAGCATAATTAAAAACCGCAAAGGATTTTATACTATATTAATATTTATGAGGTGGTAGCTGGCATTTTGTTTTGTTTTTGTAATATTAAGTCATTTGGTTGGATACTATTGACCTATAAATGGCTGTCAACTGTGATCCTATAGTCACATTTAAGGCTTTCTCTTTGGGGAAAGCATCTGGAGAGTACTGGCATGACTAAGAGCACTTGTTAAGAACTTCTACCATTAATATATTATTTTGGAGGAATTCAGAGTTCAGGCCAACCCCAAATCTATAATTAATGTTGTTTTTGAGCTGATCTTTTGTTGCTCACCTAAAATGTCATAGAATCACAGAAGTAAAGTGGTAGATATATGCAGAATATTTTATCTGTTGGATTAAAACTGGCTTGTATCAGGGACCACAGACCACACAGGGAGATAGCTCAAAAAGAAAGTTAATTGCTGGTTGGGCACTCATTGGTCATCCATCCTTCCCCCCCCCCCCCCCTCCGCAATAAAATGCCATCAGGGAGGGAGGAGGGGGCATGGAAGAGAAGAAGGATGCTGCTGTTGCAGAACATTGCCCCACTTCTTTTTCCTCTTGCCGCCTTGTCCTCCAGGCCAGCTAAGGGAAACCGGAGGAGGGGGAGTACGGCAGTGGGAGAAAAGCACTCAGAAGGAAATCAAGCACTGGGGAAAAATGGAGGAAACAGAGAAGAGTGCTTGAAGGGAAACTCAGACCACCCAGGCAGGCAGACAGGCTGATTTTTCCTACAAGCACAGGAAGGTGGTGGGGAAGAGCACTTGGAGAGAAAACAGAGGCAAAAAGGCTGAGCTTCCTTCCAAGTGCTGACAGAAAATGGATGTAGGTGCCTAGGGGTCCTTGATTTTGGAGCTTGGAGGGAAAATTGAGGCAATGGAATGGCATCTGGGTGGATGTGGAAGGTGGAGTGATTTTGCAATGATGTACATGCATGGTGGGGAGGCAACAAAAAGAAAATTATCCAGCCAGGAGGCTTTACACCACACCATGTGGTCAGGCCCTGCGTATTCAGCCTCAAGATTGAGACACTTTTTCCTGCTCATCTGCTCTGGCCTAAAGAAGATTCATTCCTTTAAAATGTAAAAATTGGTCTCTTTTGTCAAGCCCAGAAGCCATTATGTTTGGATAGTGTACCATGCAACTATTACTGAAGAAGTCCTGAAAAACAGCAAGGCTAGAGGAGAGGAGACTTATATTGTCCTGATAAGCCCTAATGATAGGCTGTGCATTTCTTTTCACTCACTGAAAACTCTTTGAATTGCATTTCTCCACAGGTATTGGTGTCTGTGCAGTCCCTCATATTAGTTGCAGAACCCTATTTCAATGAACCAGGATATGAAAGATCTAGAGGGACCCCAAGTGGTACTCAGAGTTCTAGAGAATATGATGGAAATATACGGCAAGCAACAGTCAAGTGGGCAATGCTTGAACAAATCAGAAATCCCTCCCCGTGTTTTAAAGAGGTTTGTGTTTTCTATAATAGTTTGCCATACTGGCTTGTGATCTTACCATTCTAAATATAGGAATTCTGAAAGTTCTGAATTCTGAGTTTGTTGTACTAAAGCTGTGAACAGTTACTTTGTCCATGTGTGGTCCATGCATTTTCACACTGGCCAATAAGATAACCCTGGGAAGCTTCTAAGAAGGAAATAAAAGAAATGGTCCTCTCCTATTTTTATTCCTCAGTATTTGGTATCCAATGGAGTTATGATTCTGAAGGTTGCATTTAGCCATCACAGCTGACTATCATCAGGCCTTAACTGGAAGCACAGAAGAGTTTTCCACAATGAGGCATTGTGGCTTTCTGCGTATTTTGTATAGGCCGTTGTCATGTGATTATTTGTTTGGCTCAACTGAAATGTGTAATATAAGCTAGTTATATTAAAACTGGACTTCCACCTTTTTGTTTCCTGGGTGCAGTTGGTCCTCTGACAAGGAGGCCTCCCAGCAGTTTCTGACAGATTGTATCAGTGCTGTAGGTGGGAGTACAGAAGAAGCAGAAGTTCTTTATTTGTTTCTTCAAACATTTGTGAAAGTAAGAGAAGTTAACTCTTCTCTCTAAAGTCTTCCAGCAAACACACAGGACCCAAAAGAGAAGCCAAGTCTTTCTTCTCTCACTTGTTGGCAGGTTTTGGAGCACATTAAAAACAATGAAATTAATTCTTACTTCAAGCACAAGTGGGAGGGATGCACCTCCCCTTCAAATTCACTAGCTGACCAGAAGGCAAACTTGTGGAATTTCTTTTTACTTGTACCGTGCTTTAGTGCTGTTTCTTTCCTCTTTCAGACTTCCATATTAGGCTATTCAGGCCAGCCCCCTGAAAGCACAATTTGGTGTTGCCAGCCAAGCAAAGCAATTGGTATCAGTGTACAGTTTGATTCAAATATTACTCATATGTTTCTATAACTATGGTCAGGATCACTGCTTACATCTTAAAATATGCTTCTCTAGCTATTGATTGCTGCTTAAAAGAAATTTGTTTGCTTTTTTTTTAACCTAGAAACCAGCTACACTTAAACTAGAAATCAGCTACACTGGTGTGGGTAAAGTGAGATCTGTGTGACAAGCAGATGATTGATAATGTTTGATCCAGGCTTAAAGGGTAGTGAGTTGTATATTTTTGGTATGAATCAGTTACATTTCTGTGATGGTGGTGTGCCGCTTTCATTTTCCTAGAAGTTCAGATCTTCACAGTGAAACGACTCTGGAAAATAAGATTTATAAAACACACACACACACACAAAGTTTCTATAACTAGTAGTAATTCATGTGTAACCCCTTTTGTTTCAGCATTTTAATTAAGCTGTCATCTAGCTATGATCTACTTTCTCGGCCTGTATTGTTTGATACAGCTATAAATTAGCTAATAATGTAACCAAGCAAAAATTCTGAGACTTTTCATATATATATATTTCTTCTTCGTGGTCTCTGCGAATCACACAAATGGGTTTCTTCTGCACCTGCACAACCAGCTTGGAAAGTTCTAGTATCACTGGGCAAATTTCCAATTGCAACTTTTTGGCGGTAGCTCCACCCATTCCTACAAAGCCCCTGGTGTTCCCGTTCTTTCCCCAGTTCCTTTCGTCCGCCGCATTGCGGCTTGCTAGGAACCTCGCTCTTTGAGCCACTCATCCTACTACTTACTTGATTGCCATTACAGATTTTGATCAATTTTTTGCTTGACTATTCTTATCAGACTGTGTCACTGGCGCTTGTTTGTGAATATTTTGGAACGTTTCTTGACCTCGTTTTTGCCTCATGATTTGGCTGATCTATTATGGCCTCCTTCAAGCGCTGTGGTCAATGTAACTCAAAAATTCCATCTGACTGCTACGACCGCTGCGTTTTGTGCCTTGGAGAGGCACATAACCCTAAGGCATCCCAACTCTGCAAGGACATGACTGCCCAGGCCCTAAAGAACCGGGATCTCAAGTTGAAGGCCGCCTTATGGGAGCAAGCTTTGAGGCCTGCATCGGCCCCCTCCCATCCTTCTTCCTCAGACCAGCCTTCCACCTCGGGTAAGGAAAAGGAAAAGGAAAGGGGAAGGTCCAAGGAGAGGTCCAAAGATAGGCCCTCCAAGGACAGGAGGCTTCCCGTTCAGATAAAGATCGGGCGCCTCATTCTGAGAAAGACCAGAGTGATAGCTCTGGGAAGAGGTCTTCCAAATGGAAACACCTTGAATCTGGGTCCGGTGATGCCTCTCATAAGAGGGCTGGATCAGTTTCCCCTAAGAGATCTACAAGGGAGGAAACCATGGAGGTCATTAAGACCCCTCCTGCGACTTTCACATTCAGCCAGGTGCCGACTCTCCAAACGGATCTGCCATTAACACCAATTGTGCAGGTCAACTCCAAATCTAAAGGGGAGATTCGTGAGCCTGTCCCTCCGGCCCTAACTCCGTACGGTACCAAGGAACCGGTACCAGGTACCTCTCAACAACAACACTGCTCCCTCGCTGCTGAGGCAGATGAGGATGGAAGACGGGCTAGACGAGCCCCCCATGACCTACCTCTCCAGCAGTATCCTGACCGGTTTTACAACAATGAAACAGGCCTGTACTATCTCCCAGTGGAGGCTGATCAGTTGGGGCAAGATCTACAGTCAGGGGCTGAGCAGTCCTGTATCCTGACCTCTTGTCCTCCTCCCATTCCACCAAGAGGAGAGTCTTTGTTTGTTGATTGGCCGCTTCCTCAGTCGCCTGTTGACTCCCAGGCCTCCAGCTGCTCCGTATCTCAGCCCTGATCTTGATCACCCGAGTCAGGTTGAAGAACCTTCCAGCCTCGCACAATTTAATTTAGCTGGAGCATCCCCCACAGATGATGTCAGGTCTTTCATAGACCAAATTGTAAGGATGGCCAACGCACCTGGGATCAAGGTGGCCAGGTCCAACGATGAAGCGGCCGACCCAGTTGAGAAGAGGGTGCGCGGGAAGGTGCCCATACCACCAGCGATTGCCTACCTTCCTTCACTGGAAAATATTGCGAAGCATTCGTGGACAGCTCCTGCCACAGTTCCATCCACTTCTCGCAAGATAGAAACTCTTTATAGGCTTTCTCCATGGGCCCCATAGTGGCTTTTCCAGCACGCGAGATAAAACTCTGCTATTGTCAATGGCTCCCAATCCAGCTTCACCCCGAGGGCCTCGTCTTCTCCCTCCGATAGGGAAGGAAAGAAGTTGGATGCCGTCACAAAGATTTACGCAGCAGCTGTTCTTGACCTCAAGGTTGCGAATTATGCTGCCTATATGGGTGCATATATTCAACACCTTATGGAGCGCCTTGAACCACTCCTGCAGACGATCTCTGAAGAGAGCAAACCATTGGCAACGGCCATCCAGGGCGAAGCACACACTCTGGGTGGTCAGCAAATAATCTCAGCCAGACACTCCAGACTGAGCCGCAAAGATCCTATCTGGTTCCATGGCTCTACGTCACCATGCCTGGCTGTGATCGTCTGATTTGACCTTTCAGGCCAAGACTGCAATTGAGGACATGCCCTTCGACGACTCCGGGCTCTTCAATAAGGAGACGGACAAGAAGCTAAATTTCAAATATCAAATGAAGGCGGCTGCCAGAAAGCATGGCATGTCCTCATCCTCCTTCCAGTCTCCAAGGCATCAGTATGGTGGCCAGAGGCCATGGTTCCATCCATATCAGCAGCGGGCTTTCCAACACCAAGACCAACTGCAGCACCAAGGTCAGTCCCGTCAAAGGTGCCCCTCCCAGTCTTCTCCTTCTTCTGCAGGTCGATGCCAGCATCAGTCCCGGTACTGCCAGGACTTTACTAAGAGTTCATCTGACTCTGGGAAGAGGAGAGCATGATGTGGGGCGGCTCACTTCGACGATCCACCCTTTGGGGATAGACTTGAGGCTTTTTATAACACCTGGACCTCAGTCACCTCCGACTCTTGAGTCTTAGACATTGTTTGCAGGGGCTATGCCCTTGAGTTCAAGGTACTCCTGACCACCGGAGTTTTTCTATCCACCAGCCCCTCAAACACCCTACTCGATGAAGTGCGCGCCTTGATCAACAAAGGTGCCATTGAGCCCATGGATTCATCTTGAGCCCAGCACTGCTTTTTCTCCCAGTACTTTACAGTCCCCAAAAAGGATTCAGGCCTGAGGCCCATCTTGGACTTGAGGGCCCTTAATTCCCATATTCGATACCAGCGATTTAGAATGGTAACTCTTGCCTCCATTTTGCCCCTACTGCAGAGAGGACACTGGTTCATGACCATCAATCTCAAGGACGCTTATTTCCATATCAGCATCTGGAGGGATCACAGGAGGTTCCTCACATTCGCTGTTGGGATCAAGATTTTCCAATACAAAGTCCTCCTGTTCGGACTATCCACAGCACCAAGGGTCTTTACGAAGTACATGGCCCCAGTTGTGGCCTATCTTCGCCAAAAGGGAATCACGATCTTCCCTTACCTGGACGACTGGCTGTTCATGACGCCAACCAGCCAGCAACTGCAGCAAGATGTCAGCTTCGCCCTTTCTCTCTTGGACTCACTCGGACTGATGGTCAACAGAGAAAAGTTCAACCTGACCCCGTCCAGGCAGGTGAAGTTCATTGGGGCGATCCTTGACTCTGAGGAGTACAAAGCCTTCCTCCCGAGGGACAGATTCCTAACACTGTCCTCCGCCGTCAGGGAGTGCTTACAGCACAGACATGTAATGGCCCACACGATCCAAATAGCATTGGGACACTTGGCATCGACCACCTTTGTAACTCCATGGGCAAGGCTTTGCCTCTGCTCCATACAATCTTGGTTCCTGTCCGTGTTCGATCCTGTGTGCGATCGGCCCTCCAAATGGCTTGTGATACCGAGGCCCATAGCCAAGTCATTATGCTGATGGCTCGATCCAGTCAACGTGTGTGCCAGCATGCCCTTCCTACCTCAGCAACCAGAGATCAACCTGACAACGGATGCATCTCTGGAAGGATGGGGAGCACACACACAATGCCCTGGAAATGTTGGCTGTGGAGAAGTCCCTGCAAGCCTTCCAGAGTATATTGGCAAGGAAAGTAGTCCTACTCCTCACAGACAACACCACTGTAATGTTCTGCTTGAACAAGCAAGGAGGCATTCGCTCCAAGATGCTTCTGAGCATCACCATTCGAATTTGCAACTGGTGCATCGACAACCACATACTACTACAAGCGATGGAGAGGACAACGACTTGGCTGACGAGTTCAGCAGGTTGGCCAACCTTTGCCACAAATGGCATCTTCACCTGGAGTCAGCCTCCAACCTCTTCTCGACTTGGGGCCGCCCTGACATCAACCTCTTTGCTACCAGGGAAAACACTCACTGTACAGAGTTTTGCTCACAGATCCCAACCCAAGGGTCACTCAGAGATGCCTTCTAGTACAGGTGGTCAGGGAGGCTACACTACGCATTCCCTCCTTTCCCACTGATCATGAAGGTCATTGCCAAGATGAGGTCGGACGGTACAGAGGCCATCCTGATTATGCCCTGGTGGCCGAGAGAACCATGGTTTGCCCCCCTGCTCCATCCGGCTCAGGGTAAGTTCCATCCCGATCTACTCTCGACCCACAATGGCCAAGTCAGACACCTGGACATAGAAACTCTCCCACTGGTAGCTTGGAAGATCCACCCTTGACGTCGCTCCCCTCCTTGGTACAGACAGTGATCCAGGCTACTCAGAAGCCCTCCACGAGGAAATCCTGTTCCCTTAAATGGAACAAGTTTATGGACTTCCTGTCAGCGAAAGACTTACCTCCATCCCGTGTTTTGGTACCAACAGTCCTGGAATTTTTGATGTCCTTGGCATACTCAGGCCTATGCCTTAACTCCATCAAGTGTTACTTGTCTGCCATCTGCTCTCACTACCAGCTCGAGGGCAGACCATCCTTCTTTGTACACCCCTTGGTGAAAAGATTTCTCAAGGGCCTGAACAATCTTCACCCTCCGTCTTCGGTACCGACCTCGGTGTGGAGTCTGGACTTGGTGCTGGCTTACCTCTCCACCAAACCCTTTGAATCCTTGGCTACTACAGACTTGAGATTGCTGACCTGGAAGACAGCATTCTTGGTAGCCATCACCTCTGACTCCCTGTGGGCGAACTTTGTGTTTTACGGATGGACCAACCATACCTCCGTTTCCATAAGGACAGGGTGGTCCTCTGCACTGCTTACCAAAGGTGGTTTCAGCATTCCACATTGACCAGGACATTGTGTTGCCCACGCTGGCCCCCAACCCAACTACAGACACCGAATGTAGGCTGCACACCTTGGACGTTCAGAGATCCTTGGCCTTCTTGGAAAGAACATCTGATCCGAGATGCTCTGAGAGACTATTTGTCTGCTACTCAGAACCCAAGAGAGGACTTCCTGTTACACCACAAAGACTATCTAAGTGGGTGTCATCTACCATTCACCTTTGCTATGAATTGGTAGGCAAAGTTCCTCTGGGCCGGGTGCGAGCACACTCAACCAGGGCGGTAGCTGCATCCTCCGCATTTTTGACTGGGGTGCCTTTGGAGAATGTGTGTAAGGCTTCTGTCTGGTCCCAACCACAGACCTTTATTAAACACTATAGGCTGGATACTAGGGCCAGACAAGAAACTTCCTTTGAGAGGGCAGTGCTGCTTTCTGGCTTGCACTAGTTTATTGCACTGTTATGGCATACTTGAATTCAGTTAAATGACACCTCTGACATTTAAGTCAATGTTACTGTTTATTGTTGCTATGGAGTTTCATCTCCTTGTGAAGTTTTTATTACTGGTGGCAGGACATACCCTCCTCCATTGACCGAAGCTTGCCAGTCTAAATAACCCATTTGTGTGATTCACAGAGACCACGAAGGAGGAGGACAGGTTGCTTACCTGTAACAGTATTTCTTTGAGTGGTCATCTGTGAATTCACACAAATCCCACCCATCCTCCCCTCAGCTGTGTCCTGCTGATAGTTAAAGTTCCTACTGTCACTGCTTGGCGGTGAACGCTTTGGAACTGGGGAAAGAGCAGGAACACCTGGGACTTTATAGGGATGGGCAGAGCTACCGCCAAAAAGTTGCAATTGGAAATTTGCCCAGTGATACTAGAACTTTCCGAGCTGGCTGCACAGGCCCAGAAGAAACCCATTTGTGTGAATTCGCAGATGACCACTCGAAGAAATACTGTTACAGGTAAGCAACCTGTCCATATATATATAGTCCAAAACATGCTACAGAAATAATTCAGTTTGAGACAGCTTTAACTGCCCTGGCTTAATGCTAGGGAATTCTGGGAACTGTAGTTTTGTGAGACATTTAGCCTTCTCTGTCAGAAAGCTCTGGTGCCATAATAAACTACAATTCCCAGGATTCCCTAGCACTGAGCCATGGCAGTTCAGGCAGTCTCAAACTGGATTATTTCTGCAATGTGTTTTGGACCTTTGATAGCTTTATACCTTTAATTGACTATAAAGATGAACATATCAGAAATTAAATGCCCAGCATCCAAAGAAAGAACACTGAGAATTATTAGTGCAGTAATAGCAGCATTGTTTGAGCCAGAATTGCAGTATTCATGTTCACATATTTTATCTGCTTTTTAAACCATCTTACATAAAAATGAGAAGTGAATAAAGTTTGCCACTGTCAAAAAGATCTTATTTTTGACAGTCGATATACCCTCAGGAGGTTCCCAAGGGTGGAAAATTGCCCACCTAATGTTTACAGATGCAGTTAATTAGAAGAATAGCTAGGGAGGCCACTATTCAGGAGAAGCTGCCTCTGGTACCCCACAAAAATCTGCCACCTGAGGCAGGTGCATCTGTACAGGCTGGGCCATCCCTGATAACTATGCTCTGCTATTGGAATAACAGTAGCATTTTTTTTTTCTTTGATGGTAACAAAATGTGATAGGCTTTGAACATGCACATGAAGCCTTGCTACCAGTTACCTTGTTGTTGTGTGTCTCCAAGTAATTTCGAATTTATGGCAAACCTATCAAGGATTTTCTTGGCAAGATTTTTCAGAGGGGAGCTGTCTTTGCCTTCCTTGGAGGTTAGGAGAGTGTAACTTGCCCAAGGTCACTGAGTGGGTTTCCATGGTCAAACAGGGATTTGAACCCTGGTCTCCAAAGTCTTAGTCCAGATGGTCAAACCATTATACCCATGATGGCACTTATGGTCAGTGAGCAACATAATAATGTCAGTAATGCTCTTTGCTGAAGAAGTAATTAAGCCCTATTCATTGACACTCCCTTGGGGTTTCCTCCTTTTAAACTTTGGTTACTGTGTTAGGTGTGACATTGCCTGAGGCATTTGTAATTGTAGGGATTGGCAGTGGGGACTGAATCATTGATATATAAGTAGAATGAAGAGTCTCAACATTTCACTGAAAATGCCTTTGACTCTTAATAGACTGCAAGGACAAACCAGAATCTAGTTTTTGCTTAAAGCTGTGATGCACTTAAAACATTTTAATGAAGTACATACTTGGCTCTTATTCCCCCTGTATTATCTGTAGAGTCCCTTTCTTCACTTATTGCCAAGCATGAAAGTGACCTTGCACATTTGCATTTGGGTCAGGAATAGATCATACACAACTATAGATGTGTTTCAAGCGCCACAGCTGCAATTTCCCTTGTCTATGTCATCGTATCTTTGCTGGCCTTGCATGTGGTATGAAATTGTATGTGTTGTCTTAGTTTCCCAGAGAGTGGAGGTGTGTGAAGAGAGTAGTGGTGTGTAAAGTCACACAATGATAATCCCATATAGTTGATTCAACAGCCTTCTGATAAAACGTGTTCAACATATCAGACAACAGGTTATCTTATTGGCAGCACATCAGCTGCCTTTCCTTCCACTGCAGTTAAGAGAAATGAACTAGAACAAAAGACCACATGCCTCCAGCCCTTCCTCTCCTGCATAAATCCCTTTACTTTTGTTATGCCTAATACCAACCATAGATTTGAAAACAAATTGTGAGTCTTGATCTGTCAGTGGAAGTGGCCTTTACTCTTCTGTTCAACCTCTGATTACTAAATTATAATTAAAGGGTTCAGATCTTCTATATGTGGAGTGCTGTGATGGTTATGCTGGAAGGATATGTCTTCTGTTTTATCTCAAATGTGGTTTATAACATTACTTGTTAACTAACTGATTATTTAGTTTATCTCTTTTTTGGCCATTATAAAAACGTGTTGGTAAGCATGCAAGGAGAGGATGAGTGCTGGTCCCTTCTCCCTTCATCTTCCAGTTTATTGCCAAAGAGTAATTTTCTGTGAAGGGAACCTCCTTTATCCTTGAAGACTTTCCATATAGTTCAGATTGCTATAAAATTAGTGCTGTGAATAGTTTTCTCTCTTGATATAAGTAAGTGCAACTGGTAACATGGAAGACTCTTGTTCAGTACCTTCTCCACAGCAGTAACACATAATATTTGTCCTGGACGGAGTCACACTTCCCCTAAAGGACAAAGTACGCAGTTTGGGAGTACTGGATTCATCTTTACAGTTGTCATCTCAAGTGGATGCGATGGCCAGGAGTGCTTGGTATCAACTTCGGTTGATCCGCCAACTGCGTCCCTACCTGGACCGAAAGGACCTTGAAGCAGTAGTACTTGCCCTGGTAATCTCTCGTTCAGATTTCTGTAATGCGCTCTACATGGGGCTATCTCTGTACCATGTTCAGAAGCTCCAATTGGTTCAAAATGCGGCAGCCAGATTGGTCACCGGAACATCTAGGTCGGACCATATAACACCTGTATTAAAATCTCTTCACTGGCTGACGATTAGCTTCTGGACGCAGTACAAAGTGTTGGTTATTACCTTTAAAGCCCTACATGGCTTGGGCCCGAGTTACTTGAAGGAACGCCTCTCCCCACATAATCAGCCCACACTCTCAGAACATCTGGGAAGAAGTTATTAGAACACCATAGCTCCCAAGTTGTGGAACAGCCTGCCGGAGGAGATCCGTCTTATTACTACTGTAGAAGCCTTCAAGAAGGCACTTAAGATGGAGCTCTTCCAGTGGGCCTATCCATCTGATCTTCCAGATTTTTAGACTCTGACAATGATCGGCTATTTTATTTTATTTCATCCTATTTTATTTTATTTTCATTTATTTTATTATTTTGTATTCTATTCTCTTAAATCTATTATTATTGTTCTGTTTTTTATTACTTTATTGTTTATATTTTGTACATTGTATTCATTTTATTGTGTAATCCTGCCTCGATCTGTAGGGAGAGGCGGGAAATATAAATAAAACATTATTATTATTATTATTATTATTATTATTATTATTATTATTATTATTATTTGACAAGTAAGTGCTCCCCAAAGATGGCTCTCTTTAAATTTTGCATTTTTTAATTATATAAAAGTGAAATTTGGGGAGCACTTTTTTGTTGTTGTTAACTGTCCTTGAGTCATTCTCGATGGATGAGACATCTCCAAGACCCTCTGTTCTCCACTGCTCTGCTTAAATTCTGCAACCATATATCCATGACCTCCTTAGTCCATCCATCTAGCATGTGGCCTTCCTTTCTTCCTACTTCCCTCCATCTTCCCCAGCATTTTTTTTTTGTTTGTTTGTTTTTTGTTTTTGAAAGATTCCCCTCTTTTCATGATATGTCTGAAGTAAGACAGTCTCAGTTTGGTCATCTTGGCTTCCAGGGAGCTTTCCGGTTTGATCTGCTCTAGGACCCACTTATTTGTCCTTTTGGCTTTAGTGGACATCTCAAATGAATGGATTTTCTTCCTATCATCTTTATTAACTGTCCAGCTCTTACATCCATATATAGGAATAGGGAATACTATGGCTTGTATGATTCTAACTTTTGTGCTGAGTTGTATATCTTTGCATTTTAGAATCTTTTCTAGTTCTTTCCTAGCCACCCTCCCATTCTTAATCGTCTTCTGATTTCCTGACTGCAGTCCCCATTTCTATCAATGTTTGATCCCAGGTATGGGAACTCTTTTACTATTTCTATTTCTTCATTGTCTAGGTTGAACTTGTGAAGGTCCTCGGTGGTCATTATTTTTGTTTTCTTTGTGTTCAACATTAAACCTGCCTTAGCACTTTTTTCTTTGATCTTCCTTAGTAGGTGTTCCAGGTCTGTGAAATTTTCTGTTAGTATTATGGTGTCATCTGCTTATCTTAACAGTCCGGGCCTGTTTTTCTTATATGTTCTGCAAGGTGAAAGGATGCAGCCTTGTCTGACTCCTTTGCCAACTGGGAACCATTCTGTTTCTCCGTGTTCTGTTCTGACAGTAGCCTCTTGTCCTGAGTACAGATTCCTCATCAGGACTATCAGATGTGCTGGCACTCCCATGTCTTTATGGGCGTTCCATAGCCTTTCATGGTCTATGCAGTCAAAGGCTTTGCTGTAGTCTAGAAAGCACATGCTGATTTTCTTTTGGAATTCCTTGGTGCACTCCATTAGCCATCGTATGTTTGCAGTGTGATTCCTAGTGCCTCTTCCTTTCCTGAACCCTGCTTGGACATCTGGGATCTCTCTTTCTGTGTATGGTTGGAGTCTGTGTTGCAGAATTTTGAGCATGGTTTTGCTTGCATGGAAAATCAGGGCTATGGTCCTATAGTTGCTGCAGTCTCTTGTGTCTCCCTTTTTGTGGATGGGGCTGTGTATAGATCACTTCCAATCTGTTGGCCATTTTTTTTTCCATATCTGTTGACATATGTTGGTTAGCACTCGAGTTGACTCTATCAGTGTGGATTGCAGCAGTTCAATTGGAATATCATTTCTTCCTGGTGACTTGTTTTTTGCTATTTCTTTTATTGCAGTTTCCACCTCACTTTTTAGTATTTGTGGTTCATCTTCATATGGCTCTTCATTCCATGTGTCCTTCAGTTTGTCATCTCTTTTGTATAATTCTGTGTATTGCATCCAACGTCTTTTTATTCGTTCCTAGTCTTGAATTATGTTATTTTTATTGTCATAGATCGTCCCAGTTCTTGGTTTGAATTTTCTTTTGATTTCCCGGATCTTGTGAAATAGATCTCTTGTTCTTCCTTTTTTGTTGTTGTCTTCTATTTTTCTGCATTGGTTGTTGTAGTAATTTTCTTTATCTTTCTGCACAAGCCGTTGTACTGTTGCATTCATAATTCTTAGTTCATTCCTATCTCCCTTTTGGTTTTCTCCTTTTCTTTATTGTTTGTAATGTTTTTTCTGTCATCCATGTGTTTTTTCTCTTTCTTTTTGTTTATTGAAAGTGTCTGTCTGCATTCTTTTTTTATTTATTGTCAATTTTATTGCTGTGGAGAAGGTATTGAGCAAAAGTTTTCCATGTTAACTGTTGCACTTACTTGTGTCAAGAGAGTCAGAAAACTATTATACTAAAAAAGTCAGTTTGGTGATAACTAGGCTAACAGAAGACGTTAGACTTCTAAAAGTCAAAATACACTGTTTGCATTTCATTAGTGAGGGAAAGTATTGACTTGTCTGATAACTCTAAAGTGCTTGTTGTTTAGCTTTTAATTAGTGTTTCTGTTAATTATGTTTATGTTCTGTGTTGGATGGGTGTGTAGATTTTGGCAAAATAATCTGATTTTAATCCAGATTGAGCTGTAGTTTTTAATCACTCATTTGGCATTCCAGTTATTATACTATCAGTGATGATACTCCAATATTTGTATTAGAAGTGGACGTAGCCCATTTGATTTGGTGTCAAAGACATTCTGTGTTTACAGAAACCACAGATATTAAGCAGTTTAGCCCCACAACTCCAGAGGTATCTGAAGGAACATTTGTTACTGCTGCTTATACGCACTGTTTCAAGCATGTATAGCTGAAATAGTTTATCAATAAAAGAAGGACATGTCTTGCCAGATACATGTTATAGTATGAGAAAGCATGATATTTCTGATGGGTTTCATTTTTGCATCTTGGGCATTACTTCCAGCTAAGTACTGCATTTGAAGGCTGCAATCCTGTGCCATTCTAGGAGTAAATCTTATTAACTCAGTAGTGCTCTCTTCTTTGGGGGAGTGCTCCCTTCTTTCCCTCCCTTTTGGGGGAGGGAATTAGATTTTGTTGTATTTTATATTGTATTTTATTGTTGTTAGCCACCCCGACTGATCTCAAAAGGGCGGGATATAAATAAATTTTATTATTATTATTATTATTATTATTATTATTATTATCATCATCATCATGAATATTCGTGCACAGGAGAGTTCTGTAATACTCCTTTGGAATGCACATGCTGCGCCTAACAAATGGCAGAATAAGACTGTGGAATATTTGGCAGCGTTGGGTATATAGTTCTGGTAAATTGAAATGGTCTTCTAGCTAGAAATCAGCGACTTGATCCTTGTTTGTTCTTACAGGTTTATTCTTTGTTCTGACAGGTTATACATAAACACTTCTACTTGAAGAGGGTAGAGATCATGGCTCAGTGTGAGGAGTGGATAGCAGATATACAGCAGTATAGCAGCGATAAACGGGTAGGCAGGACTATGTCTCATCATGCTGCAGCTCTAAAGGTAAGATATCTGGATAAAGTTGCTTGCTTGTAAGACAGTCACCACAATCCATGTTTTCTTCCATTCCACCAAAAAAAGACCACCACCCCCCTTGTACCCCTGAATATCTTAAAATAGTTAGTGAAAAGAGACCTTTAAACCAGGGGTAGGCAACCTTTTTGAGCCGGGGGCTGGCCCCCCCCCAAAGTTGCCCCTTCCGGCGGGCTGAGGGGGGGAATGGCGGCGCGTGGGCACAGCCCCCGCTGCCGCACGCACCGCCACTGCGCGCGCCGCCACAGCCACAGCCACCTCCGCGCATGTCGCAGCCGCCATTTTGATTTCCAAAATGTCAGCCGTGCGTGGCCCGAAACGCGCAGCGGCAGTGGTGCGTGGCGGCGGCAGGGGTCCACCTGGGCCGGAACCGGCCCGCGGGCCGTAGGTTGCCGGCCCCTGCTTTAAACAATTGGATCAAACAGACACTTAACAGAAGGTGCCAGGTTTTGCTCAGGGGAAATTAAACAGTTTATCCTCAGCCTTTTCTATTTCCTTTTACTCATTTGCCCCATGTGCTTCTCTTTTAATAAACTGATAACAAATGATTATCATTTTTGTAACACAAAGTAGTTTTTGTCTCCATGTAATCAGTAATTTTCCAGATCGCAAGTATTGTGAAAGCGGGAGTTCATCATCTGTGTCAGGCAAAAATTGTGTGCCAGAGCCAATGTGTGGCTAATGCCAAAAGCTCTGTGTTTCCTTCCCAATCCCTCTTCCAGTAGTGATTAATATGAAATGTATTATTCAGAGTGCTGCATTTTCCCACCAGTAGCAGAGGACCAGGGGTGTGGAATGACATTTCATTCTCATTGCATCTCAGTGCAATGACATCAAATCAACACTGGAGAGCAATAGGAGGGGGAAACATGAGGCCTGCTGCTTCTGACAACAGCTACACATTGGACTTTTTAACACAGTGTTCTGGGCTTGGTCTAGTTATGTGTTCAACCTTTCCTGTTAATAGTTACACTATAAAGTAAATTTCAGATTTCACTCCCTTTCTCCTGTTAAGATTGTCCACTAAAGCCAATCCAGATAAAAATGTCTT
This sequence comes from Phrynosoma blainvillii, assembly GCA_026167975.1. Taxonomy (NCBI): domain Eukaryota; kingdom Metazoa; phylum Chordata; class Lepidosauria; order Squamata; family Phrynosomatidae; genus Phrynosoma; species Phrynosoma blainvillii. The sequence continues at coordinate 67,632,939 of JANUYF010000001.1, read as the reverse complement.
AACACTTGCAAATTCTTGCCTGGATAGCCTTGTGTGATCTTTTTGTGTAGGCTGAACAGTCAAAGACAGGATAGTTTAAGACAGGGCATGGGGTGATATCTGCAGCATCATGTCAGCAGTGCCAAGGAGCTGTTAATAGATAAAAATCACAGGTTAACCATATCATTTCAAGCATGGTGTTTTTCAATAATCTTTTCAAATACTCACCTGAATGTTTGTTTATTTCTAATTAAAAAGTGACAAATCCAGTGACATGCTTGCTTACATACATGAAGCATTCCATAGGAGGAGAAGCCTGAAAGACTTGATGAGATAGGTTGTTTAGAGTTTAGTCAGTTACATCTAAAAGCATGGTTTACTGCCCAGGAAGCTGTAGATCAGTTTCAGATTTTATAATATTCTTTAAAGTAACCAACCCACATCAAAAGGTGGAACTTGTGGTGCGGATTATTTCTATCCTGCATGGTCCCAGAGTTTAGGGTAATAGTTACCATGCATCATTTTTGTATTTGTGATGTATATATAAAATTATAATATTTTTATTTTATATAAATAACATAAATAAATAAAATAATATTTTATATAAATAATATTTTATATAAATAAAAATAATATTATTTTATATAGGATGCAGTAAATACCTGTATCTTCAAAATAATAACCTTTAAAATATTTACATTTGCTTTTTGCCTTATACTGCCATCAGTCCCACTGTATCAACTAATCTGGGAATTAATATTCAGATAAATTAAACATGTTTGAAATAAAGCTTCCCAGAAGTCATAAAGGCATAGTTTGGAATATACTTCTTAAATAAAATTTAAACACACATTTTAAAAACTACATATAAAAGGAATTAAAGTAAAAACAAAATCTGAGCAACACTGGCTGTGTAGTTTTCAACATTTTCAGCACAACAATCCTCTATGAATTCTGTTTTTCACATCCAACTTTTAAAATGAACTCATCCAGCTGATACTTTAAATAAAAGTATGAGTACATACACAACTGCCATTACCCTCTTATGGTTTGATCCTGTGCTTAAAAGTGGGACCCACTGTATTCAGTGGGATTTATTTTCTGGTATGTAGCTATACGATTTCAACCTTAATAATCTTCCAGTGTCTGCTATTAGTACTTCAGTACAGCTGTGAACAGCTGATGTTTTAATTTTTGCCATCATGTCAAGATTATGGATTTATTGCCAAAGACTGTTAGTTACTATGGCTTCATAAATTGTTGTGTAAGAGAACCTTTCCTGACTCAGAATTTGTACATACACAGCGCCATACAGCTCAATTGAGGGAAGAACTTCAGAAACTCCCGTGCCCCGAAGGCCTGGACCCAGATGCTGATGATTCAGCTGAAAAATGCAGTGCCATGACAAGTGCTGAGGACACTCTGTTGCATGAGCAAGTGAAACCGAGCAGCAGTAAAGACCTCCCAAGTGACTTCAAATTATGAGCTGCATTGACATGGACTTGATAGACACACAAGGCTTTGAAGCACAAGCCAAATATGTCAATATTTGTATCTAAGAAGCTAATTATGTAATAGGTAAAGAAATTGAAACTATACTATGCCCTTCAGGTTATACAGTTTAATTCAAGATGATCTTTTATTTACCTGTACAAGAGTGTAAACTTTTTTGTGCTTTTATTTTCCAATTGTGAGAACCACTGATTGGTATGTTTAAAAAAGTTATGTATACAAGAATGGATAAATCACTGATATATAAGGGAAGCTACCTTAGGAAAGAATGTTTACTGAATGTTTATTATTATTTTTTACTTGTAGAGTGAGGGCGGTTGTAACAAAGAATATATATTGGTCATTCTTACAGCTACTATTTAAAGTCAGACAGTTTTCACTGAATTTGATAGATTTTACGTTTGGCCATATCTCCATTCTCATATTTGATTTCTAAAAAGAACCTCCTGTATACTTCAATAAAGGTCAAATGGACATGCTCCCTCTTATGATTTACTGGTACCTTTTTTAAATAATCTGCCATGAATTCATTATAGTTGGAGACTTGCACTTGTATGACTGAATTTATTACAGTCAACATATTTAATTTTATGCTTAACTAATTCTAAAATGCGGATGAAATAAATGCACATGGTTTTACCTCAGCCAAAATGTGGACTGCTGAATTCATCTTTCTTAGGTCTTTACTAACAGGTGGATGACTCCTCCTTAAGAATAGTGGGAGGATTTTTGACAGTTCCATTAAATATTTTTCAGACACCTCTTGAGTGTCATTAAAGACTTGCTAATGAGTGAATAACATCTATCGGTACATAATAGTTAATGTGTGTTATATTTTGGCTACTTTGTTTCTAGAGCACTACATCAGTTCTTAATGTATTTAGTTGTTGGTAGCAGACAAAATATTGCATGTAGCAGAACTGAAGAAGATTTCTTGCCTGATTGTAAGGTCATTCCCATACCTGCTTTGTGGCAAGTCAAGAAAAGTCATAGCTGGATACTCTGCATTCATTTGACCCTCGTGCTGTAGGTTCAAAGCCTAGCTCAGGGGTAGGCAACCTAAGGCCCGGGGGCCGGATGCGGCCCGCCGAGGCCTTTGGACCGGCCCCAGGCAAGTCCTGCCGCCGCCGCTGCCGCCGCCAACCATAATGATATTGATTATTGTTGTTATTACTTGTTGTTGGGATTTTCTTGGCAAAATCTCCACAGGGGTTTTGCCATGGCTTTTCTGGGGCTGAAAGAGTGTGCATGCATATATATTTTTAATTTTATTTTTTTTAAACTTTTTAAAAATATATATTTTTATTTATTTAATTATTTATTTTTGGTGCTTCGGCCCCCCAATCGTCTGAGGGACAGCAACCCGGCCCCTGGCTCAAAAAGGTTGCCTACCGTTTAGACATCAGATCCTCCTCCCCTTATAGATGAACAAGCAAAACACAGCTAGTGTAGATTTAACAAGGATTCCTTTTTGGACCATTAGAAAAGATGGAATTAGAGGACATTGATATTTGGAGATAAGAGAAGACACTTAGAAACAGTTGCTTTCTGTCTTGCCACCTCAGTACCCCTCCTGTAAGTATAAGTTGGGTAGTGCCAATTAAATATTACTTCATGGTATTACCTGTGACAGAAATGCAAATGTTTTGCAAAATTTAAGAAGTCAGCATAGTGGAAGTAATAGCAGAGAGACCCTTCTCTAACTTCCCACTTCTGCATGAAGCTTATAGAAACTGCTATTCGTTAAACTTTTGCCAGTGTGCCAGCTGATGCAGTGGCAATGTCTCCATCTTCCTAGCATAAGGAGAAAGAGAAAGCTAGAGTAATAAATAGGTGGGACATTTTTCACATACATAAATATAGTATCTTCTTGATAGTTTTTAGGCATTACTGTTCTCAGAAGGAGATTTGTAATGTCATCATCAAGGCTAGTCAGTGATGTCATATTCACAACACTATACCAAGCTTGAACAGAGGACGGAAAAGAAATAGATTTAATACAGAATAATGGGGAAGGACTCTATGAACAAGTTCAGCAGAGAGAGCAGGAAAAGAAAAGCATGGAGTTAGTTCATCAATGCTGTGTTACACTTGATTCTACAAATTGTTGGGTTCAAGAAATTCATTGGTAAGATGGAATGGAAAACTCTTTTTCCTTTTCCCTAATAGGCATGGTACATTCAGCCTTATTATATAGTATGCTGCTTCACTGTATTTTAGGAAACTAACAATAGCACTAGTGCAAGGACGTTTTGTCAGTTCTTAATGCAACATATAACAGGATCTTTTTGTTTTAGGACCTAGATAACGTAACAGGATGGAACTTAAAGGTTATGTGCTTTTATGCAGAGATCTTACGGCACCTTTGAGACTAACTAAAAGAAAGAAGTTGATAGCATAAGCTTCCATAGGTCCAAAACACATTGCAGAAATCATCCACTTTGAGACCGCTTTAACTGCCCTTGCTCACTGCTAGGGAATCCTGGGAATTGTAGTTTATTGTGGCACCAGGGAATTGTAGTTTATTGTGTCTCTCTTCTGACAGAGAAGGCTAAATGTCACAAAACTACAGTTCTCAAATTCCCTAGCACTGAGTCAGGGCAGTTAAAGTGGTCTCCAACTGGGTTATTTCTGTTGTGTGTTTTGAACCATAGTCAAGTGTACTTCCTCAGATGCATCGCTTTACATACTGATCCAGACTAACACAGCTATGTCTTTGAATTCTGTTTAACTGAGCATTAATGTCTTACTATGCATAAGGAATCACTCACTGAGTTCTAGGATGAAGTTTTGCATACATAATACTGAAATCTGCAGAATTTTTAGGGGGCTTTCCTTGGTATGAATGTTAATATACAGCATGTCTTTATTATGCTTAGCTGTCAAACCATTTAATTAAGCAGACATATCTGTTGTCCCATGAGATCCTTAATCCTGAGCAAAGTGTACAATAGTGAGACTGAACTCCAAAACTGGATTTACTCTAGAAATTGTTGATGTGACTGATCCTGATGACCACTACCCGAAAAATCCATGGAGCTGAAATGCAAAGGTGGCTTTGGAACACTGCTTCATGTAGAAACCTCGTAAGGGGATCACACCACAAGTCTGCAAACCCTTTTATGTGAAGGAGGCAATACTATAAACTATTGGTGATGTAGAAGGAAGAGAATGTGCAGACAGAAGAACTATATTCTCCAAGTCATTAGTAGGCATAACAAAGCTTTGTCTTCTTCATTGGCAGTCAAGGAAGGCAGAGTGCTTTACAAAATTTTAGCAGTACTATGTAAATTGGGAAGTTCAGAATGGATTACCATAAAGATGTTTCTTGAAAAACTTTGACTTGCAATGTACTTTGAACCAGAAAATTATTTCTTTTGTATGCTTTACGAGCGCAAGCACAGACCTAGCTGATGAAGTGCTGTGGCCCCAGTGAAGAAGGTTCAAGTAAACAGTGAAATGAATTAAACATCTCTGCAAGGAGGTGAATTAAACATCTCTGCAAGGAGAAGGCAAGTATGACCCATTTATTTGCTTGTATTAATTATCAGCTGAAGTAGAAACAAGGACACAATAAAGACATCGTATATGAGGTTATAAATCCACGCAAGGTGATCCTGTAGAAATGCACAACTCGGAAGCAAAATTCCAGGGGAGAAAATTCTATAGAAACATAGGTTCTTGAATCTCTCCACTAGCAGGGATACCCTTACTAGTTGACCCCCAACCAAAGAGAGAATGTAAATTCAACTTTAGAAAAGATAAGACTATAGCAAAGATCAACTAGTATATACTTTGGTATCCAGTGCCCACATTACTGAGACTTTCTTCCCTTCCTGCTCCAGCTGCAGCCTGTCATGTAATCAAAAAATGTGTGTTCCAAAGGGTTTTCAAGTCCCCTGTAACAGGTATTTGAGATGTGGCAGGAGGAGAGTCACTGAGAAATACATCTTTAGATACTATCAGTAAGAAGTGTAAAAAGCAGGTCAAATGAAAAATGTATTCTAAGTGTTCAGTTCAAATTTAGCATCATGTAAAATTCTAAGCTAAAATGTAGGCAAGGATGTAGGTTCAGAAGGTGCTGGTTGCATTCCCGTCATCCTTCACTGTTAGTTTTACTGGATAGGGCTAAAGTAAGTTCAAAAATCTGGAGGCCCACACATTCTCTATCCTGGTCTACATCAGATTTCTTTGTGTATTGAAAATAAATACAAAAGATTAAAAAGTTAAAGGTATTCCGTGTTGACAAGGTTGTCAAGTCGTGTCCAACTGTAGGGAGCAGTGCTCATCTCCATTACTAAGCTGAAGAGCCAGCGTTATCAGAGACTACTTTGTGATCGTTGGCCAGCATGATTGCACAGAATGCTGTTTACCTTCTACTTGCATTTGCATGCTTTCGAACTGCTAGGTTGGCAGAAACTGGGACTAGTGACAGGAGCTCACCCCATCATGCAGCACTCGAACTTCCAACCTGCCAATCTTACAATCAACAGAGTCAGCATCTTAACCACTTGAGCCACCGCTCAATTAGATAAACAGTCTAATTTTTTATGTGTGCAGAGGAGGGAAAGACAATAGTATATGGGGAAACTGAATCCATGGGTTTTTCATGATCTGTGCTGACTTACAGGGTTTTTCTCTTTGGAGTCATAAGGTTCAAGAGAGCTCTTTCCCCTAAAGTTTGTGAAGATTTGACAGGACACCTTTATGTTAATGTTTGATGGGCAGAAGCCTTTAGTCAAGGTTGGGCAATATGTGGCCCTCCAAATGTTGTGGACCATCAGCTTATGGCTATTAGTGAGGAATGCCATATTTTGCCAGCCTCTATCATCAGCAGTAAGACTGAAGGCAACTCTACTACATCTTGTTTATCCTTGAAGGGCTGGGAGGAGGATCTCCCTGTCTGATGAGTAAGGGGATGAGGAGGGAGAGATGATGAATGTATGAGTGTGAATGCCCATTCATTGCAGAAATATGACTCAAAAACCTGCCCCACAGGCTTGAAATGTTCCCCCTCCTAAGCACAGATATGCACCCTGCTAACTCTGTGGTGTATACAAGTGGGTCTTAATTTACACTAGGGTTGTATCTGTGAACTTGCAGTGTAAGTAAATGGGAGGAGCCAGTTCCATTGGAAATCTTTGTGGACTAGAGAGATGTGTTCCAACAGAGCTACAAGTAGCCCCAAAATGAATGACTTTACTCACTCTCCAACCAGTTTTAAAGATGTTTACAGCAAAGACTGTCAGGGCTTACTTTTTTCAGGCTAGAGCAGGGGTAGGCAACCTTTCCCCTTTAAGAGCCGAGGGACTTCAGCTCCCAGAAGCCTCAGCCATGTTGGCCAATAGTCCCATATTGGCCAATAGCTCCTGGGATTCTGGGAGATGAAGTCCCTCGGCCCTTAAAGGGGAAAGGTTGCCTACCCCTGGGCTAGAGAAACCCCTCTCCTCCAGATAATAAGATTCCAGTTACTCATGATCCACCTAAGCAAGCAGAGGAACCTCCTTCCAGTCACAATAAAACTCCCAAGAATCCTGTTTCTTCATTCCCTTCAGGCCCCTTCTTAGCAGGCAAGATTCTAGTTTCTTCATCCCCCTCATGTCTTCCCTTTTAAGCAGGCAAAGGAAACCCCTTCTTTCCAGCAACACCAAGGCTGCAGTTGCTTTGTCCTCCTTCCTATTCCTCCAATTAGGCAGGTAAAAGAATCAATTTCAGTCAATTTCAGTTCAAAAATCCACCCAAAACCCAAAAACAAGTAGCCTCACTCACCTGACCCTCTTTGCTCTCCCCATCCCTTGTTCAACTGCACCAGTGTGCTGGGAGAGAGATGCAATGTGGGTGAGATTTACTGACAGATAAAAGCTGTAAATTTGAAATATTATAAATTGGGTCAACACAAGTTGAGACTTGCCTGTATTTCTGTTCAGGAAGTTGATCTCCTAAAGTCATCCGAACTGTTCAGTAATTACAGAGCCAGGTCAAAGTGGACCATTGCTCACTACAGATTAATCATGTTTGGTACAGAGAAGGCATCTGCCTTGGATGTGATGGTTCATTTATTCTTAGGAACCCATGTGCAGCATTATTAATTCTGATTTGCTTCTTCTTCTTCTTCCTTGATTGGCCTTTGCTGCAAAGTTTGTTTGTCCTCGCTTTGCTTGCTTCCTATCATGACTTTCCTCTTGATGCATTTAGCATTAAAAACATTTCACTTGAGGTGACATTGAATCTCTCCACGTCATATGTTTAGTCTGAAAGAAACACTCACAATAACTATGAAAACATTTTCCACAGAAATTGTCTGGTATCAGCAACCTGTAATTGGACCTGGGCTTTGGTAAGGGGATGTCTTCCTATATATTGCTAAATTTCTGTCAGAAAAGCAACATTTAACAGCCAAAATACAGTATATGACACATGTTATCCTTTTCTTATCCAGCCTCCTAAAGAGTGGTAAGTTTAGAAATTTACATCTTGAAAGGAAGCTTACCACTTTCTGACTTGCATGGTAATCTATACATATCTACTCAGAACTATGTCCCACTTCCATTGGGAATTTGGTGTTGTTGGAAGGGTGGGTTAGGGAATTGATATATGTATGGTGTTTTTAACTGTTGTAAGCTGCCCCGATTGCGCGGGATAAAAATTAATTTTTTATTATTATTATTATTATTATTATTATTATTATTATTATTATTGGTGACACTGTGGATGAGACATCTCCAAGACCTCCTGTTCTCCACTGCTCCGTTTTAGTTCCTGCAAATCCATGCCTGTGACCTCTCTGATTGAGTCAATCCATCCGGCATGTGGTCTTCCTCTCTTTCTATTTCTCTCTACCTTTCCTAGCATTATTGTCTTTTCTAGTGAGTCATGCCTTCTCATGATGTGGCCAAAGTATGGCAGACCAATTTGATAATCTTGGCTTCCAAAGAGATTTCAGGCTTGATCTGTTCAGGGACCTTTTTGTTTGTATTTTTGGGACTGACAAGTATTGTAGTCCAACACAATCTGGAAGGACACACCTTCTCTATCCCTCTTATACTGGATTGGGACCTTAGTAGTTCTTCACAGCAAAATTTGCCAAGTTCCTTTAGGACACAAGGGGTTTTTTGGAATGGCTTCATACATTTTTTTTTAAATTTACTGCCAGCCCTTCATGGATTCTACCATCCATAGCTTGAAAATATTTTTTAAAATCCCAAAGGCAAACTATGACTTTGCCATTTTATATGAATCACCATTTTACTATATTATTGTATTTATTGGGAATTGAGCATCCACAGATTTTAGTATCCATGGGGGTCCTGGAACCAAATTCCAGCAGATACCAAGGGCCCATTGTATATTCTGCCTTTCTTCAAAAATGGGACCCAAAGTGGTACATGTCTTCAATATATCAGTTTTTATTCACCCCACTCTAGTGTCATCTTTTCACCATGGAGCTGCAAATTTAATATACTAATGTGCTAATGTACTAGAGGGCCAATGTGGTGTAGTGGTTTGAGTGTTGGATTGGACCCTGGAACCAGGATTCGAATGCCAGCTTAGCCATAGAAACTCACTGGGTGACCTTGGGCAAGTCACAACCTCTCAGCCTCAGAGGATGGCATTGGCAAAGGCAAACCCCCTCTGAAGAAATTTGTCAAGAAAAACCCATCATAAGCCTTAGGGTTGCCAAGTCGGAAATGACTTGAAGGCACACAAAAACAAATGTGCTTCAGCATTCCACTTCCATATATCACATGAGGAATGAAATCAATGTTGTCTAGTAAAGAAAATGATTGCTTTAACTTCAGTGAAATGTAAACCTAAACCTAAAGCTGAAACTCAGACATTGTATTGAAAGTAATACTTTCAATGTTAAATATGTTAAGTTCCTCTTGTATTAATGGCAAAGCTCCAATATATATTAAGTAGTTAAAAGGATGAGAGCATTATTTTTCATTTGCCCTTCTAAATCTCCTTAATTTATTGTTTGTCTTATAAAGGAGAAAACAATCAGTCTGATCTAGATTTTGAAACTTTTGAATAAATTGAAAGAGACAAAGCCCTTTTGTTAGCTTATGCTTTTATCATAAATTATATTAACTCAATTTTATGGTCCAGTCCTCAAGGGCTTAAAATAATTGTCTTGTTGTGGTAGTGGTCAAAGACATGAACATTGTGATGGCAATAATCAAACTTTTTTCTTTAATCAGTATTACACAAATAAATTCAGTTTTCCTTTTCTGATTCATTTGTTCAGCTTTTCAGCATTCCCTAGTTTAAAAATTCACAAATGCTAAAATGATTCCCCAGATTAAAGTTACCTGTCCCTCAAAATCAGTTATGACTCAAAAAAGAAAACATGACATGAATTATTTCTTATTTTATGTGAGATATTGCATATGTAAGAAGAGCAATGTGCATCAGACCTCTTCCAGAAACTCAGCTGTACCATCCAGGGCAGAAAAAAATGGATTAGAAGAAAAGAAACAAGCACAATTAATAGAGAACGCTCTGCAGTTACTGTTCCATCTAGGTCCACAATTATTTTGTCAACTGCAGAAATATCTAGCCAAAATTATTCATTCACTATTTAAGTCCAACTGCATATTAAGGATTCTTATGCTTGTAGATGCAAATAAGATAACTGTGTTGTTTAAGCAGAAATAGTATGTGTCCCATAATAGTGGGGGAAAATAATGTCGAGATGACTTGTGTGTGCCTGCTTCGTCTGCTGTGCAGTTGCTAAATATTACTGGTTATCTTTAAGCCAGACTTGGGCTAGAGAGTCCTTCAGATAGAGAATTTCAAGTTACCTATGGACTTATGGTGACCCCACAAATTTAATAGAGTTTTCTTAGGAGTTTATCACAGAGGGGAAATCCTGTGCAGAAATGGGGTTTTAAATCGGGGGGAAAACCCACAAAAGCAGCTTGATTTTCACACAACATCATTAAAGTGTTGTTAACCTGAACGCATAGTAACCAAAAGCCACTCCTTTTTACTTTTGTCTACTTTTTGTTTGGGTTAACAACACTTTAACAAAGATGTATTAAGAACTACGTATTAACCTGCTTTTACGTGTTTTCCCCAGCTTTTAAATCCCTTTTCTGCACAGGATTTCCCCCGTGTGATAAACTCCTTAGCAAGAAATACTCAGAGGTTGTTTTGCCAGTTCCTTCCTCTGAAATATAATCCACAGTACCTGGTATTCATTGGTGGTCTATCCAAATACTAACCAGATCTGGCCTTGCTTAGCTTCCAAGATCAGAGAGGATCTAGTACCTATAAAGCAGCAGGATGTGTGGCCATCTGACTATTAATGCAAGCAGTCATCGATCAAAGGAATTCAGTTGAAATCTTGTTTATCGCATTGGGTGAGAGGTGACAAGAGAGCCTTTTACAACATTAACTTGCATAGAAAATAATGAACTAATGATTGAACAGTTCAAACAAATAAGCCAAAAAAAGGGGTATGAGACGCACGTACTCACAATTGTATGCTTTCTCTTGGTTTTGCAAGCTGTCATTCTATCTATCTGCAAGTAACTCAGCTGCTGGCATTTTTAACATTGCCTTGCTTGTGTAAGAATGATTCTCCCATCAATTGTTGCTGAATGTCAATTTTGGTAGCAAGTATAACACTTAGACAACTTCCCTCTTCATTAATGTTTAGAATATTAGCTTGAGTATGCCTCTGATGACAAGTGGTGCCTTTCTCTGAGAAAATCCTTGAAGAATTGATATTGCTGTCTTTGCAAGAGGAAGACATAGCCCACCTATTGATTTATCTGCTCCCCTCTGCAAAAAACAGCTTCTAGATTTCCTTAAGGTTTTTTACACATGGTTTTGAATCTAGATAAGACATGCACAACTGATCTGGCAGGCGGGAATTCCCCACCCCTTCATCCTCACAACAGCATCTCCAGATCCCTAAAATCGCTACAGAGAGAGCTGGAAGATTCTGTTATAGGGTTGCTTTATAGTGTGAGGTGGAGGGGCATAATCTCTGAATATCAGGGAGAGTTAACTTCCACAGCAGAGTTCTTTCACTAGTGACAGACAGATCTTGGATCCAACCCATGATGTGGTACACTCCAGCATTTTGTGCTTCCAGCACTAACAATGGTGAAGGGAAGCTCTTCCCGCCAAATAGAGCAAGAGCATGCCTCTGTCCTGCATTGGCACCAGAGCAGTTTCATTTCCCAGAAACTTCTTCATTACATTAAAGAAAATGGATATATCCAGAACTGCAGGCCTTTCACAGACACTCAGAAAATGTGTGAAAATGTTGGTGCAAGTGTTTGTTCCTATAGGGCAAGTTAGCAAAGAGTGGCACTTGGTACCCCATATTGCGCCACACAACTCTGTTTTCAGCTCTTGGCTCCTCCATATTCCTCACTTTCTGCCTCCCCCCAAAGGTTAAATCACATCTCAGAGAAGCATCCAGCAATGTTAATTCACCTGTTTAACAGATTTTACAAGTCACAGGACTCCCTGGTTTGCATAACATTTTTCAAAACCAAAAGTGGACTTCCAGGCTCTTCTGAATTCAGTGTTTGGCTTCTCCTGCAGTGAATGCAAAGTCCTGGAGGCAGAAAATAGGCCTCTATTGTTGCTATTTGGCTTATTTATACATTTATCATTGTGATTTCTTCTTGTTTCTGCTCATGTATGGATCACCAAGCACATTTAGTGTCTATCTGAAAAACCAGAGGATCTACAATAGGCAACTATGGCAAGTATTATAAATGTATAAATAAGCCAAACAGCCACATCAATAGGAATGGTAGTCAAGCTAGTCAAAAAAAAAAAAGGGGGGGGTTGGGAATGCAAAGTCCTTATTATTATTTTTATTAGGCCAGCTCAAAGGTGTGCAAGTATTTGAGTTCTCCAGAACTGTTCATCTGACCAAATGGTAAACAAAGCAAAAGAGGGAATCAAGAATAGATTGTCTAATGCTCATGTCACAGAGTCTGTTTTTAGTTACTCTTAAAAGATAAGTTGGGTGCAGGCCTTCATATTAAGTTCTTCCAGGTACTGAGATAGTTTAAGATTTTACCAGGGACTCTCTCAAGGATTTGTGGGAAGAAGAAAAAATAAAACCATAGTTGATCCCCTGTATTTAAAAATAGAAGACCCAGCTGTTACTCAGAACTGTCTCTTATCCTTAGGTGAAACACACAGATCATTCTTACACTTCACTTCACATTGCAACATCAAGCAAATGGAGATGTGGGCTTGATCTCTTTTCAGCAGGGAACAGGCTGTGAAAAAGTTTGAAGCTGTGACAGTTGTAAAAAAAAAAAAAAAGCTTAAAACTTTCTTATAGACTATGGCTGTTTGCTGAGTTGTGCAGAATCCAAATATTTTTCCTCTACGGAGCAGTATTTTTTTTAATGGCACAATCCTTGAAAATGACAAGATAACTAACGAATGGCTGCAGAAGAGTCTTTTCATAGATTCAAAAAGTTGGAAGGGAATGCAAGGGCCTAGTCCAACTCCCCTGCCATGCAGGAATATACAGCTACAGCACTCCTAAAAGATGGCCATCAAAGCTCTCTTTAAAAAAACCCAAAGGAGAGACAGTCTATTCCATGGTCAAACAGTTTTTACAATCTCTTGTCTTGTACTTTGAATCCATTCGTTCATGTTCTAGTCTCTGGAGCAGTAGAAAACAAGCTTGCTCCTTCCTCTACATGACATTTCTTCTGATATTTGAAGATGGTGACCATATAATCTCTCAGTTTTCTCCAAGCTAAACATACCCAGCTCCCTAAATTGTTCCTATTAGGGCTTGATTAGGGATTGATTATCATGGGGGGTTGCGGACTGCCAGAAATAGTGCAAATTCAGTCCACTTTTAGGGTTAGGGTTAGTGCTAGGGAATCATGGGAATTGTTGTTTTTTTTTCTGAGACATTGAGCCTTCTCTGTCAGAGTGCTCTGGTGCCACAATAAAATACAGTTCCCATGATTCCCTAGCACTAACCCTAACCCTAAAAGTGGACTCAATTTGCACTATTTCTGGCAGTCTGCAACCCCCCCCCCCCATCTTGGTCATCCTCCGCTGGAGGCATTCCAACTTGAAAATATCCTTGAACTATAGTGCCGAGAAAATGATGCATTATTCCAAGTGAGGTCTGACCTAAGCAGAACAGAGTAGTACTTATACTTCTCCTATAAGTATAATTCTATTGATTAATTAATTATTAATTAATTATAATTATATTATTATTATTATTATTATTATTATTATTATTAATTCTATTGATGCAGAATTTTGGCCACCACATCACACAGTTGACTCATATTTAGCCTGGAGTCTATTAAGACCCCTATATCTTTTTCAAGTGGTACTACTAGTTGTCACTGATCCTATATTGGTGCATTTCATTTTTTTTTTCTTGCCTGAAAGTAGTACTTTAAATTTGTGTCATATATATATATATATATATTTAATGAATGAGAGACTTCTAAGAGCCCCAGTCAGTTATCAACTGCCATGCTCACATCTTGCAAACTCAGGGCGGTGGCTTCCTTGATTGAGTTAATCCACCTGTAGTGTGGTCTTCCTCTTTCCTGCATTTCAATTTTTCCACCATTATCATCTTTTCTGGTGAGTTACATCATCTCATGATAAGTTCAAAGTTCTAGGACCCATTGATTTGACCTTATATTTACCCTGTTTCAAATTAATTGCTTTCCTCTTCTTTCTTGTTATGTTTTAAAATTCTTTTAATGCAGTGCTTGCATCGAATAGGATAGCTTGTTTAATAAAATTTTCTTTCTTTCTTTCTTTCTTTCTTTCTTTCTTTCTTTCTTTCTTTTCTTTTCTTTTCTTTTCTTTCACAATCCACCTTTCTCACAGGGAGAGAACTAAACTAGAACTTTAATGGTATAATATTGGGGAAAATAGCCAAATTTTGTTTTAATTCCTATTATAAGTTGCTTCGGGTCCTGCACTAGAAGACATCTTTTAAATAACGCTTTGATAAACTCCAGAAATCTTTCCACCATCTTGTAATGTTTAAACATAGATATGCTTTCTAAACGCTCAGTAACAAAGAGTATCATTCAGCTGCCCAAAGGGGTACCAAACAACATGTCACCTCAATTTCCCCCCAGTTGCTCAGACACTGTGCCTTCCTTCTCATGTTAGAACACTCCTTTTTCTCAGTGTTTTGATTTCTTTTTCAGAGCAGATAAGCTAATCTCCTGAGCAAGGCTGCCATTCATTGTCAATTATAGTGTGTGAGGATATAACACTGCAAGAGAGAGGTAGTAAAAAGAGATTTCTAGAAGAGTCCAAAGACTTGGATTTGTTTGAGATTGTCTCACCATAAGGTCTTGAAGATATAAGGAATTCAAAGGTGATTTACCAGTGCTACCTTCTGGACACTTTTAAGAAGAATTAGCTAAAATGTCTCTGCTGTTGTCTATTACAAAGATTCAACCAGCACTATTTCCCACTCTTGCTGCTGACCAGTAGCTTCCCTTTAAGCGATTCTTCTCACCATTGGAACTATCTGTTATTTTCTGCTGATGTGGTTGTTACTCTCTAAAGAGGATGGATGCATTTTTGTGTGGTGTCTTCATTTTAACCATTCCACCTTAGGTACCTTACTGAGTGCCCTCTAACACTAGCAGTGTTGCTCTTAGCTTCTCTAAGCCCACCTCACCATGTTAAGGTGGGCATCCAAATGCAGGGGGAATTGGCTGGATATATTTCTTTACAGAACAGACTATTGCGCCTATAATTCAAACTGATTTTGCACACACACCCATTTCAAAACTGATTTGTCATGTGTGTAAAGCAGCTGTTTGAAAAACACAGGCCAAATACATGTTTAGGTTGAAAAGAACATGGAATTACAAAAACAACAGCATACATCTATGGCTGGTACAACCTGCTCATTCAGATTGTACAGGTGGTTTTCACTTTAAGACATCCTTTACATATTTCATGCTAAAGTAGGTTGTATTTTTAATCAATTTTAAAAAGGAGAAGGAACGGTAAAAAGATAGGTCATATTTAAATGGCCAGCCACATTCAAGCACTTTTTATCCTTTCAGTAAAGTCATTAATCACCATAAACTCATTTTGTCTAAAAGCAGTTGTAATAGATTGCTCCATGTAAATCACTTTATTGCCCTGTCTGTTCTCTGATCACCTAAACAGACATGCTAATAAATACTTCCTATGGGAACACTGTTTGCCTTGAAGGTTAGTTAGGATGAGTATGTTTTGTGCCATTTGCTGGCAAGTGATGCATGCTAAGTTTAACTTCTGCAAAATTATACTTCCAAGGTTTATCAAGATGGGTGACACACATCAGTGTCTGAGCAGCCAAAGTCACAACATCTGTCCTGGAACATGATGCTCCTGGGATAGGTCTTTATATTGGATCATAATACTTTAAAATAAAATTAAAGGAAGCAATCCACTCAAAATGGCTCTTGTTCAAATCCACTAAAAGAGTAGCTACTTGAGCATTGAAGCTGTGCTTGTTTAAGCATATTTTTATCCATTTCAGATTTGCAACATGTTTGAATCACCTTGGGTGCAATTATATTTTGACAACATTTAGATCTCAGAGAGATGTTTTATATCCTGAGCCAAGACAAAGGACTATCCAAGTGCTGTCCAGATATGACCTTTTGCTAACTGAGACCACGAACAAGATGGTCCATTCCATTCCATGTACCAAATGTAGCTGAACGTTGGTACTGGGATAGGGTCCTCCACTGTACAGACCATAGAATCATAGAATCATAGAATCGTAGAGTTGGAAGAGACCACAAGGGCCATCCAGTCCAACCCCCCGCCATGCAGGGACTCCCAATCAAAGCATCCCTGACAGATGGCCATCCAGCCTCTGCTTAAAGACCTCCAAGGAAGGAGACTCCACTACTCTCCCAGGGAGTGTGTTCCACTGTTGAACCGCCCTCACTGTCAGGAAGTTCCTCCTAATGTTGAGGTGGAATCTCTTTTCTTGCAGCTTGCATTCATTGTTTCGGGTCCTAGCCTCTGGAGCAGCAGCAAACAAGCTTGTTCCCTCCTCGATATGGCATCCCTTCAAATATTTAAACACGGCTATCATATCACCTCTCAGCCTTCTCTTCTCCAGGCTAAACATCCCCAGCTCCCTAAGTCATTCCTCATAGGGCTTGCTTTCCAGACCCTTCACCATTTTAGTTGCCCTCCTTTGGACACGCTCCAGTTTCTCCACATCTTTTTTGAATTGTGGTGCCCAGAACTGGACACAGTATTCCAGGTGAGGCCTGACCAAAGCAGAATAGAGTGGCACTATTACTTCTCTTGATCTAGACGCTATACTTCTACTGATGCCTAAAATTGCATTGGCCTTTTTAGCTGCTGCATCGCACTGTTGACTCATGTTCAACTTGTGGTCCACCTGGATTCCTAGATCCCTTTCACACGTAGTCTCATTCAGCCAGGTGTCCCCCATCGTATATCTGTACTTTTCGTTTTTCCGCCCTAAGTGCAGTACCTTACATTTCTCCGTGTTGAATTTCATTTTGTTAGCTTTGGCCCAACTTTCTAGTCTGTTCAAGTCATTCTGAATTTTGATCCTGTCCTCTGGGGTATTAGCTACTCCTCCTAATTTGGTGTCGTCTGCAAATTTGATAACTATGCCACCAATACCATCATCCAAGTCATTAATAAAGATATTGAATAGCACTTCTTTCCAGGTTGAAAAGGAGCCATTGTTGAGCACCCTTTGGGTTCAACCAGTCAACCAATTACAAATCCATGTAACAGTTACTTTGTCTAGCCCACATTTTACCAATTTGCTTGCAAGAATGTCATGGGGAACCTTGTCAAAGGCCTTACTGAAATCAAGATATACTATATCCACAGCATTCCCTTCATCTACCAAGCTGGTAATTTTATCAAAAAAAGAGATCAGATTTGTCTGGCATGACCTGTTTCTCTGAAACCCATGTTGACTTTTTGTGATTATGGAATTACTTTCCAGATGTTCACAGACTCTCTGTTTAATGATCTGCTCCAGAATCTTTCCAGGTATTGATGTCAGACTAACTGGACGATAATTGTTGGGATCCTCTTTTTTCCCCTTTTTGAAGATGGGGACAACATTTGCCCTCCTCCAGTCCGCTGGGACCTCTCCTGTTTTCCAGGAATTCTCAAAGATTATTGACAATGGTTCCGATATTACATTTGCCAGTTCTTTTAATATCCTTGGATGTAATTCATCTGGTCCTGGAGACTTATATTCATTTAGAGTAACCAGATGTTTCTGTACTATCTCTTTACTTATTCTGTGCTGAAATTCTCCTATTCTGTCCTCTGCTCCATTACACTTAGGTTGAGCACCCTTTGCCTTTTCTGAGAAGACTGAAGCAAAAAAGGTGTTGAGTAGTTCTGCCTTTTCTCTGTCTCCTGTTAACTTTTTGCCATCCTCTCCACACAGTGGCCCTACCATTTCCTTCTTTTTCCTTTTGCTGCTGACATACCCCCAAAAGCCCTTTTTATTGTTCTTAACCTCTCTAGCAAGCCTGATTTCATTCTGCGCTTTAGCTTTTCTGACTTTAACCCTACACGTGCTAGCTATTTGTTTGAATTCCTCTTTGGTGATTTCCCCATTTTTCCATTTCTTATACATGTTCCGTTTAAAACATAATTCAGTTGCAAGTTCCTTAGTCATCCATCCTGGTTTCTTGAGACACCTCCCATTTTTCCTCCTCGTTGGCACGGTTTGAAATTGTGCCTTCAGTATCTCCCTTTTGAGAAACTCCCATCCTTCTTGAACTCCCTTCTCTTTTAGTATTCCTGTCCATGGGATCACCCCCAGTATTTCTCTAAGTTTAGTAAAATCAGCTTTCCTAAAGTCTAGAATGCGTGTCTGACTATGCCTGGCTTCTCCTTTCCACTGTATAATAAACTCCAGGAGGACATGATCACTCCCGCCTAAGGATCCAACCACTTGCACCCCATTAACTAGGTCTTCCCTGTTAGTTAGGATCAGATCCAAAATAGCTGACTCCCTCGTTGCCTCTTCCACCTTTTGAACAATGAAATTGTCTTCGAGGCAAGTGAGGAATTTGCTAGACCTTGAGGATTTTGCCGAGTTTGACTTCCAGCAAATATCCGGATAGTTGAAGTCACCCATCACTACTATATTTCTCCTTTCTGAGTGTGTGGTCATCTGTTCTAGAAAGGCTTCATCCAATTCTTCTGCTTCAGTTGGGGGTCTATAGTAGACTCCCACAATAACATCCCTGTTGTTTCCCTCCCCTTTAATTTTTATCCAGATGCTCTCCACTTGGCTTCCAGGATTGATGTCCTGGATTTCTTCACTGGTGTAAATATCTCTGACATATAATGCTATTCCTCCTCCTTTCCTGTTTGTCCTGTTTCTCTTGAAAAGCTTATATCCCTTTATTTCTACATTCCAGTCATGAGACTCATCCCACCAGGTTTCAGTGATGCCTATTATATCATATTTGCTTTCTTGTGCTAGGAGTTCAAGTTCATCTTGCTTATTTCCCATGCTCTGTGCATTAGTGTAGAGACATCTAAGACCACGTGTCCCCTTTACTTGCTGTCTGTGCCCATTTTTTTGCCTCCCACTGTTGGGTCCCTGTACTGTTTGCCTTGTTTCCTCTATGACACTTTGACTATTTTCTCCAGTCCTTTTGTCTTCCAGGACGTTGTCTCCCTTCCCCACACAGTTCAGTTTAAAGCCCTCCTGATCAAATTCTTGAGACCGTTGGCAAAAACATTTCTTCCAACTGGTGTTAGATGCAGCCCATCCCTTGCCAGGAGTCCGTCCTCATGGAACCGCAGCCCATGATCCAAGAATCCAAATCGTTCTCGACGACACCATCTGCGGAGCCAATTGTTGACATCTGCTATCTTCCTCTCTCTTCCTGGACCATGCCCTTGAACTGGCAGAAGAGACGAGATGACAATCTGTGCCTCCATTTCTTTCAGCTTCTTACCTAGAGCCTCGTAATCCCTTTTGATATTCTGAAGGCTGTGTCTTGCTGTGTCATTCGTTCCCACATGAACCAAAAGGAAGGGGTATTGGTCAGTAGGTCTGACCAGTCTTGTCAGCCTCTCTGTCACATCTCGGATCTTTGCCCCAGGGAGACAACACACTTCCCGAGACATCTTGTCAGGCCCACAAATCACTGCTTCTGTCCCCCTCAGCAAGGAGTCCCACACCACAACCACACGCCTCCTCCGAGGCTTAGCAGCGACTGTTCCCTGTGGTGGAACTCCCAGGGTCCCCTGCTCTGTCCCTGAAATCTGTCCTTGCTGCTTTTCTTCATCCTCCTTGCTAAGAGTAAGAGCAAGGATATTGCTTGCTCTTCTATATTCTATAATATAGAATATTATATCTTCTATATTCTATAATATATTATATTCTATAATATAGAATATTATACTATATGTGCTGCATATGCTATCCATCACCACCAGTTTAGGTGGTGATGGATAGCATATGCAGCACATATAGTATAATATTCTACTAGGCAAAGGGAAAACCCAAGGGGGCTTATGAGGACTAATGGGAACAACATACATCTGTGTTTCATCAAGATCATGAAAGGTTTGGAAACCATGCCCTATGAGGAGCAGCTTAGAGAGATGGGTATGTTTAATCTAGGGAAGAGAAGGTTAAGGAATGGTGTGATAGCCATGCTTAAACATTTGAAGGGATATCATGCTGAAAACATTGTTTTCTGCTGCTGCAGAGATGAGGACACAGAGCAATCAATGCAAACTACAAGGAAAGGGATTCCATTTAAACATTAGGAAGAACTTCCTAACAATGAGAGATGTTCAACAGTGAAACACACTCACTCAGAGGGTGATGGATTCTCCTTCTTTAGAGGTTTTGAAGCAGAGGCTGGATGGCCATCGGCCAGGAGTGATTTGATTGTGAATTCCTATATGGTAGGAGGCTGGACTGGATGGCGCTTGTGGTCTCTTCTAACTCTATGGACCTTATCACACAGGGGAAATCCCATGCAGAAACAGGATTTAAAAGCTGGGAGAAACCTGCAAAAGTGGTTTGATTTTCACACACATCGCTGTTAAACTGTTGTTAACCCAAACGGAAGTAGTCAAAAGCTGATCCTTTTTACTTTCAGGATTTTCGGAAAGTAAAAAGAAGCAGCTTTTGACTACTTTCCCTTTGGGTTAATAACAGTTTAACATCAATGTTGTTTGAAAATCTACCTGCTTTTTTTGAGGGGGGGGTGTTCTGATTTAAAACCCCGTTTCTGCATGGGATTTCCCTCGTGTGATAAAGTCCTATTTAATAATAGAATGAAAGAATAAAAAGAAAAAATAGAATAATAGAATAAAAATAGAATAAAATTCTATTATTTATATGCATTTATACAAAAGCATTTTCACCCCTTTCTCCTCTCTCTTTTCACAGTGTTCCTGTCTACAGGTATATGTGTCCCATGGGTAGGCAAATTGCAGTTTCTAATGGTTTGGTCAAAGGAGTTTGGACCACTTTCCCTAGGAGCTTCCAAGAACAGCAATTCACTTGCTACTGTTTAGCATTGAAAAAACATATTTTCTTCAAAGCTAGAAGTGAATTTCCAGTCACTTTTTGGGAGGAGGCATTTTTGACAGCTAATACACCCTCAATAGGGCCCCAGGGGTGGATAGTCACCCCCTGGTCCCACTGCTGTTACCCGCCTGATGTGTATAAATGCTTTTACTGTTTAGTTAGAAAACTATACAGAGGAATCTGTTCCTGCCTACCCACTCCCCAAAAAATCTGCCACCTGAGATAGGTGCCCCTGTACAGCTAGGGCCAGCCCTGGTAACTATGCTCTGCTGCTAGAATAACAACTGCACTTGTTATCTTTTTTTTTTTTTACCTCCTTGATGGTGACAAAATGTGAAGGGCTTTGAAAATGCACATGAAGCCTTACTGTCATTTACTTTGTTGTTGTGTGCCTTCAAGTTATTTCCAACTTATAGTGACCCTAAGGTGAGCCTGTCAAGGGCTTTCTTGGGAAGATTTGTTTGGGGGGGGGGATTCTTTTGCCTTCCTTGGAAGCTGAGAAAGTGTGATTTGCCCAAGGTCACCCAGCAGGTTTTAATGGCCAAGCTGGGATTCGAACCCTGGTCTCCAAAGTCCAACACTCAAATCACTACACCACACTGGCAACAAAGAACGCTGGCATGATATTTCAGAACAAATAATCATAATAACTATATGAGATTTCCCCCCTCGTTTCTTCTTCATACTACAAACTGAAATTAAGAAATTCTCTATCCCATACTACCGCCTAGTTGCATGTAAGATATACTGTGTTGAATGCACTGAAGTTCAGCTGGGGGGAAACACACGCACATATTCTGGAATAAAACTGTGGATATCAGCAAAGCATTTGCAGTGAAATGCTGTTGAGAAGCTGGAGATTATTTAGCAAGTATCTCTGCAAAAGAAAAAGAAAAATCAGTCTCCCCAAGCAAGTTGTGTCCAGAAAGCTACCAGGTCTATTTACTTGATCAAAAGAAAAGAAAGATGAATATGCTGGGAGTTTTCTAACATCTAAAAATATCTCAGAAAGATAAGAGAAGGAAATAATATAAGTACTGGTAGAAGTCACTAAATATAGGAGAAAAAGCAGTGGAATCAAACTACAGGAAAATAGGGGTGGATCCACATTAGCAAAAATATCTATATCCACCTAGATTCCAGTGCTGTTGCCACACATGATGTGCAACCGTTTTCACAGTGAAAGTGCTTCTTTCAGGTTTGAATGCGATTTAGAAAAACTCACATTTTATGCTGCCATTTCCAGGAAAAAGGGGGGTTTCCTGGTTTTTTGCAATGTGTGTCCTGATGAATAGATGTGACATCAAGGGATGCGGTAGTTGAGGCAGAGGCAGGACAGATTGATGGGTGGCATCCTCCATCCAGCAAGCGTTTCAACATTTTTTTGCCCTATTGCAGAGGATGTGTGCATGCATGTTAATAAGTCAAGATAGCAGAAAGCAAAAGAAAGGAACTTTATTCAAGATTTATTTCAATAAATTTATTTCAACAGATTTATTTCAACAAATTCAAATTTATTTTTAAGGGGTGGGTGGGTTAGGGGAATCAATGCTGATTGGTGTGTTTTATTCATGTATTGTTTTAATCTGTTGTACGCTGCCCCAATTGCCTAGCAGGAGTCGGGTTAAAAATAAAATTTATTATTACTATTATTATTAATAACAAAAACACGAGTAATGTGGGTCACTCCTGTGTAACATTCTGGTTTGGGGTAGAGTCTGGGTTTGTTTTTTATGGGTAATTTGTTGTTTGTGTTTCTGACTTATGGCAACCTTAAGGTGACCCTATCATGGGGTTTTCTTGGTAAGATTTGTTCAGAGGCAGTTTGCCATTGCCTTCTCCCGAGGCTGAGAGTATGTGGCTTGCTTAAGATCACCCAGTGGGTTTCATAGCCAAGCAGGGATTTGAACCCTGGTCTCCAGAGTCATAGTCCAACACTCAAACCACTATGCCACATCGGCTCTCTTTTTAACAGTGGCTGATGGTCATTTAACAAATCTGAAAATGTTAGAGCATGCAGGGAGACAGCGGACTCCCACTCCGTCCAAGGAATAAATCCAGCCCCTGTAGAAGTTTGTTTCCATTTAATATCAATGACCAGAGGTTATACAAAAAGTATAACCAGAGGTTATACTTTTTGAAAAGTCCTGGACATGGGAAGCACTTGGAAAGGAGTAGTTAGAGAATGGAGTGGGGGTAGGAGAAGCAGTGACAGTCAAACATCATTCAAAGAAGAAGAAGCTTGTGCTGCAAACACAATCTTAAGTTAAGGATTCAAACTGGAAACAGAAGTGAGGGAAGAAACTGGGTTTGCTTTCTTTCTTTCCCTTCTTGGGGCTGCCTGTATCAGGAAATATTTAAAGTTCCCTCAATTACTCACTTGGGTGTGAAGGGGAGAAGGGGATTGGATGGGGAAGCCGCCCAATGATAGGGCAAGGTGGGTGGTAAGACTGACAGAAAAACAAGAAAGGCTATTCATTGTTAGATTTGTTTATGCTGAAAAAGGGGGAGAAAGCACATGGGAAGAAGCTCCTGTTTTGTACCAACTTGAATTCAGTGCTATACTATTCAATGTGTGTCTATTAATACAAATTGAGTCCGGATTTTTACAAATCAGTGTGATGTAAACTGGTGGGCAAAATATTGCACATTGGGTCTGGATTGTTTTGCTGGTGTGATTTCATCCAAGGTTAAACATTGGAAGAAAGACATTGCCATTGTACAAGACATTGTAAAGGAGTCGACTAATGGGGGAAATTGTTAGATCTCCCTTCCGGGAAGTTTTTTTTTTTTTTTAATCCTAAGTAGGCACTAATGTTGGGAATAATTTGATAGAAAATAGGTCATCCGTTTATTTATTTATTTCAAGGATTTATATCCCACCTTTCTCCCACAAAGCGATTGTATATGTTCGGTTAGCAATTTTCTGCATGACCTGCTACAGAATCACCTATATGTTCCACATTTTAAAATTTGCAAATGTTAGAATTCTGCAAGTACTGTCCTATACCACTGCTTCTTAGTGTGGATCATTCTGTCCTACTTTTCATTCTCCCTCAATTTTATCCTGCTTTGGTCAGTCCATATGAAAATTTTGTTAACTGCTGTCAAGTTGATTTTGATTTAGGGTGATTCCATGAATGAGAGCCCTCCAAGTCACTCTATCTTCAACAGCTCTGCTCAGGTCTTGCAAACTCAGGGCTGTGGTTTCCTTGATTGAGTCTATCTATCTGGAATGTGGTTTTTCTCTTTTCCTTCTACCTTCTGTCTTACCAGACATTATTGTCTCTTCTAGTGAGTCATGACTTCTCATGATATGGCCAAAGTACAACAGCCTCAGCTCTAGGGAGAGTTCAGGCTTCATTTGCTCTAGGACAGTGGTGGTGAACCTATGGCATGTGTGCCAGAGGTGGCACTCAGAGCCCTTTCCGAGGGCACGTGCACCATTGCCCCAAGCACAGAGTTCATTACTAGAAAGCCAGAAGGATGCAGCACTTTGCAATAAATAAGTGGGTTTGGGGTTGCAGTTTGGGCACTCTCTAAAAGGTTCACCATCACTGATCCAGGACCCATTTATTGGTCTTTTTAGCAGTTCATAGTATCTGTTGAACTCTTCTCCATCATCACATCATTGTTATGCATTTGTTATGCATTTATTTGTTCTTATAAAATTTTCAAGTTTAATTTTGTTTTAAGGGGTGTGGGAGGGATGTGGGTGGAGGGATTGGGATATTGGATTGTCTTTTAACTATTGTATCTTTTAATTGTTGTAAGCCGCCCCGATTGCGATGCAGAGGGGCGGGTTAAAAATAAAATTTATTATTATTATTATTATTATTATTATTATTATTATCTCAAATGAGCCTATTTTCTTCCTAACAGCTTTCTTTACTGCCTAGCTTTCACAACCATGCATAGAAACGGGAAATACAATGGTATGGGCAATCCTGATTTAAGTGTTCAGTGATATATCTTGACACCTCAGGATCTTGTCTAGTTCCTTCATGGCTGTCTTTCCATGTCCTAGTCTTCTTCTGATTTCTTGATAGACTGAACCAATATATGGAAAATCTTGAACTATTTCAGGATATTCATCATCTACTTTAAACTTATGTAAACTGGTGGCCGGTTATCTATCCTGAGTAGATAACCAGCCACCGAAAATAGTTATGCCTGACCCTGATTTCTCCACTACAGTTATTTTAATTTATCTGTTATTTATTGTATTTTATTACAGTTTGTTATTTTTTAGTTTGTTTTTTAACTTCAATGGTTTAATTGTATTTTAGAGGGGGTGGGCTATTGGGGGAGGGGATTGTTCATTTTATTATGTAAGCTGCCCCAGTTGTATTTTACAAAGAGGCAGGATATAAATAAATTGTTGTTGTTATTATTATTATTATTATTATTATTAATATCCTGTTGTCATAATTTTTGTTTTCCTAATGTTCAGCTGTAAACCTGCCTTTGCACCTTCTTCCTTGACTTTTTTTAGTAATCATTTCAAGTCTTTGCTATTTTCTACTAGTATTATGATATCATCTGCATATCTTAAATTGTTGATGTTTCTTCCTCCAGTTTTCATGCCTCCTTCCTCCGAGTCTAATCCTGTGTTCCGCTGTAGGTCATAAAGTAAGCCACTATTGATTTAAATTTCTCTTTGATTTCTCAGATCTTGTGGAAGAAGTCTCTTGCTCTTCCTTTTTTGTTGCCACCTTGTGTTTCTCTGCATTTGATTGTTGTAGTAGTTCTTTTTGTCCCTGTGCACAAGTTGTTGAACAGTGGCATTCAGGGTTCTGTCCCCTTTTACTTTTGCTTCTCAACTATCCTTAATTGATTGAAGAGTTATATCTATCATCCATTGAGGCTTCTCTTTCTTTTTGCATGCAGATAGTGTCTTTTTGCATTCCTCTCTGACAACATCCCTGGCTTCAGTCCATAGTTCTTTTGCCTCCCAGTCAATTAGGCTTAATGGTACAAATCCATTTTTCACATTATCTTTAAATTCTATGGGGATGTTCTTCAGGTTGTATTTTGGCATGATGATTGGTTTAGTGTTCTTCTTCTAATATTTTATTTTATTTTATTTTTATTCTAATTTTTGATATTAGTAGTTCATGGCCTGTGACACAATATCTTTCTATTCCTGGTCTTGTATGAAAACTACATACAAGAAAATAAAGACTAGTTGGGAACATAGGCTGGAATACAGTATAGGGCTTATCCCACCTAAGTAGAAATAGAATTGAGCAGTTTTGCAGCATCTGTATTCAGCAAGGGGCTACCATGTTACTACATAGGACAGCCAGCAAGGCTATTGTTGTGCATGAAAACCTATGCACAACAGGACCAATGTTCATCAAGCACTCCTCATGCACATTGGGGCACTCTTGCCAATGCCCTGCTACACATCTTCTCAATTCACATAGGTCTTTGCAATATAACTTAGGGCCTTTGCAGACTGCTAGAAATAGTGCAAATTGAGTCCACTTTAACTGCCCTGGATCAGTGCTAGGGAATCATGGGAACTGTATTTTTTTCTGAAACATTGAGCCTTCTCTGTCAGAGAGCTCTGGTGCCACAATAAAGTACAGTTCCTATGATTCCCTAGCACTGAGTCAGGCAGTTAAAGTGGACTCAATTTACACTATTTCTGGCAGTCTGCAGACACAGACCATAATATAGAATGATAGGCACAATTCTTTATTCCAGAAAAGTGGGTGATTCCCCTGCCTGGGAATATGGGTACCAAGAATGTGTAGTTGGCAACCTTTCTGCAAATTTGAACAGAGAAAATGACTCCTTGACTTTTTGGAACATGCAAGGAAGCAGCCTTGGTGCAAGGGTATACTGTTACTTTTGGGAGATGTCTATGTTAGCACAGGGAAAACTGAGTCCATACGCAGAAGACAGCTAGCCAGGAAACAAGCGCCACTGGAGAGTCTGGAAGCAGTTGAAGAGCAAATACTTCTTCTGATAAACAGAGTTTTATCACTGCTGAGGTTCTTCCGAAGAGGTTTTTTAATCTTAGCTGCAGCAAATATTTACAAGAACGATACAGCAATATTTACACCTTGCAACATAATGTTCTGCCACCAACCAACATCCACCTAACCACAATGCATTGGAACATTCTTCCTTATATACACAAACTCTGGCTAGGATTCTGAGCCAACCTCCTGCCAGTGTTTCATCATTTTCCTGTCACATGTCCACAGTAACTGTGTAGTTTTGAACTGTTACCACATAACTTCCTGCTGAAGTTTCATCAGCTTCCTTTGTGTCAGCTTTTCACCTTTGTGCACACTCACCTTTGCACATACTGAGCTCAGGGCACCTTTCACCTTTGTTCCACATTGCATGCATCTGGGACATTTTACAGTCTGAGGCAAATTCTCGCTGAGAGTCTTGCTGATTGCTGATTTCTTAATTCCTTTTCCAATATGTTTATAAATAAACATACATTACAACTTTTAAAGTCTCCAGCATTATCTCTTCTCAAAAAATCTAGATGTAAACACTTTCCCTGGAGATTTTAGCAGCTGTGAGAAGATAGGAGAGTAAGGGCCTCAGCAGACGGCTTATTAAACCGTCTTGGAGGCAGGGAAGAGGAGGGGCAGCCGCACGCTTGGCGCCCCTTCCTCCTCCCGAGGTTACCCTCGGAGCTGCCAGCCCTCCACACGGCCGGCGCTCACAGGGCAACCTCCCGCTGCAGTGTCCGCACACGCTACGGCGGATAAGTCAGCGAAAGTGCGCCTCACGCTTTTGAGGCACACTTTCACTGACTTGTGAAAGGAGCGCTATTTTTGCTCTCCTTTCAGGGGTGGCGAAAGTGCGGCGCTGGATCAAGGCGTGGGGATGCCTCGATCCAGCGGCGCACCTTCCCGGGGCGGCACAGAGCCGCCAGTCTGCTTCCCCCAAAAAAGACATCTAAAGGTCTTCCTGAGTTTTGTTTCTAGTAGTTTTCTGAGAAGCATTTTTTAAAAGAGTTTCTGAGTTTTTAGACAAAGCCATGTCAATATAGGTTTCTTTCAAGGACGTTACTGATCTTTCTTCTCCAAAGTATGTGCTAAAAACACGACAATGTTAGCTAAGAAGGAAAGAGAACTAGCTTTATTTAAAGTTCAAACTAATTTTACTCTCTCTTGCTCTGAAACTCATGCATAGATGTTTGGAATTTACTTACGCCTACAGAAATTATACAAGCTATTTGTGGAGGTATCTAAGGATTAATATTTGTAGGCACTGATCCTTTCTGCGTGTGTCAAGCTATTCTCTAGGATATTGAAGACAAAGCACCAATCTCTCTTTATTTGCCACTGAAATGTAAGTATAATTAAAGTGGGAACATTCCAGAAAGTGAACATCTTGTTCAAACAATTTTTAAACACTCTATCACTACTTAAAGTTCTGATAGTACTCAGCACATTTGTTCTGACTTTGTCTTAATTGCCAAGGAAGTTCCAGGAGGTGACAGAAAAAGCCTATGGCTAGTTCCGTTTCCATTATTCCTATTGCGATGGTAAGTGTAAGGTACTCCAGGCACTAGAGCCAAATCCAGTCCTCCTGGTGTTCAAATCTAGTCCTCCTCCTGCCTTATCACACCATGACACTATAGCGCCAAAGTGATGCATCGGTTCCGCTAGCGCCTCTGCCTTATTGCTTGACATTGTTGGTGTCCTGTTATTTTCCCATCCAAGATTGCCTTGAAAGCCTTTGTTTTTACATGCACCAAAAAAATCTGTTAATGCCTGCCATTCCAACAACTATTCTGTTTTGATTTGCAGTGTGCAAGCTAAATTTTGCTTTAATGAAAACTTTGGGCATGGTCAGTGTTTGTGGGTGGGCTGTGAGTGGGAAAACATGATCAGGGGAAAAGAAGGAGAAAGAGGTGGACTTTCCGTTTGGTTTCCTTTGTAACAATGGGAAACTTTAAACTTTTTACATTAGAAAAAAAAAATCTTTACCAAATGACAATCCCACCTCCCAGGCTGTTAAAAAGCTGAAATGTTGCTCATTACCCCTCCATGCTTCCTTTTCCGGCCCTATTCTGTTGTTATAACACAATAGTACTATGGTAAACTCATGGTGCCCTCATTCTCTCTCTTGCTCTCTCTCTCTCTCTCTCTTTCTCACACACACACCGTAAGGACAAGCCAAAAGAATTTAATCAAAGAGTTTACTTTCGTAATAGTTTGAATGTTCAACTGTAACTATGGTGCTGAATCTTCCATTGCAACCTCGGTGGGGAGGCCTTTGACCTCTTGGAAAGAACCATCCACAGAAAGATGATGTGGTGGTGGCAACTGCTGCTGCTGCTACTTTTAAGTAACTGAATGAATCGAATGATTTTTTTTAACAAAAGTTTATTTTTAATTGTTTTTGAAAAGAGGTTGTGCAAGCACTATCAATACACTTCAGGTAGCTCCAGTGTTCTTTATTTTGTATATTCCGAGTTCTCCCCTTCTTCCATCAGAGATTCCCACCTCCAGGTTTTGAACATGCACAGAACTGCTTTTCTTCAGCAAGAA
The DNA here is from genome assembly GCA_026167975.1 of Phrynosoma blainvillii. Classification (NCBI taxonomy): domain Eukaryota; kingdom Metazoa; phylum Chordata; class Lepidosauria; order Squamata; family Phrynosomatidae; genus Phrynosoma; species Phrynosoma blainvillii. The sequence goes on along the minus strand of JANUYF010000001.1, from coordinate 67,603,347 downwards.
GCCTGTTCCCAGAATCCCTTGGATGACCTTCAGAAGTGTCTCCTCCCTGGAAGAGAAATATAAAGAAACTAAGAGGCCTGGCTCGTCCACTACCGTCCACCAGCTTCATCTCAGACACATCCACCGGCTTCTGTCAACGACTTCATCCCCAAGCTTCCACCTGCCAACATCCACCGGCTTCAACCCACGAATGTCCACCAGTTCATCACATTCATTCTGTGTCTGGAAGGAGACCTCCGCCGCCTTCTGAACACTTGGCCCCAGTCACGCCTGCGCCAGATTCGGGCCTCCGCCAGATCCTGAAACGCACTCACATACACACACACGTTCGCCTCGACCACATTCTCTTTCCCACATTCCCACAAACAGCTGCAGAAGGAGATGCCCATAAAGGGATCATCATCGCTCCATTCACTGTCCCAAGCACTCTCCTTTCACTCACAGACACGCCCCGGTTTCAATCCACAAATATCCACCAAGCTTCCGTCAACTGGCTTCTGCCGGGTCCGTCGGCCAACGTCAGCCAGCGTCAGGTCAAGAAATTCCACCGGCTTCAGGTCCCCAGACTCGCCACCTACTTAACAAGTCCACCTGCTTTCGCTAGCGAACTTGCCTTCTCCTGATTGTCTCCCTTCCATCTGCCAGTTGGCCTCCTCTGCCTACCATCCACCTTGGTCTGTGGGCTGGACTGCTCTGAAGCCTGCCAAGCATGCAAGTCCTCTTTAGCCATTGCCACTGTGATGTCACAAAGACCTGGAAACATAACACAAGCTTCAGGGATTGGCTGCACACTAGTGAGGTCAACAATTCCTCAGCATCAGGGATTTTACTTTCCCAGTTTGGCAATGTCTCTTTGAGATTCAGCATAAATACAGATAATAATACATGAGGAGCAAAGTTGCCCAGTCTTATCCCCTGATTATTCTAAAGTATTTCAGGCTACTTCTCTTGGAATGTGGCTATTAGGTGACTGTTGTGAGGAGATGTGAGTGGAAACCACAATGCTTACTCTGTTTTCAGGGCTGGCTTGATGAAATTATACTAATAATTACTCATTCAGTCCTGGACCCAACTCATTGTTATGTCCTCACCGGTGAAGTATTCATTCAGGGAAACCTGCATTGCAAATCTTAGTATATATTATATATACACACACACTGTACTTCTCTTCAAAATAAATGCATATTTTATTTTTCCACAATCATTGCTATCCCTTTTACAAATTTCAGTTCTAGCACACCAAGACACATGGATTAGATAATCTCATAATCTAAAGCACTCACCTGCAATTTGTGTGATTCAATCCTGATTTAGGCATAAAACTATTGAAATTGGCTAGGGATCTATTTGAAATTGCTACATGAGTTATGAATGTTATGATAGATCTCAGTGCTGTTATCAATCCAAGGCTGGTTTCTTTGGGAAGAGCCACAGGTAATTAATTAATCAAATTCCTCCCTACAGTGCTAGTACCCTGAATGGACGGCTTGTTTCCTTGCTCACTTCCTACATTTTAAATTCTGGAAGATATAGCTGCAAGTTGAATGCTACTCGAACCATATGACCAGCAGTTCCTCCCACACTGCCATCCCCTTTGCCTTTTGTGTCATGACTTAATTAGTTTCTAAGCCTGAGAGCAGGGAATTGTTTTGCTGTTCTCTTACTTGTAAAGCACTATATAGTGTGGTGATGCTAAATAAACAAATGAATAATAAAATGGCATAGACCAAACTTTCTAGCAAACAGTGGACATTGCTACCTCATGATTTTACCTGTTCATTTTTTATTGGTTGTTATTTGATTTACCCATTATTGCTTTGAGTTACTGATGGACATTGGTCTATTGAATACTTTATGTTTTATTGAGTTATGCTTTTGATACTTATAGGTTTGTTTCAGTCATGCTCTTTGGATGATGTTCATTGTCATTGCATATTGTCTTTGATATTCATTGCATACACTGGTTATTACTTATTAGCATGGTTTTTGAATTACTTTAATTAGGATTGACATGCAAGTGTGAATGGGTTTCAGGAGTGAGAGCCTTCCCCAGAAACTGAAGGCTTTTCTAAAGGAAAATTCCCTGAACCATGAGTTTAGCTCCCCAAATTGAAACTTTCTAAATTGTCATGGTCAAGAGAATTTGGCAATGTGAAAGTGATCACCTGCACTATTTACATTTGAACAATGAATAATTTTTCAAGGGTGGAAGGAAACTGTTACAATGACTGATTTAATATAAAAAACTCTTTTGGGTCCCTGCCATGAACCTAGACTGGGAGAAGCCCGATTGCCATGGACCCAAGGGGAGCACATCATGTAGGCACCTGAAAGGTCACATCTGCACCTACAACAATTTTCAGATCAAAAGGAGCAAGCCTAGGAGCTGTGAAACAGGACATTCACACCTAGATTTATGGGTACCAGCCAGGATGGGTCCAGCTGAAGATGTGATAACATTAACATCCCATCTCCTCTCCTTGGAAATTGTTTACTTCAAAGTGTAGTAATCCAGAATCCTTTGATATACAATAGCAATTTTTAACCTCAGGCTAGGTTTAAGGGTATAAAAGATTCCCAAAATCTTAGGCACATTGGGTCTGGTTAGATTTCATGGTGACACTGCACCACTATGAACTCTGACTTGGGTCCCATCTCTTTCTGTTGTCTTTTCTTTTCTTTTCTCTTTTTTGGTAACGGTTGAGTCTATCCATCTTCAGTCATCGTTGGAGCAGCCTCCTTCAGGTATGAAAGCCTTGTGTTTCCTCTCCAATCTAACTACTTTTTTCCTGAGTTCGTGTGTGTTTGAGTGTATGGTAGAATGTCTTTACATATTTGAATCCCCAAAATAAATTACAGTTCATTGTAAAGCTTTGTCTCTATCAGTCTGTTCCCTAGCCACCTCCGTTAACATTGGATAAAATATCCCATTGAAGACTTGGACTTTAATAATAATAATAATAATAATAATAAAATTTATTTATACCCTGCTTAAATGAAGACAATCTAAGCAGCTTACATCAGTTAAAACCCCATACAACAAAATTCATACCCCAACCCACCCCCTTAAAACAATATTAAATGGCAAGATAATTAAAACAGGAATATAAACATTCCAACACAAATAAACAAACATGAAAATATAAAAATATAAAAATGCCCTGATTAGACTCAACTGCGCTCCATCAGCAATTGATGGGGCCATGGGGGGAGCACAGGGATCAAAGAGCCCAAGGCCAGGAGAATTAATCTGGAAAGGGCTGCCGGAAGAGATCCGTCTTGACAGCTTCCTTGAAGCTGTCTAAAGATGTCAACTGACGGATCTCGTCTGGCAGGTCATTCCAGAGCTTGGGGGCTATGATAGAAAAGGCCCTCTGGGAGGTCACCACTAGCCTAGATTTTTGAGGATGCAGCAAATTCCTCCCAGAGGACCGGAGAGCACGGGGAGGATTGTATGGAAGGAGGCGTTCCCTGAGATAGCTTGGACCCAAGCCATTTAGGGCTTTAAAGGTAATAACCAACACCTTATACTGGGCCCGGAAGCGGATAGGCAGCCAGTGGAGGGACCTCAAAACAGGAGTAATGTGGTCCCTCCTAGATGTTTCAGAGATAAGTCATGCCATGTTTTGGACTAACTGAAGCTTCCGAAACAAGTACAGGGGTAGCCCCATGTAGAGCGCATTACAGAAGTCAAGACGTGAGGTTACCAGTGCATGCAGAATGGTCTCAAGATCCCTTACTTCCAGAAAAGGGCGCAGCTGGCATATCAGCCGAAGCTGATAACAAGCGCTCTTGACCGTCACATTAACCTGATTTGTCATCAGGAGCGACGAATCAAGGAGCATCCCCAGACTGCGAACACAGTCACTGGAGGAGAGTGTGACCCCATCCAGGACTGGAGGTTGCAACCGAATTCTTGGTTTCGGGTCCGCTACCATGAGCAGCTCTGTCTTGCCTGGATTCAGCTTCAATCTGTTTTTCCCCATCCAGTCCATTACCGCTCGAAGACATTCATTGAGAGAGGAGATGCCATTGGAATTCGAGGCCGATGAAATAGACACAGAGAAATAGATTTGGGTGTCATCAGCGTACTGATAACACCCAGCACCATAACTCCGTATTATCTCACCCAGCAGCTTTATATAAATGTTGAATAACATCGGGGACAAAATAGCTCCCTGATGGACCCCACAAGTGAGGTCCCTCTTATTGGAGCTACAGTCCCCGAGCAGCACCCTCTGGGACCTACCCGAGAGGAAGGACTGGAACCACTGCAGAGCAGTGCCCCCGATACCTAACTCCCTCAGGCGGTCCAAGAGGATGCTGTGGTCTATTGTATCAAAAGCCGCTGAGAGGTCTAGGAGCACCAACAGGGTCACACTACCCCTGTCGATGCTCAGACGCAGATCGTCGGTCAAGGCAACCATGGCCATCTCAACCCCAAAGCCTGTCCTGAAGCCGGTTTGAAATGGGTCTAGATAATTGGCTTCATCCAAGACTGCTTGGAGCTGAAGAGCAACCGCCCTCTCGATCACCTTGCTCAAAAATGGCAGCAATGACACAGGCCTATAATTACTCATAACCAGGGGGTCCAGGGAAAATTTAGTAACTTTAGTAATTCTCCTTCCAACATGCCAAAAATCTATTAATGACTGCCTTTCCTGCAAATATCCTGGTTTAATTTGCAGTGTGAAAGCTAATTTCTGCTTTAATGAAAATTTTGGGCATAGTCAGTTTGTGTGGGTGGGCTGTGAGTGGGAAAACATGATCAGGTGAGAAGAAAGAGAAAAGGGTTGGACATGTCAGTTTGGTTTCCTTTGTAACAGCGAGAAAATTTTGACCTTTTTTCTTTAGGAAAAAAAATCTTTCCCAAATGACATTCCCACCCTCTAGGCTGGTAAAAGCTGAAATGTTGCTCACTAACACCCCCATGCCTCTTTTTCCAGCCCTGTTCTGTTGCTATAACACTTGCAATGGTACTCTCATGGTGCCCTCATTCTCTTGCTTGCTTGCTCTCTCTCACTCACACACTGTAAGGAAAAGCCAAAAGAATTTAATAAAAGAATTTACTTTTGTAATGGGTTGAATGTTCAACTGTGACTCTGGTGATCAGGGTTCAATTCCCAACTGGGCCCTGTAAACCCACTGGGTGACCTTGGGCAAGTCACATTCTCTCCACCTCAGGGGAAGGCAATGGCAAACTTCCTCTGAACACATCTTACCTAGAAAAACCCATGATAGATTCACCTTAGGGGCACCATAAAGCAGGAACAATTTGAAGGCACACAAGAAATAAATAAAATGTTCTGTTGACTTTCATCTGCCATTGATAAGTGAGATCTGATGTATCCCAATCTGGGACAGGGGGCATACACACACGCACACATACACACACGCACGCACACAAACACCGTTCAAGTCCATCAGTTAACCAAATTCTGACATTGAGGCTTTAGTAGTTAAAACTTAGTAAACTTTTATTCAGTAACTATAGGTCCACACTAGAGACGCTCATTGTCATAACTAAACAGCAAGTGTTAGCAAAGCCTAATTAAGCCACTCATTATTTCAAATTCTTGGCAGGCTGGTATTTCATTCATTACGTGCTCAAAACAAATCTGGTTCTCTCCTTTATCATGCTGCACCCCTGCCGTTTTCTTCTTCCCCCCAGCTTCTTGCAAACTAAATGACCTGACACGACAAATGAGGATATAAGGGGGAAAGTCCTTTTTAAAGGTAAGAGTGCTTGTGATTTATATTTCAGGTGGTGGTGGGGAATCTGTGCAGGTGTGCCAAATTAGAAAGGGGGCAGAACTTGGTGGGTAGTTCCAAATACTGTGTCGGACACGTTTTTAGCATGAAAAAAGTCTTCAGTGCCATGAAGATTCCAAATGTGCTATTCGGAAGAGTTCAGCCCCACTTCCATTACGCCATTGAATAACTGCTATTTTGCGAGAAGAGAGCCTAGTGCAGGGGTAGGCAACCTTTCCCCTTTAAGGGGCGATGGACTTCAGCTCCCAGAATCCCAGGAGCTATTGGCCAAAATGGGACTATTGGCCAAAATGGCTGAGGCTTCTGGGAGCTGAAGTCCCTCGGCCCTTAAAGGGGAAAGGTTGCCTACCCCTGGCCTAGTGCAATAAGGGTCCTGGTGTCACCTGGGATTCCTCAGACAGCTGAATCCAGATCCTCATACAACCATTATAAGGCAGTTTGATACACTATCCTGCCTCATTTCTTGATCCTAGGCCAGATTTTCCTACTTACTTGCCCACTGGATGACCTTGTAGGCATGTCAGTCTGCATGCTTTTATTGCCCTCAGTAATCCAAGAATACTTTGCTTCCTAAATAAATAATCCTTTGTCACTTTTCTCTTATGGTAGTGTGGAACTGCTTTCAGGAATGTCCTCATTATTTCCTTCACGTAGCTTATCAAAAACTCTTCTTTTCCAGGATGCAGCTCATTCCCATTACCAGCTGTAATTTACCACATAATCCTGAACCAAACAGAAGACAGTTGCACTCAGTTGAATGGATTTCCAGGGTTCATGTATAGAGGAAGGGGACATTGTGCTGCCACTAAGCACAAGTTATGATAGCTTGTGCTGAATCAAGCACCCACATAAGAATTTCCTGTCCCTCCCTGCCTTTGTTGTTCTCCCCTTTCTTGTTGTTTCCCAGACTGAAGAAAAACAAACGGGATGTAAATAAATGTTGTGGTTGTTTCCCCTATGCTGAATCTTCCATTGCAACCTCGGTGGGGAGGCCTTTGACCTCTTGGAAAGAACCATCCACAGAAAGATGATGTGGTGGTGGCAACTGCTGCTGCTGCTGCTTTTAAGTAACTGAATGAATCGAATGATTTTTTTAAAAAAAGTTTATTTTTAATTGTTTTTGAAAAGAGGTTGTGCAAGCACTATCAATACACTTCAGGTAGCTCCAGTGTTCTTTATTTTGTATATTCCGAGTTCTCCCCTTCTTCCATCAGAGATTCCCACCTCCAGGTTTTGAACATGCACAGAACTGCTTTGCTTCAGCAAGAAGCCTGTTCCCAGAATCCCTTGGATGGCCTTCAGAAGTGTCTCCTCCCTGGAAGAGAAATATAAAGAAACTAAGAGGCCTGGCTCGTCCACTACCGTCCACCAGCTTCATCTCAGACACATCCACCGGCTTCTGTCAACGACTTCATCCCCAAGCTTCCACCTGCCAACATCCACCGGCTTCAACCCACGAATGTCCACCAGTTCATCACATTCATTCTGTGTCTGGAAGGAGACCTCCGCCGCCTTCTGAACACTTGGCCCCAGTCACGCCTGCGCCAGATTCGGGCCTCCGCCAGATCCTGAAACGCACTCACATACACACACACATTCGCCTCGACCACATTCTCTTTCCCACATTCCCACAAACAGCTGCAGAAGGAGATGCCCATAAAGGGATCATCATCGCTCCATTCACTGTCCCAAGCACTCTCCTTTCACTCACAGACACGCCCCGGTTTCAATCCACAAATATCCACCAAGCTTCCGTCAACTGGCTTCTGCCGGGTCCGTCGGCCAACGTCAGCCAGCGTCAGGTCAAGAAATTCCACCGGCTTCAGGTCCCCAGACTCGCCACCTACTTAACAAGTCCACCTGCTTTCGCTAGCGAACTTGCCTTCTCCTGATTGTCTCCCTTCCATCTGCCAGTTGGCCTCCTCTGCCTACCATCCACCTTGGTCTGTGGGCTGGACTGCTCTGAAGCCTGCCAAGCATGCAAGTCCTCTTTAGCCATTGCCACTGTGATGTCACAAAGACCTGGAAACATAACACAAGCTTCAGGGATTGGCTGCACACTAGTGAGGTCAACAATCCCTCAGCATCAGGGATTTTACTTTCCCAGTTTGGCAATGTCTCTTTGAGATTCAGCACAACTATACCTAATAATACATGAGGTGCAAAGTTGCCCAGTCTTATCCCCCGATTATTATAAAGTATTTCAGGCTGCTTCTCTTGGAATGTGGCTATTAGGTGACTGTTGTGAGGAGATGTGAGTGGAAACCACAATGCTTACTCTGTTTTCAGGGCTGGCTTGATGAAATTATACTAATAATTACTCATTCAGTCCTGGACCCAACTCATTGTTATGTCCTCACCGGTGAAGTATTCATTCAGGGAAACCTGCGTTGCCAATCTTAATATATATATATATATATATATATATATATATACATACACACAAACATTGTACTTCTCTTCAAAATAAATGCATATTTTATTTTGCCATAATCATGCCTATACCGTTTACCAATTTCACTTCTAGCACAACACATGGGTTAGATAATGTCATAACCTAAAGCACTCACCTGCAATTTGTGTGATTCAATCCTGATTTAGGCATAAACCATTGAAATTGGCAAGAGGTCTATTTGAAATTGCTACATGAGTTATGAATGTTATGATAGATCTCAGTGCTGTTATCCATCCAAGGCTGGTGTCTTTGGGAAGAGCCACAGGTAATTAATTAATCAAATTCCTCCCTCCAGTGCTAGTACCCTGAATGGACGGCTTGTTTCCTTGCTCACTTCCTACATTTTAAATTCTGGAAGATATAGCTGCAAGTTGAATGCTACTCGAACCATATGACCAGCAGTTCCTCCCACACTGCCATCCCCTTTGCCTTTTGTGTCATGACTTAATTAGTTTCTAAGCCTGAGAGCAGGGAATTGTTTTGCAGTTCTCTTAGTTGAAAAGCACTATATAGTGTGGTGATGCTAAATAAACAAATGAATAATAAAATGGCATAGACCAAACTTTCTAGCAAACAGTGGACATTGCTACCTCATGATTATACCTGTTCATTTTTTATTGGTTGTTATTTGATTTACCCATTATTGCTTTGAGTTACTAATAGATATTGGTCTATTGAATACTTTATGTTTTATTGAGTTATGCTTTTGATACTTATAGGTTTGTTTCAGTCATGCTCTTTGGATGATGTTCATTATCATTGCATATTGTCTTTGATATTCATTGCATACACTGGTTATTACTTATTAGCATGGTTTATGAACTACTTTAATTAGGATTGACATGCAAGTGTGAATGGGTTCCAGGAGTGAGAGCCTTCCCCAGAAACTGAAGGCTTTTCTAAAGCAAAATTCCCTGAACCACGAGTTTAGCTCCCCAAATTGAAACATTCTAAATTGTCACGGACAAGAGAATTTGGCAATGTGAAAATGATCACCTGCACTATTTACATTTGAACAGTGAATAATTTTTCAAGGGTGGAGGGAAACTGTTACGATGACTGATTTAATATAAAAAACTCTTTTAGGTCCCTGCCATGGACCTAGACTGGGAGAAGCCCGATCGCCATGGACCCAAGGGGAGCACATCATGTAGGCACCTGAAAGGTTACATCTGCACCTACAGCAATTTTCAGATCAAAAGGAGCAAGTCTAGGAGCTGTGAAGCAGGACATTCACACCTAGACGATTTATGGGTACCAGCCAGGATGGGTCCAGCTGAATAACATTAACATCCCATCTCCTCTCCTTGGAAATTGTTTACTTCAAAGTGTTGTAATCTGGAATCCTTTGATATACAATAACAATTTTTCACCTCAGGCTAGGTTTAAGGTTATAAAAGATTCCCAAAATCTCTGGCACATTGAGTCTGGTTAGATTTCATGGTGACACTGCACCACTGTGAACTCTGATTTGAGTCCCGTCTCTTTCTGTTGTCTTTTTTTTTTGATAATGGTTGAGTCTATCCATCTTCAGTCATCGTTGGAGCAGCCTCCTTCAGGTAAGAAAGCCTTATGTTTCCTCTCCAAGCTAACTACTTTATTCCTGAGTTCCTGTGTGTTTGAGTGTATGGTAGAGTGTCTTTACATATTTGAATCCCCAAAATAAATTACAGTTCATTGGAAAGCTTTGTCTCTATCAGTCTATTCCCTAGCCACCTCCGTTAACATAGGATAAAAGATCCCATTGAAGACTTGGACTTTAGTAATGCTCCAAGTTCAAGTCCTTCCAACATGCCAAAAAATCTGTTAATGGCTGCCTTTCCTGCAAATATCCTGGTTTAACTTGCAGTGTGAAAGCTAATTTCTGCTTTAATGAAAATTTTGGGCATGGTCAGTTTTTGTGCGTGGGCTGTGAGTGGGAAAACATGATCAGGTGAGAAGGAGAAAAGGGTTGGACATGTCAGTTTGGTTTCCTTTGTAACAGCTTTTGACCTTTTTTCTTTAGAAAAGGAACTTTTGACCTTTTTTCTTTAGAAAAAAAAAATCTTTCCCAAATGACATTCCCACCCTCTAGGCTGGTAAAAAGATGAAATGTTGCTCACTAACACCCCCATGCCTCTTTTTCCAGCCCTGTTCTGTTGCTATAACACTTGCAATGGTACTCTCATGGTGCCCTTATTCTCTTGCTTGCTTGCTCTCTCTCTCACACACATACACACTATAAGAAAAGCCAAAAGAATTTAATACAAGAATTTACTTTTGTAATGGGTTGAATGTTCAACTGTGACTCTGGTGATCAGGGTTCAATTCCCAACTGGGCCCTGTAAACCCACTGGGTGACCTTGGGCAAGTCACATTCTCTCCACCTCAGGAGAAGGCAATGGCAAACTTCCTCTGAACACATCTTACCTAGAAAAACCCATGATAGATTACCTTAGGGGAACCATAAAGCAGGAACAATTTGAAGGCACACAAGAAATAAATAAAATGTTTTGTTGATTTTCCTCTGCCATTGATAAGTGAGATCTGATGTATCCCAATCTGGGACAGGGGGCATACACACACGCACACACACACACACACACGAACACCGTTCAAGTCCATCAGTTAACCAAATTCTGACATTGAGGCTTTAGTAGTTAAAACTTAGTAAACTTTTATTCAGTAACTATAGGTCCACACTAGAGACGCTCATTGTCATAACTAAACAGCAAGTGTTAGCAAAGCCTAATTAAGCCACTCATTATTTCAAACTCTTGGCAGGCTGGTATTTCATTCATTACGTGCTCAAAACAAATCTGGTTCTCTCCTTTCCCATACTGCACCCCTGCCGTTTTGTTCTTCCCCCCAGCTTCTTGCAAGCTAAATGACCTGACACGACAAATGAGGATATAAGGGGGAAAGTCCTTTTTAAAGGTAAGAGTGCTTGTGATTTATATTTCAGGTGGTGGTGGGGAATCTGTGCAGGTGTGCCAAATTAGAAAGGGGGCAGAACTTGGTGGGTAGTTCCAAATACTGTGTCGGACACGTTTTTAGCATGAAAAAAGTCTTCAGTGCCATGAAGATTCCAAATGTGCTATTCGGAAGAGTTCAGCCCCACTTCCATTACGCCATTGAATAACTGCTATTTTGCGAGAAGAGAGCCTAGTGCAGGGGTAGGCAACCTTTCCCCTTTAAGGGGCGATGGACTTCAGCTCCCAGAATCCCAGGAGCTGATAATAATACATGAGGAGCAAAGTTGCCCAGTCTTATCCCCTGATTATTCTAAAGTATTTCAGGCTACTTCTCTTGGAATGTGGCTATTAGGTGACTGTTGTGAGGAGATGTGAGTGGAAACCACAATGCTTACTCTGTTTTCAGGGCTGGCTTGATGAAATTATACTAATAATTACTCATCTAGTCCTGGACCCAACTTATTGTTATGTCCTCACTGGCAAAGTGTTCCTTTAGGGAAACCTTGTACTGCATTGCCAATCATAGTGTGTGTTTGTATATATATATATATATATATATATATATATACATACACATTGTACTTCTCTTCAAATTAAATGCGTATTTTATTTTGCCACAATCATTCCTATGCCATTTACCAATTTCAGTTCAAGCATGACACATGGGTTAGATAATCTCATAACCTAAAGCACTCACCTGCAATTTGTGTGATTCGATCCTGATTTAGGCATAAAACCATTGAAATTGGATAGAGGCCTATTTGAAATTGCTACATGAGTTATGAATGTTATGATAGATCTCAGTGCTGTTATCCATCCAGGGCTGGTGACTTTGGGAAGAGCCATAAGTAAATGATTCATTAAATTCCTCCCTCCACTGCTAGTACTCTGAATGGACAGCTTGTTTCCTTGCTCACTTCCTACATTTTAAATTTTGGAAGATTAAGCAGCAAGTTGAATGCTACTCGAACCATATGACCAACAGTTCCTTCCACACTGCCATCCCCTTTGCCTTTTGTGTCATGACTTAATTAGTTTGTAAGGCTGAGAGCAGGGAATTGTTTTGCTCTTGTATTACTTGTAAAGCACTACATAGTGTAGTGATGCTAAATAAATAAATGAATAATAATAAATAAATGAATAAACATAAAAAGAACCCTGCATAGGACCAGTGGCCTATCTTGTCTTGCATTCTGCTCTCACCATGGCGAAACTGCAGATAATGAAGAGCATAGTCCTCTGCCACTGTTTTACCCCCAGCAAGTAGTATTGAGAAGCATGCTGACTCTGAGACATCATGAGTAGCATTCATTGGTAGTCTTATACTCCATTAGTACCCCATTGGAGAATTCCTAACTATTCCTGTTTGAGTCTTTTTGCTGCCTCCTTTCTGCTGTCTTTAATAATAAAGTGTAATTAAAGATACAGAGTTGTGTTTTGGAATGTAATGCTAATCTAGTGTTATGTATTTATGTTAGCCAAATAGATTGTGGAGTCTATTTATTTAGATAGAAAGCCTTCACTCTCTCCCAAGAATCCAAGCCCTTGGCAGCATTATTTCTTGGAAATGAAATGGCTCCTTTCCAGGTTTTACCTTGGCAAAGGCCTGGGCGGTATTTGGCCCTGTGGGATTTCTGCCTGCACCATACTCTTTGGTCAGTAAGTGCAATGAGAATATAACTATTGTATTTAATGTGTAATATTTTATGTTGCATATTCTCAAAGATAGTTGATAGCAGGTTTTCTGGAGTTTTTGTAGATCTGTTCTTTTTAAAATGCACACAAAACATACCTCTGGAATTACAAAGAATTGGATATCTACTCAATGTTTAGGATATTCAGCCAAAGAATTTGGCAGACATTGGACCTTGTTTTGGGATTCTCACATTTAGTGGTATGGAATTTTGATTTCAAGCATGTTAAGGGAAACCTGAGAGAAAGATCAGTCAATTATATGGGTGACCAAGCCAGTCGCACCTTTTCCTGCCACAATGGGGTCACTGCTCATATATATAATCCTGCACGCAAGCACCATTGGAATATTATGCCCTGTGCCTGTCCAGATTTGAGATGGAAAATGCTACTTCACAAAGCTCAAATGTCATTGTTGCTGTTGTGTACCTTGAAGTCATTTCCAACTTATGGTGACCCTAAAGAGAACCTATCATGTAGTTTTCTTGATAAAGATTGTTCAAGAGGGGAGGTGCCTTTCCTTCCTTCTGAGGCCAAGAGAATATGATGTGCCCAAGGTTAGCCAGTGGGTGAGCAGACATTCGAACTCTGGTCTCCCAGTTGTAGTCAAAGACTCAAACCACCTCACCATGCTCCCTTTCCCAAATATTATACTGGGCTAAGATCCAATTGTAAATCCAACCCAAAGGCCATTGTATACTATGTGACTTGAGCATCCACAGATTTTGGTATCCACATGGGGGTCCTGGAACCAAAGCCAAGTGGATACCAAGAGCACATTACAAGATACTATAGTAGCGAGTGCATTGTAATATAATACTGAGTGCATTGTTACTTCTGTCTCTGGCCATACTTACAAGGTCCAAATAACCTGTCATCCCCATGCTCTCACAGTGGTCAGTCCAGACAAGATAGGGCCGAACCCCCAATTCTAGTGTGAACTATCCTGATAATATGCAATCAGTTCAACACTGAACCCACATTATACCGCCCCTAAAATAGATTTTAATAGTTCACCTTTTGCTCTGGATCTTCCCAGAAAACCCAGAGCCCTTTGGAGTGATGCTGTGCCACCCACTGCCACTGTTAGGAGTTGCTCCCTCTGAGGTAAGAATGAGGTGTCCATCCATGTGATCGATGCAGGGTGCTGGATCTGACCTCAGAGGGAGTGACCAGCAGCAGACAGCACAGAAAGATGCATGTGTGAGCAGCTGCTCAATGTCCCAGGCTGCTCCTGGAATATTCTGGCCCATGTGGATGTGGGCTAGGCCTCTCTCTCTCCATTATTCCACTTCAATACATTTGTTCATACTTAAAGGTAAAGGTAAATGTAGTCCTTTGACATGAATGCCTAGCCATAACAGACTGTAGGGGGTGGTGCTTTTCTCTGTTACTAAGCTAAAGAGCCAGCGTTGTCTGAAGAAGACTCTGGTGGTCATGTGGCCAGCATAACTGCATGGAACACTGTTATCTTCCCAATGAAGTGGTACCTATTTATTTACTTGCATTTGCATGCTTTCAAACTGCTAGGTTGGCAGAAGCTGGGACTAGTGATGGGAGCACACCACATCATGCAGCACTCGGGCCTCAAACTGCCAACCTTCTGATCTTCTGATTGTCACATTTGGTGTCTTAACCACTAAGCTACTGCATCCCTTCCTTGTTCATGCTTACATATTATAAAATCTACCCATGAAAAAGAGCTATAAAACCTAAAATGCATTCAGCCATTTTCTACAAATAAAACCAATTTCATGGAACCATCAGGCATTTCCTTCTTTTTTTATCTAGATATGCTTTTCTTGACTATTTTTCCCATAAATTCAGGATGTACTACCTGCTACTCATATAGCTGCTGTAGATACTCTGATATACTTTACAAAAGAACAATTTCAGTAGTGCCATTACCCCCACAATAATAAGTTACATTTAACACTGTTAACTGTAAGACATTAGTTCCAAGCTCTGGCACAGCTGTTGAAAAATAGAGGTGCAAAACATTCTAAGCTACATTATTTATATTTGAATTTTGCTTGGAATTTGCATACAAACCTTAGAATATGACTTTACATGTTCAATAGATTTTTATCACTGGTAAACATGCTCACACTGTTTTCATTCTTCCAGTCTTATTTTCAAAGTAATTACAACAGAGAATTAATTTATTTAAATTAAAAATTAAATATTTACATTAAAAATAGATACCATTGCATAGTAGCATTATATACTGTATATACTCATGTATAAGTCTAGAAATTTTAGTTAAAAAATTGACCCAAAAAACTTGAGTCGACTTATCCACGGGTCAATATAAGTACTGTACTTTAACTCTTATTTAAAAAGGAAGCATCCCCTGATGAAAGGCAAGAATGTAATCTGTCCTGAAAGTATTCATGCATTCTACTTTCTCATCTATCCAGCCTTTAGGGTAAGCACAAACAGATATGCCTGTTGGAATTTGGTAAGCTCTTTGATATTGTTTTCTTTTACTTTGTCCTTTAGATCCTTTGTTACATGCTCCTAGGTTTTACCTTCAACCTATCCACAGTTCACATCAAAATACTTCATTTTAGCCACAAAACCTGTCCTTCACTTATACATGAGGGAGCCTTATAGTCAAGTATATATGGTAATACTATTAAATATAGAAAAATGTAGCCCACATACAGCATTATCCATATTAGAGAGATGCAAACGCTGCTAAAGATTCTCTTTTAAGGCAACTATTGAAGGTAATGAAATGGTGTCCTCTTTATGGCATTTAGAATAAGAATCTACTAAGTGTTAGGGCCTAAATACCTTAAAGGCACCAGACCTTGTCTGATCTTGGAAGCTAAGTAGAGTCAACCCTAGTTAGTACTTGGATGGGAGACTGCTAATGAATACCAGGTGCTGTAGCCTATATTTCACAGGAAGGAACTGAGAAAACCTCCTCTGGGTATTCCTTGCCTAAGAAAACCCCATAAAATTAAGTAAAGTAAAGGTAAAGATATTCCCCATTGACAAGGTTGTCAGGTTGTGTCCAATTGTAGGGGGCAATGCTCATCTCCGTTACTAAGCCGTAGAGCCAGTGTTGTGAGAGACTACTCTGTGATCATGTGGCCAGCATGATTGCACAGAATGCTGTTTACTTTCCCACCGAAGTGGTACCTATTTATCTACTTGCATTTGCATGCTTTCAAACTGCTAGGTTGGCAGAAGCTGGGACTAGTGACAGGAGCTCACCCCATCATGCAGCACCTGGGCCTCGAACTGCCAACCTGCCAATCTTGCAATCAACAGAGCCAGCCTCTTAACCACTTGAGCCACTGTATCCCTATTAATTAAATTAAAGGGTTTGTCATATGCTGACACATGACTTAAAGGCACATATATAAACATACAAGTGCAACTACTCTTGCACAATTCTAATTTGCACAGAATCAGGACCCAGGAATCTGGCAAGCAGAACAAGATGAGCAATTTGCACAATATAAGGCAGGGGTCGGCAACCTTCCCTTACCTGGGGCCGGTCCCTTCCAGTGGGCCCTTCCGGCGGGGCGGGGGGGGGAATGGCGGTGCGCGTCCTCTACGCACGTCGTGGCCGCCATTTTGTTTGCCAAAATGGTGGCCGCGACTCGTTTGCACATGTGCAGGAGTACTGTGCATGCACAAACGAGTCATGGCTGCCATTTTGGCAAATAAAATTGCGGCTGCGACGCGCATAGCTGCGCGCCAGTCAGAACGCACAGCGTCAGTGGTGGGGGCATTGGCAGGGGGCAGTAAGCGGGGGTCCGCAGGCCGGATGCAGCCCGCAGGCCATAGGTTGCTGACCCCTGATATAAGGGAACTGGACTTGGTATTAGGGATTTTGAATAATCTTTCTACATTTGAATCAGTGTCTTATTTACAGCTGGTTCAGAAGATTGTGAATGCAGATACTGAGGCAAGGAAAGCTACAAAAGTGATGTCTTGATTTATGGCAATTGTTTCAACAATTTCTGATGGCAATAAAACACAAATAAGGTGTGTGCGCGATGAATAAATGCACAGTATTTTTTGATAACAGATAGCTTAGGTTTCAATGTGGCAAGGGGAACACACTTTAGAAGACTGGAAACTATGTTGTTAAAGTAAACAAGGGATACATTTCAAACTAAGTTCATTTGTCAGGTTGACAGGGCTTAGAAGCTCCCTGCCTGCAGAATGAAGGAGCATCTGGCTATCAAGAATATTTAAGTCCTTGCCTAGGTATCTCTTTCATCTCCTGAAATTAGTGAAAGATGCTAAGAAGCTTCACAATGCAGAAAACATAACATTACAAAAGCCAGCCACCAGAACAGGCCTAACAAACACTGCTACCAAGTCCAACAATTCTGATGCAACACAATAAAAACCAATATACTAATGGGGAAGATCTGGCCCAGTACCAGAGGATGAACCATGCAAAAGAAAACAGTCAAGTTTATGAACTAGAACTTGCTGTTCAGCTTTTATTACTTTCAGACAGGAGAAAAAGTACACAGATGATTTCCAAAGGGCTGAATAAAATAGGATGGGCACTTATTAATCAGCAAAGAAAAGGACAAAAGAGGACATAGGTTGTCAAAATATACATATACTAATTTATTTTTGTAGCTGTAAATATGAAAATAATTACTAAATATAAATACAAATACAGTGGCCAGAATCTTCTATCACAGTGTTCATTATGTAACTTTATGTATGCTTAGCTACATAGCAGAGGTGCTAAGAAACACAGTGAACTGTGCAGATGCATAATGGAACACCAACAAGTGTCCTAATGTGTATCAGTGCTTCCTAGCCAGTGTCCAAATGCACAACGGAACCAATACACAACAGAACGGATGTAGTAGTAGTAGTAGTAGATGATGATGATGATGATGATGATGATAATAATACATTTTATTTCTTTCCTTCCTCTCCTCAAGGCTCAAGACAGGGTACAGCATGTTAAAATACAAATCACAATTAAAAACACATAAATCTACAACTAAAATACAATATTATAAAACCAGTAAATACACTCAAATGTGGTGTTTTAAATGGGACAGTACAATTTTTTTCATATTTTCAGACCATTCCATCATTTTAATATAAATTTCAATTTTGTCCCATTTTCAAGAAAAATGGCCTGTTATTTTGCGAAAATGGTTTGAAGATCCCTTCAGTTTCAATGTTTTAAATTGTGGTTGTCAAACAAAACAAAACAAAAACAAAATTGTGTCATGGAGTGTGAAACGCTGTATGATAAGGTGTTGAAAGACTGAAATTTGCTATGTAAGATTACTTCATCAGAGAAATATTCATGCTATGATCGTAGAGTCCCCCTCTACATCCACCTAAATTTTTGTATGAGTTCTAGTGCTGCAGAATAATTATTAGCTCAATATGTTCATGTGATAAAACTGTTGTTATCATCTTACTTTTTCATGAGCACAGAATATTACATAACCCCGTCCCATAAATGTCCCGTTTTTGTCTCAAGGAAATATGGTCAGCCTAATAAGAGTACATATACAAATTAAAAAGTCATGATTTAAAACTAAGTGGGTAGGCCTGTTGGAAAAAAGATATCTTTAATGCTGTTTTAAATGCAGTCAGCGTTTTCAGCCGCCATATCTCCTCCAGCAGGTCATTCTACAATCTGGGGCAGCAAGCGAAAAAGTCTTCTGGGAAACCATTGTCAGTCTAGTCCTGGCCAATTGGAGCAAACATTTCCCAGATGACCTGAGTGTACAAGACGGATTGTATGGGAGAAGGTGATCCTGTAGGTAACCTGGACCTAAACCATGTAAAGCTTTAAAGGTAATAACAAATACTTTGTACTTTTCCTAGAAACTAATTGTACAACAGATCCTGTTGTGCTTTGGTCCCAATGCACATCAGTCACTTGGCTGGCTGTCCTACTATCCTACATAGTAATGTACTTTATTGGATATGGGCATTGTGGAACTGCCCAACTTTATTTCCTGCAGATGTAAGTCTATAAAAACAAAAGCCCCCAACAGGTTTCCAGCCAATGAATCTCCCCATAATCAGTAAACATGCTGTCCTGTTCACATTATGACCATTACAGATGGCAATGGTCAAAACCCTCCTCCTTGCTTGAGCTTCTTTCAGTCAGGCTTCAAACTGGCTTTCCACTCAAACAGAGGACTAGAAAATAAGACACATGGTCATCCTATAAATAAGAATGGAGTTTGCAGGAGTGAAAAGCAATGGGAGATTAGGCCCTATGCCTATGGACTTATTTAGCCCCTGAGGCAAAAATATACACCTCATAATTCACATATTTTTATAACAGTAAAATTGCAACCATAATAAACAACATTTTGTTGTCATTTCATGGCATCCAAAAGCTGCTGCCTGAGATAGCTGACTTCTGCTGGGCCAACCCTGGCTGGTGTGTGGACACAGCTTTCCATTGTGAAGGAATAAACAAAACTGCCACAAGAGGCATTCAGGCTTAGGGCATCTCTTGCCTGGTTCCAGTTCTGTACACCTAATGGACCTCTACAGCAACGCAGCTTTAAGTGGAGCCCAAGGATTCCCATCGCCTTCTAACCAAACCCAATTTCTTTCTCCATTACAGCAGACATTCATCTAATCATGTTTCTGTATCCCTGTTTTCTTACAATTCCAAGATAACAGGGGCCCTTTCACACTACCCTGTTATAGGACAATGATTCCAATTTAACTGCCATGGTTGCATCCTCTGGAATCTTGACATTTGTACTTTGGTGAGGCACTAGACCTCCCTGGAGGATAATCCCAAATATCTCATGAAACTACCAATCACAGGATTTCATAGGTTGCAGCCATGGCAGTTAAAGTGGAATCATAGAATTATGATTGTTAGCATGGACAGATCTTTAATTTAAAGTTATTATTAAAGAAATAATTCTACAGTTTGGTTCTTCTACAGAACGAAACTAACTGAATGGTTAGGTATCTCATACATCTTCTAGAAATTCCTTCTCCTCCACTACTGGCACTCTTCTATCATTGTCCCTGTAAGAGTATCTGACTACAGAAATAGGATGCTACAATAGAGAGGTCCTCAATTTTTAGAGCCAGTAGCCCTATTCTGAAATGGAATCTGAGGAGAGCCCATGGAGCTGTGTGTACGGGCCAGTGTGGGTCATTTTTGTAACACCCACCCATCACCAACATTATTTTCAGTACTAATAATGAAATGAAATGAATAGTAATAAAGGTCAGATGTTTTTACCTGAGAGAACACCTCTCTACAAATCTCTAGGTCTTCCAGTGCAACTCTGTGGTCAACAATGCCAGACATTGACTGTAGAATTGTGCTGGAGGACCTACAAATGCCTAGTGGAGTGTTCTCTCTAAGGACCTTATCAAACGCTGGCCACGAAGCGAAAAGTAACCGAACAGTAACCGAAGTCAGAATAAATTCAGTTCTATACCGAAACGAACTGAATTTCACCCTCGCGGCCATTGCGCAATGAATACGAAGGCTCCCTTTCTCTCTCTCCCTTCTTTGTCCCCTCCTGTCACCCAAAAAGCCGGCGTCACAGAAAGTGCTTCTGTGGATGGCAAGTAATCTCTAGGTCCTTTGGTGCACCTTTTGGTGAAAGTTGACCATAGAGTCGTGCTGGAGGATCTAGAGATTCCTAGAGAGAGCATATTAATCAAATCTGTGAATAATCAAATCCACAAAAGTCAAAGCTGCAAATGTGGAGGGATGAGTGTATATACAATCATGCTATTAAAATTAATCTATCAATTAATTAAAATATTACAGTACAAAAATGAAAAATTAATTAAAAATAAGTAATAAAAAGTAATTAATATGTTTTAAATGCCAGTTGACTCTCATGTTGAGCTAACAATTAAATTAATATGTTTAAATTACATTAATGCATTTTTTTAGAGGGGGAAAACTTATCCAGTGTATATTTGCAATATGATCCCTAGTAGGTAAAAGGTAAATGTATTCCCCATTGACAAGGTTGTCAAGTCGTGTCTGACTGTAGGGGACGGTGCTCATCTCCGTTACTAAGCCGAAGAGCCAGCATTGTTAGAGGCTATCTCTGACCATGTGGCCAGCATGACTGCACAGAACGCTGTTTACCTTCCCACCAAAGTGGTACCTATTTATCTACTTGCATTTGAATGCTTTCGAACTGCTAGGTTCTCAGAAGCTGAGACTAGTAACAGGAGCTCACCCCATCATGCAGCACCCGGGCCTCAAACTGCCAACCTGCCGATCTTACAATCAACAGAGTCAGTGTCTTAACCACTTGAGCCACTAGTACCTCTTCCTTTTCTAAACCCTGCTTGGATATCTGGCATTTCTCACTCCATATATGATGAAAGTCTTTGTTGTAAAATTCTGAGAATCACTTTGCTTGCATGGGAGATTAAGCAAATGGTCCAGGGGCTATTATAATACAATGGGACCTTGGTATTCATGGGAGGATCCATTCTGGATGCTTCCTGGATACCAAAATCTATGGGAGCTCAAGTCCCGTTGTCCCCAATGGCAGCACGTGCGTGTGGCCACTCTGCCATTGGGGACAATGAGGGCTGTCTCTAATGGCAACGCAGCCATGTGCACACACCGCCATTGGGGACAATGAGGGCTTGCCATCCACGAATACTTAAATCCATGGATAGTGAGGCCCCACTGTAGTTCTATACATTCCTGCACACAGGTTGCAGAACAGTTGCATTCAGGAGTCCAACATTATTTCTGTCACCTTTCTCTATTGCTTCTTGTCTGCCCTTAACTGTGTATACATGGCCTTTAGATTCTACAGGGATGTTCTTCACATTGCATTTTGGCACAGTGATTGGTTTATTGTTTTTTATCTTTAGTCTGATTTTTGACATTAGTAGTTCCTGGTCTATGCCAAACTTTGTTTCTGGTCTTGTTTTTTTGCAAAAATGGAGTTTTTCCATCTTTTGTTTCCAGTTATGTTGTCTATTTGTAATTTTTGCAACTTTGTATTGTATTACCTTATTGCAGTGATGGTGAACCATTTAGAGACTGACATGCCCAAACTACAACCCAAAACCCACTTATGTATCGCAAAGTGCCAGATCCCTCTGGCTTTCTAGTAACGAACTTTGCAAAGTCTGTGCTGGGGCGATGGTGCACATACCCGCAGAGAGGAAAATATGGCTATCTGAAATGTTGTGTTGTTGGCTATTTTCCAGAACACCAATGTTTTGCCTGGAATGGGTAGTAGAATATGATTCCCGAGCAATTTCTGTGACTTGTGGCATCATTCCCAGCTAGTCTTGTGCATCTGCTGAATTTGGTGTCCTTGACTTCTTTAAAAGTTGGCCTTCCTGGCCATTTCCTTTATGTTTTGCCTGGAATGGGTACAAAAAGGTAGTTTCTGTGGAATTTTATGGCTTGTAGCATCTCTTCCTCCTAGTCTTGTGTGGCTGTGAATCTGGTGGGTGTAGTACCTCTTCTCCCACTCCGAATCTGCTTCCCCATGTGCTGAGGCTTATTTGTCTTGAATTAAAGCTAAGAATCCAGTCCAGGTAATGGTCCTAACAGGTATTGGATACAATGCCAAGAATCTGGATTTAATCTGGTCAGTCCAGTCATATGGGAACCCTACAATATGAGCCTTGCATAACACACACACCCCTTTTGAAATCTCCACTGGAGTCACCATTCTGCAGAGAATAAAAGGCACTGCAGAAGGAAAACTATAACTCACACCTGAAAACAAATGAAAAGAAATTAATGAAAAGAAAAATATGAGAATCATAGAGCTGGAAGAGACCTCAAGGGCCATCCAGTCCAACAACTTGACATGTGGGAATACACAATCAAAGCACCCTCAACAGATGGCCATCCAGCTTTTGTTTAAAAACCTTCAAAGGAGACTCCACCACTCTCGGAGGAAGTGTGTTCCACTGTTGAACAGCTCTTACTGTCAGCAAGTTCCTCCTAATGTTGAGGTGGAATCTCTTTTCCTGTAGCTTGCATCCATTGTTCCAGGTCCTATTTCCTGGAGCAGCAGAAACAAGTCTGCTCCTTCCTCAATATGACACCCCCTCAAATATTTAAACAGGGCTATCATATCACTCCTTAACTTTCTATCCCCAGGCTAAACATACCCAGTTCCCTAAGTCTCTCCTCACAGGGCATGGTTTGCAGAAATGAAATGAAATGCAAAGAAAATTAAAAAAGGGAGGGAAGGGGAAAAATAATTTAACCCCCCTTTAAGACTGATTAATATTTTAGCACGAGGTTTTGTGAATATCAATCCACTTCCTCCGATGCAATGCCTGTGTACTGATACCCACAAAAGCTCATGCAGAAATTAGTCTTAAAGGGGCTGCTAGCGTCCTCCCCCCTTTTTTCTTCCTCCTGGGGCAACAGGGCTACCTCTCTGAGGACAAATGGTTTCATTGTCAAAAGGAAGGGGCACCTACTATCTCCCCCTCCTATATCCTCCCTCCTTTCTTCTTTACTCAAGGAAATTCCAAGAGAGGTGGCGAGAAAAGGAAGGAGATTGGCTCCATTTCAGTTGGATTGCCGGTGTCACTAGGTCAACCCACATTCCTTCCAGCTGGTTCCTTTTTCTAGTGCCTCTGTCAGGGAGAGAGAAGTGGAGAGCCACAGTTGCACCCCCTTATTTGTCTGCACCCAGGGTAGAGTGCTCCCCACCCCACCTTAGAGTACCACTGGCACTGGCCCTTTCCACTTCATCACCCTACAAACCTGCACTGAATTGGAAGCTATGAAAGGAAATTCACATTCGGTTACAGTCCTCAGCAGGATTAAGGAGTTTATCGCACCCCCCAAAAAAGCGACTTACCCCTGCCGGGACAGAGTCCTTTACGAGATGCAACCAGGAATTATCCCATTAATATGCAGCCAATGCTGCTGGGCAACTGCATCCCAGCTAAATCCCAGCTCCCAGCCATGCTCAGCTGGCTGATTTGCAAACACGGGAAGCTCCTTGTGGCATTTCTAATGTGATAATTCCTGGTTGCATCCCATAAGTGACTCTATCCCAGTGTGTGTGTGTGTGTGTGTGTGTATGCGTGCGAACAATAAACTCCTAAGAGCCACAGTTTGGCTTCCTGTCACAGGGAAGATGTAGTAGCTTGAATGGGGCATTAGTCTGACTTACAGCAGTCTCAGACAAGGGTTTTAGCATGCCACTACCCAGCCTCATCCACATAATTATATGGAGGATTCACACAACTTTGTTCTCAGCTCGTAATCTTCTTTTGCTTTATCACAGCTTCTTGTGTTACATTTCTTAACATGGCAAATCTGTTAAGGAGAAAAACATGGTATAGCTAAACAATGCATTTTGATTGCTAGTATGTGGAGCCTTTCTTCTGGAAATGCTTTTAGTATAGAGACAGATCATATGCATTTTGTCTCGTTCCACAAGAGTTAAACCTAAGTGTCAGTGGGACATTTAGGTGGAAGCTCTGTTCCACTCATCAGGGGAATTAGATGAGGCTCTTGGTGACCCCCCCCTTCCTGAAATGTCACCCTCATGCAAGACCTCAACAGCCAGTACCTTCCATTTCCCACAAATGGACTGGATGAGGCCAAACAAATTGAAACTTAACCCAGACAAGACAGAAGTGCTCCTGGTCAGTCGTAGGGCAGATCAGGGAATGGGGACTCTGCCTGTGCTGAATGGGGTTACACTCCCCCTGAAATCTCAGGCTTGCAACATGTGTGTTCACCTGGACTCAGTTCTGAGCCTGGATGCCCAGGTTTCAGCAGTGGCCAGGAGCGCATTTGCACAGCTAAAACTAGTGTGCCAGCTGAGCCCATTCCTTGAGACGTCTGACCTGGCTTTGGTGACACGTGGCTTGATTACATCCCATTTGGACTACTGTAACACACTCTATGCAGGCCTGCCTTTGGAAACTGTTTGGAAACTTCTGCAGCTTCAAAAAGCCACAGACAGAATGCTGACTGAAGCCAGTTATAGGGATCATGTAACTCACCTGTTGAAAGAGCTTCACTGGCTACCAGTTCGTTTCCGGGCACAATTCAAAATGCTGGTCATGACCTATAAAGCCCTACATGGCTTAGGTCCAGACTATTTGAAAAGCCATATCTCCCCATATGAAACTGCCAAAGTTTTAAGATCATCAGGGGAAAGTTTCCTCTCAGACCCATCACCACCACAGGATCACTTGGCGAGGACACAAGAGAGAGCCTTCTCAGTGGCTGTTTTCACCTTCTGGAATGCCCTTCTATGGGAGGCCAGGCTCACCATGCTTTTTCCCCCTGCCATCAGGCAAAGACATTATTTAAACAAGCTTTTCGATACTTAAGCAGGGAAGGTTTTTTAAAATGTAGATATATGTTTTGTCTGTTTTTAACTTTTGTATGTTTTTTCAATCAGTTTTCATAGAATCATAGAGTTGGAAGAGACCCTAAGGGCCATCCAGTCCAACCTCCCTGCCATGCAGGAACTCTCAATCAAAGCATCCCAGACAGATGGCCATCTAGCCTCAGTTTAAAGACCTCCAAAGAAGGAGACTCCACCACACTCAGAAGGAGAGTTCACTGTCGAACAGCTCTCATGGTCAGGAAGTTCCTCCTAATGTTTAGGTGGAATCTCTTTTCGTGTGTTTTTTCAAATTTGTCTTGAACTTTTTGTCAACGTTTTTAATGTGTTATGGAAATCACCTTGAGGAAAGGTGCATATAAATAAAATAAAATAATAAAATAAAATAAATCAATAGAAGTGACTAAAAGATCACTTACAAATTCAGGAGCTAAAGTTGGGAGATAAAACCAATTGGAGAGAGAGAGAGAGAGAGGTTGTGTTTGTTTGTTTGTTTTAAAGATGCAACTCATGCTTTCTAGAGGTTTTTCCATTTTTAAATGATGTGCAATGCAAGAGATTCTGGATAGGTCCGTGGGCCACAATAATATGGGGTGGGGAGACACAAAATTTCCACACCTAGATGTTACTGCTGTTCATTTAAACAGAGAAAGTGATTTCAGGGCCAGCCCCCAGATTTTGTTGTCTAAGGCAAAGGAAAAAATAGTACTCTCCCCTTTTCCTTATATAGAGGCTGTACAGATTGGCAGCTGAATCTTGCTCAACGCTAGTGATGGAACAACAACTTCTACTATATGGGAGGACAAATGGCTTGCTTAGTGGGCTCACTAGCTTAAGGGACTCAAGGGAAACAGAGGAGTGCTAGTGCTGTCCTCTAGGATTTTCTGCCAGAGGCATCTGATTAATTATGCCCAATGGTAGGACTGGCCCTATTCATTTTGCCTTAAGGTAAACACCATCATTTCTCATTTCCATTTTCTATTTTTCACATTAACAAGTGTATTGTATACTTCACTAGGAACAGGACTGAAACAGAAACAGCCATTATTCTAACCATTAACAGCCAAGAGATGACATTATAGTAAAAAAATAAAAAGAGGTAAAAGTATTTCCTTTATCTCTTTGACCTTGACAAGGTTGTCAAGTCATGTCCAACCTTAGCAGGGGGTTGTTCATCTCTGTTACTTTTGAACTGCTAGGTTGGCAGAAGCTGGAACTGGTGACAGAAGCTCACCCCATCATGCAGCGTGTGTGTGTGTGTGCACATGCATATATATATATATATATATATATATATATATACTCTCTCTCTCTCTCTCTCTCTCTCTCTCTATATATATATATATAGAATCCATATCTATATAGTAGAATCCATATTATTTTGGCCAGGACAAAAAATAAGTCATGGACATCTGCAGCTGTGAGTTTCTGTTCTAATCTGGGTCATTCATGTCAGGAAAATTATTGTGTTCTAAACTGGGCTATTGTATTTTTAAATAAAATTATAGTGCATAATTTGTCTAAGAATGCAATACACTAGTGCCTTGTGGACAAAAGACCAATAATAATTAAGACTGAAATAACACAGTATGACAGAACTGTGTTTAAAAAGAAAAGAAAAGAAAAATAGATTCCAGCCAAGTCTCATTCCGACAAGGACATTCAGCTCTCTTCGTTTACCAAAGACCCTGGCAACCTTCATGAAGGGCCGTCTTGGAAAAGAGACAGAACCTCCTTTGTGTTCGAGATTCTTTCCTTCGCTCACCCCCCTATGAATATATGGCTCATTAGTCAATGTTATAAGACAGCCAACCTTGAGATGCACTCATTTAATATGGAGTCATCCTCTCATCAACAGGAGGAGGCCCTTGACATCTTCCTGCCCTCCTTTGATCCATCAAAAAGGGCAAATAAAGATTTGGATTGATTGATGGGGATGGCTGAATGTCAACAGAGCTGGCTTTCTGCCAGCACTTGCAATATGTAACCTTCACTCCTTAGACAACTGGTATTTCAGAGGAGATGTTGGCAAAAAATACAGATCCTGATTCACACTGAATTGTACACACTACAAATACACACTAAAAACCCATGTCTACTTACAAGTAACCTCCCCAAGGGAATTTAGGGATTTGCAGACTGCCAGAAATAGTGCAAACTGAGTCCACTTTAACTGCCCTGACTCAGTGCTAGGGAATCATGGGAACTGTAGTTTATTGTGGCACCAGAGCTCTCTGACAGAGAAGGCTCAATGTCTCAGAAAAAAAAATACAATTCCCATGATTCCTTAGCACAGAGCTAGGACAGTTAAAGTGGCCTCAATTTGCACTATTTCTAGGGCACAGGAGTGCAACTGAATGCTGGTGTTCTTGTTTGAAACTGAAGGACGGATTGTTGTAAAGCAGGAGTCAGCTATAGAGTTTCATCCATAGGGCCGCCATGAGTCAAGATCGACTGGAGGGCAATTAACAACAACAACAACAACAACAAAGAATTCGATGACTTCATAAGGTGTGCTGTCGCATTCATCTCTGGATTGTCAAAGAAGGATAATTCAGACAGGGCTTGTTCTTAAGCCAGAAGTGTTACGGGTCCCTGCTAGGGATGAAAAGCTGTTGCTGCAAAGTAGACACTGAAGGTACACAATAAGTTGTAGTGCCTCAAAAACAAAACAAAACGAAAAAACAACAACCCATGGTTATAAAAGAAAACTGTCAGTCTTCCAGGATGTAAGAGCAGCTGCTGTAGTCACCTTGAAACAACTGGGAAAAGCACCAACCAAGAATTATAAAACTGCAGTAGAAAGCTATGGGGGGGGGGGGGGAGGGTCATGTACAGGGATCTCATGTCAGATCTTTGACTAAATGCACAAAGACTTGAGTGATGAATTAGAATGTAAGACTTACAGCTTTCTCATGGAACAATCTTACTTTACAAGACAATACTTTTATCCTTGCATCTCTGGGCAGCAAACCCAACCCCTCCAACATGTTATTTTATTATCCTTTATTTCCTTGTTAATATATCTTAGACCAGGGGCAGGTAATATATCTTTGAGCTGGGGGCTGGGATGCTGTACCTCAGACAATTGGGGGGGGGGCCAAAGCACCATAAATAAATAAATAAATAAATATAAATAAATAAAAATTAAAAAATTAAAAATATATGCATGCACACTCTCTCAGCCCCAGAAAAGCCATGGCAAAACCCCTGTGGAGATTTTGCCAAGAAAACCCCAAGAACAAGTAATAACAACACTAATCAATATCATGATGGTGGGCGGCGGCAGCGGCAGGACCGGACTGGGGCTGGTCCAAAGGCCTTGGGGGGCCGCATCCTGCCCCTGGGCCTTAGGTTGCCTACCCCTGGATTAGGGTAACACTAACAGCTTTTAATGGCACAAACTTCTGTGGATTACAGTCTACTTCATCAGATGCCTGAAGTGTTCTGTGTGTGTGTGTTGTGTGCCTTCAAGTTGTTTCTGACTTATGGTGACCTTAAGGCAATATCATAGGATTTTATGGCCAGATTTGCTCAGAGAAGGTTTGCCATTGCTTTCCTCTGAGACTGAGAGCATGTGACTTGCCCAAGGTCACCCAGTGAGTTTCATGGCCAAGTGGGAATCGAGTTGTGTTCTACTGTTTTATAATAGTACACATATCCAAATGTATGTGTATACACTTCCCTCACACACACAAGATGGAAGTTGTAAACAGTGAGGCTAGAGGTAAATGAAATCCAGAAGGCACAAGCCATTATAATAATGACCTTATTAACAGTGGGCTCTTCCAGATCAATCTAAAGAACTATGAATTTTCACAATATCAAAAACCCTTGGATTTTGTCAAGTTTTGCCAGTTATTGTCACCACCATGTCCACCCATTCCATTATTTTGGGGAGCTGATTTCTTGCATCTACACTGAGGCTCTTTGAATTTTTTTTTAAATGGGTTGAAGTTTGCTTTGCTGATGGTCCTGTGGTTTAAAGGGCAGCTTTTCTTTTCTCTCTGATTTTTTAAAATATTAGCATTATAATGCTATAGAGCAAAAGTACACTTCAGTGATCTACTGATGTACTAATGCACTGTAACTCTTAAAATATAAGAGTAAAAGAAAGAAGCAAAAGGGTTTTGTTGTTGTTGCTGCAATACATCTCAGAATGAAAACAAATCCACTTAAGGATGGGAATTAAATGTTCCAGCTACTGCTGGGAATTGCCAGAAAACGGTCCAGGATAATAGAAACCTTACTTAGAATTTTAAAAGAGCAACAAGTACTTGGCAACAAATAATGCAACTTCAACCTATGTACCCCATCTGGAGAAACCATGTTCATTCACAAAAATACCTGTTTCTGGGTGATAATGTTGCATTTTGGGACAGTGTTATGGGGGGATTGTAAATACTATAGTGAGGACAAAGCAAAATGGAATACAGAAAGCATATCAAGGCACTAAGGATCTTTGTATGCAGCATATGTGAATGGCTGCTATAAATAACATAATAACTACCGTCTGTGCTTTATGCTTTTTATGTCCTTTTAACATTACTGTTTCTATCCTTACAATACATATCATTGTTTTGAGTATTTATCCCAAGTATATCAGACTCGAAATGTGTACAAAACATATAGAGTGTAAGAGTTCTGTAGAGAATATATTGGGGGATAAATCCATAGTAGAAATAATAATAGCCACTAGAACATTTTAATGAGGCTGTCTCCAGTTAAGCAGAAAGTCCAATTGAGTACTCCTGCCCTGGAGTATATACCATTCCTCATAGTTATGTAAAATAATAATAATAATAACAGCATAGCTTCTGGCACTCCTAAAGAGAATGGAATAATAAGAATCTTATTCAAGAGGAATTACTTTAATTAAAGTGTGTAGTTTTTCAAGTGCCATAAAGTGTACATACCAATCAATGCCCTTTAAAATATTGTCCAGTCTGTATTCTGTCTAGCACTGACTCCAGTTCTGAGTACTTGCTTGAATTCACTGTTATCTTAAAGATATCTTCCAGCATTTTGTGTATCAGAGTCCAATAATTCTGTGCTTCACTACAATATGAAAAAAGTTTCAACTTTATTCTTACATTTCCAACAGATATATGAACTATTTTAAAACATTTTCGATAATCTATGATGGGGGGTGGTGATGGTAGTTTCAGATTATTATTATTATTTTTAACTCTGTTTTAAATTTTATATTTGTAATTTTTATATTATTTACGGTTTTAATTGTAATATTTTAATTGTTGTTTTAATGTGTTTTATATATGTTGTTAGCTGCCTTGAGTCCCACCTGGGTAGAAAGATGAGATAAATTAATTAATTAATTAATTAATACCATCTATACATAATTTTATAAAAAATTCAATGGAAGCCAGTGACTTTCTTATTGGAACTGTTGGATGCTATTCCAGAGAGAAATTGTGGATGGACTTTACAGTATATCAGTGGTACGCAAACTTTTTACCCTTGGGACTCCCCTCTAAATCTACATGCAGATGTTGCCCCCCCAATGTAGTATATTAATAATAATATTTTGTTTATTTAGTGTGTGTATTTTCATGTGCACATTCATGTATATCCATATTTTGATGTTTTATAAGGAAATAACATTGTTCAAATTAGAACAGTTTTGTTTAAGTAAATTCAATATTTAACTCAATGCATGTCTAAATTTTACACATAAAAAAGTTTAGGAGGTGGAAGGGGGACCAGGGCTTCCAGCTTTCGTGCCCCTCTTAAGCAACTCTTGATCCCCCCACCACTTCCAGGGTCCAACTGTTAGCGTGGTTATGCAGCACGTGAAGAAGACCATGTAGATGTGCAGCACCAGGATCAGTACCTCTCCCCTTCCAGACAGAGTAAAGAGACTCCACAGACAGACATAACTGCTAGAAATAGTGCAAATTGAGTCCACTTTAACTGCCCTGGCTCAGTGCTAGGGAATCATGGGAACTGTATTTTTTTCTGAGACATTGAGCCTTCTCTGTCGAGAGCTCTGGTGCCACAATAAACTACAGTTCCCATAATCCCCTAGCACTGAGTCAGGGCACTTAAAGTGGACTCAATTTGCACTATTTCTGGCAGTCTGCAAAGGCCCTTAGCTGGGATGCAGACGGCAAGAAACACCGTCTTCAGTCCCAGGAAAGGAAGGGGCAGCCAGACGTTGGGCGCCCCATCCCCTTCCTAGGGACATCATTGGAGCAACAGCCTTCCACACGACGGGCGCTCCGATGACGTCTTTCCAGCTCAGCATCCAGACATGCTGAGCCGAAAGAGACGGCAAGGAGGCATGCCACGGCTTTTGCGGCGCTCCTTTCGCAGCTTGCGGAAGGAGTGCTATTTTAGTGCTTCTTTCGCAGGCGGCGAAAGGGAGGATTGAGGCTAAGGTGTCCGTCAGCCTTGGCCTTGATCCTCCGATTTCGGGGGCGGCTCAGGGCCACCCGTCTGCTTCCCCCCTTGGGGCCTTTGCAGACTGCTAGAAATAGTGCAAATTGAGTCCACTTTAACTGCCCTGGCTTGGTGCTAGAGAATCATGAGAATTGTATTATTTTTTTTTCCTGAGACATTGAGCCTTCTCTGTCAGAGAGCTCTGGTGCCACAATAAACTACAGTTCCCATGATTCCCTAGCACTGAGTCAGGGCAGTTAAAGTGGACTCAATTTGCACTATTTCTGGCAGTCTGCAAAGACAAGGCTATTTACAGCAATCATCCAACGCGATCCACAGCAATCCACTAGGACAACACCAATTACTCAGTCAACACCCCCATGTGTGTCCAGAGGCTTCTGCCCTATATAGCCATTGCTCCACATGGCTTTCTGGCCCTGCCTCTTTCTGCTGGACACCTGTCACTCACCTGAGTGACTCTGCAGTTTTGCAGCAGTTTTGTGTGCTTTCCAGCACCAGGTGACCATCCCCATAATGTTGCATCCTATGACACAGCATGAGTCAGCATGATCCAGCAGTGATCAAATGCTGTGTCATCATGGCTGCTGCTATTCCCCACATTGTACATTTTACCCTGGGACTCCTTCCTAACACCAACCCCACCATTTGAAAACCATTGCAGTATTTGGTTACAGTAGTGAGAATTTTCTATATTCAGAGGTGGAAGGAATCTGCTACTCCAACTCAAGAAGATTGGTTGCTGAAGACAGTTGAACTTGTGGAAATGAACAACTTGACAAAAAAATTTTAAAAAATGGGAAATGTTTATTTCTTGCATGCATTCTTATGGGAGACAGTTATGGGTTCTACATTTTTGAAATGAACTGAGGTTTCTTATATGGTAGAAGCCTTGTGTAATAGGAAAGGAGGTCTAGTGACAGTGGGATATAACAATGGTTTGGGGTGTGTGTGAGGAATTCAGAGTGTATGTTAGTTTTTTTCTGTTAGGATTGTTGTTATTTTCCGTTTGTTTCTTTGTAGTTTCTGTATAGTAGTTTTTAGTCATATATATTATTTTTGCGCTTGTTGATACCAGAATCCATTGATACTCAAGTCCCATTACATACTATGACACAGTAAAATCTCATCCCTAATATAAAATGACAAAATCAAGGTTTGCTTTTGGGAATATATATATATTCACAATGTGGATGCTTGAATCTGTGGATAAAAAATCTGTGGCTATGGCAGGCCAACTGTATTCTGTGATAGCAGAGTTGCACAGGAAGCATGTTCATCTGTGCTTTGTCTTTGCAAGTTGAACATTGTGTTGTGGTTGTGTATCTTATGGTTTTGATTGTGGTTGCACATTGCACAATGCAACCCTATCATTGTGGCTGTGGGATGCTAGTATTCTGCATGGATGGGGGGTTGCATGGGGCTGCTGTAGTGTATATCTGCATGAAGATATTTATGCTACATAAAAGTGATGTTAGGGTTGCCATAAGTTGGAAACGACTTGAAAGCACACAACAACAACAACAACAGGGAAATTTGATTAAGCCAAATTCTGCAACTTCCCTCACTCTGCCAAATGGTTGGGCTGGCCCCCTTCACCAAATGAACGTCACTTGGTGGGCTGGCCAGGAGTGATGTGGAGACACATAAGGTTAGGGTGGCCAAGATGGCTTGTGCCCCATTGCCTGGGAATATTTGACCTTTCCACCTCCCTGGACTGTTTGCTTCGGGGTGAACATGTGCAGAGTGCCAGTGTTGCGTAATGGTTTCAGTGTTGGACTACGACTCTGGAGACTCCTGGCTTCAGGTGGCATCCATGCAAAAGATTGTTGGAAAGGACAAAACTGTGGTCTGCAATGCTCAGACCACATTTAAAACAGAAAGCCTTTAAAGAATGGGCTGGGAGGGTTACATTGCTTTAAAGTGCTTTAAACAGTTTTACCTTTTTAACTGTACACTTGTTCCTCCACATTTGCGGCTTTGACTTTTGCAGATTTGATTCAGATTTTATTAATATGTTCTCTCTAGGAATCTCTAGGTTCTCCAGCACAACTCTGTGGTCAACTTTAACCAAAAGTCGCACTGAAGGATCTAGAGATTCCTAGAGAGAAGGCTCCACTAGGCATTTGTAGCTCCTCCAGTGCAATTCTATGGACAATGTCTGGCATTTGTTGACCCGAGTTGCACTGGAGAACCTAGAGATTCCCAGAGAGGTGTTCCCTCAGGTAAAAACATAATGTTTTGTTATTTGTGGTTTTTCCACATTCATGGGGGTACTGTGCCCCTAACCCCAGCAAATGTGGAGGGACCGAGTGTATTTCATTCTTTTTGTTTTAATATTGCAAAATAATTCAACTTTATTTGTATGCTTTTAATTGTACTAGAATTCAAAGATAGTAGAATCAGTATGCAGAGAGAGATCTTGCAGCACCTTTGAGACTCACTGAAAGAAAGTTGGCGGCAGGAGCTTTCCTAGACTTAAATCCACTTCTCTAAAAGCATCTGAGGAAGTAGACTGAAGTCTATAGATTATCACATGCGAAGGATCCCATGCAAAACTGGGATTTAAAACAGGAAAAACCCACAAGTGGATTGATTTTCACACGACGTTGGGGTTAATGAGCATTAATGCGACATTAACCTGGTCAGAAAGTTGACAAAACACAATTTTTTACTTTCAGAAAATCCCGAAAGTAAAAAGAAACGTGTTTTGTCAGCTTTCTGTCTGGGTTAATTGCTCATTAAACCCGATGTGTATGAAAATTAACAAGCATTTGTGGGTTTTTTTGGGGTATTAAATCCTGTTTCTGTGCAGGATTTGGACACTTTGCCCCAGTGTGATAAATTTCTATGACAGTTCATTCTGCCAACTTCTTTAACTGTACTCCCCCCCCTTTAAATATTGTAAGCCGCCTTGAGTCCCAGTTTTGGGTAAAGAGTGGGATATAAATAAATATAATCATCATCATCAGTGGCAGAGCACAGTTTTTGCATGTAGGGATTCCAAATACCATCTGGGGCATCTGTACTTTTAAAGACCAGATGTCTAAAACCCCAACTCTTCTCTGTTCCCAATTTACTTTAACTCAAAAGGGGGGGGGGTAGTAAGAAGGAAAGAGTGAGAGCCAGCGTGGTGCAGTGGTTCGAGCGTTGGATTGTGACTCTGGAGACCTGGGTTCGAATTCTCCCGTGGAAACCCACTGGGGCGACCTTGGGCCAGTCACACTCTCTCAGCCTCAGAGGATGGCAATGGCTCGCCTCAGGGTCGCCCAGAGTCAGAAACGAAATGGCTGTCAGACTATCAGCGGGGCTCCGATGCCACAACCAACTACCCTTCCCTCAGAACTCCAAAGCACGGAGCCACGGCCATTGACCGGGCCGTTTCTGCACTGCGGAGGCACTTCCGCCAGCACCCTCACTCGGCGTGGCTGCGCATGCGCCGGTCCTTTCTCCCGGCGTTCTCCGCGCGGCTGAGATGGCGGCTCCCAGAGGCCGCGCGCGGCACATGGGTCTGGCTCTGTCCCGTTCTGTCCCCGCGTGAGGCGTCGGTGGCGTTCCTTCCGCGTTCGGTGCCGAGGGGGCGTGGCCTCGGCGTTCGGTCCCTGAGGGAGATGAGGGCCCTGGAGCGAGTGGTGCTCAGGGGCTTCCTTAGCGCAGCCGAGGCGCCAAGCTGGAAGCAGAAGGAGGAGGCGGCGGCGGCGGCAGGTAAGGCGAGGCGGAGGGAACTACAGTTCCCAGGATCCCCCAGCACTCAGCCCCGGCACAGTTTAAGCGGCCGCAGACTGGATTATTTCTGCCGTGTGTTTCGGATTTAAGGGAAGGAGGCGGCGGTTGGTTTCTAGGCTGCTCTGGTTGAGTGTTGGACCGCCACTCTGGAGAGCTGGCTTCGAATCTTACCTCCTCACTGGGGGTGACCTTGGCCGAGTCACGCTCTCTCAGCCTCAGGGGAAGGCCAAGGCAAAGGCAAAGGCAAGCCCCATTCTGAGGAAGCCTTGCCAAGAAAACGCCAGGATAGGATGGCCTTAAGGGCAGAACGAGCAAATTGTTGTTGTTGTTGTTATCATCATATCATTAGCATCATCATTATCCTTATCATTATCATTATCATATCATTTTCTTCTTCATCATCATCATTATTATCACCATTATTATTATTACCATCATCATTATGTTCATCATCACCATCATTATTATTATTATCATTGTTATAATTATCACCATTATTATTATCATCATTATTGTCATTCTTAGCATCATCAGCAGCATCATTATCACCATCATCATTATTATTATTATCATTATTATTATCATAATCATCCTGATTAAGTTGGGACTCAGAGCAGCAGATACCAAACTCCACCAGAGCTTGTTAGATCCAGACCTGATCCTGGGCTGCCTCCACACTGCAGAAATAATCCTGTTTGACACCGGTTTAATTGCCATGGCTGAATGCTATGGAATTCTGGGAATTGTAGTTTGTTGCATAATAGGTCGTAATGGGTTGGCCTGGATTTGGGTTCGATTCTCCTCTGCTCGAGCATGAAAACCCACTAGGGTGGTTTTGGGCGAATCACACTGTCTCAGCTTCAGGGGAAGGCAGTGCCAAACCTCCTCTGAAGAAACTTTGCCAAGAAAACCCCAAGATAGGTTCTCAAGGGTTAGACTTGAAATCTAATACACATTGTGTTTGATTTGCTCTTAGCGCCTTTCACAATATAGTTTTAATTACTTTTTGTTAAAGTTGTACGTAAATTTCTACAAAACTGACATATCACACACACCATCAAGGACAGCAACTGTTTCATCAGCTAATATATTTTGTGCTTGACAAATGTGGAAATATCTTTTGCATCCATGCTTTGCCCACAGTTCTCAGTGCAAGTAAAAATACACCATCACAAAATCTTAGCCAAAAGGAAATCTTTCAGACCCATTCCCAGTCTGCTCAGACTTCATCAAAAACTATACATTTAAAAAGTATAATAAAAGCAGACCAGTGGAGAGGAAGGGCTTGCAGTGAGAAAATACCTTTTGGACTCACGTCACAATGTCCCTTTGCTTTGGAATAAGAGGCCTTAGTGTTACGTTGCTATATAAAATGTAGGTTGCTTTTAAGAATTTCACCAAAAATATTTTATTTCAGAAAGTGGATCCTTGTTGCAGTTGCTGCTTGAAGGGAACTATGAAGCCATTTTACTAAGTTCAGCAGCCCAGAATATCTTCACATCACCTGCGGGAGCAGAAGAAACTATCCATAGCTATTTAGAAAAGCAGATTCAAGCTTATTTAGACTGTACTTCTTCAGATGTTGATTCCATAGAAAGGTAAAAATAGCTTTATTTATTTTTATTTTAAACCAGTGATGTCATTTTATTATTTTATTTGTTTGTTTATTTAATTTTTATATATCCCTCCTTTCTCCTGGTATAGGGACTCAAGGCAGCTAACAAAATTTGAAACACTTGTTTTGGCTTTTCTTTTCTAAACTGTTCTGGAGGGGGCCCTATATAAGACTGAAGAATGTTATAATAATCTTTTTCATCATAAACATTTTTCTAGGAATTGTTTAGTTATTACAAAGGTTAAAGTTGTACAGAGATTGTGTCAGTTTTCTTTTGGAGAGGAAGGTTTAGTCTGAAGGGATCTGATGGGCCCTACCAGTCCATTTTAGTTGTATCCCGTTGTTCTGAATGGAGTTTAATGTACATTATCAAATTATTTCAGGAAATATAGAAATTATCTCAAGAAACTCTATTCTTCTCACTGGCTTTACATCCTCAAATTGTTCCCAGCATCCCCAGCCAACATCAGCAATGGCTGCATCCACACTGCAGAAATAATCCAGGTTGACACCATTTTAACTGCCACGGCACAATGCTATGGAATCCTGGGATCTGTAGTTTGCTGTGGCGCCAGAGCTCTGACAGAGAGGACGAAACGTCTCACAAAACTACAGTTCTCAGAATTCCATAGCATTGAGTCAGGGCAGTTATAGTAGTGTCAATCTGGATCGTTTCTGCAGTGCAGATGCAGCCGAGGATGAGGAATACTGAATAGCAGTTCAGCAATATCTGGAGGATCATACCTAGCTTACCTCTGAGCTATGCAGTCATTAGTTCTTTCCATGCTTCTCCTATCTGTAATAAGAACTTGACCTTCGGGAATTTATAATTAGCTCAAAAATAATAAATGGGATCTAAACCCATTGTATGCAGGAGGCTAGAGGGAACAGTTCTTGCAGAGACTGCATTTTCCCAAAAGAATGGTACTTTTATTAAGAGAGAAAAATAAATAAATAATAAGCAAGCACGCACATATACAGAGGATCAAACATACAAAAACACCCTAACATATATGCACTCAGACAAGAACTCAGGAAACACAAGGCTTTCTAATGGTGTTAATTACCTGAAAGGAGGCTGCTCCAATGATGAATGAAAAGAGATAGACCAAACCATTATGACAGGGAAAGGACAGCCGAGTAGAGCTGGAGACTCTAGTCAGAGACCACAGTGGTACAATGTCATCATGAAACCTACCCAGACCCCCCTGTGCCTTTAAAATATACATTCATATCCCAGAATCCCACCCACCCCTTAAAATACAATTAAATAATGACAGTTTAAAACCCATTTAAAATAATAACACAAAAAACAAAGAAACAAATAACAATAGCTACAGCTGAATCAGAGATGAGCAGGATGGCTGTCTTTTGATGGCTGGGATATCTATTAGGGAAAGGCCTGTCGGAAGAGATCCATCTTAACAGCCATTTTAAAGCTGTCTAAGGTGGTAATATGATGGATCTCATCCTGCACGCCGTTCCATAATCTGGGAGCGGTAGCCAAAAAGGTCCTTTTATAAATGCAAATGTAACTCTGTTTGGAGTGCCTACGTGATGCTCACACTTTGAGCTCATGGCGATGAAGGCTCCTTTCAGCCTAAGGCTATGACAGGGACCCAAAGGGGTCTTTATATCAAACCAGTCATCGTAACATATCGTTTCTGGTAAAGAGTGTATTGTGATTCACTTCAGAGGGTGAGACATAATAGCCTTGGTCCAATACATACTTAGAGAGAAGAGTCTGCTTGCTTTAACAGTGGAACCACTTCCACTGGTGCAGCATTCCATGCCATTCTTAGCCATCCCCTTCCTCTTTCCATAACCACTTCTGCACATTGGAGAAGGGCTGAAAAAGAAGTTGGATCTTCAAATTTTGAAGTTTTTTTATTCCTATGCCTTTGCATTTCAATAAGTTCTTCTGCTGTTTGTCCAAAGCTGGAAGGCTCACTAGCAGTCTGCTGATAGATAAATGATTTTTAACGAAAAGCAATTTTTTCCCATTTGGGATACAGTTTACAGCTTGGATGTTCTACTTCTGCAGTAACTCACAACTTAAAAAGTGTTTTGCATTAGCCTCAGTTTGCTCTGTGTCAACAGGCAATTCCTTTTTAAAATTGGTTTTTTAATTTTTTTCCCTGAAACAAACATAACCAACAAACAGTGCATCTCAGATCCAGTTCAGTGAAGTATATTGAGTTGATGTTTCCTGATCAGCCAAATAAGAAATCTTCAGTTGACATGAGAACAACTATAATAGAGTATTTTCCAAAAATCAACATGTGAGGGAAGGAGAGCAAGGAGACTGGCATATTCATTGCCATACTTGATAAAATTTTACCAAGAAATTAAAGTGCTCATAACTGGCCATTCCTGAACATTTAAAAATAGCCCTCTCTCCCAACTAACCCTAAATGGAGCACACATTGTGAGCCTATCTGGGTTCACAGATAGACATAAACAATCAGTGTCTAGCATAATCAAAGGCATAAATAAATGTGCTGATGATCTTTTGGAAGTAGACGGGAGAGTACATGTATTTTATTAATTTGGAAATGAGGAGGGGGCAAATTAAATAAAACTACAAATATACATAAACCATCCAATAATCAAGTTATGAATTCATATGATTGCTATGACAATCCAATCAAAACCTGATCTAAAATTTATATTTTATCTCAAATTGCAAGTGAAAGTAAAACTAAAACTGGGATTGATTTCACTTACAGCTGGCACACAAAACAAGTACAGTATTGCATTACCTTTCCTGAACAAGTAAAGGCTGTTGTCTTTAAATGCTTACAGCGATTCTAATGAAAATAATTTCTACATATGGGAATATGGAATGTTTGAATATAAAATTGAAACCACATTGACCTGGTATGTTTTATTTCCTAATCAAATAATTTAGTTCAAATAAGAGCCATGCAGGATTAAAGGCCTGTATGATCTAGTGTTGGCTTGAATCCAGTTGCTGGTCTCAACTAGAGTAGATACGCTGAATCAATAGAATTTATGTAAGTGTTGACTTAACATTCAGTAGTTGATTCAGTGGATTGATCTGGTTGGACCTGCAATTGGATTTAAGCCATTGTGTTCTCATAGTGGGCAACCAGATACATTTATGCATCTTTATTCATTTTTCAATTTATCAGAGGAAAGATCCCTTCTTTTCTGCTAGATCAAGGCAAGGGCAGGGAAAATCTCTTACACTGAATTGAGAAAGTCAAGATATGCACTTGCTTTCCTCAGACATTTTGAGAGTGCAGACAAGGTCCAATTTAACCTTAAATGGAAGTACCACAGGAGTCCAAATATTACAGCTTTCCTTGGAAGAAAGATTGAGCAAGTTTTGGCCAGATGTGCATTTCCACACACAAAGTTAATACTCAATCATTTGGTGGGTTTTACTTCTCTTAAATAAAATGTCTGTAAAAGATTTATTTTAAAAGAGCCTGTGGATTTCTCTCCAGTGTTCATTTGTTCCTGTTCTACAGTGTTAGTAACAATAGAACTGCGTATTGTGTCTGACAGACAGAGTGTGGTGTTTCTGCTTGGTGTGGGGAGCTTGCAGTTGTTCATTCAGAGCAATTGGACTGGGCCTCCTGTTGATTTACAACCGGAAGACTTCCTACCATCTGAATTGCTACAACAGTGCAATGAGGTATGCACCCAACCCTCTACACTCGGTCCTTCATAGTACAACTGGTGTTTTAAAGATGTTCTTCCTCATATCAGAGATCTAGCAAGTTCCTTTATACATCAACAGAGCTCTTTATAACAAATATTGCTCAACATCCCTCCTAGAAGACCATTCAACCGTACATTATTTTACTGAGTACTGTAAAGCCAAATTTAAATGCTTTTTTAAATCCTGTTATTGTCTGTGCTTGAATCTTTGACTCCATTATTGGTATTTTCACTGTACCTTGTTGTGAAGAGTCATAGTGGTACCTTTCAGCATAAAAGAAGATTCTGACAGTAAACACTAGGCATATCTTCGTTACATCTGATTCTTTGACTGTGTTTAAATATTAAAGACAACGTTGGATTTATTGGGTGCCTTTTTCTACAGAAGGCTGTAAGAACCTTTTAGGTAACACAATAAAAGTTAAAAAAATTAATAAAAGAATATATGTTGTTCTCCTGATTCCAGTTGCTAATTCCAATAGAGTGACACATTCAGTCCAAGTAATGTGCACTAAAATTCACTTACCAAGTTTCCATTGCTTCACATGAGTCTACTTTTGTTGGAAAGTAGATAATAGTTTTGGTTTTCTTTTGTAAACTGCTCTAGAGAGGCCCTATGTTAGATTGAAGAATGTTATACAAGTTTTCTAAATCCTGAACACTTTTCTAGCAATCATTTAGTTATCACAAAGGTTAAAGTTGTACAGAAATTGTCACTTTTCCTTTGGACAAAAGAGTGGAAGGTTTAGTCTGAAGAACCTGATGGGCTCTGCCAGTTCATTTTGCTTTTTAAAATGGACTGTGCATACAATATATTTCTCTTTATGAGTTAAGAAATTACTAATTCGAGAAGTTGGGAAAAATTCAAGAAAATCTGTGACTGTATATCTGTGTCCACTAAGCCTGTGAAACATGCAGACATTAAACTTGGAATGATTACTAAGTAGACTCCAAGGAAATACATCTTGCAGTTGTTATTTTTGTTTTTTATAAAATACATTAGTTAATGTTGGCAAGGTAAAACCCTGTGGCCTGCAGTACCATCCTTAGTTATTTGGTGGCAGGCATCTGTGACTTTCTCTGAAGACAAAGCTGAATGCAGGCTTGGGATTACCCTTTCTTAACAAGGATTGGAGATGAATCTAGTAGTATTTCTCTTTGCAGGGCCCCTGGACTCTTCTAACATCATAGACACAGAGATCCACCAGAAGGTCTGTTAGTCAATCCATCCTGCTGGTTAACAGGGCAGAGGAGAGTTCAAGTGTGGAGATTATTTATTTTATATCCCACTCTTTCTCTTGTAAGGGACCAAAAGTGGCCCACATCCTACATTAAAACAGTACATCTAAAAACATTTTAAAATACAAAAATTTAAAAAACATTACATACAAACCACATAAAAACATTAGTTTAAAGCAATTACAGTGGGCCCTTGATATCCACTGGGGTTTGGTTCTGTGACCCTGCTCCCATCCATAGATCCATAGAAAATGTGTAGATGGTCAAGTCCCATTATATACAGTTGCATTGTAAAACCATGGCCCTTATATGAAATGGCAAAATTAAGGTTTATTTTTTGGATTTTTTTGGGGTGGTGGTGGTGGTGAATATCTTCAACTTTGGTTGGTTGAATCCATGAATGCAGAATTCATGGATATGGAGGGCCAACTGTAAGAGTACATTCAAACCTATCTGTTGCCTACCCCAACCAGTTAAAAACTGAAGATCTGTTTAAATAGAAAGGTCTTTGTCTGCTGACAAAAGGAGAGGAGGGAGGGGACCAATTGAGCTTTCTTTGGCAGAGAGTTGCACAGCCTTGGAGCAGCCACTGAGAAGGCCTTCTCCCAGGTCCTCACCAGCCATACCTGTGAAGATGGTGGGACTGGGAGAAAGGCTTCCCCTGAAGAAAACCTGGGTAGGCTTGAATAAGGAGATATAGGGCCTAAGCAGACGGCTTAAAAGGCCGTCTTGGGCGCAGGGAAGGGGAGGGGCAGCCGCACGCTCGGCACCCCCTCCCCCTCCCGAGGTCGTCCTCGGAGCAGCCAGCCCTCCGCACGGCCAGCGCTCCGAGGAGAACCTCCCGCCGCAGCGTTTGCGAATGCTGCGGCGGAAAAGTAGCCGAAAGTGCGCCGCAGCCTTTTGCGGTGCACTTTCGCTGACTTGTGAAAGGAGCGCTAATGGGGATGCCTCGGTCCCGCGGCGCAGCTTCCCAGGGCGGCCCATGCCCGCCCGTCTGCTTAGCTCCATAGTCTATCACATGACATGGACCTAAGCCATGTAGGGCTTTATAGGTCATAATCAGCACTTTGAATTCTGACCCAAAATGGACTGGTAGCTAATGATGCTGTTTCAGCAAGGGAGTTATGTGCTCCTTAAAATCAGCCCTGAAAATAGGAATTCAATTAATGGAAAACAATACAAGTTTTGTGATTCTCTTTTAAATAATTTGAAATTGCCTAAGACAGTGATGGCAAACCTTTTAGGGGCCAAGT
Source organism: Phrynosoma blainvillii (assembly GCA_026167975.1). Taxonomy (NCBI): domain Eukaryota; kingdom Metazoa; phylum Chordata; class Lepidosauria; order Squamata; family Phrynosomatidae; genus Phrynosoma; species Phrynosoma blainvillii. Next base: position 67,560,208 of record JANUYF010000001.1, on the reverse strand, counting down.
GCCCAAACTAAAAGATCTTCCGTCACTGGGTGTTACTCGGGAGTGGGGGCGGGACTTCACCCTCTGGGGGTGGGACTTCCAGGGCAGGACTTCCAGAGAGGCAACTGAAGGCTGAGGAGAGTCGGGAAGGAGGAGGAACAGGCACACACCTTTTCCTCCTCCTCCCCACCGGGGGAGCTGGGGAAAATGGCTTTGCGTACCATCTCTGGCACACATGGCATAGGTTCACCATCGTGGGCCTAAGATGAGCTTCTTACTTGGTCTTTCCAGCCTGGAGTATTGTCTGCAGCCGTCCTGAGCATGTTGGTTCTAGATGGTGAATCAGTCTACAGCCTGACTTCTCATCCCATTTTGTTGATGCTTGCCAGAGCTGTGCTTGTGAATTCAAGACATAAACTTGAAGCTATTCAGGTAATGACACAAATGATGACATAATTGTGTGTGTTGCCTTCTTTCATTTGCCTTCTATTATGCATTTTGTTACTTACATCATGTGTGTTTCTTGATTCACCCTTTTTTGTCTTTTGTCAATGCTTTATTTTCACATGATTGCAGGATTGCTAGAATTTCTTGACAGTCTCAAGGAACTGAGTAGAAATAGGAGTCTTAACACAGAAGTCTGCAAGAGAACAGGACCCAAGCAGTAAAGGCAGAAACCATTCTGTAACTAAAGAGAGGGAAGTCTAGGATCAAAGGGGTGAGAAGATGTTGAGCTGTAGGGGAGAAGTTGTCAGAGAAATGCTTGATGGGACATCCAGTCAGACTTGAAATGTAAAAGATGTATGGGCAAATTTCCTGTGGGAAGAGATTTGGAAAAACATGTTTGGGGCAGACAAACAACAGGTGTCACACCAGACAATAACAACGGAACTGGAAAGAAGAAAACACTAGTGTGTTTTGGGAAAAGGACACATCCTAACCAAAACACACAACGTAAGCATGGCTTGTGACATGGGTAAGGACGTCAGCAACATGGGTTGGGCTGGAGGTCTGGGAAAGTGGGACTCAGCCAATCATCTTGGATGTACACACCCAAGTGGGTGGTAGCTTGGGGGAACAACAAAATGCTTTGTCCATGTGTACAGAGTGAGAGAGAGAGGGAGTTTGGAGGTTCTACTCATATTCCGCTGTGTGGTGTGTTGCTAGCTTTGCTTTGTAAATAAACAACTGCTGTAAATATTTCTAGTTGTAGAATAAAGATAGTTTTCTTAGACTAAACTGGTGTGTTTCCTGACTGCTGAAAAGGCTGGAGAGCTCAGGCAGTATCATCAAGATCCAGAGGAAAAGTCTGGAGGATGCAGGAGAAGATGTCAGCTTTTTCTGTCAACTCTGCTGTTTGGTAACTGCAACACACATCATCCACCATCCACTGACAGAAGTCGGGATCAGCAAGGCAAGGCAATGTTCAGTTACTCAGCAATGGCAGGAACAAGGCCTTGCTCAAGTAGAGAGGGGTGTTGCTATGTTTTCTTGAGGCAGGTGGGATATATCTACCTTCTTATGCTTTAGAATTCTTTTTGTATTTTATAACCACATATATTTACACACTTTATGAGCAGATGATGTAAAACGAATTTCCTTTCTTAAAGCTGTTTTAGTCTTCTAGATTACATAATTGGAAGTAAAAGATGGTGAAGCTCCATACTGGTGGCCAAGGCCAGACCAGGTGCTGATTGTGGCACAGATCACGAACTGCTCATTTCATAAAGAAAAGTAAAACTCAAGAAGAGAACAAAACCAGTCATCATACCAAATATGATTTAAACAACATTTCCACATTTATTGTCTGCAACAATAAAAATAACAATTTAAGACCAAGAAGGAATAAAAAGATGTTGGATACAGTACACAGAAGAACCATACAAAAGAGATGACAAAATAAAGGACACGTGAAGTGAAGAGCCATATGAAGATGAACCCCAAATTCTAAAAACTGAGGTGGAAGCTGCAATAAAAGAAATGGCAAAAAACAAGACTCTGGGAACAGATAATATACCAATAGAACTGGTGCAATCCACACTGACAGAGTCAACTCTAGTGCTAACCAACATACGTCAACAGATACAGGGAAAAAAAGTGGCCAACAGATTGGAAGTGATCAATATACATCCCCATCCACAAAAAAGGAGACAGAAGAGACTGCAGCAACTATAGGACCATAGCACTAATCTCCCATGCAAGCAAAATTATCCTAAAAAAAAATGCAACATAAACTCCAACCACACATGAAGAGAGAAATCCCAGAGCTCCAAGCAGGGTTCAGGAAAGCAAGAGGCACCAGGGTTCACATTGCAAACATACAATGGCTAATGGAGCACATCAGGGAGCTCCAAAAGAAGATGAGCATGTGCTTTATAGACTATAGCAAAGCCTTTGACTACATAGATCATGAAAGGCTATGGAACACCCTTAAAGATATGGGAGTGCCAACACATCTGATAGTCCTAATGAGGAATCTGTATTCAGGACAAGAGGCTACTTCAGAAAGAGCATGGTTCCCAACAGAAACAGAATGGTTCACAATTGGCAAAGTAGTCAGACAAGGCTGCATCCTATCACCCTATCTGTTCAACTTATATGCAGAACGTATTGTAAGGAAAGCAGGCTTGGACACGGAAGAGGGAGGAGTGAAAATAGGAGGAAGAAATATCAACAATCTGATATGCTGAAGACACCATAATTCTAGCAGAAAACCTCACAGAGCTGGAACAACTGCTAAGAAAGATCAAAGAAGAAATTGCAAAGGCAGGCTTACTGTTGAACATAAAGAAAACAAAAATAATGACCACAGAGAACTTACATACATTCAAACTAGACAATGAGGAAATAAAAATAGTAAAAGAGTTCTCATATCTGGGATCAAACATTGATCAAAACAGGGACTGCAGCCAGGAAATCAGAAAAAGATTAAGAATGGGGAGGGCGGCTATGAAAGAACTAGAAAAGATCTTAAAATGCAAAGACATACAATTCAGCATAAAAGTGAGAATCATACAAGCCATTGTATTCCCTATTACCATGTATGGATGTGAGATCTGGACACTCAAGAAAGAAGATAGGAGGAAAATCAATGCATTTGAGAGAATGTGGTGCTGGAGAAGAGTGCTGAGGATCCCATGGATAGGAAAAAGGACAAACAAAAGGGTCCTAGAACAGATCAAGCCAGAGATATCCCTAGAAGCCAAGATGACAAGAGACTGTCGTACTTTGGACACATCATGAAAAGGCATGAAATGTTGGAAAAGACAATAATGTTAGGAAAGGTGGAGGGAAGTAGAAAGAGAGGAAGGCCACATGCTAGATGGATGGACTTTATTAAAGAGATCATGAATATGAATTTGCAGGAGCTAGTCAGAGCAGTAAATGACATGGGGGCCTGGAGATGTCTCATCCATAGGGTCGCCATGGGTTGAGACCGACGCGAATAGCAGTTAACAACAACAAAAAATAATAATTTGATATAGTCTAGTCCAGGGGTAGGCAACCTTTCCCCTTTAAGTGCCGAGGGACTTCAGCTCCCAGAAGCCTGAGCCATGTTGGCCAATAGTCCCATGTTGGCCAATAGCTCCTGGGATTCTGGGAGCCGAAGTCCCTCGGCCCTTAAAGGGGAAAGGTTGCCTACCCCTGGTCTAGTCCAATCTAATTGAAAATTTAAGCAAAATCTGTATGTATTAGAAATTGTGTCAAGCAGGTTTATGATGTGTGCATGTGTGTATTATGTTTTGTTGTTAATACATAGGCACCCTAATGGAAGATTCTCATCCTCTAGTAATATGGCCTTGATCATTGTGAAATGGATTTGAACAGTTTGTAAACAGCATATCGGCACCAAAATTTAATTCAGAAGTACTTGAATCAAAACATGGTACTAATGGGGAGAGAATTATTGGTACTTAACACTTTCTGTAGAAAATTGCTGCTCCCTCATCTACTTCTTGTTCTTATATTGCTCACGCTTAGGCCCAATTCAGATGTTATGTATAGTTCAGTGTTGTGAGGAAGAGTAGATTGAAGTCTTGTATGTGTGGTCTCCTTTGCTTTGCTTTCCTTCAGGATGATAATGAAAGGTTTAATGCTTCTTCTTGCAGTTTTTTATTATGTCCAAATCTGGGAAATGATGAGTTGTACAGACTATACAGTTGGCTATCCATATCATGCATTCTTTATCCATGGATTCAATCATCCATGGCTTGAAATTTTTCCTCCTTTCTCCCCCTCTAAATTTCAAACAGCAAACCTTGATTTTCCATTTTATATAAGGGACACCATTTTACTACACCACTGTCTATAATGGAACTTGAGCATCCACAGATTTTGGTATCTACAGGGGGTCCTGGAACCAATTCTGAGTGGATACCAAGTGCCCACTATAGTTAGCCTTTTCAGATTGGCTTCATGGTTTGAACGAACAATAGTATTTAAATGTCTGAATTGCAAACAGAATCTGTAAACATCCTACATGCATAAAGAAGAGAGAGAACACATTGCTTATCCAAGACTCACATCTGCTCAGCATTTAAACACTAAACTGTAGTTTACTGTTATATCTGAATGATGTTTATGCTTACTTGTTCTCCTGTTAGTATAATAAGACTTTAGAACTGGAAAGAAATTTTAAAAAATGTGTGGTCATTCTGCTTTTTTCATTAAATGATCACACAGGTGAGGTTTGTTGTAGGAAAAAATAAATATCTGACAATAAATAAATAAAATAATAAAAATAAATATCTGGCAGTGTTCAAAAGAAATACCAGTAACCATTAAAAAAATCTCAGTTGTGTTTATCACATTTGACTGTGTTGGTTTATATATTTTGTGTTGTTTTTAATTATTGCAAAATGGTGACAAAATCCATAAAGGCTGTGTACAGTGTCAGCTGTAGGGTGGTAAATAGTTTTGTCTTCTCAAATCTTCTGAAGCTTTGTGGGTTCCTGAATGAAGTGTCAAAATAGAGAGGTGACCTCTCTAACAAGGTCGCCTGTAAATGTACCTTATTTTATTCAGCTTGATAGCATAAGTCATATTTCATTGTGTCGTGTGCAAGGCAATACAATATCTATCTTGACAGGTGTTTCTAGAACAGTTTTAATAAACTGCATGCAACTGTTCCCTGAGATATTTTTGCCCTCAGATCGTGCAGTTCCTTAGCCTTGATGCCTTCTATTGGGCATGTTATAATGTAATTGCTTTGCGCTGAATAGACACAGCAAAGTCAGGGCAGACGTATAAGTCCATCAGCTAATTAAATTACCCATTAGGTGTCTAGAGAAGTGTTCCAGTACTTCTTAAGAACCTCTGTCTTTATTTCAGTGGCATATTTATTTATCATGTCACCTTTGCCGTAGGTTTGAAAACATTCTGTGGATTATACATGTCCATAAACTTTTCCTTGCCCTTTCAGTTTTTATAGAACAGTTACATGTTTGTTGCTGGAATTCCTTTAGCCATTGTTTCCATTCTTGGATTATAAGGATCCTGCAATAATTTACATCTGACCATTTATCTCATTTTTACACATGAAGTGGCAGTGTCTCCTAAGGGTTTCAGACAGGTGCCTTTCCTAGCACCTGGAAATGGTGAGGATTGAATGTGTTGCTTAAACCCATTTCCTAGACTCAGTGAATCAATAGTATTTACATAAGTGTTGAATTAACATTGAATAATAAATACCCTAGAACCGTGATGGCGGACCTTTTAGGCACCAAGTACACAAAATAAAAAGCCTTCACTTCTGTCCCCATCCCTTCCTGGCCCCTCAGCTGTTCCTCCTCTACTTCGCTCTTGCATGTCGAATAAAATGGCTTTGTGTGCCATGTCTGGTGGTCACCACCACGGCCCTAGAGGCACCAAACCCCCATCTGATCTTGGAAGCTAAGCAGGGTTAGCTCTGGTTAGTACTTGAATGGGAGATTGCCAATGAATATCAGTTGCTGTAGGCTATATTTCAAACAAAGGAACTGGCAAAAACACTTCTTTGGTATTCATTGCCTAAGGAAATTGTGAAATTCTTGAGATCACCATAAGTTAGGTGACTTGAAGGCACCTACTTACACAATTGATCCATTGGATTTACACTGGTGGAACTATAAGTTAGATTTAAGCCTGAGTGTCCTGCATGCAAAATACACAGTGTATTGTTGAGCTGGATTCTTTCTTTCACTGTAGGGCTTCCAGTCTACGTACTTATCTGCAGTGTCTGCAATCTATGTGCTCTTTTGGTCACTTGTAGAGAGGCATTTTGGTTTTCACCATCAGGAAGACTGTTTTTTATAATGAGTTAGAGTTAACTTGTTAATATATCCATGTTAATGTGCTACAGTCCTAAGAGGTTTTAAAAACAAGTGGACTTAATGCATTCAAATATCTTTCATTCTTGTTTACAGACATTGCCCTGGTGGACTTTACGATGTGTGACTATCCATCAGCAATTATTAGAAGAAAGATCACCTGAACTTTTTGCTGTTGCCCAGGCCTGTATACAACAAGGTATATTTAAATAGACATTAGATAGTAGTAAGTGATCAGATGTTGCATTCTGTTCAGATTATTGTTTCTATCTTGAATTTTGGATTATTTGTGTGCTTCAGTGCTTAAACAGGAAGCTAATTAAAATATGAACTGCTTTTATGACTTCTTTTTAATCTGAGAATTCTTCAAGGAAATGATTTCAGTGCATACTAGTAAAGGGATTGCTAGCTCCTTTGCATTCCGAACAATTGCATATTGTTTTGATAGAGATAAGCAACTTGTCATCTTGTAAAACACAAAACGAAACACCATTTGGTTGATCTGAATGCCCCCATAGCAGAAGGTTCAGTAGCCTCATGTGAGGGAGATGAAACCTATTCTGAAGTTCAAATGTGGAGATGATTATGTGTAGCTTCACTGTTAAGAGGCATTCTTAGAGATTCTTTCACTATCTTTATTGGTTCTTTAGACAACATATACAGAACATACGTAGAAAAATGGCTTTCCATTTTCCAAAACGTGTAAAAATGAATATTGCTGGGATATGTGGGCTTCTGGTATTCAATCAAAATTGCATTTGAAAACCCTACTTTTAAATGATAGTTAATGCACTGAGTACCAGTGTATTACAGTATTTGGAAAGTTACTTTCAGTAAGCAGTATAAAACAGTCTTCCCGTTTATCATTATAATAGCCAGCTGAAGAAAAGCATTAGTAACCTCTTAATTGGAAGAATAGAAAGGTAACAAAATCTTTCATGTTAAAGTTGAATAATTAGGGTCCATTCAAATACACTAGTGATTATCACATTTTTTTTACTGATAGCTGGATCCACCCCCATTTTCTTGGAATTTGGTTCTACATTTTCAGTGGGATCCAGCTAAGTAAGATTTAGATGGGTGTAGTAGTATTTTGAAGACCAAAACAGAATTGTCTTTCTAGAAGCCATAACCCCTTTAGAAACTAAGATATTACCATTTTAATTTAGAAGCTCAGTCTGGGTTTTTTATCTTTTAATCTTTCTACTTCTCAAGAATGCAGTTTAGATACAAAATACTTCACAAAATGAAATAAAGTCAATGGAATAAAATTTCACTAAACATAAGAACAGATCTGTAGGATTAGCCTAAACTCCTATCCCACCAGAAAATACTTAAAACACGATAAAATGGCAGAAACTAAAGTGATCCCATTCTGGCTTGTCCCTAATTGGTTTAAAAAACCCAAAAACAAACAGACAAAGAAGTGGTGTATTCAAGACTGAATTTTACTGAACTTCCAAATGCAAAGGACTCTGGGCATCACTTAGGAGCTTGTATGTAACCACTTGGTGTGTCTTGGTGTATTTTCCCTCATTGTTCTGCCTGCAGGGGTGTTCTGTAATCCTTAAAGACTTGCATATGTTTCCACCAACAAGACGGAATCCCGTAAATATGTCACCTTACCTACTTATTTGTTTTTTTTAAAAGGAATAATATTAAGACTCTAGCATCCCACTAGTATCATTTGATTTATACCAAATTAACAGCAGCAGATTTGTCAAAAGCGAAACTTGTACTGTCTAGGTATGTGATGCATACTAATTCAACCAGATGTAAAGAATCTTTGGAAATGTTTATTAGCTTTGTAAGGTTTTTTTAAATTTCTGTAACAAACAAAACTACTTTTCTTTTTAATGAATCTGTCTCTGCTTTGTGGACATCAGCCAAGCAGTATGATCTCAGTTGCTGCCACAAGTGGGGAAAGAAGTGGTACAGGGTCACTATCTGAGTCTAGAGTAGACATTTTTGTTAATGTCTTTTCTAAACTCAAAAGTGGTTAATGCTGACTGTAAAGACAAAGACAAATTAACTTCATATGATGACACATTCTGATTTGAATCTCTCATACTTTTGTACTTTAAAGCAGTGCCTTGAAATAAATTATACTTGGCAGGTATGCTAAGCATCTTTTTATAGAAATTACATCACTCAGCTATTACTAATACCTTGTAATGTTCATTTTTAAAACGGACCATGGAGCCCAGCCAGTTTCTTAAATAGAAAACCTTTAGGAGAACTATCGTTCAGTTTGAGTGCAGAGTGGTAATTTTTATACATACATATCTCCAGCTGTTGATGCCAAATGTATAAATATCCAAATCCCCTTTGCATTTGAAAAAGGTATAAAGGTGGAGCATTATTGCATGCTTACTATTCTGTGGCTGAAGTAGGATTATATTACTGCTTTATCTTATCTGTGACCTTGACCAGCTGCTTATGAGAGCTCAAAGCTTTTAAAAGTGAACAGCTTTAGTTCTGGGAAAGCAGGATTTATTTGTGTGTGTGTGTTGGTTGAAGACGTCTCTGTATACATGGGATTGATCCACTCTTCCAAAGAGTTGATAAGCTTTACCAGAAAATGAAGGAGTTATTATTCAGAAATGTGAATAATAACAAAAGTCTCGGTTGTATGCTTATATTTTAAGAGATTGCCTTTCATGTGATACCTAATTTAGAAAAGCACTGTCCAAATATAATTGCTTGCAGTCTAGTATAAAGTCTGAAATCCAATACTAAGGAAGGAAATATATTAAAATACTTGATTTTGAAGGGTGACATTGATTTGGACTGGTGCAGGCATAATGTTTGCAGTCTTTTCAGTTAAGATTCAGACTGAAAACGTGCCATTGACTTAAGTAATCCTTCTCTCCTTTCTCCACAGCTCCCTGTCTGTTCAACTTTAGCTATGATTCAGATATATAGCCGTGTTACTCTGTAGAATCAGTGTGTAGAGAGATCTTGTAGCAGCTTTGAGACTAACTGAAAGAAAGAAATTGGCAGCATGAGTTTTCTGAGGAAGTAGACAAGTTTATGAAAGCTCATACTGCCAATTTCTTCACCTATGATGTATTACTACTGCTAATATTTTTATTTATCTCCTGATATTCTGCTCCTAGACCAGTGAGAGCAGCTTACCTCAGTGAAAATTCAATTCATTATATTGCATTATATAAAATAATGCTATTCACCATTAACCTTAATGTTAGAAAGCCAACTTCAGACCCTGTTCTTCAACTCCAGGTAACAGTCTGATCAAGGCTAAATGGTCTGGAAATGTTTATATATGGATTGTGTTAGACCAGTTTCAGCTTGTAAGGAATCTGCAAAAGAACAGCAGTCTCTTTGTGGTTTCACTGTTAGAAGTGAAAACAGAAAACAAATGTCTCTGCTGCTTTTTCTTTATTCTTTTTGATATAATTAGGATGTCTATTTACTGTAAAATTAAAATAAGGAGATTAAATAGATTCTCTAAAAAAGGAATGGGAAAAGTGTGGCCCTCCAGATGATAGTAGACTGCAATCCTCATCACACACTCCCCAGCCCTGTTCTAAAGTCTGACTATTTGAAAATCAAGAAGATAGTAGGTTTAAAAATTTCTGTTGGTTGGTTTGTGTCCAAAGTGACAAAATCAATGTAGCTTTCTTTACTTCTTATTATATGTCCATATTCTGATTCCCAATGTCTTCTCCTTTTGTTTCTTTGATTTTTGCAGTGTTTGAAATTGAGACTTTGTTCACGGATGATGAATGTTGGCAACTTGCTGTTCAATTCCATCTAGAGTGCGCTTACACATTTTTGAATTATTATGAGTATAAAAAAGCTAAAGAACACTTCCTGGCAGCTAAAAACATAACCAAGTTGCAGATTGATTTGACAGGTATGTTTCTTTTCTGTATTCTTGAGCATTAAAGTTTAACACTAAATAGCATGGACTACTTGAAGGTTTTAAAAGGAAGGCAATGGAGAATATGCTAAAGACCATTTAGACTGTTTCTGTGATGTTTCCTATGTTGCACTAATTCTTTCTTAAAACTATTCCATAGTACATGTAATTTGTAACAATGTTCCATCATATTAATTGTGTTTCTTTCATTTGTCACATTTTAAGGTGTCTTATTTATTTATTTATTTATTTAGAATACTGTATTTATACACTGTTCTTCAGCCGCAAATGCCTCAGAGAGGTTTACAAATTGTTAATTTGACAATTCCCTGGCCTCAGGTTTGCAATCTAAATACGGCATGACACACAAGGAAAAGGGAATGACAGTGAGGGAAGGGATTAAATCCAGCAGATACTCTCATTCTTCTTTCTCTGCAGGGTAGTGACAGCTGGAATGAAGGCAGGATCTTTCATCTGCTTCAGGGCCTAGGCATGGTGGAGTTGTGTTTCCTCTTCTCTCCCTCCGCAGTCAGATTAGTGGCGCTTGGGATAGGGGGAGAGCCTTAGGTTACATATTTTTCTTTGAATCTTTGTTGGTTAGTAGGTTATATTGGGGTCAGGTCTTTGTCCAGGACTTTAGGCTTGAAGTGGATTTATTTGTTTGTTAAATTTGTATTTCACATTTCTGTCCAGTAGTGCTAATCATGGCTGCTAATAATATAATTATATTAAAAACCAGTAAATTAGCAAGAAAGCACAGAAAAAAAGAAAAAAGATATATATGCACACACACACATACACGTAAAAGACTGTAGTATTCAAGACAGCCAGCATGGTGTACTGGTTTGAACATTGGACTACAACTCTGGAGACCAGGGTTTACATCCCCATTTGACCATGACAACCCTCTCTGAACAAATCTTGCCAAGAAAACCCCATGATTGGTTTGCCTTAGGGTCATCATAAGTCAGAAACTTCTTGAAGGCACACAACAACAACAGCAGCATTCAAAAACATAGCTGTGTTAGGGCCTTTGCAGACTGCTAGAAATAGTGCAAATTGAGTCCACTTTAACTGCCCTGGCTCAGTGCTAGGGAATCATGGGAATTGTATTTTTTTTCTGAGACATTGAGCCTTCTCTGTCAGAGAGCTCTGGTGCCACAATAAAATACAGTTCCCATGATTCCTGAGCACTGAGTCAGGGCAGTTAAAGTGGACTCAGTTTGCACTATTTCTGGCAGTCTGCAAAGGCCGTTAGTCTTCTTAAGAAAAAAAAAGTATAAGGGAATTCTATGAGAGATTAATTAAGAAAAAGAAATTTATAGTTCTATTTATAGTCTGCATGCCCTTCTCCTCCCCCCTCCTGCATCTTTTCTTTTTTTCTTGTTTTGTCTTTTAACTAGCATGCTATGTAAAGTTATATGGTCCGGAGGAATTGCCAAAATTATAAGATAATTTTATGACTTGCAGCTGGTAAGCTTGGATTAAGTTGAAGGACCTAAACTGAAGCACTTAGAGGAAGCATTTGCACAACAAAATTCTAATTTTTTTTTTATTTTAATAAACATTAATTGGTTGGGAGTTTGTTCCCATTGATGTCTGGCTTTGTATTTGTGATTTTAATCACATTGAGTCTCCGCTGGAGAAAAAGAGATACTGTCATTTAAAATGCTTAAACAGAAATGCTGAGTTGCAAATGACAGGTGCTTAGTGTAAAGTTATAATTGCAGACTTCTTCCTTTAGGATCTGCAATGGACAATTAGAAATGATCCGGTAATTTGCAAAGGAATGATAATTCATGCCTTCTGAAACCAAGCTTGAGCTAAACTTCAGTTACCCGTTTTACCTGCCTTTAGGTATATAAAGTGATGAATAGAAATCTACTGACCTGGCATGCCTATTAAGGCAGCACCAGTGGGAATACCAACAAATGCACCATTCCAGAGAGGTGTCATAGTCCTGCAGGAGAGCACATGGTTTGCATGATGACTCAGTTATCTGTTTCTCCAGTTAAAATGGGATTACTCTCTTTTTTTCCATTCATGTAATGTTATTTTCTAATTGGAGCTACATTTTCTCCTGGGTTAGATGTTAAAACTCATGTGTGTGTGTGTGTGTGTGTGTGTGTATCCCAGTGCTGCCAACTTAACACAACTTTGTTGTTGATTTGTCCTTCTGTACTTTGATAAAAAGCCCATGATTCATTAAATGAAAGATTTGCATCTACAGTCATCCCTCCCCATTCGTGGACTTTGTGTCCGTGGTGTCGGTCCTTCGCGGGCTAGCAGGTGGGGAGGGATAAAATTGCGCGCGCGCCATGCGACCATTTGAACCAATGGAGCTTGAATATTTGTGGTTTTTGCCAGGGTGTGTGGGTCCAGAACGGATCCTCTGTGAAAATGGAGGGGCGACTGTATAGCTAAACTTATTTGTAGTTCTCCTTTTCTACTTACCAGTTCACGTTTCTACTTATCAGTTCAGGTTCTTCTTGATTTAACATACCATCTAGACTGCGTAACAAGTCTTCTCCTTTAGGACATTAACTTGTAGAATAAAACATTTTATCTGTTGAGATAAGACTGAGAGATTAGTCAGCAAGCAGTCATAGAGGAAACCCACAACATGTGTGTTATAGGTCATTCAATGAAATTAAAATAATAATATTTTCAAAATGTGTGTGTGTGTTTTTCTCAAATATACAACAATATCTTACTTTTTAAATGAGCAAGCCCATGTGGATCATCAGTTGGTAAAAAAAGTCTGCATAGATTTTTGTTTGTTTGTTTAAAGTTTTTCTTGAGTGTTCTAGCTACAAGGGCATTGGTCTTAATATAATTGTCCTCACAAAAGTAACCTGTGAATTCATGCCAGAAAAGAAGGGAGCAAAAATTGTACAACTTAATTTTAAAGAGCACATAGCACCTGCTATATTTAAATTATTTAGTGTGTTGATGTCAAATGATGAGTTATGCACAACTTTTCAAGAGCGTCATGAACTAAGTTAACACTTTCCAACTCTTCACTATCTGAAACTGATTTATTCTGTAGCATCTTAGAGACTTAATTAAGAGACCTTGAAAACCAGCACAGGCTATTTTAGGAGCACTTCTTCATTACTTCCGAAGCTCGGGTCAGTTTGTATAGGTTAGCAGGCAAGCAAAAGATAGGGCCAAACTATGCATGATATTACTGTAAATGCTTATTTGTAAATAGCATCTTGTGCTAATGTTTTTTTCTCTCTTCCTAATGAAATAACTTATGAGGAGGGATTTTTCCCCCCTGGATCAAAGTTTCAGAGAGAGAGAGAGATGTTACATTTCATCTTTTGGCTGCCATGATCATGATTACTAATTAATGCTATTGCATTTTTAATTTTTAAAAATGTATTTTGCTTCTTTCTCTCCTTTCTTTCAAAACTGGGACTTAAGATGGTTTGAAACAAGACTAAAGCAGGCACACATAAAAGCACACTGTATTCCCTGGGTGTTGTTCTTCCACTTGTGGGCTCATATAACTTCATTGTCTCTTCTTGTTTAGAGTCACTTCACTGTAATAAATTGCTGCCCGAATCTTGCACCTATATTTCCCTCTTTCTGTCTGCATCCTGTGTGAATAACAGATCAAATCTTTGCATTCCTGTTGTTACTTGTTTTTTCTTGCATCTGATCCTGCATGGCCTCTTCTTGCTTCATAAACTTGCCAGTGTTGACCTTCTTGGTAGCTTACGTGAATGATATATGTCAGCCCATTCAACCACAGACTTAATTAGTGGTGAATGGAATCCTCTTTTATGGTGTAGAAACTACTGTAGCATCCCTACTTTGTGCACCAACAAGGCAGCATTAAATCTTTTGGGCTACATAAAAAACCCAAACATTGGGATTTCCAAGCTTAGTTAATATTTTTGAACATATTCCTAAAGACACTTGGGTGTTTCTTCTATAGTTTAAAAATATGACAGAGAAGCCCTTGTAAGTAATGCTTAGAAGACTTCTGTTTTAAATCAGAGGCCAAGTTAGTAAAGACCCAAAATGTGTGGGCTTATTTATGGTTAAAATGATGGAACAGGGAAGTTATTTTGATGGCAGCACTGGTTAAATGGGATGTGCCAGTGTCAGAAACAAGATTAGTTACTGTTGCCTCAGTATGAGCTAATGAACGTCTTGTGGAAGCCTTCTAGTTCTGTGGGTGGAGGAGAAAAGCCATAATTTATTGTGATGTTGTTATGCCAGCTTAAAAAAAAAGTAAACCTAGGCCAGGAAATACTAATATTCATGTCAGTCAATTTGGTTTGGACCTGATCCTTAAGGAGAATGATGGCATCCAAACTTCACAACAGCAGCAGGAGTCAAAGCAAGATGTTAAAAGTTGATGGATCTCATTTTAATGATAGTTTCTCTCTATATTTCATGTAGCAATGAACAATAGAAAGGGCTTTTTTGATTATGTCCATAGCAAAAGGAAGAAGAAAATAGTAGGGCCATTGCATGGAGAAGATGGTGAAATGCTAACAGGGGACAGAAAAAAGGCAGAACTACTCTACTCAACACCTTCTTTGCCTCAGTCTTCTCACAAAAGGAAAAGGGTGTTCAACCTGAGGGAAATGGTGCAGATGACACAGTAGGGGAAATGCAGCATAGAATAGGTAAAGAGATCTAAATGGTCAATCTAAATGAATTTTAAGTCTCCAGGGCCAGGTAAACTACATCCAAGGATTTTAAAAGAGCTGGCAAATGTAATCTCAGAGCAACTGGCAATAATCTTTGAAAATTCCTGGAGATTGGGAGAAGTCCCAGCAGACTGCAGGAGGGCAAATGTCCCCATTTTCAAAAAGAGAAAAAAAGAGGACCCAAACAATTACTTTCAATCAGCCTGACATCAATACCAGGAAAGATTCTATAGCAGATCAGTAAACAGACAGTATAAGCATCTAAAAAGGAATGCCATGATCACTAAAAGTCAACATGGGTTTCCCAAAACTAATCTTACCTCTCTCTCTCGGATAAAATTACCAGCTTGGTAAATAAAGGGAGGGTTGTGGATGTAATATACCTTGATTTCAGTAAGGCCTTCAGCAAGATACCCTATTATATTCTTGAAAACAAGCTAGTAAATAAAATGAGGGCTAGACAATGCTACTTTTAGATGGATTTGTAATTGACCACCTGAGCCCAAAGGGTGCTCACCAATGTCTCTTCTTCATCCTGGAGAGAAGTGACTAGTGGTATACCAAAGGGTTCTGTCCTGGGCTCAATGCTATTCAACATCTTTATTAATGATTTGGATGATGCAAGAGAGGGCATGCTTATCAAATTTGCTGATGATACTAAATTAGGCAGGGTAGCTAATACCCCAGAGAACAGGATCAGAATTCAAAATGACCTTAACTGATTAGACTGGAGTTTCTGCCCAGTTGCTATCACAATCCCTGGGAGTGTTGCTAGAGATAGGTTGTTATTGAAGGCACCCCATCTTAACATATAAGTTCCTATGGTTTCATTACAGAACATGTTATTGGAGAAGCTCTGACAGCTGATTATCTGGGCAGGTCCAAATTTGATTTACCAATTTTAGAAGAGGAGTTTTTTCCTGTCTTTATCCATCATGACAAATGGCCTTCACAAGTGCCAATTCAAGCATATCAAAAATTAACCTGCCTGCTGAAGGCAAAAGGTACCAGCCTGTGTTGTGTTCATAATTCTCAAGTAAAACTCAAGTCCAGGGCAAGGCCTTCTTCCCCTAGAAATCTAATTTTCTTTTTAATACTTTCTTTTTTTAAAAAAAAAAAAAGTCCAAAATGATCACCTCTGGCAACAATAGTTGAATTACATCATGTTCTGTATTCTTTAAAATACAGATGCAGTTGGTTTTATTTAGATTACCTTTAACACTCAAGAGAAATCAGGATTTGTAATTAGAGGCTGATGTAGAAGGTGACAGTTGAGTTGAGCCTATGCAAGAAGACAGGTGATAGGACTACAGAGATAGGGTAGAGAGATGATTTTAAATAGAGAACTTCAAAAAAATTATCTCAAAGTAACTTATAAAAATAAAATAGATAAAGGCAACACTGTGATGATTGAATTCACATAGTTTTTAAACCATGAAAGTTTAGCAGCAGAAATGCATTAAATCAATCAAATGTTTAGGCAAATTAGAAAAAGCCTGGTGCCAATTGCTGATCAGTCATGACACAAGATAGCATTGTAAAGAACATGCTGCAAGAACCAAAAGGTCTTTCACCAGGCACCACCTGTTTTATTCTGAAAGCATGGACATTGGGAAGACTATCTCAATGCAGACACAGTTTGCATAGGAGGAAGTGGCCCTTCAGATATCAAGATCCTAAGCCATATAGATAGTCTGATAGAATAAACTGAGTGTTCATTTGCACCTTCTCTGACTCAAGTTTATAAAATGTGGCCACATTTGTTGTTTTACTTATTCAACCATGCTGTTTGCATTGGGCAACACAAGGGCATTGTTCCAGATTTTACATCTTACTGTATTTATTTCTTAAGATATTTTTGTCCTTCCTCTAGTATTGAACTGATAATATCACACATCATGTTTCCAGACCATTTTCCATCTAGGTACTGATCAAAGTCAGGTCTGTTTCATGTCAACAGAAAATATTCATTGTGTCTTCAAAGCAGTGGCATCAGTAGGGGGTGCAGTGGTGTGGCCCACACCGGATGACATCTGAGAAGAGGGGTGACACCCAATCAGGCTGTCCTCTCACTGGGGGGGAGGGAAGGGATGAGCATGCCCACCCCTGCTTCCCAATGATGGTGGCAGTTCCTCACAAGGAGACTGCCACCACTGCAAGGAAGGCCAAGGCCAAGAACGCCCAGTTCTGCTTCCCTACAGCGGCAGTTCCTCACGAGGAGACCACTAACACAGTGAGGAAGGACAAGGCTGAGCCTGCCCAGCCCTGCTTCCCCGTGGTGGCGGTGGTCATGAGGAGGCCGCAGTGGCATAGGAGAAGGAATAAGCACAGCCCTGCATTGGGTGACGGGCACTGCTTCAAAGCATGAACTTTTGGACCTCAGTTGTGTTGGAGTGAGATCCCCCAAAATAACTCAGGGCCAAAGGCTTTAAACTATACGTTCTCTATTTCTGATTTCTTCTTAACAATTAATTTCCTCCAGGTGCTCTGGGTAAAAGGACACAATTTCAGGAAAAATACGTAGCACAACTAATATTAGATGTTCAAAGGAAAGATAACGTTCTCCTTCCTTACCGTGAACTTAGTCCAGCGCCTACTCCACTAGAAGATTTAACTAAGGTAAAGAATTGAAAGGATTTTAAACCACTTTTGGCATGCAGAATGTTGCTGAACAGTTTACCATGTTGGCTTCTTTGTGTGTCTGTATAATTATTTCTTCTCTTCTGTAAAAGGATTTGTGTTTTTTCTAAGGATGATAGAGGGTATGTTTACATGGGTCAATTAAACCAATTTCCCTCTGCATTTACTATGACCTTTCTATATGTAAAATGGTAAAGGTTTCCCCTTTCACCAGGCTGTCAAGTAATGTCCGACTGTAGGGGGTGGTGCTCATCTCCATTACTAAGCTGAAGAACCAGCATCATCAAAGATAACTCTGTGATCATGTGGCCAGCATGACTGCACAGAACGCTATTATCTTCCTACCGAAGTGGTACATATTTATCTACTTGAACTTTTACATGCTTTTGAACTGTGAGGTTGGTAGAAGCTGGGACTAATGACAGGAGCTCACTCTTCATGCAGCACTTGGGCCTTGACGTGCCAACCTGCCAATCTTGCATTCAGCGTCTTAACCGCTAAGCCACCATGTCCTGTCTGTCTATATGATACAGGGCTAAATCCCCAGTGCAAGTATAGACTGTCTTCACAATGTGAATCTAGTATGCACTGAATCTGCCCTGTCCCTCCCTTAAACTGGTGCAAAAAAACTCACCTTTTGATACAGATTTTTCAGGAGAATTTGGATCACCCCATAGTGATGCTGGGTGGTTATTTACACACACATCCTGCTGTGCCACCCATCATTGCTGCTGGTGGTGTGAGCCGTTCTCTGTGAGATCATAACAAGGCACCCAGCCATGTGATTGTTGTTGCATGCCTCATTTCTGACTTCAGAGGGAGTAGCTTGCACCAGCAACAGTGACACCAGGTGGTACAGTGGGACACATGTACAGGCAGCTGCCTCGCATTGCTATGTGGAGGTAATGGGGAGAATCTGAGGCAGCTCCAGGGCCAAAATACTCTGGGAACAGTCCAGAGCAGGAGTAGGCAACCTTTCCCCTTTAAGGGCCGAGGGACTTCAACTCCCATAATCCCAGGCGCTATTGGCCAACATGGGACTATTGGCCAACATGGCTGAGGCTTCTGGGAGCTGAAGTCCCTCGGCCCTTAAAGGGGAAAGGTTGCCTACCCCTGGTCCAGAGTATTCTGGCCAGTGTAGATGGGCCCTGCAATTAAGGCTTTATAGTGGATTTAGAATCATAGAATCATAGAGTTGGAAGAGACCACAAGGGCCATCCAGTCCAACCCCCTGCCATGCAGGAACTCCCAATCAAAGCATCCCCGACAGATGGCCATCCAGCCTCTGCTTAAAGACCTCCAAGGAAGGAGACTCCACCACTCTCCGAGGGAGTGTGTTCCACTGTCTAGGACCCATTGTTTCGGGTCCTAGTCTCTGGAGCAGCAGAAAACAAGCTTGTTCCCTCCTCAATATGACATCCCTTCAAATATTTAAACATGGCTATCATATCACCTCTTAACCTTCTCTTCTCCAGGCTAAACATTCCCAGCTCCCTAAGTCGTTCCTCATAGGGCTTAGTTTCCAGACCCTTCACCATTTTAGTTGCCCTCCTTTGGACACGCTCCAGTTTCTCCACATCCTTTTTGAATTGTGGTGCCCAGAACTGGACACAGTATTCCAGGTGAGGCCTGACCAAAGCAGAATAGAGTGGCACTATTACTTCTCTTGATCTAGACACTATACTTCTACTGATGCAGCCTAAAATTGCATTGGCCTTTTTAGCTGCTGCATCGCACTGTTGACTCATGTTCAACTTATGGTCCACCTGGATTCCTAGATCCCTTTCACACGTAGTCTCATTCAGCCAGGTGTCCCCCATCTTGTATCTATGCATTTCATTTTTTTGCCCTAAGTGTAGTACCTTACATTTCTCCGTGTTGAATTTCATTTTGTTAGCTTTGGCCCAGCTTTCTAGTCTGTTCAAGTCATTTTGAATTTTGATCCTGTCCTCTGGGATTTTTAAGTTACAATTATATTAATGTGTAGTGTAATTATTTGTCTTAATTTGGCAGTGAAAATGTTAATGACATGAAGTAAAAGCATGTTTTACCTATGGTTATATCATTGTTATAACCTTAACTGTGAAGAATCAAGCTGCAAGACTTGAGATGCCTAGTTGGATCCTAATGGTACATGAAGCTATAATTTCCATGCTGCTTTTTAGTTTCAAATATTTGTACAGACATACCTCAGTTAGCAAAGCCTCTGATAAAGAACCTCCTTTTTAAAAAGTCTTTTTACAGGAACCCCCACCCCTTGTCTTTTGTCTGCCTGGAAGGTGTTTGTTTGTTTGTTTGTTTGTGGCAGCATTGGCATTGAGAGGATGATGAAAGAGGGCTGGAGAAAGACAGACTTTCAATGTTAGGTTGCAGCATTATATCTGTAATAACAGTGCCATAAAGCTTGATCTGTGGAAGAATGGGGTTCTCCAGGTGATCCTACTGTAGCTATATGTGTTTGCATACAACAGGCAAGGTAAAAAGCTGTCCCTAGAATCATTTACTGAGCATATGGGAAGAGCAAAACAGAAAGAAAGGGAGAAAGCAGGTTAGTTTGCTTTACCACCTACCATTGCTCATGCGAAAAGCATAGATCTATACATTTTGCCACCAAAATGGAAACCATAATAAAGGAAAATGGAGGCTGTTGAAGGAAAAAATAATAATTCCAGGATGCACTTTGGATGAACCTTTCAGGTGGTCTCTAGAAGATTAAAATGTTTTTGTTCTTGGTAAAGTTATCGAGGCTTATCTGATTTGGATGTATCATTTCACATGTGCATAATGTTAGTTTTGAATAAAAAGTTTGCTGGAACATGTTCAACTACTCTTTTTTCTTTTTGCAGAGTATGAAACTATCCCCATTCTTTCCATGATATTTTAACCTCTGGTACCAAAGTTTCTGTTAAAGTGAAGCCAAGGAACATATATCCTATAGTAACCAAAGTAGAGCTGTATACAGTGGACCCTTCTGTTGGTGGGCTGGTGATCTGTGGATTTGACTACATGTGGATCAGCATGCTCCATATTACTCAATGGCAGCACATGCAGATAGACACACTGATGAGTTTGAATGCATATCGCTGGCATTTAATAATATGGAATGCAATTGTCCACATTTTCCCCCATCCTTGCCCCCCCCAACCCAAATCCCTGTGGATGGAAAGGGTCCAGTGTATTGGTTCATTAGAGACTGCTGCTACCTTGCAATAGAATGGCTTCTGGAACCATGTCAAAAAACATGCCAGCTGATTCAACTTGTTTATGTTAATAGAGGTAGTTGAGTGAGCAAGCACCTCAGCGTACACTCAGGCTGTATGCAGCAAAATGCTGTGTACAAACTGTATCCTTCACCAGCAGTGACCCAAAGGAAACACAAAATAGTGTGGATAGATGTAGCAAAAGTATACGGAGAATTCCCTGTCTTCATTATCAAAAATTGGTTGTTACTTTGGTTCTCAATAAACAACTTTTGGCATCTTAGAGCAGGGGTAGGCAACCTAAGGCCCGGGGGCCGGATGCGCCCCCCCGAGGCCTTTGGACCGGCCCCGGGCCAGTCCTGCCGCCACCTCCCACCATGATGATATTTATTATTGTTATTACTTGTTCTTGGGGTTTTCTTGGCAAAATCTCCACCGGGGTTTTGCCATGGCTTTTCTGGTGCTGAGAGAGAGTGCATGCATATTTTTAATTTTTTAAAAAAAATTTTTTTTTAAAATTATTTATTTATTCATTTATTTTTGGTGCTTCAGCCCCCCCAATTGTCTGAGGGACAGCAACTCGGCCCCCGGCTCAAAAAGGTTGCCTCCCCCTGTCTTAGAGCTTACTTTTAAAAGAAGTTTTGAAGAGTCATAAGAACTAAGACCAATTTTTATTTAAGGCAAACTTGGAATTTACAATAAGCCTGTTGCATTGGTTGCTAGCAATCCATTGATTGGACCATTCACGGATTGCCACAGCCCATATTATCCAATGGCGGTGCATCCGTTTCATCACCCATTGAATAATGTGGGGCTTTTCCCATCCAGGAGGAGGCAGAACTGAACTCTTGTGGATGGGAAGGTCCACTGTAATTCCAAGCAGCTTCTGTATAGACTTTTGCACATTGGATGATTTATTATTTGACTTGCAGATTAGCCAGTAATCTTTATTTTTTGAGGGGTGGGGACTTTTTTCCTAAAAAAAACCCCTGTTGCCCTCAAATCCCCCCGATGCCCTCAAGGGCAGCGGTTCTCAATTTGTGCTCCGAGGAGCTGTTAGGGCTCCGCGTGCACAGTTTAGACCCAATAGGGATTTTTTTTCCAAACAGGAAGTGGACCAGGTAGTTACTTCCTCTCATTGTAAAAAAAAAAAGACCTTTCCTGGGGGGAGCCTACAAATACAATGAAAATTCCCCTTTTGCTTCCTTAGAAGGCATTTAGTTGCAACAAAATAAGGGATGGAGGGATGTTCGGAAAGTGAAGCTTACATACTTGTTCAGATCCTGTCCCCAGTTTGGATGTACTTGTGGTGAAAACAAATACTTGTGCTGCAGTCTTTCATGAAAACTATATTATCACTATTGATTTTTCTGAAAGAACCTCAGGATTTCCTGGAATATACATTGAAAATCACTGATTTTACAGATTGGAAATATAAGTGGAATTTTTTTCCCCAAATGGTTCTGCTCCTTCACATGACTTTTATTCTGAATTCAGTTCTGTCAACTTCCCTACATAAAAAAAAAATCATATTCAACACAGTTGCTGTTCTGCTCGCTGAGCAAATCCTTTTACTGGGTTGTCAAGTTCAGGATTTACATTCCTGGCAATGGTAAAACTGCTGCTACTGTTCAAATTGTTTTATTATTGTTGTTATTACTACTACTACTGCTACTAATACTACCAATACTACTACTGTAACTTCGAAAAAGATGAATGATTTCAGATGTACTTTATCACTTGTCTGTATTTCCCAATAGAATTATGCTTTAAATGATGACACTGTGCTGAATGAAATAAAGTTTGCAGAATCTCATCAGAACCAGATGCCTGACCTATGTGCTGAAGAGCTTGCTGTTATCCTTGGAATTTGGTAAGAGGATACTTGGCTCCATCCATCATCATCTCATATGCCTGTCTACAGAAATATAATAATATGTTTTGTAAAACTTTGGTGGTGAAACAAATGTTTCAGGACAAGGAAGGCTCTACACACCTAGCGATATGCAAAGCCATTTGATGAGGCTGGGACAGAGCTTGGAAAAGTGCTTTTTTAAACTATCTCTCTGAATCCCTCAGTGATCATGGCCACTGGGATTTGTAGTTCAAAAAAGGAATCTTTCTGTGTTTGGGGGCAGAAGCAGTAGATGCTTGTTATGCTGGAAGTATTTACATGTTTAGAGGCTTCTATTTCGCCCAGAACAGTGGATTGTGTGATGATTATTTTGATTTAACATAGCTGTCATTTTCATTAAGTGTTTTTAAACAACTTAAGATTTCTATCCAAACATATCCCCAAGTTTAACAAAATTATTGAAAATTAATCCAAAATATTATTTTTTTTCAGCATAGATTTTCAGAAGAACAACCCAGTCCATAAGCTCACAGAAGAGGAGCTGCTTGCTTTTACATCAGTAAGCAATTGATCTATCTTTTTGTTTGGATTCCCTGGAACTTTATTTAATTTGTTCTCCTTCCATGTATATATATTGAATGGAGGAGGAGCCTTTCCCTACCCTACTGTTGATCAACCTAAGGTCTGAAATGAATGTGTTCATATACAGTTGTACATCTGCAAACCTTACACACTACTGGAAATCCTACATAATTAACATCCACAGTCATATGGAAGATTGGAAAAGTATGTATGGTTGGTGAAGTCGTAGGCTTTCATGGCCAGCATCCATAGTTTTTTGTGGGTTTTTCGGGCTGTGTGGCCATGTCCTAGAAGAGTTTCTTTCTGACGTTTCGCCAGCATCTGGCTGGCATCTTCAGAGCCACAGATGCTGGCGAAATGTCAGAAAGAAACTCTTCTAGAACATGGCCACACAGCCCAAAAACACACACACAAAAAATTATGTATGGTTGGATCCATTGTAGCCCCCTGCCCATAAGAGCACTGCCCATTTGGTTCTTCTTAGGCTTCTCTAGCCTAAGAAGAACCATTTTTCTGCTTCACCATTTTCCAGATTCTAGCACCAGTTTCAACAATGTTGTGGAGAATCCCACAATTGACTAGAGCAGATTTTCAAGAAGCATAGGGATTTGAGGTGGGGGAAAGAGGCATAAGAGGGAAATCATTGGAGATCATTTGTATCCCCTCCCACCAGGAGAGATTCTCTGCTAGATTGGAAGTTTTTAATAGATCAGGGAATGTAATATATGCATAAGTATTTTGCATACAACAATAACATTTATTGAAAACACTTCTTGCTTGTACCAGGAATAGTTCTGCACTATTTGAATGACATGTCTACTTCTGTTTGTGTGTGACATGAAGTTACAATTGTGATAGTTGTTTGGCAGCCTTCCTCAACCCAGGGCCTTCCAGGTGTGTTATACACCAGTTCTCATCATCTCCAGCCTCTACTATTTGATATCAGAGGCCAGCCAGCAGAGCCAATAGCCATTGCTAACTAGAGATGGTGGGAGATGGAGTCCATATGTGAATGTTATCTTAGTAACTTTTCCAGTAAAATATATATATATATATATATATATCCTGTAAAAATCAGTTGACACTTTTTTCTCTGAAACACTTAGCTATTTCTTGGAATATAATTGTAAACTTAATAAGCACATTACTGAAATATTACTCTTCTGGTGGCTGAAGTCCAGAAACTATTTAGGTGGTTCTGTATTTTAACAGTTCCTTTGTATTAGTCAGAATACCCATCTGTCTTCAGATCTGCTCTCTCTACTCCCAGCTACCTTTTCACTAGAGAAAAGAGAACATTAATTTTCCCACTGTGAGCTTAATGAATGAACCCAGGTATCTTTTATTTCTATCTAGCCATTTTTGAAATTATGATATCTGGAAGGCTTGATTAATAGGCACATTTTATTAATTGCTCTGTTGCAGCTCTAACTGAATATTGCTGTGGGGATGTAACCAGGGAAGAAATTAATTACAATCACCACATGCACTTTGCGACAGAAGTGTATCTTTGTATGGTGCTTCTCATACACTGTTTTATTTGTCTCTTGAGGTAATGTAGCTTTATCTGTTGGGCAAATTCTTCATAAAGGGAATATACAGTATATTATTATTCTGCCATCTAGTGGTTCATTATTTGAAAATTAGTGTACCAATGCATCTGCTGTTGGCCAGCAAAGATGTACATTACTTCATTTGCTAATTTCAAGAACATTAATTTGCACCACATGTAGGCAATCCATGATATTTTGTGCTGGTTTCTGTGTTCTTTGGTAATGTTATGTGTTCTTAATATATTTTACAGTAGAATTTGGCATAAGAAAGAATCTTTTCAAAGCATCTTTCTTCTGTGTGAACTCTCTAATGCTTACAACAGATAAAGAAATCAAACTTCTGTCACAGCTAGAAAACAACATTAAATAATGTTGTCAGGAGCTTCCATGATTTCTCTGAACACTAGTTCTCTCAAACACTTATTATCAAAGGAGGGTTGGTTCACAAAATCAAGCTCAATAGCCTACCATTGCTCTTCTAACATCATATACACTGTTATGTGTATGTGTGAGCAGGCATCTTCTCAGCCTACATGTGGATTCCTAAATCTGCAGGCTGGTTAGATGGTTGTCATACATTCATCTGATGTCTGCTTAATATAATTATCCTGAAGAAGGGAGTCTTTTCAATATACCCTGAAGCATGAGAATCCATTCAGGTTCTTTTAAAATGAATGAGTCACTACTGCAGTATTTGCATTGTAGGTCAGAGTTCTAGCAGCCATGTTGATGTCTCAACAAAAACATTCCAGATCACGAGACATGGTTGATTCTTTATTGGATCTACGGATTTTTAAAGTTTTGTGCTGAACATCTGTACCCGAAAAAAGGCCCATATGTCTCAGATTAGTGTTATATCCTATATTTTGCTCTCCTGTTGGTCTAACTGGAGTACAGCAGTCACAAATGCTTAACAGTTGAGCACTGAGCAGGGGGTTAAACTTGATGGCCCACAAAGTCTCTTCCACTTCTACATTTACAAATAATTAAAATAGCATCTTAAAAAATAAGAGTGGAACGTAAGCATTCCCAGTTGTATCTCTTCTCTTTTATGTTCTTCTGCTTTATCTAAATAGTCTGAGGCATATGTTAGGGCTTCTTGATGGAAATTAGAATTCACTCTCCAGAGATGATACACATAGTGACTTCTCCTAAGAAAAAAATAATTTATTTATTAAAAAATGTCTGCTATGTGATATGGAAGCTGTTTAAGAAACACAAGTCCTGAGCCCCAGAAGAGGATTCTTGATTGTAGCTCTTTGTGCTTGCATGTATAGAATACTTATGAAATGTAAAGGATAACAGTTGCATATGTCTAGGCAATCCAAAAACTGAATGTTACAAAAGGTAATTAAAATATATTGCAGACACACTTACTAAATATCAGGGTTTAGTAAAAAGTGATTCATTTGTTTGTTGTCGTTATTATTTCTTGGGTGTTAGTTTCTGATTTAACTTCATAGCTCCCCCACTGAACCCCAGGAGTAACTACTAGAAACATATGGTGGGTGAATTCTTTATGTGAGAGAGAACTTTGCAATAGAGGAACACATACCCAAATTTAAAAATATAATGCATTGAAAGTCTAGCTACACTAGTCAGGAGGTGTTGCATTCCAGATTCTGCTCTGCAAGCCTGGTGTCCACATAAAAAGGATGCAGTATGTGCTGAGTTATGATAATTCAGCATTAATGACACATGCTGGGGGGAAAAGCATTATGAGGAATGAAGGGTTAATGAGCCAGAGTACATCATGTTTGGAATGCCCTCTCCATATGAGGTTTGCCTTATTTTATTCAGAGCCAGGTTAAAACCTTTATATTTGTATTTGCATTTTAAAAAAAAGTTAAACACATATTTTTATATACTGGCCAACATTACCAAATGTTTTAATTTTACTTTTTATGTTTATATAAGATCATGCAGAATACTTTATTGGCCTCTGCATGACCTTGGCTGGACTGTCTCTTTGTCCCTTTCACTCTCTTGCTGAAATTTTAAAAGCAATTTAATTTTTTTTCTTTTTACTGAAAATAAGGGAATTGGGTGGCATTTTCACCACATGGTTCAGTCACCCTGAGCTAATTTATACCGAGGAGAAACCTCTTGGACCGCCTGAGTGGGTTAGGTATCGGGGGCAGTGGTTCCGGTCCTTCCTCTCGGGTAGGTCCCAGAGGGTGCTGCTCGGGGACAGTAGCTCCAGTAAGAGGGAGCTCAATTGTGGGGTCCCGCAGGGAACTATTTTGTCCCCGATGTTGTTTAACATCTATATGAAGCCGCTGGGTGAGATCATACGTAGTTATGGTGCTGGGTGTTATCAGTACGCTGATGACACCCAAATCTATTTCTCCGTGTCTCATTCGTCGGCCTCGAATTCCAGTGGCGTCTCTTCTCTCAATGAATGTCTTTGGGCGGTAATGGGCTGGATGAGGAAAAACAGATTGAAACTGAATCCAGACAAGACGGAGGTGCTCACGGTAGCGGCCCTGAAACCAAGAATTGGGTTGCAACCTCCAGTCCTGGATGGGGTCACACTCTCCTCCAGTGACTGTGTTCGCAGTCTGGGGGTGCTCCTAAACTCGTCACTCCTGATGACAAATCAGATAAATGCGACAGTCAGGAGCGCCTGCTATCATCTTCGGCTGATACGCCAGCTGCGCCCTTTTCTGGAAGTAAGGGATCTTGAGACTGTTGTGCACGCGTTGGTAACCTCACGCCTCGATTTCTGTAATGCGCTGTACATGGGGCTACCCTTGTGCCTGGTTCGGAAACTACAGCTGGTTCAAAACATGGCAGCCAGGCTTGTGTCGGGAACATCCAGGATGGACCACATCACTCAGGTTTTGAGGTCCCTCCACTGGCTGCCGATTGGTTTCCGGGCCCAGTACAAGGTGTTGGTTATTACCTTTAAAGCCCTAATTGGCTTGGGTCCAAGCTATCTCAGAGACCGCCTCCTCCCATACAATCCTCCCCGCGCTCTCCGGTCCTCTGGGAGGAATTTGCTGCAGCCTCCAAAATCTAGGCTTGCGGCGACCTCCCAGAGGACTTTTTCTGTTATTGCCCCTAGACTCTGGAACGGCCTGCCGGACGAGATCCGTCAATTAACATCTTTGGACAGCTTCAAAAAGGCTGTCAAGATGGATCTCTTCCGGCAGGCCTTCCCAGACTAAAATATCCCGGTCTCGGGATCTCCCCCCCCCCCCTTAACTGTGTCTCCATAGCTTCCCTTAGAACTGTAGTTACAGGGGTTTTAAATTGTTAGTATCGTTTTCTGGTTTTAATTTGTTATTGTGATTTTAATTGATATATAGTTTAATAACTTTTTAAGGGGGGAGGGAAATATACTGTTTATGTTGTATGTTTTTAATGTTGTAAACCGTCCGGATTGGTTCGCCAAAGGGCGGTATAAAAATACAATTTTTTTAATTATTATTATATTATTATTATTATTGAATAAGAAAGCAAAGTGAAAGTTGACTTCCTTGTCATTTAAAAAGTCATCTCCTAGGTTTAGGGAAAGGTGTAAGGGAACAGAGTAAATTAAAATTTAGATTTCCCCCGCAAAAAATTCTTTGGGACTCTAGGGGGACTCAACATCAACTTTATGAGCTGCAAAATGTAGCCTGCAGTTTACACTTTGCTCACCTTTGCCTTAAAAGTGAATCAAAATGGGTGTTTAATCAAATTAAAAATGAAAATTACGTTCAGTTTCTAAAACAAGCAGGACTTAAATTTTTTATTGGATCAATTTTTTTTACAATTAGTAAATCTACCCTGCTGAGTTTTAGTACATTTTTGAGATGAAACAGCCACTTTAATATGATTTGATTAATGTTGTTAGAAAACTTCTAGAGAAGATTTCAAGAAAATAATTTAAAAATAATAGTGAAAATGGTTGAAGGGCTGACCTGATTTCATTTTAAATTGTCAGTTTAAATACAGTGAGTTAAAAACAGTGTCTCCAACTTCTTTATAGTATTTACCCCTGGGTAAAGGTACAGAAATAAAAACATTTCTGCTTTTGATAAACTCTGAGTTTTGATTTCTTAAAACCATTCATTGTTTTCCTTCGTAATGCGTAAAATTGGGCCGTGTCTGTTCTTGTCTTTGTCCATTCTTCAAATATTTCCAGCTTGTATGAGAAAGTTTTAATTATCTTATCATTTAAATGTTCTGTCTTGTTCAGAGTTTGCTGCTAGCCTTCACTTGCTTGATGCAATATAGGAAAACATTAGAAAAATCAGATAACAGAATTAAGGAGGAGATGATTGAAAGGAAGGAGAATTGTCAGGATTGATGGAATATTCTCTGGTTTGAAGGTGATCCAGATGCTGAAGCAAAAAAAAAATAATATCAAATCTTCTCATAAGTGCTCAGCATGGGAAGAAAAATTGTCTTTACATTTTTTTTATGTGTTCTAATCTAATATATATCATATTTTCCCCTAGGAGTCAATTTTTATCCCACCCACCCTATTCACTATTGTATCATAGGTGACTTGACAGGTGTATGCTGCTAATGAAAAAATATATTTTGAGTGGAATCCAAAGAACCATAAGCAGAAGGAGAATAATTGTTAGTTCTTTTAACTTGGGCAACAGCCTACACGAGTGTTTACTTAGTTTTACTATATGTAGACTCTGTAGTAGTTTTCATGTTTGTAACAGATTATACATATGAAAGATATCTTTTAGTTCATTTCACTTTTCTTATGTAAAGTTCTAGCATGAGGTATAAAACAGTCTTTCTACATCCAGAAGATACTTTCTGTATTTACCAATTTTGACTCTTGCATTTTCATTGTTGTAAAATGACTAAATCTCGAATCCAAGTGTGCCTGCTTTCTGTGGAAGAACAAAAGCATTTTGTGGTGTTTGTGTCAATCACTTATTACAGCTTTCCTTAATCCTGTGCTCTCTAGATGATCTATATAGTTCAACTCACAGCACTGTCGACCAGTGGTTCTTACCCTGTAGTCCAGGGACCTCCCAGGAGTTGACAGTGTCCTCAGAGGAGGTCTGCAAAGACTTGAAGGCTCCTGAGACCATCTCTTCCCCACAGCGAAGGAGCAATGTGACAGGAGCCAACAGGGCTTGCACATTACTTTTCAATCCGCTTCAGCCACAAACTGGAAGGAAAAAGCAGGAGAAAAGTCGTCCCTCCCTTTCTGGCATCTCTGAGCAAAAGTTTGATGGTTGTGTAATTGTTAATAGTTCAGTGTTCAGGTATGTTGTTGTTGTTGTTGTTAATTATTTTAAATCTTGAGAAGCCTTGGTAGTTTGTGGCAACAAAACGTATTTAAAGCGGGTCCCTGGTAAAGAAAAATGTTAAGAACCACTGCTCTAGGCTATTAGCTATGCCGGTTGGATTTGATAGCAGTTAAAGAGCTGAGCTGTAACAAAGAGAAGGCTGAATCGTAAGAAGGCAGGAGACGGGGTGTCCAGCCCAAATGTTATTAGTATTGCAGTATGAAGAGAGCACATTTATATTTGTCAGTCTGTTAGCAGTATGGTAGCAAACCAACTGGCTGAGTCAAATGCCCCTTCTTCTTGACTCTTGTTCTGCTCAATAGTACTGTAACGTTGTTTCAGAAGAGTATCTTACTCAAATGATTTGCTTTTGTAAGGTGAGATCTGAGCAAATTAATTCACCCCCACTCCTACCTCTTGACTTGTTAGTTTCCAAATGTGGTTTTCCTATTGCAATGCAGCTGGCTCTTGTACAGCTGGTACGGATAAACTGTATGTAAAAATTCATTTTGTCATGCAGTTTACAATCAAATCAAGACAAACTAAATGTAAAATGTATTACAAAATTTATAGTGAAACAGTGTTATTCAGAGAAACAGCAATATAATAGCAATATAAAACAGTTACTCTCCAGCAGCAATATAATACAGGTAATTAATGCCAAGTGTTCTCATATGACAAGTTTGGTGAAGTGATGATTTGCAAACCTTGGCCATTCATTCTTTTCAGTTGGATTATATTTTTTCCTTCCCCTATCTAAAATGCTGTGTGTTATATGATATGCCAGTAAACAAACAGCAATCCTGTAGTCCTTTAATGATACAAAATTTTGATATGTGAAATCAAGTTTGTGGTCTCTGTGACTCTCTTAAATGGATTATCTTGTGCCTGCACAGTACAGTTATGAACTTTGTCACTCTGACAGCATTGCAGACAAGTGGGTTGTCTTTATGTTCAGAGATCTTCTCGCTTGGCTTTGCTATGTCTTCTGTGAGTCATTTTCCTAGGTTTCATCTTAGTTTACTGAGTCTTTGGTATAACCATAAAAGGTGCCTATGTGTTGTGTCTTAAAACTTAAATTTCAAATGGATTCTTGGGATGGTTTCAAACAAATGTTCTTTTGCTAAATTGTAATTGGTTCATTTGTACTGGGAAACTGAGTGGCATTTGTTCTAAAGCATGCCTATAACAGGGGCATTTGAACTTCCATTTTTATTAATTTTGTTGGTCAAAACATAGTATGTACTAGAAAATGCTTCTGCTCATACTCAAGGATTTACACTTCTGCTCACTCTGGTGAGTGCTCAGCCAATGGGACACATTAGGAAACCCATCTTTTTGCCCAATACTGAATGAAGCAGCCTGTCATCCGCTATACCAGTGTTCAGAAGGAGCCTGGCGTTAGTCTGACTCTGTTCTTTCCAGATGCTCAGCATATCAAGCAAGTACTAAATCAAGCTGATACACAATTTCCAGATAGACAGCTGTGTTAGTTTGAGGCAGCAAAAACAACACAAAATAGGTTGGGATGCTAAAAACTAACATATTTATTACCGTCACATGCATAAAGTATTATGTTGAACTCTAGGCATATAGAGGGAACGTGGGGTTAGTGGGAGGTAGAATTGTAAGCATTGGTAATTAAATGCAGAAAGATCTGACATCAACAATTACAAATAAGCAACTGCTATGCACAAAATGATTTTGCTCATGCAAGTTGAGTATCCCTTATCTACAAATTTAAAATCCTCCAAAATCCAAAACATTTTTCATGGCTGGTTGAGGTAACGATACCTTTGCTTTACACAGACTTTGTTTAATGCACAAAATTACTAAAAATAATATGTACAGTCAGCACTCCATTTTCATGGAGGATCTGTTCCGCCCCCCTCCCCCTGCAAAAACGAAGAGTCCCTGATATTCAAGCCTCATAGGCTAGAATGGGGCAGGACCCCTTGGGGGCACACCCCATTGATCTTAAGGAGCCCTCCCTCCATTCCATCCGATGTCATCTGGGAGAGAGACACTAGGCCCTGCACCATCGGGCCTAGACTAAGAAGAAGAGCCCTCCCTCCATTCCATCCAATGTCATCTGGGGGAGAGGCAACAGGCCCAGCACCAATGGGCCTAGACTATCTTTTAAAACTTGTCTTTTAAGGGGCGGGTGGGTTTCTGGATTTTTACGTTCTGTTTACGTTGTATTAACATATCTTTATGTACATTTAATGCTGTAAGCCGCCCCGATTGCTCTGCAGAGGGGCGGGATATAAATTATTATTATTATTATTATTATTATTATTATTATTATTATTATTATTATAACGGAGGTCGCCCCTCCATGAATATTCACAACTGTGGATCTCAAGTCCGCAAGAACGGAGGGGTGACTGTATAACATTACCTTCGAGCTATGTGTATAAGGTGTTTAATGTTTAGATTTGGGTCCCATCTCCAGGATAGCTCATTATGTATATGCAAATAATCACAAATCCCAAAGAATCTGAAATTCAAAACACTTCTGGTCCCAAGCATTTCTGATAAGGGATACTCAATCTGCAGTCTGCAGTCTGCGAATATCCATCTTGGAGGAGAATAAGATGGCATGTGGTCATCTCCATCTGTAATCTGTGCATCTGGAGTCCCAGGAGGTGCAGTGCTAAAGTTCAAAGAAGGTATCTGGGGCTTTGCTTTTTTCATGGCAGTTTTGGTGTCCATGAAATTGTCTTTGGCATGCTACTTTGTCTTCAAAACACTCTATGGGGAAAGGGAAATTCTGGCAACCAAAATTTGTGATCACTTCCTCTTATTTCTATATTTGAAAGATTTCCATATGTTTGGAATGTCAAATATTTCTCACATATACAATCTTTTCACATTTTTGTACACCTTAACGTCTGGTTCCAGGTGCAATATATATTAACTGCAGATGGAGGCTTAGTTGCAGTGGCAGAGTTTTTCAAGCAGTACATTTTCTTTGGGTTGCTGTAGAGGCTGTATCTTAAACAACTACTGTTGTTGAGCCAAACTGTTGATTTGGTCCAATTTGTTGATATGACAGTGAGGAATATCAAAAGGAATCCTCAATAGTCAAGCTGAGGATTGTGGTTTACATTAATCTTCTCTGTATTTGGAGCACTATTCTAACTGTGCTAACTGGAAAGGCTAGCTCAGTTATGCTGTAATGACTGATTTTCATGCCATTTCTGTCATTAAATTGGTGGCCCCAAGGAGCACCAGGTAGAGTGCTGTTTGGTTGTATAGCTTGGAGGTTACCAAGGCATTTACCAGTGGCCAGGGTAATTTTCACTGAGGTAAGCTATAGTTGGCAAATAAAGTTATTTTTGTTCTTATTTTCTAATTTGGGTTAGTTTTCATTGAATGACCAGATAACATAATCTGAAGGTGCTGATGAGTCTAGAACTGATTCTGGACTCTTAGGTTGTGATCATGGCAAGGAATACTTTCTCTGACCAACTTTCTCAACTGTTTAATATAGGTGTCCCCCTCCCCATGGAAACCTATTCTTATTCTTAACTGTAAAGAAACTAGAACCCTACCAAAGAGGTTCTATGGGTCTGACTTGTGTTCCTTGAGGGAATGATGGAGGGGGAATTTGGTGGTAATGTAAAAATATCAGTAGCCTTTTGTTGAAAATTTACATGGATTGACGGAAGATATGAGGCTTAACTTTGTTGAAATAAGCCACTTTTATGCTTTGTTTGCATTCATGATCTACACCAAGTAAAATGAGAACCTTCTAGCTTACCTTAAGAAAGTGTCAGCTAACTTTAAAAGCTTAAGGCTCAAAGTGAGTAATTTGAACATTTTCATCCTACATAACTTGCTCAAAGCATCTTGGTTCTCAACTGTGTACTCTCAGGGGTGTAAGTAGCATGCTGATGCACACACAGCATTTAGTCAGGAGTTCTTGTTCTGCTGTCAGCTGTCATCTATGAAATTCCTTGAACTATGGCACTGAAAAGTTAAATCCTTTCATAGAATTCCAAGCTTCTGATTTATTGGTGTTGAGATTGGGCCTTTGGAAATACAAACTGATGTACTCTGATGTGGTATGGAAGGCTGTATTTCCATGGTTTCAGGAGCTAGTCCAATCTAAACACCTAGTTGGGGTGGAAGGACAGTGTTGCAGTCAAACCTAACTGAAGTGGTTTTCAGCATAAGACAGAATGAATGATATGTTTGGAGTGGGGTACATGTTTGTAATATGGCTCAGCTCCATTTGAAGTGAAAATGGAAGCCTTGCTTTATGCAGTTTTATGCTTCATTCATTAATGAAAATAAATTCCTTAAAGAAAATAAGGAAGGTATCCATTTTCCTCATGTAAAAAGGTTAATTGGAAGTCTCTTTCGATGAAAAACATATTCCATAACTGAGGTGTGCATTGAAATAATGTCAAAAATCGCTGTAGTGGTTTGAAGAAATTTGCTTGGTCTCAGTTTTACAGATTTGCCTTAGTCAGCTATCAATTTAGACCAACAATGTTAGCACTAATTACACCACAATGGCCTGTTTTTGCTCCTCTCTTTGCCCATGATGTGCATCTTCCTGAGAAGGGTTTTAGAAGGTATTGAAAGACAAAGCATAAATGGTACTGAAATGCTGTCAAGAATAATCTGGGCTAAGAGAGATGGATGAAAACACAAAATATTGTTATGTATGTGTTTGTGCCTTCAAGTCATCTGTCAACTTAGGGTGGGTGACACCATGAATTTCATAGAGTTTTCTTAGGTGAAGAGTACTCAGAGGTAGTTTGCCATTGTCACCCTCTGAAATATAGCCTAAAATGCCTGGTATTTCCTGGTGGTCTCTCATCTGAGTACTAACCAGGGCTGACCCTGCTTAGCTTCTAAGGTCAGATGGGAGCTGGTGCCTTTAGGGTATTTAGACTCATATCCTTCTACCCTCAAAGTTCTGGTTTCCTCGGGGTATTTAAGCACTCCACAAAATGTTGATACCTTGCACAATATTGTATTTTGTATATACAATGATATGTTTCAGGATGCTTGGGCATTTTAATCATGTACCTCTTTGGGGATGTGAGCTATCGAACTGAACAGCATTGGGTGCACTTCAGCTAGTTATTACTAATGTAATAAAGTAATGGTCACTGTCAGTACGTTCTGCATTTACATTTGCTCTAACTTTACTGTGTACGGGGACATCCCAACTGCTGCATCTGATAAAAGTGTGCTGTGCTGCATGAAAGTTTATGGCATGATACATTTGTTATGCCTCAGGATGCCACGGGTCATTGTCGCTGGAGATTTTGCTGCGACAGATCAAGGCAGCTGAAAACAGAATCTGTATGCAACAAAGAGTAATGACTTGGTGGAACTGAGGAACATATATGAAAGAGTCCTGAGATGGAACTGATGCACTTGGAAACACACATGATTCACTGTTTGTCAGTTGCCTAGAAAGCTTCGCTTCATACATAGCAATTCATTTATTGAGGGAGGGGAATTAGGGGAACTTCAATAAAATTTGCAAGCTCTTCCTTATTCTCTCCAATTTTAGCCAGGTCTCTATTAGTCATGTCTCTGTTGTAACATTCTGAAAACAATAGGTAAAGGGAGCCATTGTAATAGGTAAGGGAGCCAGACTGCCTTGTTCCCATTTCACACCTTCCTTAATAAAACATTTACTATAGGAAGGCAACTTTCATAGGCATACAATTTCAGCAGCCATGTGCTACAGTTTCATATGGATCCAGTCAGTAAAGTGCTTTTAGGAATCCTCCCTTTTTTGGAAGTTGTATTTGGATGAAACTTTTTATTTAGATAATTTTACATGATGTAAATGGGGTTATTAGTTGAAAAGTTCACATTTTTAAATTGGACTGTAATCTGAAAGATGTTAAATACATAAGTTTGTCTGTGTAACATAAGATTTTTTAAAAAGTACATCTTGTACTTTTTTGTGCAGAATGCTGGACTAAAATGCCTTCTGGTCTAATCTAGGGAAGCAATTCTTATGATTTATTTTTAATGATGTAATGCTGAAAGTCTGGCTACAAGACTAGATAAAGCAAAGTTTAAAAATACTGTTTCTAATTAAGCTCTTCCTTTGTGCTGATAATGCTGGAGTCTTGACCTTGTGTTTGCATTTAAACATGAAGCAAAATGGATTGTAGCAATTGTGGTTAAAAGCTTTAAGCCTTTCTCT
The DNA here is from genome assembly GCA_026167975.1 of Phrynosoma blainvillii. Lineage (NCBI taxonomy): Eukaryota > Metazoa > Chordata > Lepidosauria > Squamata > Phrynosomatidae > Phrynosoma > Phrynosoma blainvillii. The sequence continues at coordinate 67,524,099 of JANUYF010000001.1, read as the reverse complement.
ACTGGTGATCGGCAAACACCTGTTGGACTGAAAAGCTGTTTTCAGTTGTGCAGTCCTAGGATTAGTTTTATAGATAGAAATAAAATCTAGTTGCCTGCTAAAATGAATGGCATTGATCTCTTGGGAATGGCCAGTGTCCCATTCTGAATACGTAGTGTTACCCAAGTGAAATGAATTAAGAAGTATATGCCCTGAGCAATGCAAGTGATTTTTAGTTGTAAATATATAGAGCTAAGATCCTAGTTATGTGTGTGTTCAAGGAATCTATAGCTATTCTATATGACCATATCTATTAAATATTAGGTATGGGAGAGACACTTAATGATTCAGTCAATGTATTTATTATTTGATGTCTGTGTTTGAAATTTTCATCATGTGCCAGCTGTCTGTATGATGGTTCCTCTACCTCATTCTGAAAATGAGGGAAACCTCATGCAAAACTGGGCCATTGAAACAGCATAGAAAATGTTATCAATGGATACTTTTTAGTCAAGATCATGTGAGCATTGAAGTATTCTTCAGAAGACTGATTTGGATCCAAAGAAGGATGAACAGATTGCCATTTGAACACTGGGCATTTCCTACCCCACATTTAATGCAGCCCCTGAGCTGCCGTGTGAGATATAGTAGAATGAAGACTGCCTTTTGGAATTGAGTGAGCAGGTTGATCAGCCATGAGGAGAATTGTGTGAGAAGTATTTCAGTTTACACAATGTGGTATTGGCCCCAAACTGTTGTGATTTTGGAACAGACTGGTTAGCATTTGATATATCCATCAGGGGTTGGATTACACAGCCTCTACTTTTTTAAAAAAATATTTATTAAAACATATAACAAACACTTACAGATATATTTACAAACATAAAACCAAAACATAAAATAACTTCCCATCTTTTGCTATGAGTATTGTAATTATATCTCTTTTTTCCCTGACTTTTTGATTTTCCCATAATTTTTCTTACAACTTGAATTATATCTCTCTATTGCAATCTTACATATTTCAGTCATCATTTAACCATTCTTCCAGGACAAAAGAGTGTGATAGCTTTAAAAGAAGTAATAATGAAAGAATATTTAAATACTTGAGTATGGATATATTACTGTCTCAGACAAAGAGATAAAGGAATGTCCAGAGCTTATTTGTATAGTGTGAGGCACCCTATACTTTTAATACTTGATTATAATTAATAATTAATAATAATCAGCAGAAAGCAAGAAGCTAACATAAGTGATCTTATTTTGAGATGCATTCATAGAATTGCAGTTTTGCTATGAATTTAAACTGGTATTGTGGGATTAGTACAGGTGGTAGAATGCATTGGCTTGATACTTAAATTGGATTGCCAAATTGTTATAGGCTGCATTTTCACCGCAGAAATAATGCAGTTTGATGCTGCGTTAACTGCTATGACTCAATGCTATGGAATATATGGCTTAGGCCCAAACCATTCAGCAAACCAAATTTATATTGTGAGCCACCTTGGGTCCCTTTTTGAGAGAAAGGCAGCATAGAAATAAAATAAAACCGTATATATCCCTGTATGAGCCATTATCAGGAGAGGCCCTTTTCTCAGTCCCACCGCCATCACAAGCACAGTTACTGGGGACGCGAGAGAGGGCCTTCTTGGTGTCTGCCCCTAGACTCTGGAACGCCCTTCCCTGGAAGAACAGAATGGCCCCTTCTTGTTGTCCTTCCATCAGCAGACTATGGGCAGTTGCAGACTGCCAGAAATAGTGCAAATTGAGTCCACTTTTAGAGTTAGGGTTAGTGCTAGGGAGTCATGGGAATTGTTTTTTTTTTCTGAGACATTGAGCCTTCTCTGTCAGAGAGCTCTGGTGCCACAATAAACTACAGTTCCCATGATTCCCTAACCCTAAAAGTAGACTCAATTTGCACTATTTCTGGCAGTCTGCAACCCCCCTAAGACTTTTATTTTTTTACTTAGACAGGCTTTTAAAACAGAAAGTTTTTAAAGAATGTCTCGGGGGTATTGTACTGTTTTGAAGTGTATAGTTTTTAACTGCTTTTATCTTTTTTAATTGTATTCTGTTTTTTAACAAGTGATCTGTTTTAATATTGTGATAGTTTAATAGTCACTTTTGTATGTTTTTAATTGTACTAAGCTTTTAAATTGTAAGCTGTTTTGAGTCCTAATTTTGGGGGGAAAGTGGGATGATGATGATAATGATGATGATGATGATGATGATGATAATTGGATATCTAGATTGTTTTAGCATCGGAGCTCTCTGAGAGAGAAGGCTAAATAGCTCACCAAACTATAAATCCCAGAATTCTATAGCATTGAGCCATGACAGCTAAAGTGGTGTCAAACTCCATTATTTTTGCAGTGCAAATGCAGCCATACTTGCCTAATAGAATTCAAATACACTGAGGAAGTACATATCAAAATGCCCCATCTCCCAGATTTTAAAAATAAATAACTTAATTACCCTTCTTTATTTTCTCTCTCCCCCACCCTCCCCAGTATCTACTGTCACAACCAAAGTTCTGGGCAGTTCAAACTTCTGCTCTACTTCTCCGGACAAAGCTTGAGAAAGGAAGCATCCGTCGAATGGAACGGGCAGTGAAACAAACTCAGGTAAGAATATTCTTGGTATGGTTATTCAGAGGTTTGGGGTTTTTTTTTTTGTCTTTGACACTGTTAAGCCTTGGAATTTGAAATGCCTTTTTCTTCCTTTGCTGTTCACTTTTTCTCATGTTTTTAAAAAAGGAAATCTAGAACTAGAAATCTTGTTTTTGTTGTATTTTGTTTGAAAGACTCTTCTGCTTCCGTTCTATCTGAATACATATGCATCAGTTTCAGAAGTGAAGATCAGGTACCTTGAAATCAAATTAGAGTTTAAATCCAGTGTTGAACTAATGAAAGTCAACTTCCATGACAGGACATTCCTCTCCTGCAGCCCTCAGTGCTTCTCAACCTTTTCTAAAGGGTTTCCTAGTGTCTCTGTGTGTATGTAGACCAGAAAATGGAGGATACCTCACACATCCACACATGGATTTTTCTTACAGAAGAGGTTTTTTCAGCAGTATGACAGCACTGGATCCAACCCACTTTTTCCTCAGCGAACATATTTAAAGAACTGAAAATGTAACATCCCAAAAGATTTTTTTTTTTTTTACAAAACACATTAAATGAGCAAAGAGTAGTGGTCAGCTGGACCAATAGTGAAGAAGATTCTTTTTCTGTATCTTACCAATGATCAGAAGTAAAGGATGCAAGTTATCTATTTTCATTCCTTGCAGTACTACATGTTACCTATGTCTAATTCTGTTCTTGACTTTGAAACCTAAGTATTGTGGATCTGTATTTCACTTCTTGAAAAATAACTTTTAAAATAGGCTGAACAGACTGAAGATCTAGCCTTTTGCACTCCTGGTGAATGATATCAAGGAATAGGAAATAGCTTCTGTTTGTACCATTGTCAACGAATTGTAGCAAAGTATGTTCTGTCACAGCATAAGAAAAGAATGAAAATAGTAAAAGGAAAAATGGTTTAGTATTAGAAGATATCTGGAGAACAAAGTGAAATGTCAAAAATGCCTTTGAGAAGACTTGTAATTCCTTTCCAGAGGTTACGGCTGTAATCTTAGGAGTAGTTAGTTAGAAAGTTCTGTCAAGGTCTTTGGGACTTGGATGTGACTGTATAGGATAGATAATAAAGTTCTGTGCATGCTTCTGGAGAGGCTTCTGTAGTGTTTAAACTTAAAGGAAATCTCAAGGAATGATGAAGATGGAACATTGGCCCAGTGGTTCTTAATCTGTGGTCTGCAGACCTCTGGAGGGCCATGGTATCGTTACAGGAGGTCCACAAAAGCTTTAAGAAATGATGTTCACGTTTACAATTAAAATAGTCCCAGTTAAAATGTTAAGTTCTTACCCAATGGCGTGCACTCCCTGGTAGACACAAGAACCGCAACCCAGGTTATTGAAGGGCGACACATTTCCTGTGCTTAGCGATAATGGAATTGCAGCTTACATTGGTGCTGCAGGTGGTTATTCTCCTTCCATTTTTGCTGGCTATTAATTTCCAATATTAAAAAAAGAGAGGGAGAGAGGTGCCAGGGCTCAAATCTGCCCAGAAACTACATCCGACTGATCCAGAAAATCCTTCCCCCTAGTAATTCTAAATATATAGAACTGAGTTGTGATTAGGCAAATGGATGCTTGAAAAGGTACTCTGCCTATGCTCAGAGGCACTTTATTTCCCCCCCCCCCCCTGTGCTTTCATTTATTTAGGGGTTGAGCATTCCTGGAATGGAAAAATACAGAGTTCCCAGTGCTGCTTTAGATAGAAGGAAGGCTTAATTTTCAGCTAACTTGGCTGAGAAAGGATTAAATGGACAGAGCCCTCTGGGTCGTACAGCTTCTGGTTTTGGGAGCCGGGAGCCAGGGACTTCCTCTTTTTCACAGGAGATCTGGGGCACATGAGAGTGAATTTACTGATTGGCAGTGCTTATTGTTTGCTAAGTAAAGATGTCAGGGTTCCCAGTTTTCCAAATGGACTCTGCAGCTGTTCCTTGAATGTCTGTTTAATATACAGACCTTAGCCTTTCAACAATACTGAATGTCCATGCAGTTTCCCAGACCCAGTCTGCAGATATTGTTGGACTGCAGGTCCTGTAATCAGTGGTCATTGGCCATGTGGAGTTGGCTTTCTGGAAATTGAAGTCCAGCAGCAGCTGGGGGTTCACATTTGGGAATCATTCTCATGCCTTCGACCATTTGTTTGGTGCAGATCAGACTTCTGTTTGAGCTAGGTCCTTTAAATAAATATTTGATACACTTTATGATTTTAAATCTTAAGTCTTGGTGGTCTGCGTCAACAAAAGATATTTAAAGGGGACCATAGTAAAGAAAAGGTTAAGAACCACTGCACTAACCCACATATACACTTGTCCCTCCCCGTTCGCAGACTTGGAGTCCGCGGTCTCACTCCTTTGTGGAGGGGAAGCGGGGAGGGATAAAATAGCACACGCGCCCAGGAGCACGCACCCATTTCAACAAATGGGCTCTGAATATTTGTGGTTTTTCTGATTTGCTGTGTGTGTGTCCAGAACGGATCCCCCGCGAATCAGGAGGGACGACTGTATGTGTAATTGAGTATGAATAAAACCTGTGGTTAAAGTATTGCTGCATTTGATCTTTGGATAGCCTTATATTGATTCTTTGCATTAAATTAGGCTAAGGGTTTTAAAACAATCTGTGTTTTAAGTCATTTTTGGGGTATCTTGATTCGTTCTTTCTCTGGTTCCTTACTATGAGTTATCCAAACTTCCATTGCAGATCTTTCTCTGACTCCCACCCAATGTATGTTCGTATTTGTATTATGATTGTGCTGGGATTCCATGCTGTTAAAGCAGGCATAATGTATTTCCTTTTATAATATCAATGTAAAGTGTTAAGTCTGTCAACATCTGATTGTTGCAAATGTTCTCATCTGCTGAGTCATGGGAATTCCCCTGTTTAGGATTCTCTTTTTGGTGTTCTTTTCATTCTCAAATACACAGTTAGCTTGCTAAGGAAGCAAAAATGGGTGCAATATAAAAGGTGACTTTTAAAAATGACTTAGCAAGCAAACTGGTAATCTAATGAGTAGTATTAAGATTAAAGGTTACCCAAGACTACTAAGCTTCCTTAGTTAAACACAGATGTGTACGCAGTTGGCAAGGTTGTATCATATGTCAAATCATTTTTCAAAAACCTAGCATTTTTGGTGTTACTTTTTGGAATAATCATCACTTTTCTATATTACAAGAGACAACTGGCAAGGTAGTGATTTGTCACTTACTGAAAGTGTGTTTGTGGTTTAGAACCAGCGTGGTTGTCCAGTGATTATAGTACTGAACTTGATATCCAAGACCTTACTCAGCTAAGAGCTTGCTGGCTGAGTCAGTTTCTAAATCTCTGTTCTCTTTCTCTAGGGTGGGGATACTAGTGATATGCTTTCCAAGACTGAATTCAGGTGCTGTTCTGAGTCTGAACGAGAGTAGATTTCAAAGTGTGTTGCTTTCTGAGGAGCTTTCTGCAGAATCAGCAAGCTTCAGCACATATTAGATCTATTGGCAAAATAGTCCTCCCTTAGCAAATCATCTCTTTCCCAATACACTTCAGTCTATTTGATGGAACCACGAAATTAAAAACAGAAGAACACAAGAAGAATCTTGTTGATTCAGTTTAAAGGCCTGCTCGGTCCAGAATCCTGTTTACAGGGCTGATTTCTTCTTCTGAACTTGGAGATTACAGAGAACCATCATAGCCTCTGGCTGCAATTTTAGGCTCATTTACCTGGAGGTAGGTCTCACTGAACCCAATGAGATTAATCCTAAGTAAGCATGCATTTATATGTACATGGAAAAATACAAAACAAGTCCAATGGAGTCACAATTGACTTCAGAAGAAGGAAATTCTAAAGAATGAAGGGACTGGTAAAAAGGAAGTTGACCTGAAAAGATATTGTTTCTCTAGAATGTTTGGGGGATGTTAGTCAAAATTACAGTAGTAGAAACCCAACCTGAATGTATACCCCAAGTCAGGAGAGATCCCACTAAGTCCAAGAGGTTATCAGTGATGTTCACAAGCAATATCAAGGAAGCTGTTAGGAAGAGAAAGAAGGCTTTCTTCAGAAAATGGAAATTTTGCCAAGATGTTGACAGCAAGAAGGAACACAGACTTGTATAAAATTGGAGACAGACAGTATAAGATGCCAAAAAGATCTCCTGATTCTTGTTACCGCTGTAGCCATTTCTGAAACGTAAACCAGATTGGTCATTGCATAAGCTTGTCTCTGAAGTGGTCTTTAAATAGCTGGAGGCGGTCGTGCAGATTGTGGAGAGAGTTGTTCTGTATTGTTTTAGAGGGTGGGACTAGAGCATGTGGGTGGAAACAGCAGATTTCATTTATAGATAAGGAGGAAATTCCAAATGATGAGCAGCAGTGGAAAAGACTGTCTTGGGAGATAGTGGTCTCTCCTTTGGTAGTGATGTTTGTATGTTTGTGTTGTGTGCCTTCAGCTGGTTTCTGACTTGTGACGACCCTATCATGGTATTTGTTTGGCAAGATTTCTTTGAGCAGAGACTATAAACAGTCATCTGCTGGGACTATTGTGCTATATCACACAAGGTAGTAATTTAACCAAATTTTGGTAAAATTGTTGCCATAAATTCTCTTTGCTACAAGATGTTTCCTCTGTTTTCAGAGAACATAACATTTCCCAGAAATCAGATCTAACTGAAAATTTGGCTGCTAACACCTTTTGTAGCATGTTCTGAGGTCAGGGTGGGTTATTGCCAAATGCTCACCTATAAGTTGTTTCTGGTATGTGAAGTCGAAGGCTTTCATGGCTGGCATCCATAGTTTTCTGTGGGGTTTTTTTTGGGATGTGTGACCATGTTCTGGAAGAATTTATTCCTGACATTTTGCTTGCAACAGTGGCTGGCATCTTCAGAGGGTGGTGTCACTTCCATAAATAAAGATAAAGTTTGTGCCTTCAAGTCTGACTTATGGTGACCCAAAGGCAAACCGATCATGGAGTTTTCTTGGCAAGATTTGTTCAGAAGAGGTTTGCTATTGCCTTCCCCTGAGGCTGAGAGAGTGTGACTTGGCCAAGGTCACCCAGTGGGTTTCATGACCAAGTGGGAAAACAAACTCCAGAGTTGTAGTCCAGCACTCAAACCACCATGCCTTACAAATTCAGAATTCATTTATTGATGAATACTTTCACAGTATTCTGATCCCTATTACCAAATGAAAAACTGGTCTGGATGGCTTTAATGGAATTCCAGTGGCTTAGGATCTGTAATAGGGGCTAGTAAGTTTTTTTTTTTTAAATCAGTTGCAGCTGTTTCTTTCTTGTGGTTTCTTCAGAAGAGAAGCCCTGTTGCCAGTCAAAATGAGTTATTATGGTATAATATATCTTCAGCATATGGTTCTAAAGAATTGTTCTTCAGTTGATTATATTTCTAACAAAAAAAATGGTCTAATTTAAACAGAAGAGCCTAAATGCCGTAATTTTCCTATTGCTAAGCTAGTGTGGAATAGTTCATTTTAAAATACACTGAATATTTTAAAACATTCCTCCTTATTAAATCAGTTCCCTCTGCAATATGTATGGAACACTCAATAGATTCCTTTCAGACATGTGTTTAAGCATTCAGTTCAAGAATTTAGAGAAACAAAATGAGCAAAACACCTAAATATTGTCTTCACAAGATTTCAACATTAGCTGGTGTGTTCTTAAGCAGGTCAGGTTTCATTGACCTCCGGCTTTTAAAGTTAATTTCCTTGATCCTGCTGCTATGGTGCAGTCTGCCTATAACAGAATGATATAGAGAAGGAAAGCAGGAGAATGAGGTGGAATTAGAGGCAGAGATAGGGCACAGTTTGGAAAACTAACTTTCTTGGATTGTGCAGGCTGTAGTCCAAGAAGTTACTTTTTCAACCTGTGAGTCAGAATAAATGACTCATTATCTGTTGAGAAGGATGAGTAATGGACAGTGGGAAAAGACAGATGGAAGAGAAATTTAAAAAGAGCAGGTAAAGCAGTTGATGGTTGTGCTAGTTGGTAGAAAGGACAGTCAGATATTATGAGTCAGTAGATTAGGCAGAAACTTTATTTTCTATTCAGTACATTATGTCATTAAAATTGTTCTTCCAAATACTGTTGCATTCAAGCCTGGATGAAACTTGCCCCATGTCCAAAAACAGAGATGTATAAAGGACAGACAGCCCTAGTGATCTCTGGTTCAGTGGATGATGGAATCAGTAGACAGGATTATGTGGCATCTAGATCCATTGGACAGTCTGAGCTAATAGATACTCAGGGTACATAGGCAGTGTTGAAATAATGCCATTTGACTCTACTTTAAGTGCTATAGCTCCATCCTATGGAATCCTAGGAATTGTAGTTTTACAAGGACTTCTCAGCCAAAGAAGTGTCTCACAAAACTACAAATCCCAGGATGCTGTAGGAAGGAGCCATGGCAGTTAAAGTGGTGTCAAACTGCACTATTTCTTCAGTGTTAATGCACCCCAAGTTATTTTGGCTTAATCAATGACCTCCTGAAGCCAGAGCCTTATGTGTGACCCTAGGAATGTCACCTTGTCTGTTTCAAGAACTGTGTAAAGCTGCCAGTGGACTTTTACAGACTCCATTGATTTTGAATAGTTTTCTTCTCTCCCCCCTCCTCATCTCTTGGGTAGGTTCACAAGAACTTGTCTATAATGACTGGTTACATAGAGTGATGTCCCCCACACATTCCTGGACGTTTTTGGATGATAAAATGGTATGCGTTCCCAATTTCATCTAACAATAAACTCATCTGACAAGTGCAAGAAGGATTGTAGGCATAACAGGACCTCTGAGAAGCAAAACTCAAGTATTTTAAAAATAAGGGGACAAAAGACAGATCAACAAGAACTAAACCTGCTCAGAGGCCATAAATATTACCGTATTTTTCGCCATATAAGGCGCTCCGGCATATTAGGCGCACCCAATTTTAAAGGAAGAAAATCCAAGAAAAAAGGATTCCTCCCTTTAGCCGGAGGCCGGTTGTTCAATGGGCTGGTGCTGGGATCGGAGAACTTCTCCGATCCCAGCACCAGCCCATTGAACTGAGGTCGCGGGGGGAAGGAGGGCTCCTTCCCCCCGCGACCTCAGTCTTTGAATGGGCTTCGATCCCGGCACCAGCCCATTCCAAGACTGAGGCCGGGGGGGGGGAAGGGGGGCTCCTTCTCCCCCCGGCCTCAGTCTTTCAATGGGCTGGTGCCGGGATCGCTTCGATCCCGGCACCAGCCCATTCCAAGACTGAGGCCGGGGGGGGGGGGGGGGAAGGGGGGCTCCTTCTCCCCCCGGCCTCAGTCTTTCAATGGGCTGGTGCCGGGATCGCTTCGATCCCGGCACCAGCCCATTCCAAGACTGAGGCCGGGGGGGGGGGAAGGGGGGCTCCTTCTCCCCCCGGCCTCTGTCTTTCAATGGGCTGGTGCCGGGATCGCTTCGATCCCGGCACCAGCCGATTCCAAGACTGAGGCCGGGGGGGGGGGGGGAAGGGGGGCTCCTTCTCCCCCCGGCCTCAGTCTTTCAATGGGCTGGTGCCGGGATCGCTTCGATCCCGGCACCAGCCGATTCCAAGACTGAGGCCGGGGGGGGGGGGGAAGGGGGGCTCCTTCTCCCCCCGGCCTCAGTCTTTCAATGGGCTGGTGCCGGGATCGCTTCGATCCCAGCACCAGCCGATTCCAAGACTGAGGCCGGGGGGGGGGGGGAAGGGGGGCTCCTTCTCCCCCCGGCCTCAGTCTTTCAATGGGCTGGTGCCGGGATCGCTTCGATCCCGGCACCAGCCGATTCCAAGACTGAGGCCGGGGGGGGGGGGGGGAAGGAGGGCTCCTTCTCCCCCCGGCCTCAGTCTTTCAATGGGCTGGTGCCGGGATCGCTTCGATCCCGGCACCAGCCGATTCCAAGACTGAGGCCGGGGGGGGGGGAAGGAGGGCTCCTTCTCCCCCCGGCCTCAGTCTTTCAATGGGCTGGTGCCGGGATCGCTTCGATCCCGGCACCAGCCGATTCCAAGACTGAGGCCGGGGGGGGGGGGAAGGAGGGCTCCTTCTCCCCCCGGCCTCAGTCTTTCAATGGGCTGGTGCCGGGATCGCTTCGATCCCGGCACCAGCCGATTCCAAGACTGAGGCCGGGGGGGGGGGGGGAAGGAGGGCTCCTTCTCCCCCCGGCCTCAGTCTTTCAATGGGCTGGTGCCGGGATCGCTTCGATCCTGGCACCAGCCGATTCCAAGACTGAGGCCGGGGGGGGGGGGGGAAGGAGGGCTCCTTCTCCCCCCGGCCTCAGTCTTTCAATGGGCTGGTGCCGGCTATGTATGTATAGCTATGAAAGAACTAGACAAGCTCTTAAAGTCCAAGGATATCAAACTGAAGCCGATTCCAAGACTGAGGCCGGGGGGGAAGGAGGGCTCCTTCTCCCCCCGGCCTCAGTCTTTCAATGGGCTGGTGCTGGGATCGCTTCGATCCCGGCACCAGCCGATTCGAAAACTGAGGCCGGGGGGGGGGGAAGGAGGGCTCCTTTTCCCCCCGGCCTCAGTCTTTCAATGGGCTGGTGCCGGGATCGCTTCGATCCCGGCACCAGCCGATTCCAAGACTGAGGCTGCGGGGAGAAGGAGCCCTCCTTTTCCCCGTGGCCTCAGTCTTTCAATCGGCTGGCGCTGGGATTGCTTCGATCCCGGCACCAGCCGATTCCAAGACTGAGGCCGCGGGGAGAAGGAGCCCTCCTTCTCCCAGTGGCCTCAGTCTTTCAATGGGCTGGCGCCGGGATCGCTTCGATCCCAGCACCAGTCCATTCAAAGACTGAGGTCGCGGGGGGAAGGAGGGCTCCTTCTCCCCGTGGCCTCGGCCCTTCGCCCTATAGGGCGCACTCACTTCCCCACGCACATTTAGGGGAAGAAAAAGTGCGTGTTATAGGGCGAAAAATACGGTAAATGTCTGTTGCAGAGAAATAGAACAGAGTATCCTGCAAGAAAGATTGGCTGATTGGTTAGGGAACTGAATAGAAGCACTCAGCACTGTAACACTTAAATGCAGTACTACGGGTTCTCATATGTGGTAGCCAACGTTTGTAGCACAATAACCTTCGGTCCTCAACTCCCTTGTACTTGTTATAAAGGCTGCATTATTATGTTACAGGAAGTCTTCTTGTTCCTTTTCTTAAAATGTGTATGGTTTACTACTATGTACATGGGGTCCACAATAGCCTGCAATAAATTAGGAGAAAAGAAGGTCACAAAATGATGTTACAGTGGTTTCATGTGGGGAAGATGTTCAGAATTCCTCTCTATTAAATATAAGCTACATAAGCACTTTCTGTGGGACGTTCTGAAAATGATGTGGAAAGAGTATCATGGGCACTAGGCAATACAAGATGTGTGCAGCCATGATGATGAATATTGCACTGGGTGGACTGCCAGTATTTGTTTTGTATTTCCAAAACAACAGAATATTTTTGTTGGCTGTTGGTAAGGAAGTGGAGCTGTAGACTGTTTGTAGGAAAATGCCCACCTATTCCAGCTGTAGACAAGGAACTACTGTGTAGTTATTTTATTAATATAATACAAGGTTTCTTATATCAAGGGAGTTGTAAGCAAAAAAAGATGATGCCCAGCTATATCCTTCCACTGACAGGAGACATCCATCAAACAGAATAGGTAGAGATGATTTTCTATAAGTCCCTTTTCTTTGTATAGCTATGAAAGAACTAGACAAGCTCTTAAAATCCAAGGATATCAAACTGAAGACCAAAGTTAGAATCCTCCAGCCATTGTATTTCCCATCAGTATGTATGGATATGAGGGCTAGATAGTGAAGAGAGCTGATAGAAAGAAAATAAACTCATTTGAGATGTGATGCTGGAGAAGAGTGCTAAGGATACCATGAATAGCCCAAAAAGATAAATAAATGGGTCCAAGAACAGATCGAGCCTGAACTCTTCCTGGAAGCCAAAATGACTAAATTGAAGTTGTCATACTTTGGCCACATGATGAGAAAAGATGACTCACTAGAAAAGACAATAATGCTAGGAAAGGTGGAGAGCAGTAGAAAGATAGGAAGACCACATACCAGATGGATAAACTCAGTCAAGGGACCGCAACCATGAGCCTGTAGGACCTGAGCAGGACTATTAAGGACAAGGGGGCTTGGAGGTGTCTTTTTCACGGTCGCTATGACTCAAGGCTGACTCAGGGGCAGTTAAGAACAACAGCAACAACAATTTAGTTATCACTCAGTTCAGATGGAAAGTGGCTCTTAAGTAGTTTTCCAATGGAGTATATGTGCTTGAAGTAAAGTTTATAAACTGCCAACAATTTTGTAGAGGGCTCCTATTTGTATAATCCAGAAGCTCCACCTGGTTCCAGTATATGTGTTTCTTGTAGTCTGTATGATTACGATAGCCCCTTCAAGCATTATATATAGTTTCCAAAACACATTCATTGTTCCTTCACACTTACGTTAGCTAATAAATGTCTGAACGAGACTTGCTCATGGAATCCAATGGAATCTTCACCACCTCACCCTATATATAGCTCGTTCTGTTAAAGTTACTGAATTGCTGTGAGAGAAGCAGGGTGTTATATCTGAATTCTGAATGATAAAAAGAATTCAGTGCTAGGTATTGCACAATAATTTTTCAGTTCCTTCTCTGTGGTTTCCTTTTAGCTAGTTTGTGTCAATATGTGCATGGTTGCATTTGACAGGAATGATGGATAGCATGTGGTTTTATTCTTGTACCATAATTGCATAATAATGATCCTAGTTGGAAGTAATTAAAAAGGGGTTTTAAAAAACATGCTTCCCATATTTTGGTTTTGATGGACATTGGTTTTCATTCAGAATGTAGCTAGAAACATGGCCCAGGTGTAAGACTGAATTTGTTTGGCTCCATAAATCAGTTTCTTTCTTCTTCTTTTTTAAGGTTTGAAATGAAATTTCCGTATAATCAAGCAAACGTTTTTAATTGTTTACCTCTGATCTCTAAAACTGAATCATATTCATCAATCAAATAAATTGAGTTCATGCCATTACTTTATACATAAAGAAATCCATGAGGGAAATGATGTAACCTCTAGAGTAAAGCACTAGAAATAACTGGTGTCCTATTCTTATTACAACAGTATTAGCAACTGGACCTAGGATTAGTACAGTGATGGTGAACCTTTTAGGGGTCGAGTGCCCAAACTAAAAGGTCTTCTGCCTGGGGGTAGGATTTCTGCTCTCCAGGGGTGAGACTTCCAGGGTGGGACTTCTCCCCCCCCCCCCCCCGGGCCTTCAGCTGCCTCTCCAGAGACAGCTGAAGGCCTGGGGGGGGGGAGAGAAAAGGAACAGCCATGCGCCTCTTCCTCCTTGTCCCCCCATGTCATTCCTGGCATTCAGCTGCCTCCTGATAGGTAGCTGAAGGCCTGGGACGGCCATGAAGGGGGAGGAACAGGAACACACCTCTTCCTCCTCCTCCCCCCCTCTGCATGCTGGGGGAAATGCCTTCATGTGCCATCTCTGGCACGCGTGCCATAGGTTTGCCATCATGGGATTAGTATCTTTTCACAGATACTAAGATCTAAAAGATGTCAATCTGTATATAATTGGTATTGTCCATGAAGCTGAAGCAGTCATCAAGTGTGATCTTTATTTATATATATTTTTAAATTTGTGACATGAAACAATAACTGCAAATAATTGAAATCAAACAAAAAGCAACAACACAATGGTGATTTGAAAACCTAGTTTATGTTCTCCAAATACCTGAGATCAGTAATGTTTTTAGCTTTCAGGTTGTTGATAATCATGAAGCTTCAAAACAAACAGCCTGGACATTTACTTTTCATCTTAGTAAGAAACACTGGAATCAATTTTAGCTGTTTTTCTAAAGCATTTTTACACTGCTTTAGATCATCAATTAAAAAAGTCCCAGAATAGTTTACAGATGATTTTTTTAACTACTAGTTCTTGCTTCTTGAAAATTCTAGATGTTTGTTAGTCTGATACTAGTCATGCTTATTTAGAAGTAAATCCCATTTTATTCAGTAAATTGTGTAGATGGGCACACCATCTGAAAATTCTAGCTAGGGTTTCATCTAATCTTATGTAAGTAGATTTCAACCTGCACAATGTCCTTCCCTTCTCGTATGACCCCACACTAGGAATGGATTGGCAATTCATCAATTTCCCAATTGGGATTGAATTTGGAGTTCTGGACCTTTTAAGAAACTCAGACAGGAAGAAGAACAGTATAAATTGTGCACTTTTTGAAAACTGCAGCCTTGTGTGTAAGATTCCAGTTTTATAGGTGGAAAAACAGTCTTGTACAACAAAAATCTTGCACAAAAAGGAGCAGTCTTGAACAAACATTTTGTGCAAAATCCAGCAATGTTGCACAGATAGTAGGCATGTGGTTTTGTTGCGCATCTTTGTTGTTTTCTGTGTAAAATCAGCAGCCTTGCACAACAAGGCCCCAGGTCTATTTTATTTTATTTTTGCAAAGTTACTGGATATTGCACACAGTTTTTGTTGTGCAAGATTGGTGCTTTCTATGTTAAAAAAACCCCAGCAATATTGAACAAATCACAGACATACCTGGAAATAGTTTTTTGCACAAACCCCACAATTTGAATGTTGTACAATTTCCTTTCCATGCTGAAAGCTGTTCAGTTTTCAGGAAAGGCTGCACAGTTTATGAGGGAAAGTAGTGTGGTTTTCAGAAGATTGTGTAGTTTTCTGGGAAAGTTGTACAGCTTTTGTGGAAAAGCTGCAGTTTGCTGTCATTACTGGAGGAGAAATTACCAAATGTCCCAAAGATAAAATCCCCACGTATTCCATGATGAAAAACTGTTTCATAGTTCTTGACATCCATCAAGACTTGGAAAAATCAAGCTTTACTATCACTACCCACCCCTCCACATACACAGGTGGAGGTACGCAGGAGGCTACAAGCTAAAGTAGGAATCAATTCCACCTACAGTGTTTGTTCTACTAGCAGACAGACAAAATTGGATGCAACTTTCTTTTCTCTAAAGAAATATTGTTCTACAGTGTTCAGATGAGTGGGTTGAGCATCAAATTTTAATTAAAAAAATAGGGTTTTACAAAAGCTGAATAATGGCAAGGCAACGTTTTTTATTCTTTATAGTGACCAGGTAGAATGATTCTTCCCCCCTCCCATAATATATGAACTTCAGAATTATTTAAATTAAATTTCCCAGTAAATATTAAATCATTCTGTCTTGCTGCTGATTTAAAACATTATTTAAATTACTATGATTTAAACTGCTCCACCCTGATCTCATCTTGCACGCAGCAAATTGTACTTTCTGACATGATCTAAAGATTAAGACACAAAGACATGTTGTCTGGCATAATATCAAGTAGACTTATGTACAGACTGTTTTGTCTGTCCTGTTTACAATGCAGAGGAAAGTCACGTTAGTTTTGTTCATTTCCATATTTGAAAGCCAAAACATAGATAGGCATTTGTTGTTGTTGTGTGCCTTCAAGTCGTTTCTGACTTATGGCGACTCTAAGACGTGGCGTTGTCTTGGCAAGATTTGTGCAGAGGAGGTTTGCCATTGCCTTCCCCTGAGGATGAGAGCAATGTTTCCATTTTGATTTTGAAAATATTGCATCCTTTGGCAATTGAGTATATGTTGTGTATATGTGTCATTCTAAGTGGAAAACTTGTGCTTAAGTGGTCTAAGAAAAGCTAATTGAGATGCTACATTCAGAAAATTTTCCCTACCACACCTTAGCATGGTGTGTTTTGAACAATTTTCTGGCTCCCTCTCTTATCACTATTTTCCTAGTAGGTGGTCTGTGCCATTCAACCCTGTAGTCAAGTAGATTTCAGCTATCTTCTTTTCATCAAACATTATTGGTGAAAGCAGCAAATACATTTAGTTCATCTCATTTATGAGATAGTACTGATGACCTTGGAAAGATGGTCCTTGCTAATTCATGTACTAAATGTCATAGCTGGAGCTGTGAAGAATTAATAATGAGGACATATGCAGCTGATCTCCTTGAAAACTGAAAACAAGAAACAGTGATGCTCTTAGGGACTCTAGTTTTTGTCCTTTCTGCACACAATATACTTAATTTTTCACTATGTGAAAAGCCTGCACCTTGTCACCTGCGCAGAATATTAGTCGTTTGCTATTATATTGTTTATCTGTTTATGGGTCACCCACTGTGTAGTATTAATTCTCCGCACCCACAGTGTCATAAATTCTTGCCTTTTAATTAGACAGATGTAGTTCCTCTTCCCTCCCCCTTCGATGTAGGAATACATCCTTGATGGATAGTTGCGTTTAAGGTGCCTTGTTGCAAAATTTTATCACTTAAATCCTAAACTGTTTCATTAAAATGTGGAGTTTTAGTTGGGAGTGGAAAGAACAGACAAGATCAGCTTTGAGAGGGTTTCTAAATGAAGCTGTACTAAAGCTGGAGAGTGTATGTGAAATTTCATGGGATTTCCCCCCTCTGTAATAAACACATATGCTCTGCCTAGTAAGGATTATTTCCATGAGATAAGATGATAGCTTTCATGAAGCAATTGTGTGATCTATTCTAGGCAGTTTTCATAATCTTTCCTATTGTATCCATTTTATCAGCCAGGAAATGGATCCCGCCCATTAACAAAATAGCATTGTGATATCTTATCATATTGTTGTTCCTTTTCAGTGAGGGGAGGGCCAGAACATGGCATTATTTTGGCCCCTGGTGAATTTTTGAAAGTTTGGTTGTCTTTTTTCCCAGGCTGCTTTGAGTAGAGGATCACTAGGGTTTACAGTTCAGTGAAATGTTTCCTTATGGGTTCAGGAATCTGCTGTTTTTTGTTTAATTTTGTTTCAGAATACAGTCAGCGTAATGTTAGTAGACAAGATAGCAAATAACATATTGTATGCAGCATTTTTCAAACTAGAGTATTAAGCTTCATTTTCTATGTTCCAAAAAGATTTCCCTTAAAATGCTGTTACAAATTTCTGAAAGAAGAATTATTTGATTTATTGCTGTGCACTCACAAATGTCAAAATTCCAAACATATATCTTGGGGCATAATTTAGTCGCCTGTTAACAAGAAGAGTTGAGTACAGAACTGGTCCTAATTTTATCCTCTTTCCCACTGGTGTATTAGGGATATAAAGCTTATATGACTACAGCTTATATGATGCAAACTTCTATTTGCATGTTGGCATCTGAAGCTACTTTAACCAGACTGAAATTTCCTATGGATGGGGAACTGGATAAAGTTTCTTGGAAGACTTTTTCCTACCCTTTATATTGTATCATAGTATAGCATGTCATAATTCCCCAGAGAGATGTACAAGCGTTCATATATTCCATTTAAAAACCCCATACTGCTTTAGCTATGTATCGAGGCAGCTGTTGCTTTACAGTTTAATATTAATCAGTCTTCTTAATATGGCCAACACATTTTGGGTTTCTCTTTCATTGTCTAGCCAAAAAGATAACTTTGATAAAGTGGGGCTGCAAGCATTAATTTGTGTGCATTACTCATTGGGGCGTTGTCTAGTTTTTAGGCTTCAAGGGCCATACTTTGTTCACCTCTGCTTTAGCTCTTCAGCAGAGCACCAGTGGTGATCTTCTCTCCCTCTTCTATCCTTTGGGGTATATATATATATATATATATATATATTTGTCTTTGCTTGTTTTGCTATAATTTTAAGTTGGATTGAATTTGATTCAGCTTCCCGAATACCTTTAACATACAAGTGAGAACTTTTTGACCCTCCCAAAGTTGTTGACCCTTCTAGCTGCTATCAGCCCAATCATCAAGGCTAATAGCTGAGGTTGATGGCATTTGTAGTCAATGTATTTGAAGGGCCATGGGTTCCTATCCTTGCTATGAAATACAGTGGGCCCTTGTTATACGTGGGGGATCTGTTCTGGACCCCCCTGCATATGGGAAAAAACTATGGGATCTCAAGCCCCGTTGATTCTAATGGCTGTGTATGTGGTGCGCACACCATTTTGTTCCTCCAGGCTTGCCGTCTCTGTGAGCTCAAGTCCATGGATGGCAAGCCCACGTATAGAGTGGGCACATTGTAATGCCATCTGAAAGTATCCTATTTCTATTTTGAAAGTAACGTAACCTATAAAACCAGTGTCTTATTCTGTATTTTTTGTAAGGTATCTAGCAGCGGCAGCTTCATTTATATACCGCTTCATATCACATATGGGATGTCTAAGCGGTTTACAACTGTGAGCTGATTGCCCCCCAACAATCTGGGTACTCATTTTAGCGACCTCGGAAGGATGCAGGCCTGAGTCGAGAATAGATTACAGATTTAAGTCTAGAATTTTTTTAAGTCTGAGTCTAGAATAGATTACAGGCTTAAGTAGAATGTCGGTCTGTTCTAGAATGTTGTTATATTAAGGCAAAATAAATTTATAGTAGCCTATATCCATATACATCCTTAAATGCTCTATTTGATTTAGCATTTTTGGGAATAACTGCATAGAATACAAGTTTTTGAATGAGTGACCACGGGGATGAAATTTACTATAGTTTAGAGATAGAATTTCCAGAGTAGAGTCAATTTCTTTTACTTGTGGACATGGGAAGAGAAGGTTGCTCTTTACCATGATTTATGCATTGTTTGAAGTTGGACAAATTCCAGCTCAGCCAGGTAAACCAACTGGGTGACCTTGGGCAAGTCACACTCTCTCACACTATAAGATTGACAATGGCACCCCCCCCCCCAAGAAACTTCCCAAGAGGACTCCATGATAGGATCACTTTAGGGTCACCATAAGTCAGAAATGACTTGAAGGCACACTGTCACCACCATCACAACAACATGGTGTATGCAGGACTTCATTCTCTATATTGGCCAGCTTGGCACATTTCATACTTGCTAATTCATGGTTTGAAATTCCCCATTAAACTCTGGAACCTGAATAGTATATAATCTAAATCCATAGCAAACACCTTGAGTTAATCAATTAAATGAAACCATCCCTCCTACCACTGCTATGCATCCCTATAGTCTTATTTGCAGTCATTACCAGCCATCTACAAAGGAGTGTTATTTTGGCATTGCTGACAAATTTATGTGTAACAGACCTGGTGCTTCCAGGACACCATTGAAAGTATCTCATTTATAGGTTGCAGGGACAACTCTGGTTGATTACATTCATTTATATCAAGGGAGTCTTTTCTTCTTTTTGCATATATCATAATTTATAACTTCAGACGAAGTGAATACAGTTGCTCCTTAGTTTTGATAAAAACACTTTTGGTTTGTAATATCTCATCCTTTGGTACAGTATTATTTTCACAAAGCTGTTTTTAGTTATCTAGACTAAAATCTTATCTGAGGAGCCAGATGATGTAGGTATTAAGCTGACTGAATCCAAAGAAATCCCTTGTGCATCTAAATAGCATTACTAGGGTCAAACATACAGTAGTGTTGTAACCAATATAAAACTGTTGGATAGCTGGGAGTTGCTTATGCCATTTTAGATACAGTCTCTTGCTTTATAGCCTAAAACTGGGGAGAATGTTTTCCTTAGGTGAAGATCAGACAGCCCAAAAGGGACAGCTTAGAACTGCCCCTTTTGGGCTGGTTCAGGACCAGGGCAAACAGATGCCCAGCCTCAATCCAGCCAGATTCTGCCCCAAAAAGGAGCAGATGAGATCTGCTCCTCTTTGGGGTGAAAAAAAGCTGCCCCTTCTCCCAAAGAGCTGGCTTTTCCTCCCCAAAAGCCAGCTCTGGGGAAAGTGGTGTCTAAGTGCCACAACCCTAAGCAGGAGAGAAGCCAGCAGGTGTGTAATTGCTTGCCCAGCTTCTGTCTATCTTGGGGGCATGGCACATGTAAACCATCTGTTTTGGCCTTTAGTTTATAAAAGAAAATTGCAGGACAGTCGCATATGATGGGTAGCATAGGTATGAAAGTTAGACATTTCTTTCATTCAAGAAATTCAGCATAAAATACAGGGACCTGCTTAGGACGGGGCAGGGAGGAACCTATACACCAAGAAAATTATGTGAACCAACTGTCAAGTTGGGTCCAGGAAAAATATCATGAGGTCTTCCTGAACACAAGTTCCAGGACTCTCACCAACCCAGAAAGACATGATATCCCTCATAATCAGCCTCGTTCTACGAATATTCCAGAATTCATATTGTCCCTTTGACCTCTTAAACAGATTCTCTTAAAAGATGGGACATGCCAATTTGGTTTATTGTACTGAAACTTTTATCAAACATGAGTCCCTACCATAGGTTATTTCTTTTTTCTGGATACTTTTCGCATGTATAGGCTTGATGTTCTTTTACTAGATAATTTTATCACCCACATCAAGGAAAGAGTTTACATCTTGTTGATTTTTCCTCTTCTGTAGCCTTGCATACTCTAAAAGGGCCATTCTTGCTGCACCATCTTGATTCTTGATTCTCATCTTAACAATAGAATGACTTAAGGCCAGAGCAGACAAGCATGAAAGTGCGGCCCGAGTTTGCTGTGACCGGAAAACAGGTCAGAACCCCACTGTCCGTACAGCCCACTCCCAAAGCGGGCCATGCATGCAGAGGCTGACCGTGCTGCCGGGAGTCGGATTATCCCAGCTCCTTTTGCTCCAGTCCTTTCGGCATGGGTTCTGGCCATTTTGAAGGCGTGCATCATTTAGTTGGCATGCCTCCAAAGCAGCCGAAAGCTGCTTCAATTTGGCCCATCTGTTTCCCCACTCCTTTAACACAGTTCTCTTCCTATAATTTTGTTTCATGTCTAGGCAAATTCTTAAATATTGTAAAGCAGAGTTGTAAATTTCTTTTTATATAGAATGTTTTATATTTCCAGGCTCTTGCAGACCAGTTTGAAGACAAGAAAACACCAATTTGTGAACGCATGAAACTTTTTTACAGCTGTCAAGTGCCACCCCACTGGGCTATACAGGTACAAGTAATTGACACATGACTTTTTAGATAGAATTCTCATTGAATTTGATTTTTTGTATCTCATTTGAAGACAGTGCAGTGAGGGAATTATTTCTTCTTTGGTTAGCATTGAGGCCACTAGATACTCCTTTCAGTGTTACAATTTCTCCACCTCTTCCTATTTCCCTTAAAACAGAACTATTTATTTAGTTTATAGCATAAGACAAATATTTTGTATCCTTTTGTTTCAATATGTGTTTAAGAAGTTATGATCCAGAATTATTTTTAAAAGTGTGTTAACAATGGGCCTTTACAGACTGCCGGAAATAATGCAGCTTGAGGCCACTTTAACTGTCCTGGCTCATTTTTAAGGAATCATGGGAACTGTAGTTTATTGTGGCATCAGAGCTCTCTGACAGAGAAGTCCCAGAAAAAAAATACAATTCCCATGATTCCTTAGCACTGAGCCAGGACAGTTAAAGTGGCCTCAAGCTGCATTATTTCTGGCAGTCTGTAAAGGCCCATTATTACCCAATAATGACATATAAAGCCACAAACATAGAGGCTTAAAATCTAGGCTAATATGAAGAAATGGTTACCAATGTGTTTTTCTTTCTCGAAACCATTTTTACTGATGACTTTCCCCCCCTCTTTCCTTTCAAAAACAATTCTAGTTCACAAAATCTAATATGTTTTTCATTTCTTGTTGGCTAGCTTCCCCCCCCCCCCCCAACCAATCTTCTGAACCTTAGTAAATGGCTGTAGTTGCAATATTATCTTGAGTAGTATAGCATCTCTTAATTTCTGTCATCTTAAAGTAGGAATTATTACAAATAAATAATACGTATGATTAGTTAATGTCAGGAATCATATCTCCTTAGCCCTGCCCTGCTTTGTCCTGCCCTTTCTTTGAATTCAGACTCTCCTGAGGCCACATGTGTCTCTCCTCACTTTCACTATGGTCTCTCAGAAGCCCCTATAAATGTAAATGGGGAAAACCCTAGCTACAACCTTGTCAGCATTTCCCACTTTGAGTGCTTGGCTCTGCTCCAGACTTACTCATTCTTTTGTTTGTTCTGTCTCCCTGAATCCTACTTTTGTCAGCCAGCTTGTTTCCTGCTAATTTGCCCTTAACTCTTCCCTGGTCTTGGTTAAGTCTTGGATCAGCTGCATTTCTTCTAGGTGTCATGCATGCAATAAGGCAGGTCAGCTGGAGATAATTTAGGTGAGAGTAGCTGACCTACTTAGGCACACCATGTTGATATAATTCCCAGCTGTCAATTTTAACAGTCAGCATTTTAACCCACAGTGCCTAGGCTAACCTAATTACAAATGGATGGTGTTATACAGTGTCCAGACTAAGTTTATTTTTGAATTTGTAAATCTGTATTTCTTGGCAAACAATTTCACAGATTCTACTGTATTATGTATAAGATAACTAATACATTATTTTATGATCACTAAATATTAATGTAGATGTCAATACAGTGTTATTTGTTAGTAAGTGGACTGGCAATTAATTTATGGTTGCTAGATTACTCATTTCATTATTATAAGCATACAGTTCAGGACAATGTTGCCTTTTCATGTAAGATTGAGTTTACATATGCATATTCATAATCTGTTTTGCATTACTGTAGTTGTGGTATGAGTTGTGTTCATGAGCCATCACATATGGAAAGTCTTGGGGTTGTGTTTGACATCAGCTAGTGAATATCACTGCACCATATTTCACCCCATTCCACGGTTTACCATCCTACCATACAATATTTTCAAGGAGTTGGAGAGGTTGCCATAGGGAGGAGTGGGTAGGAAGTCCCCTACTTCTAATCCACTTGTACATATATAAATCCAGCTCCAACCTATAATGTTTTCCAGTCAAGTCTGTTCACTGATTTAGCTGCAAGTCATCATACAAAAGACGTCCATGCCAGTGAAACCTAGTTCATGAAAGACTAATGTGTGTAGTTACTGCATTATGTTGCTAAATAGATAAATTAAAGAGTTTCTTAAATAAAAAAATAGTGTTTCTAGGATTTAGTTAGAGTTACATATTTAACTGTAGTCCTGAATTCTCTGCTTAATATACTGGCCCTGTCAATCACAAGATCTGGTATTTATCACTCTTTATTCATAATCTAATTACAGGCTACAAAAATTAAATATTCATGTTAAAGATTTTCATTTTCTTTAGTTTCATTATCCCAACATTTGACGTAATTTCATCATGAAAGTGTTTGATTTCTTTGTTTCACACACCAGAATAAAACTACCATTTAGTATAGCTGGACATTTTTTGTTTTGCTTCATTCTCTTTACAATTGTTCCTTCCAGATGAGACATATGATATATACAGCAGGTGCCCTTGTAATTTATCTTCTCACAACAGCTAGTACTTAAAACTGCTCCCCTTCATCAATTATCCCTCTGTTACTTGTGCTGATAGAGACAGTCTTGGGAAGGAGGACACCATGCTTGCTTTGGTTAATCACATAAGGGTAAGCTACTTTTCCATATTCAGAGAATAAGCCTTCAAGGAACACTTCAGCTTACGATGGGAAAACATGACAGATAGATATGCCTTAGCAGCTAGATCACTTCCAGCCACAGCCTGCAGCTACATTTAAGGCAATATGGAATCTTTTGAAGACAAGCATCTCTGGAAAAACACACCAAATAATAACGAAAACTTCTTTCCAGCTAAAAATAAAAAATCTTCACTTGCTAAAGCACCACAAGCCCATGTCTTGTTTTTCCCTTTTGTCTTAGGTTTGCTTGCCCTTAAGCATTGCTTTTTTTTTCTTTTTGATTCCACCTAGCTACTGGGCTAGGCAAAGAATGGATATCAACCCTACAATGTGTTACTCGAGGTCTCATTTTGAAATACATGGTTGCATGCAGTTGGTTTAGGTAATGCAGACTGGTCCCTACTCTCCCCCTATTCACCAGTGATCCCACCTGAGTATCTGTGAATACAGAACTTCATGTAGGAATGTCAGTGAAACACATACTCGAGGCAGCTAAAGTTAGTGGGGGTCAGCAGCAATCTCAGACCTGGGAATTGTTGCTGGTTATTGAAATCTGTATCGGGAATGGTCAAAGTGCAGATTGCGGGCCTTCCATGGATCAATTTTCTTTCTAAAACTTTTTAAAAAAAGTTTTAACTTTACTTTATTTTGCCCTCAAACGCTCTTTGGTGAGCGAGTGGGGGGTGGTGGTGGTGGTTTACCATGTTGGGTGGGGTAACTGGGCTATTTTAGCATATGGACCATTTTTGCCACATGTTAAGGAGCCCTAGGGGCCTTTTTGGTCCAGGAGAGGCAAATGTTGGCATGCCTGTAAGTGCTGTCTAAAGGCATTTGGGCCCAAAATTTCTTCCCTCACCCCCATTTTTTATTTTTATTTTTATTTTTGGTGGAGGAGTATGGCAGGGTATTGTAGCCTTCTAAGGGAGATCAGTGTGGTGCCTTAACCCTCATCAGTTGCCCACCCTGACCTGGTTCACATAGACATTTTCACATTCTTCTTCTTATTCTATAATCTAAAGGTAGTGTAGAGTACTTTGTGAATAAGATAAAATATTTTAAGTTCCTAAAAGCCATCTGCAGTTTCTGCTTGTTGCAATTTTGAAAGATACCAATGCTAATTCAGTAAAATTCGGTTTCATTCATTAATTAAAACAAAAACTGTCATGCATTTCAAAGCTGATCTTAAGATGACTTGTTTTCCATCTAATGTTCTCATCAGCACTTTCTTTCCAGGAGGAAAATGTATACTCTTTTTATTTTCCCAATATTTTCCTTTGTAGCGTCAGCTTGCAAGCTTACTTTTTGACCTCGGATGTACCAATTCAGCTCTGCAGATCTTTGAGAAGCTTGAAATGTGGGAGGATGTAGTTATCTGTTATGAGAGAGCAGGACAGCATGGGAAGGTAAAGTACTTCTACTGTTACAGTATTCGTACATGGTGTACCCCAGAGATATTTTTTTAGGGAGAAAAACAAGAAAAAAGATGAGAAACGCAGGGAAAGGGAGAGGCTGCCTGGGTGTTTTGGTGTAATATCTAGAAGTCTTGTGGAATAGTTCAGTAAATGGTTTCCAGATTTAATCATGGATCTCCAAGGCATTGCATCTGTTGTATGTTGTGTTTTGTCTGACATTTAATTCCCACATTCTCTACTCAGAATCCAATTTTGGGGTCATATCCTAATTTCCAGCATTGGAAGACAATATTTTGGACAATTGCAGCAACCTTTGTGCCCAGCAATTTGCACGTTCTGGCAGTACTCAAATTCTGTTATAAGCAGAGTTAAAATGATTATATGGTTAAAGGAAGTGCCAATGCAGATATGCACTTCTCCAAATTCATGGGATCACCAAACATTCCTCAAAACTGACTTACTTTACTGTAGTGACTACACACACACACACACACACAATACACACTAGAATTTCACCCAATATACCACGTTTTAAAAACTGGGCAAGTTACAATGTGAGTAACTATAGATCTAACTGAAATTAATTACTTTGGCTCCCATAGACTGTCAAATAAGGACTCATTTCTTAGTTCCTTATGAGGAACAAGGAATAAAGTTATCTTTATATTGTTTTCAGAGTTAATTATATAATAACAAACTGGGATTTATAAGGGAATCTTTGGCTTTGAAATGCCAAAGTCCAGCAGCATGTGGGATACAATAAGTGTCTGATTCAGATTTAGTTTCTAGACAGCCTTGTGGTTGGAAGGGTAGCCAAGATAAGTATATGTTTTGATAGTTCTCACAGGTAGTCAGTCTGGAGGTTAGACCATCATCACCAGAAGTAGTCTCTAAACTAGCTGTTCCAGAAACCTCAAGTGTACTGTGTGGTTTGTTAGGTTACTAAACACATTGGGTACACAGTATTTCCTCCAGTGCCACTTTCAGGCTAGGTAGAGATATTAGCAGAGCATTTTGGAAGTGTCTCTCAAAGTCATGAGGGTTGTGAAGGACAAACTAAATAGGACAAACCTAGGATCTACAATTCCAAATCTTTTAATTCTTTGGAAGCAAATAATCCGTAGAGGAAGACCTTAAAGAATCCACTTGGAATAATTAACCTGATGTTTCTCTATGCATTTGAGTCTACCACTTGCTCCCTGTCCCCATAAGGATGAGAGAGAGAAACAGAGATGCTATTACAGCAGCGTGAGAATTTTGTTCATACTCTTGGTTCTGTAAAACATCACAGAAAAGGGTTTATTAATGAGAATCTGAAAAATTTGTGAGCTGTACCCATCTTAAAAACCAGACAGGATAGTTCTGGGGAAGCCATTCAGTGTCTACAACTATTAATTGCCATGTGTAGCCACATATTTGCTCCCCAAAGAGCAAATGGATATGCTGGTGTATATTTTAATTTTTTCAACATTTGATGATTCTTTCTGGTTCCAAAAGTCTGTTTCTTGTTGATTGTAGGAGTCATGTCAGTCTATTCCTTCATTGTTTGCAATCCTAATATTTTAGACCTTAGAGAACAAAGCAGAGTGTTCTTTTCTCAGTTTCATTAATTTTCTTTAAACTTGTGTCAAATAAATTATAGCCATTCTATAAAATACATTTTACCATCATCAGTAGAGAGCTTGTATCATAAAAGCCACGACCATTCTGTGAAACATCTTTTACAGTCATTAGTAAAGACCTGGATAATTAGATTCCATGGTATTGTCCATTTTTCAGAAATGCATTTTCCACTTTGTGGCTTTTTCCTTGTTTTCCTCTGTCCACAGAAAGTACATATAATAGAGACTGCAGTATTTTGGGTGGAATTCTCATTTCATGCTTTTAATCATAGAATTTTTCATGGCTTTCCATGTTTTATAAATACTTAAATCTGGTAATTATAAACCAATGACTATGTATCTTTGTGCCAAATGCTCTTGTCTTTTCACTTGTGCCAAAGTGATACTATGCCAGTATGATAATCCTGTCAAGAAGGAAATTGAGGCCAATACTTTCCGTGTGCTAGAAGTTAATTATTACTTGGACAGATTCACTGCCTACTAACAAAAGATAGATAGGAAAGCAGTATTTGAAAAGTTAATAAGGAGGATATTTGGATAAACATGTTTCATAATTGATGCTTGCAAGAATGCTTTAAAAATACATTTAGCTAAATTGGTGATAAGACCTTAAAATACTAAAAACGAAGTTTTAAGTTCTATGTGAAACACAAATGAGAGCATTTTATCTATAAGCTGAAAGGGAATTCAATTTCTGTTCAATCAGAAGAGCTTTAGGGAATTAAGAGCTTCTGTTTTAGATTATTTTTTTCAAAGTTATTTATCATTGTTTGGAAAAAAAATGGTGGTTCTACAAATCATTGTTCAGTGGTCCGAGTATGGCTTTAAGAAGTACAGCTGTGCTGCCTGGGACTAAGTAACTAAAGCAGGAGAATATGTCACCTTCTGGATACAGCTTTCACGTGTTGGGGTATTATGGGAATTACAGATGAACAATATCTACAGGATCACATGCATGCCATTCCTGAGTCAAGGTGAAAATGTTAGAAATAGTGGATAAAACAAGTGCTTTGAGTATGTTTCCAGTTTTTTTCTTTGTTTAAACATTTAGCTGACCAGAAAATTATAACAACAACAAAGGGTGTAAAGCACTCATAGTAGAATGGATGCATGTACCACTGCTATTATACAGCTACTTTAAAATTCAAAATAGAGTGCTGCAATGTAGGTGCCCAATTATCTTTGTATTTTTAGATTCCAGATTTCTCAAGTGCTTCAAAAGGTATCCTGCACATTAAAATACAATATATTGTTTACGACTGAGAGGGCAACAGTTTGCATACCATAACTGATTTTTTTTTCTAATCACTTTTATGTCAATAGTTTTCTCCCAGAAAATTCTCAGACATTGATTTCTGCAGATTTAGTGTGAAGGTTATTTGAATAAAAAATGGGATGTAGGGAGAAGAAAAAATACAGTTCATGTACACTAGCAGTAATTTCCATCTGTTGTGCCAGATAAACAAACTAAATATTGAAGAGAATTTAAGAAACAAGTTCAAATGTTTCATAGTAGATCCTGAGATGAAGGGCAACAGGAGACTAAGGGCCTTTGCAGACTGTAGAAATAGTGCAAATTGAGTCCACTTTAAGGGTTAGTGCTAGGGAATCATGGGAATTGTTTTGTTTGTTTTTTTCTGAGACATTGAGCCTTCTCTGTCAGAGAGCTCTGGTGCCATAATAAAATACAGTTCCCATGATTCTCTAACCCTTAAAGTGGACTCAATTTGCACTATTTCTAGCAGTCTGCAAAGGCCCTAAATCCACTAGTTAGTTCCAAATAGAATAAACTCATTGAATGATAAGTCAACATTTATGTATTGATCCATTGGATCTGTTGTAGATGGGGCTAACAGCCAGCTGAATTTAGACTGGAGCACATAAAGTACATATGGATATGTACCACAGAGCTTTTGATCACACCCAGAATACCTAATACTGTTGAAAATAAAAGTATTTTGGAACTTTAAGAAATAGTCTTAAACCATAACAATGCTGACTTTTCCACATATTTTTACCTTTGTGTTACATGTTTTTGACTAATGCCGTAAAAAAGGAATGTTTTGTGAAGTACAGTTGAGAGTATGAGATCACCCAAATGATTTCCTTGGCTGAACAGGGATTCAGACCATGCAGGCTCTTGAATACATCATGCCACCAGATTACCAGTCCAGCATCAGCAGTTGGTTTGCAGAGTATTCGCTGAGCCTACATACCTCAACATAGTTAACCAGGGCTCATGCCTTGTCCAGCTCTCCCAGTATGTGCCACCTTTGAAGCCTCTGGGCAGCACTGGTGCTGCATCCGCAGTCCATCTTTTCTCTTGTATGCAGTTTCTTGCTTGTGGGCTTATCTAGCAGTGGTGATGGATGGTTGTAGCCCATTACATTGCCAACTCTTCATCTTGCACTCTTAAGTAGTGGGCTTACTCAGTGGTAATGGAACAGGTGAAAACTGGGTGGGCATATAGTGCTGTTGCTGGGTAAGCCTGTGAAGAATGAGGGTGAGGCTGCAGCACATCGTCACTTGGGGAAGGAAGGGGAAAGTAGCAGTCAGTATTCAAGATGGTGGGGTTTGTACAAAGGATCTAGTGAGGGCAGCCTCTCTAAAGAGCTTCCAAATATAGAAACTAGGCCAGATAGAAGATACAGCTATGACATTTCCAACCCCTAATGTCTTAGCGAGAAAGAAGACAAATTACCTCCACCACCAATATAATTAAAGCTGTTTCTTGAGTCCTAGATTCACTACTTCCACCACCACCATGTGTGTGAGAACTACTTATGTACATGGTGATGAAGGCCATGGATTATCTGTTGACTAACTGATCCTGTCTCAAAAAGTTGTCTAAGGGACTTTGCAGACTGCTAGAAATAGTGCAAATTGAGTCCACTTTAAGGGTTAGGGTTAGGGAATCATGGGAACTGTATTTTATTGTGGCCCCAGAGCTCTCTGACAGAGAAGGCTCAATGTCTCAGGAAAAAAACAATTCCCATGATTCTCTAGCACTAACCCTAACCCTTAAAGTGAACTCAATTTGCACTATTTCTGGCAGTCTGCAAAGGCCCTAAGTAGTGAAAGGTTTTGCACTGAAATTGGTTCTTCCTATATTAAAAGATCATTTCCATGTTTCCTTTCTATAGGCAGAAGAAATATTGAGGCGGGAAATAGAAAAAAAAGAAACACCAGGACTGTATTGTTTGCTTGGGGATGTTCTTAAGGACCATTTTTACTATGACAAAGCCTGGGAACTGTCAAATCACCGCAGCGCCAGGGCTCAGCGATCCAAGGGCCTTCTCTATCTTCGCAACAGGAATTTTAAAGAATGTGTAAAGTGCTTTGAGCGCTCGGTGCAAATAAATCCTATGCAGGTAAAGTTGCTAAAACTTCTTAGGAATATTTTTTTGTGGTGACTTTATAAGGCAGGGATGCTCAAACTTTGATGCTCAGCCTTTGACAACTTCTTATATAGACCATGAAGCCAGTGGAATCCCACCCTCTTTGACTGATTTCCATCTTGTTTTTCCGTTGCTAGTGGAGAAATGGTAGTCTCAGCAATGATCATACTAATAGGAAAGGCTTTCATTTTTACTTCTGTCAGCCCTAGCAGTCTCTAGATCAGGGGAAGACAACCTTTTTAAGACCTGGGCCAGTCTCCCGTAGCCCAGGTCTCAGCTGGGCCGAGGGGGGGGGGGAATGGCGGCACGCGCGCCCTCTGCCGCTGCGCGCAACCCCCCGCGCACGCGGCCGCCGCAGCGCACGCAGCTGCAGACACCGCTGTGCATATCGCGCCCGCCATTTTTGAAATCAAAATAGTGCCCGCAACGTGTTTGCGCATGTGCAAGAGTACTGCACATGCACAAACGCGTCGCGACCGCCATTTTGATTTCCAAAATGGCGGGCGCAGCGAGCGCGGCCGCAGAGCGGCAAAAATGCGCCGCAGTAGCGGCGCGCGGCAGCGGCAACCTTCGGCCTGGGCCGGTAAGTCCAGGGGCCGGGGGCTTAACCGGCCCCTGGGCCGTAGGTTGCCGGTCCCTACTCTAGATTTTAGTAGGTTGGGGAATGAGATTTAAATCTCATTGTTGTGTGCTGAGGTAAGAAAGGCATTTTTAAAGAAATTGTTACTAGGTTTCCATTTTCTGATTCAAATGTTTTGTGAGTGAAAGCTCCTTTGCTACATATAATCCTGATCTTTGGATTGAGGTGAAAGTGGTTTAAAAAACTCCAGGAAGTAAATGAAGAGTTGTAAATACGTTTGCACATATTACCGTATATCGTAACATTAATTCATGTAATTTCCCATCTGAATCTGTTCTTGGTTCCTTGATTAAACTGTGTCCATTTGTCTATGCTGGGTGCCCATAAACTAGGATTTAGGTGTCTATTTGGACATACAACTGTTACTTAAAATGCCTTGGAGGTAGGGATGTGATTGTGGGCTGGGCTAGAAAAAGTATACGGGGGTAGAATGGAGATGGGAAGCATGTGTTCTCTGTGCAGGCGTGTGCGCACATCCACAAGATCCCGGCTAATGCTTGATGCAGCCTGAAAAAGCTGTGTGCTTATATTTTTAGAAATACATATCCCACCCTGTACAGTAAACTCTGCAAGACTTGGCTTCTTTTGTACTTCAGAGTTTAGGGTACACACATATTTTTAAAAGCAAAAACATAAGGTCCAGTATTAGCACTCATTTTAAGCACCTCAAGCACCCTTTTTTCCTGCTGGAAAGTCTCCTCCACTCTAATCTCTTTACCACAAGAAGTTGCGAAGAAAAAGAATTAACCCCATGATTTATTAATCAAGGACACAAAAATTTGAACCATTTATTTGACAACCAGAAACCTGTTTCACATGAGTATATTTATTTGAAATACTTTTCACACCACATCCCTTCATGTTTACAACTGAGATACAGGGAAATAGCTTTCTGTCAGAAACATCTCTCTGAATTTAGTGATTATGCAAGGACTTCTGATACATTGCAGTTGTGAGTGATTTGCCAGATTCCATTCTAGTTGGCCTAATTGCTACGGAAGTCATGGTTTCTCTCACTCCAGTTTTTCTTTGCAATTATTTCACTGCTGGGCTTTCTAAAGCCCTCCCTTTGAAAAGTACAAAAATGACTTAAACACACATCCTGCAATTCTGTGGTAGCATACTTTCTCATGGAAACAAAAAGCCTGTGTGTTCATAGAATCATCCTAGTCTGCCCCTTCTAACTAGATGGAGGCACAAATGCTCTTTCTAGTAGGAAAATAATCTAAATACCATTTTATCTTGGCTTTCAAATTTAACATCCTGAGAGAAATCAATTCTTTATTTTACACTGATATCAGTGAGTCACAGCTCTCTCGTGTAGCTTCCTTGCCTATGCCTGGCTTTGTTGCAAGTCACCTTGAAAAATACAGGCAGACAGCAAAACAGAATATTTTTTTTCTACACTGCAAGGTGAGTGGCACTTTGAGTGGCATTGTTTAGAGCAAGGATTATATTGCACCACAGACCTTATTGTCCTTCACCGTGGGCCATTCTGATGGGAGTTGGAATCCAACAACATTTGCATCTGAAGAAGTGGGTTTATATCCACAAGAGCTCCTGTGCAAATAAAAACCAGTTAGTATTAAAGGTGCTGCCATGTTTCTTTTTTCACTCTCCATTCCTCCTTTTTATGGAGGTTAACCAGTTCTTCATCCCACTTAGAGAGTAACTCTTTGTGAGTGGTGAATGGCTGAACAGCTCCCAAGGCCTCATAATATTAATTGCTATACAGTACACAATTTTTCCCAAAGGCGTACACTCTTCCAAAGATGTAAATTTACACACCTATAGAGATGTACTTTTCTAGTAGAGAGAACACATTAAGAAAAGAGAATATACATATCAGCTAATTTAGGCAACCATTTAAGCCATTAGAACATTCCATTTTCAGTTCATTCCATTTAGGAATTTTACCATTTAATTCCATTTAGGAATTAATCATATCTTTTGAGCTATTAGGCTCCAGGGTTTCATTTCCTTTTTTGATTGGATCCCATAAGCTTGCTTTGCTTTCAAGAGTCACAGGAAAGTGATTATAAACCAAGAGAACTAGCCTGAGTAGAGGGAGCGAAGAGAGGAGGAGTAGGTTAATATGTATCTGGTTCCTGGGTTATAAATTATGTTTACAGGACCTGAAGTGTTATGTCTGAACCAGGTCATTCTGAAGGCAGAATGTACATTTTTCCTTTTGGAATTTGGGCTAGGATTTGTATGTGGTTATTTGTCCTCAGGGACACCCAGCTCTGAGTTTAGAAATCAATTTTCAAAATAATTGTATTATTTCTATGTGACAAATAGTATTAAATCAGGAATGAGGAATGAGACTGCAGGGGACTTCTTTTTACTGGGCCAAGTTTTGTGTGTTTTTGCCTGTGTATTTGAATTACCTTGAATACATAGTCGGTGAGGCTACACATTCCTTTAAATTAAAGATGCCATTAAATAGTTATGAGATTAGGGTATCTCCATTTTTGTTAACACTAGTTCACAGACAGTCTGCCATTACACTTTGGTCTCTGAGTTTCTTCAGGAGCTGCAGTTGCAGGAAGAATGTGTCATTCAAATTATGATCTCTGCGGATACAGCCGATGCTTCTCACCCCCACGTAATAGTCACTGCATCCAAGTTAAGATGAGACTTTCTAATCCCTCTTTGCACTTTTGGGGCCCCTTGTGCAGTGATGTGTGTGTTTCCCTTTCAGTTGGGTGTGTGGTTTTCCCTGGGCTGTGCCTACTTATCTTTGGAAGATTATGAAGGGGCTGCTAGAGCATTCCAGCGCTGTGTGATATTGGAACCTGATGTAAGTACAATGGTTTTGAGGTAACCCTCTGTTGTATATTGACAAAAATTTTATTACACTTGTCCCTCCCCATTTGTGGACTTGCTGTCTGCGGTTTCAGTCCTTTGTGGACGGCAATGAGTAGGGACAAAATGGTGCGTGCAGGGGGTGCGGCCATTATAACCAATGGGGCTTGAGTATTTGCATTTTTTCCAATTTACAGGGTGGGTCTGGAATGGATCTCCCACGAATTTATTATTGCTTTGCCTGTTTTATAGAACAAATGAAATTTGGTCATTCAAAAGGTTTGTCTATAAGGCTAATTAAAGCAGCAGCAACCATTCTCATATCTTTGGGAGGGTGTAGCAGTTGCACCATGTCATAGGGTTCAATAGAGTTCTGTTCTTCAATTCTTGCTCTTATCCTATTGCTCCCTGAAGTGTTTGTGTACTACAAAATACAGTCATTCCCAAAATTCATAACTTTGGGAGGGTGCAGCAGTTGCAATATGTCATGGAGCTCAGTAGAGTTCTATTCCTTATTTCTTTCTCTTGCCCTACTACTCTCAGAAGTGTGTGTGTACTACAAAATAATATACAGTCATTCCCCAAAATACAGTTATATTTTTGGGAGGGTGCAGCAGTTGCAACATGTCATGGGGTTCAATAGAGTTCTATTCCTCATTTCTCTTATCCTACTGCTTCCTAAAGTGTGTGTGTGTGTGTGTGTGTGTGTGTACTACATGATACAGTCATTCCACCCAAAAAAGGAGGTCTGCAAATGATTTGTATCTCTATACATATATATATAAATAAATCACACCCATGTATTATACAGTCTTATTTATAATTTCATAAAGTCAGGTGCCAACTAGATCCTTTGCTTCTAAATTACAGATTCTATTAAAGTAACCTTGCCAATGTCCTAATGATTTAAATTAACTTGCCTTTCTAAGTAGATAATTTAAAGTTGAACCATTGTCCCATGGAGTAATACCAACCTTTTGAAGGAGATTGCCAGTGGGTACCTCAGGTTCCCAAATATTATATTTACAATTGTAGTTTAGTATCCTGTCAACATACTGCTACTTGATTTGCTGCAACTTCTGCCTTTGCACTGGTTTCATACCAATACGAAAAAATAATTTGTCATGTTCAAATAGGCATGATCTGGCCAAAGATGAGCCATTCAGTGGCATGTCCTTGAAACTTTCCTCTTCTGACCAGCAGGATCTACAAATGTCTACTTATGAAGTGTGCCTGTTGATCGGTACTGTAATTTCAACAGCTGACTTTTTATAAACATTAAAACCATTGAGATACAAATCACTGTTTGTGGATGAAAGTGCAAAAAAAGAAAAATTCTCCATACTACTGTTCAGTTAACTCTCTTTTTTGTGTTTGTTTTGACTGCAGAATGCTGAGGCCTGGAACAATCTATCAACTGCATATATCAGATTAAAACAGAAGTAAGTACATCAAAGGGATTAGTGATTGCTGTTTCCAGAATAAATAGTGCTGATTTCCTCTCTCTTCATCCTTCCCCTCATAGCCTGCAATTCCTAGATGTGCTGCCTTCACAATCCACTTTATAATCACCTCTAGTTCAAGCGTTCCTATTCAATCTACCATCATTAGTATCTTTAGGCAATTAGAGATATTATCAATATAAAGTTTTTGGAACAGAAAAGCAACAGTTTAGTTATCTGGGAGGGGGGTGGCTCTGTTTTTATCTAGCTGCTTAACAGAAGTGAGTTTTGCAGGACAGTGGAGTAAAGCTTTCCTTTGCAGCAGTATCAACCCTGTGGAGTGCTGTCTCTTAGTGGAATGCATACCACCACACCCCAACTGTTCCAGGAAATTTTTCTATATTATTCTTAATGATAGCACTGTTAACCATGTAATGTTTAGCTGTCTGTTTTATTACTGTTCCACATAGACATTTTTGAAATTTGAAGTTCTGTTCTGAGCTAATTCTGTTGATGAGCAAATTACTATTTATTAAAAATATTTATTAATCATTTTCTGCCTACTGGTGCTCTGAAAAATTATGTATAATATATTTATATGTATCTTTGTCTGTTAATAAGTACATATAATTTTAAAGCAGGTTAAAAACATTTTAAAATCCATTATTAAAAACCAAAATCTCCAATGGAACAATATAGTTGTAACTGCCAAGTGGTCGTCCAGCAAGGATGGAACCAATCTAACCTCCATTAATTCAGGCATCGGTCAAGATGCTGCTACAGGGAAAATTTTGACTTAGATTCTCAACCATCCTAGATGCTCAGAATGGTGGAAGATGCAACATGGCTTCTGTTGAATATATCAAATTAAAGGAAGGCTCACATGGGAGGAGGCAGTATTTCTGATGTCCCAAAGATAGTCTATATTACTTCCTTATTAGAAAGGAAGTTCAAACCTGGATTTGAATGCATTCCCTTTTAAACAGACCATATGATTATATTATTCATTAAATATATTCATGCATAAGTTTATAAATTTTAGTAAAAAATGGACCTTAAAAACCTCAGTCGACTTATCCATGGGTCAATGTAAGTACCGTACTTTAACTCTTATAAAAAATGGAACCATCCCCTGGTGAAAGGCAAGATTGTAATCTGCCCTGGAAGGACTGACCCCCATCTACTCTCTCATCCATCCAGCGTTTAGTGTGAACGCAAACACTTATGCCTCCTGGAATTTTGTAAGTTCTTGGGCATTGTTTTCCTTTGTTTCATCCTTTAGATTCTTTGTTACATGCCTCTACATTTTACTCTTGACTTATCCATGGGTCATATCAAAATCCATAACTTTAGCCCCAAAATCTATTCTCAACTTATACAAGAGGTCGGCCTATAGTTGACTATATACATTACTTCAACTGTTGAAGTGGAAATTCAGTACTAGGTTCATGGAAACAAATGAGTATCAACTTGCATAATAAACCATTTACTCTCTCCCTCCAAGAAGTTGCCACTAATAAATCTTATATGGGGGGGTGATATCTTAGTTCTGTATGCTTGTTCAGTTTATGTAACATTGTGTGGGATGGATGCCTTCTGCATAAACCAGTTCTTTCAGAAGTCTGGTACCATAAGTAAGTTATCAAGATAATTTTTGCTTGCTTGGACTATGTCCCATTAGACTGCTGCCAGAAAAATTGTAAGATTAAAAAACAAAGAAAAATGATTTTTTAAAATATGGTTGTTGTTTTTTTACATCACTATGAAAGATTTATCTGCTTTCTGGAAAGAAATTGAAAATAAAGAGTTCACAAAGCTGTTGACACAGGAAACTCATTGTTAACAAAGTGCATTGAACCAAAAGCCATAAATAACTTCAAGAGGCCTTTAGACATATTTATGAAACAGGCAGCTTGAAAGATGTGGTTGCTACAGAGACTGCAGTGCTTAGACAATAGGTGCAAAGAGGGACCAGCATGCTTGTTCAAGTATCATTTTCAGCAACTTGCAGTATTTATATACAAGCTCTGGAGTTACATACCTTTCTGGTTATGGGTGTTGAAATCCTCAAATTGACACCTTCATCTCTCTGAACTGGTGTGTCTCAGTCTGCCCAGTCTAACCCTAGTGCTACTGTAATATGTTCTTATGGTATGCCAAGTGTCTTACCCAGACAAGTGATATCTGGCCCAGGTACTAAGCCACTTTGGGTCCCATGTCAAGAGAAAGAGGCTACAAATAAAATATACCGTATTTTTCGCCCTATAACACGCACTTTTTCTTCCCCAAAACGTGCGTGGGGAAGTTAGTGCGCCTTATAAGGCGAAGGGCCGAGGCCGCAGGGAGAAGGAGGGCTCCTTCCCCCCGCGACCTCAGTCTTTGAATGAGCTGGTGCTGGGATCGAAGCGATCCCAGCACCAGCCCATTGAACTGAGGCCGCGGGGAGAAGGAGCCCTCCTTCCCCCCGCGACCTCAGTCTTTGAATGAGCTGGTGCTGGGATCGAAGCGATCCCAGCACCAGCCCATTGAACTGAGGCCGCGGGGAGAAGGAGCCCTCCTTCCCCCTGCGACCTCAGTCTTTGAATGGGCTGGTGCTGGGATCGAAGCGATCCCAGCACCAGCCCATTGAACTGAGGCCGCGGGGAGAAGGAGCCCTCCTTCCCCCCGCGACCTCAGTCTTTGAATGGGCTGGTGCTGGGATCGAAGCGATCCCAGCACCAGCCCATTCAAACACTGAGGTCGCGGGGGGAAGGAGGGCTCCTTCTCCCCGCGACTTCAGTTCAATGGGCTGGTGCTGGGATCGCTTCGATCCCAGCACCAGCCGATTCAACAACCGAGGTCGCGGGGGGAAGGAGCCCTCCTTCCCCCCACGGCTTCAGTTCAATGGGCTGGTGCTGGGATCGCTTCGATCCCAGCACCAGCCCATTCAAAGACTGAGGTCGCGGGGGGAAGGAGCCCTCCTTCCCCCCGCGACCTCAGTTCAATGGGCTGGTGCTGGGATCGGAGAAGTTCTCCAATCCCAGTACCAGCCCATTGAACAACCGGCCGCGGCTAAAGGGAGGAATCCTTTTTTTCCTGGATTTTCTTCCTTTAAAATTGGGTGCGTCTTATATGCCGGAGCGCCTTATATGGCGAAAAATACGGTAAATAATATTAGTACAAAGTATGCTTTGGTATAGTTCTAAACCATTGTGTTTCTCTCTTTGTTCCATCTGTCATTGTTGCCACATTAGTTTTGACCATCCCTCATTGACCATTTGACCAAAAAGACTGTTGGTTTCAGCTTTGATTTGTAGATGATCCTGTCCTAAACATTTATATCTGTCAATTTTGTGAATATTGGTTTTGTTTTGTTTAATGGTTTTGTTTTGGTATTACAGAATGTTTTGGTAATAGTCTTGCAACCACTCACATATAGGAGATGCTAATCTCCTATATGTGAGACCACAGAAACTACAAGGTCAGGTTGCTTCCTTGTAAATGTGGTTTTTTGATTTGTGTAGTCATATGACCCATACTCTTTCCCTGCTGCAGGCCTACCTTTTCCCTTGGGTGTGTTGGAGTGTAGAAATCTCTTTCCAGCACAGGGACAAGGGCTGCAGGCTCTTCTTCTGTTGAGCTCTAGTAGTATTTGAAATGTTGTTCTGATCAGTCACAAATCTCATGTGTACACAAAGATGCCACTCAAAGAACCATTGTTCCAGGCTAGCAACCTGTTTTCCCTCATTTGTTTTATTTAGTTCAACTATTCATTTATATCCTCTTGGCTTGCCAAGCAATCTGTGGCAGATAAATATATTCTTTAAAACATTAAATATAAACAGATAAACTAGATAAGAATATCATTTAAAAGCAGGTTAAAAACAATTCTAGAAAATAATTTTAAAATAACCACCGATGGATAAAACAACCATTCTTGGTTTTAAAAACCAAAGGCCATACAAAATAATGAGTGTTAGCTGTCCACTGGAAGTTCAGGAAGGTTGGAACCAGCTTGACTTGGGAGAGAATTTTACAACTGAGGAGTTCCACGGCTTTCTTTTATGTCAAAGAAAGCCCTGTCACATGTATTGACAAAATCTGATTGACTGACTGACTGATTCATGGATTGTTTTAACTGTTTCTATCCCACCCTACAACTGAGGTTCTCAAGTTAACATACCATAAAATCTATTTAGGATAATAACCTTATTTTCCTGCGTATAAGACTACTTTTTACCTGCAAAATCTGTCGCTAAAGTGGGGGGGGGTCGTCTTATACGCCGGATATAAGGATAATGAGGATAGGGGTGCTAAAACTCTATATTTTGACTGGGAAAATGGGGGGTCGTCTTATACGTGGGTCGTCTTATACGCCGGAAAATACGGGTACATTTGTTTGATGTTAGCTGCCTTTAAGTCAACCTCTGGTACTGAATTAGTATGTTTTAACAGACATTTCCTTAACGATCAGGTTTTTCTTTTATAATAAAAGCGTTGCTTAAGTATTAGAGTAAAGGACTTTCTGTGATACAGTGCTCTTCTGCTGGCTCTCATTCCCTGATAAGAGTAGATTTTCTAGTAACCAAATAGTGTGGGGTTGTGTTTTTTTAAAACAAAACAAAACATTTTGGTTACTCAGAAGCAGAGGTGGATAACTGTGATCCTCTAGGTAGTTTGGACCTTTATTTCCTACTGGTCTCAGGCTTATAGAAACTGTACTCCAAAAACACGTGGAGAACCACAGTTATCCATCCGTATTCAAAATCAAGAGGTTGAAATACCAATAGTATTGTCCCAAGCATGTGGAAATCCTATAAGAAAATCCTGTCATACAAAAATCCTATCAACTAGTGGTGAGCAGGCTTTTTCTTTGTGGAGCACTTTCAACATAATGCAGTGTGCTGTATGTGAATGATGCCATTGTGTGGATCTTTTACATTTATTCAGTACCCTTTCTCTCAGCTTGATGACAGCAGGAGGCAATGCCCCATTTGAATTGTTTTATTCACACATTGCATTCAACAATATGGAATTGTACTCCAGAGAAGCATCTCACATCTCTGTGATTCTGTGTGGAATGGAGTTCTGTCAAGTGAGATGAACAGGAGTCTATGGCAGCCTTTTCCTAATATCTTTTGCCTTCCAGACACCAGCAGTACCTATTTTGAGAATTATTGTCCCATCAAATCTGGAGGGCATTAGGTGGAATAAGACTGCCTTGTGGTTTGAAGTACCCTGGTGTTAAACAGGGAATCATCACTCTCTTGCCAAATGAGAAAAGAGACTGAAATACTAAGATTGTGTTTTGTATTTTCTGAAGTGGTATTATTATCATAAACATGCTCATGGGAAACTCTATTGGCAAAACAGAATGCTTCTACGTTTTACTTTATTTCCTGCCCACAGAATCAAAGCATTCCGGACTCTTCAGGAAGCTCTCAAGTGTAATTATGAGCACTGGCAGATTTGGGAAAATTACATTCTTACTAGCACAGATGTTGGAGAATTTTCAGAAGCTATTAAAGCTTATCACAGGCTTATGGATTTGCAAGAAAAGTATAAAGATGTCCAGGTGGGTTGTTTCTCTCTCTCTCTCTCTCTCCTTTTTTTCCCTTCTTTCTAATCCAAGTGTCCAACTATTAAAATTGGTTAATAAAAACAAGTCAATTTAAACTTATCTCCCATTTTACAAAGAGGCTACAAGATATCTCTGTTTACACTAAAAAATACAAGTCATTTTAAAAAGTTATTTTAAAAAAGTCATATTTAAAACCTAGCTATAATTAGGCATATAGTCCATCTTTCATTGAAAAGAGCCAATTTTTTGTTTTCCCTTCTACTCTTGAGTGCAGCACCTCTCAGTCCACTTGGTAAAATGTGAGAGTTGAAGAAAAAAAAAGAATTCATCTTTGCTCATACTGTTGTTTGTTGGAAATAGCTTTTACCCCATTCATTATGATATACCAGGCCTGGTGGAACATCTGTGATAGACCGGATTTTGGTTCAGGGAACAGCATTGTGTTGGAACCTGATGCTGCTCATGATTTACCAGCTGGTGTTTTATGCGTTAGAATAATGATGTAATCAACATTAGCCCAGGCAGATGTTTTGCACCTAGGAAAATTATCTAACTTGAATGCAAAATTTAAATATCCATCCTGGTTTTCCTTCTTTATCTTCATTAATGAGTAGTACAAAGTCAGTTCAGGGAGAAATCTAACTTATTCTGGTTTGGAGCTTCCAGAAGCTATTAGGCTTGTGCATGACCTAGACTAGTTTGGATTGCTGATTCTCTTCTTCCCTCTGCCTCTGTTCTACCTCAGATTCCTTTCTGAGTATTTTTTAATGCTGTTTTATGAAATATCACATACATATTGGACATAGTATATTAGGCTGTGCTTAAATTGTTTAAGCAGCATGTTCCTCTTTATTGCATTATTGAATGCCTTTGAGTCTGCATGTTTGCGTAAGTATTCTTGCATAGTGTTTGCCACATAATATAAGAAAGGCATAGTGAATTCTCCTTGTGGCCAACTTCCGGTATGTCAAATATGTGTTCAGAATGCATAAAACAAAGCAAAAGCAGTTGATGTAGGTTTTTACTACCGCAAGCAGCTTGGTTTTGTGATTTTATTTGATGCATTTCATTCCTCTACCATCTTGAGAATTTATACTGCATATGGAAAGTCACAATTCAAAATCATCACCTTTGACCAAGAGGAAAAGAATGTTAATTGTTCTCAATCTGACTTTTACTTATGGTGACCTTGTGAACGAGAGAACTTCAGAGCACCCTGTTATCAACAGTCCTGCTCAGTTCTTGCAAACTCAGGGCTGTCTCCTGTAATGCAGTCTTCCTCATTTCCTACTGCTTTCTGTCTTACCAAGCATTATTGCCTTTTTTATTGAATCCTGTCTTCTCTTGATATGTCCAAAGTACAACAGCCTCAGTTTAGTAATCTTGGCTTCTAGGAAGAGTTCAGGCTTGATTTGTTCTTGGTCCCACTTATTTTTCTTTTTGGTAGTCCATGGTATCTGTAGAACTCCTCAAGCACCATATTTCAAATGAGTAGATTCTCTTCCTATCAGCTTTCTGATAAGAATGACCAGGAGCTAATTTAAATACATTGTTGCCCTATAACTCACTGAACTGTAGGTTGCTAAAAAAAGACAAGTTGTCATTGTTTCATTGTTAATATCCTGAAATGGCAGAAGCTTCAAATGTTCTGTTGGGCTTAAACCATTCTCTTTCATTATCATTTGTGGCAGCCTTTTCCAGCTGGGAGCTATGTTGGTCTACAACTCTCAGAATTCTCATCCAGTGAGGATGCTGTTTGGGGATATTGGTGTTTGTAGTCTAGTCTAAGTTCAAGGAATTAAGTTGAGAAAGGCTGCTCTGGTTTTCATTTTCAGAACAGCTGTGAATGAATGTCTGTTCAATATAGGATTTAATGGAACACAGACTAAAACAGAGGAAACACCACACTGTAATTTTTCCCTATAATATGTCTGGAAGGTTTTGTAATGGAAAAGCAAAACATTTTCCCCTTTTGAATATCAGAAGGGGTATTTCAAAGCAAAGGAGGAAGCAGAATTAATAGGTTCAGGAGACACCTGTGCTTGCTAATGACAATTTCCTTGGTTTTGAGTCATAACATGGAGAAACTGTTTACATTATGATAGAGTGGTGGCTCATCATAGGAGAACCAATCTAAGACCAATTCCCCTTCATGAATTCTGCCACCCTTGCTAAGCATCAAGGCAGCTTGGGGGCATTTATCAAAAAGTTGCATTTTGCATTTAACTGTACAGTGGTAACTAATTATAAGTGAGATCCTGGAAAGTATATTTTTGTTTTTGGTAAAATCAGTGTGGGGTACAAAAACCGAAAAGGTAAGTTCTACTGCCAGGATGGTTGTGACAACCAGCTGGAAAGCTAGTGGAGAGTAGATCTGATTAGATTAGATTAGATTTATATGTGTATTTAAATGCATTTTGATTATATTACATTCTTCCAGAAAATTTACTTATCAGTTACATTCAAGGAAAGTAATTTGCTGTTGGCCTTAAACACACAAAGTCGCTTAGCATCTATAGGTACATTAAATGTTTTTATGAATTAAATGTTTTAACATGCAAATTGAATCCATGTGCTGTTGGCATGGAGTAGAATTTGCTGAGCATTATGATAATTTTCTTATTATATTAAAAATAATTATCTTCTTTCTAAGGTGCTTAAGATACTGGTAAAAGCAGTGATGGATGGATTGGCTGATCGTAATGGAGAAACAGCAAGTGGGTTAAAGGGAAAACTGCAGACACTGTTTGGCAGAGTGACATCTAAAATGACAGGTGATGGAGAAATTTGGAGGCTGTATGCAAGACTTTATGACAATGGACAGAATGATAGCCAAGAAGATATAGAAAAGGTAATAATGGGATATACTTTTTGAACTAACAACTGTGTATTCTGAACTGGCTGTCACCTATATACTTGATTTTTAGTACTTGGACATGTAATGCTTTGTGGCAACTTGATTTCTCCTGTACATGAAAAAATACTGTATTATAGTTTCATTCTCTGTTTTGGCCTTTAGTACCTGTTCAGTTTAATAGGTATCAATAGAAAGAAGGACAGGGAAGGGGGGACACAAGAGACAGTGGGAATGAGGGAAAGTTTAGGCTGTATTGTTCCTTCAAATGAAAAATATTGAGATCCAGGCCAAGGCAAAATGTAGTTTTTTTATTATGAGGCCATTCTTAAGAAATTGCTTGAGGCAGCAGATATTCATTGAAG
The DNA here is from genome assembly GCA_026167975.1 of Phrynosoma blainvillii. Taxonomy (NCBI): domain Eukaryota; kingdom Metazoa; phylum Chordata; class Lepidosauria; order Squamata; family Phrynosomatidae; genus Phrynosoma; species Phrynosoma blainvillii. The sequence goes on along the minus strand of JANUYF010000001.1, from coordinate 67,480,013 downwards.
AGTGCATTTCATAGAAGATTAGAACTGTTTAATGAAATCTTAGGTGCATAAAATTTCCTGAATTGCATTCTATATTTTTAATAGAAATTCTGTACTGAGGTGATATGCTAAAGCTTTCTTTTATAAATTGATTGTGCATTTCAGTTTTTCTCTGGAATTCCAGAGGCTGAAGCATTCTCTTAATACAGCAGTTGTGCCCAATGTGAAAGAATGTTTTCAGTCCTCAGACTATTACAGTCTAGCACAACATAACTGGGGGTCACAATATTAAGATAATTTACAAGGTCAATCTCTTTCTTGAACACTACCTGCCAACACAGAGATACTGCACTACAGATTCATTGCTAACTGGTGGGAGGTATTCACCCCCATATGGATGGAGAGGCTGGTTTCGAACAGATAGATGGACTGTGAAGGGGGAGAGCTGGGGAAGAATTGTCAAGCATAGAGGAAATGAGAGATAAGGAAAAAAAGAGAGAGAGAAGCTTGGCTGTATGCAGGACATGAAAAGGGAACATAAGTGAAATTAGAAAAACTAGATAGGCATGGGAGAAAGGTCAAGGAGATGACAAGAGAATAGTCATGAAGAAAAAAAGATGGTAAAGGAATTTCTGAATTTCTTACTATGCTGTTCTTTGCTTACATATTCTGCATGGCAAACTGAAACTAACATTGTGGTGGTGGTTGTTTTGTACATTTTTGTGTGTTGGTTTTTTAAAGGATATTTCTCACACACCTCTTCAGCAATAACACAAAAAATTATAGACAGAAATCTTGTTTTATTTCATATATTCAACCTTCCACCAGACAAAGAAAGTTTAGAGTTTTTATAGTTTAGAGTCCTCACCCCCCCCAACCCTGTTAGTAGAGGCTGTTTTTGCTTCTTATTGCCCAGTTTCTCACAATCTGAGAGATGCAAAACCACACATTTCACTGTCCTGTACTGTTTTCCTTTAATAATTCAAGAAGTGTTTGACATTTAATAGCCAAGGCCCCAAACAGATGGGCAGATAGGGGTGGCTTCCAGCTACTCTGGAGATGTGGTGTTCACACGACGCAAATGCCCGGAAGCCACACTAGGGCCATGTCGGGCTGTCTAAGGCAGCCCATAACTGGTCCCAAAAGGAATGGATGTTTTCCACTCCTATTTGGGGCCGTGGCAGGAGGCACCTTCAGGGCTGTGGTGTGTGTTCACCATGGTCTCGGGGCAATTGGGCTGGGAGTGGCTTCTGGCCACTTCTTCCTGCCTGTCTGCTTCACCCCCAAGACTAGTAAATAAAGTTAGGATTACTGAAACAAGTCTTTAAGCTAGAAATTCAGAATATACCCACTGTACTTTTTCTTTCCTACCATTTTCACATTATGAATGTATTCTTGAGTTTATTAAAGTTCTAGGAAACAGCATTGCTGGGCCAATCTGATAATCCCCTTGGATGAGAGGTGTCCATCTCAAAACCAGTGGGGAAAAGATAGATAAAAATTGGATAAAATGTTAGATAAAAATATTATAAGATATTTAATATTTTTAAAGTATTTCTTTTTTTAAGCTTTATATATCCCTTCCTAGCCAATTCATTCCCTAATGCTGGAATTGCCATCTTGTCACAAGTATTGGTCTCATTTTTAGATGGTGATTTTGCATTTAGCAATGTTCTTGAAATTCTACCTGTGCTTATTGATCAAACTGACAGATCTTCATTGAACCTGAGAATATAATATAAGGACAAACTCATTTTCAGTTTCCAAAATGACAACTTAATTAGGCCAACAAGAAACACAACAAATATTTGATTTGCAGAAATATGTATTAGAAGAATTATTTTGACATTTATGTAACAATATGGCAGGCTGTGAGGTTAGAAGATGTTGAAGGCTTCACATTTTTCTTTTGTACAGTAAAAAATTAAGTCTGAAAATTCCTCCAGGTTGAAATAGAGCATTTGCTATAAATATCTAGGTAGAAATTCAGTGTATTGCCTATTCTGGCTGTAGTTTGTGAATAAAATCTATTCTGCTTTCCTTATCTGCTTTTCCATCTTTTCCCATCTTTTCTCAACTTTGCTTCCATCTGGTTTAAGAACTGAACGCAGAAAATATCAACTGTGCCTTATGCAGTAATAAAACTGCAGCACAGTATGTTGATGGTTAGCTCCAGTCAGCATGCTGTGCTGCTCTGCAGCAACACAAAGATCTTCTGTCCTTGATCCTTGTGGAAAGATTTTCTCCCATCCAAAGTGACCTTTCACAGAAGTTGTATTGTTTAACAGCATTCTGTCAGATGACCTCTGTCTCCTCATTCCCAGAAACTGGAATGTTTGTGAATATTCATTCAGTGATGGCAAAACTTTTCTATATCCAAGGCAATGTGACTTTTCATCTCTTAATGTTCCTGTAGAGCTGAACATTAAGTTCTGTGTTCAGTTTTAGATGCATCAGCAGAAACACTGCAGTATGATCATCTCCAAATCTAACTTCTTTTTGCCATATAAAAAGAAAAGAGAAAAGAAGAATTGGACATATACTTATATATAAATAAATATATAAATATATATTTACATTGAGGAACTGAATTAGGCATACCACTCCCACCTCTAGCACATTTTACAAATATAGCACAAATTCAAATTAACCATCAAGGATTTTAACCATTTATTTTCCTTTATTTTATTTATTTTATTTCAGTGCCATTCTCCCAAAAGGGACCAAGGGTGGCTCACAATATAAAACACATTAAAACAATTAAAAAAACAAAACCAATAAAATAACCTAATTAAAACACTACAAAGTTAAAAGTTAAAACATAGAAAAGTTAAAAGCTACAACATAACCTACAACAACCCCCACAATAAAACCAGGCTTGCATGGCATAGAAACATTTTTACTTGCTGGTGAAACGTCAGCAGGAAGGGGGCCAGTCTAGCCTTCTGCAGAAGGGGCTTCCAGAGGGTGGGAGCAGCCACTGAGAAGGCCCTCTCTCGTGTCCTCACCAAGCAAGCCTGGGATGGTACTGGGACCGAGAGAAAGCCTTCTCCTGAGGATCTTAGGCCTCTAGCTGGTTCGTATGGGGAAATACGATCTCTCAAATAGTCTGGAATATTAAAATGTATGATTTGTATTTCTTTCCATCTATGGAATCCTAAAGGCAATTAATAATCATAGAGTTGGATCCTAACTTTGATAAGTAGTAGAATTCTGCTCATAGAATATGGTTTCTTTTATCTCCTTCTTGCTATAGCTCCTACACTACATGGTAAAGCTACTCCTCAGGATTAGGAGGTTCTCTGGAACAGCATTGGACAGGGCACAGAAAGAATCTGGTAGGCAGGGAAGAGATTAGATATAGGAAATCTTTTCTTCCATGTGTACCATCGTAATTTTAGATCAAACACACAATAAAACAAAATAGAAATTGCTAATAAATTTGAGCAACTGAAAATGTTTTTGTTGTTGTTGTTAGACATCCCATAGTGCGATATGAAGCGGTATATAAATGAAGCTGCTTTGCTTTTTTGCTTTGTTGTTGTTGTTAGCTGCCCTTGAGTTGGTTCCAACTAATGGCAACCCTGTGGATGAGACATCTCCAAGAATCCCTATCTTCCATTGCCTTGCCCAGATCCTGCAAGCCCTTGCCCATAACCCCCCTGATTGAGTCTATCCATCTGGTTTGTGGTCTTCCTCTCTTTCTTCTACCCTCTACCTTTCCTAGCATTATTGTTTTTTTCTAGTGATCCGTGCCTTCTCATTATGTGGCCAAAGTATGATAGTCTCAACTTGATCATCATTGCTTCCAAGGAGAGCCCTGGTCTGATCTGTTCAAGAACCCATTTGTTTGTCTTCTTGGCTATCATCCATGGTATCCTAAGCACTCTTCTCCAGCACCACATTTCAAATGAGCTGATTTTCTTACTGTTTCCTTTGCTGTCCAGCTCTTGGGAATACAATGGCCTGAACAATTCTGGCTTTAGTTTTCAGTTGTATGTCTTTGCTCTTTCAGTTTCCAGTTCTTTCATAGCTGCCCTTCCCAGTCCTAGTCGTCTTATTTCTTGATTGCAGTCTCCATTCTGGTCAATGTTTGACCCTAGATATGGAAATTCTTTAACTATTTCAATTTCCTCGTTGTCTAGATTGAATTTGTGTATTTCTTCTATGGTCATTGTTTTTGTTTTCTTTATGTTCAGCATCAGACCTGCCTTAGCACTTTCATGTTTGACCTTTCTTATTAACTGTTCCAATTCCTAAAAATCTGGAAATGTTTATTTCTTGAATATATATCCCCCCACAAAGCAGCTAACAATAAAATTTGACTAAAATAATTCTTATAATTAGAACATTAACACATCTTAAATACATGGAAATGATATGGATAGAAAGTGCATAGAGTGAAGAAGAGTTTAATAATCTGGCAGGTTAAAAGCATCTTATTTTGTATTTATTTATTTGTTTTATTTTATTTTATTTATGTCCTGTCTGTTTCCTGGGACCCAAGATGGCTCACATCAAATTAAAAAACAAAGTAATTTAAAACCTATTTGATACAAAAAGTCTTTTAAAAATCATTAAAAATTATTTTATGCCAAAATGAAGTTTCTGTGAGCTTGTCCATTGTTTCCCAATCTGGTGCCTTTCAGAGATATGTTGACTGTAACTCCTATGATCTCCAAACAGTATGACCCTTTCATTGAATAATGTTGGTGATACCCTGAAAAAGCACCAAGAACATAACCTGCATTACACTCCATCTTAAAATATTGCAAAAGCTAAGAAATATAGCATGAATTGCAATATCTTGACCTTCCCAAGGGCTGCACCGTAACCTGCTTCTGTGTGTGCATGGTTAAGATGTTGTAGCAAATTTGCTTTCTACAAAAGGAACAATGAATAAAGCAAAACAATGTAACATAGCAGCCCATGTGCCAACACCTCATATGACCCCTGAGACACAATCATACCTTGCTCTGCTCGTAAGAGTAGCTACCCATAAAGTCACCCCTACTGTAAGGTTGAGACTGTCTTTTTCTAGCCACACGGCTTCTAAGTAGTTTCATTCCAGAACAGATGAATATCCAGTCTCCTCATTTTGAGTCAGATAACGGTTGACTTGATTTGAGTCATATGAAGAGATGACCTGCCTAGTCATTCTGATTTCCCAATCTGGAACTGCTGAGCTCTAGTTTACCAAGCCAAAAATTGTTTATTCATGGTGACTCACAAAAAGGCTTGTAAAGGTTTAAACAGGGAAAACTCCATATGCCTATTAAGTATTAGAGCATCTGGAGAAAACTTTAAAATGCACTGTGTATTACAAAACCTTGGAAGGTCCTTGGAAGTCCTGGAGAAAACTTTAGCACTGACACTGCAAACCTGGTTAAAGTGTCTGGAAATAACAAAAAAATAGTATTATTCAAAGACATAGTTGTGATAGTCTGTATCAGTATATAAAGCGAGATTGAAAGAAAGAAGTTTTTAGGATAAGCTTTCACAGACTGAGTCTACAAAAGCTTATTCTACAAACTTCTTTCTCTGAGTTAGTTTTAAAGGTGCTACAAGATCCCTTTATATAGAAGTCCTGTATGCTTTATGAATGTGTGACCTAGTTTCGATATTTCACAATGAGGATTGCTCATAGAGGGGGTGGAAATGGCAGCCAGATATTTCCCGAGTGACCGGGGAACAGACCCTGTCGATTGCAGTGGCTGCTTCCCGATATGTGAGGTTGTGGTGGGGAATCGAGCCTGAATTCATAAAGATTACGCATGATTTCAGCCATTAATTTTTTCATGGTCAGATGCACATGTAGTTTAACATTAGGAATTTGGACTTTTCAGGTATACAAAAATATGTAGAGTTGATACACAGTATTCAACAACATCAGATTCCCAAACATTAAAAACATAAAATGCTATTCGCCAGAGCTTGGAAGTCACTATTTCCCAATAGTTAGTTAATTTTAAATGCTTGCGCATCCCGTATAAATTACATTACAACTATAACCTGATAAGGGAAATGCTGTTACAGCATTTTCAAATGTTATTTTTCTAGTTATAGAGATGTGGACTTAGTAAATGACAAGAGAGTGAATATCACATGATTCAAGTGCTGGCTTGCGTTCTGCCTTGTGTTCTTTTGTAGGTAATGAGACAGTGATTAAGTGGACAGGAGGAGAGAGCTTTGTACCATGGGCTAGCATGTCACATTCAGACTTTTCAAAAGTACTTGCTCCTGTTATTGTTGAAAGACAGAATGAAAAAGAGTTTTGAAACTGCAGCTATAAAAGTAGCTAACTATATTTGGTTATATTTAATGGTAACATCCCAGTCTCTAATATTAATCATCCCTCACTCTGTTTGCAGTTACTGTTAGAATGGGAATTGCTTCCAATTTACATACTCTAATTTTTGTTCTTTTGTTTTTAACTAGAATCTCCTTGGTTAAACGGTGCTTGCTAAATGTACAAAAGAAGAGTGAATATTTGTGAGCTCTTAACCCTTAAGGTACAACTTATTTGCATCAAGTCATATTAAATACATACTCTTGCTTAAGAGTATAATCAATATATTGATGGATTAAATTATGTCTAATATTTCCTTTCAAGACATTAAATTGGCCAATAGTCTTCCAATCTATCTTTTCTCCACCATGGATTCATACTGTTATCATGCCTTAATAATAGTTCAGACATTTTAACGAAGCCAGCAGGGCTATCTATGTCATAGAGAAGGCATTAGGGTTTGTTGGGATCCTGCCTCCTACAATAGAATACAAAATACAGGTTTTGTAGTATAGTTCTTAATGCTTTGCAGGACTTTTTTGTGGAAAATTGGGAAGGCTACAAGCAAGCTTTTCATCTTTCTGACTCAGCCAAGGTTATCTGATGTATTCTTCAGCTATTAACTTAAAGCTAGTTCAGTGTGGCAGCTTTTCAAAAAGAACATAGTGTAGAAAGCAACATCAGATTCTGAAAAAAGCTTTGGTGCTTTCAAAACATTATATAATATGGTGATGGAAAAAAGTTGTTAGATCATCTTGCTCCTTTAGCATAAGGGTAGGAAAAGGGTAAGGAACTCCTATCATCAAAGACTATTGCCCATGCTGGCATAAGATGAGGAGAGTTAAGAGTCCAACATCTGGAGGGCCACAAGTTACCCATCCCTGTCTTAAATTTTATTTCCAGAATTTACTTCATTTAGTTGGAGAGATGTTAGAAAGGTACCAAAGTACATTTACACAGCTTGTCCTTTTTAAAAGCATCATAACATGCACTATAAATTATCTAATCATATACCTGTAATTGCATTTCATGGTATTCATTTCAGGTTTTTTATTTATACTGACTACTGAATTTTTACCTTTTACATATACAAACAAGCCAAAAAGTCAGGAAAGAAGGGAAGGGAAACAGAATGGAGCATGGTGAGGTACTCAACAAGTAGAACAGTAACAAGAAGATAATCCACCCCAGCTTGTGCTAAATGTACAAAGAAGAATATGTTTGTATGTGCATATTAGTGTATGGAGTCCAGCTGTCCCTGAAATACCAGACTATAATTTTTAATTCATTTTTCTTATCATGTAACATTAAGAGTTTAAAAATCAACACTTTCCCATTTCCCCCTGTAAAAAATAGTTAACTTTCAATTAATTTATATCACATGTTATCAGCCACATGAGTTGTCTAGTATGATCCAGGGTAGATTTCTTCTGAGTTTAATCAAATTATTACTTGCTTTTCTAATAAGCATTAACAGTCTCTTGGGCCAGAGAGACGCCCCATACTTGCTAGATTTAATAAGCCTTGAAGGCCAAGATTTGAATATACAAGTGGTTAACCATACCCGATTAAGCATCTTGTCCAAATCTTTGTGCTTCACTGACTGAAAATTATTCAGTAAAACTAGACCAGATACTGCTGTGGACACCATCACCAGTGACATTGCTGTAACTAGAATCCCAGTCATGCCAGATGTAAGTAATTCTGTCCTTAGAATCAACTTGCAATCATGTCACAGAGAACTATTGAACTATTTAAAGTTCCATCAAGCTTCGCTCTGAGGAAGACTGCAATACTGAACTTCTCAAAAGAGCTCCACTGAATAGCTCTGATAAATTGTTGTGGTGATGGAGGGGGGGAGATTATTCACTTTTCACAATGCTGCAGAGTAGGTTCAGTAAAGCTCACTAACTATACACATCATAGGTTTTTATCATACACATCACAGACCTTCTTCCATCTCTGTTCCATCAATACTCTAGCTCATTTCATTTTTTTATTTTTTATTTTTGTAACATAACTTTATTACTACATCTTATCTGTTCTTCTCCTAACTCATGCTGGTGTTAACTTTCATGCAATTCTTTGCCTACATTTTGTTACTCTTCTCAGTGATCAGACATGCCTATCCACCCTATCTTTCCCCCAAATAAAATCCTCTGTGGTGATTTGCAAAGGCAACAATACACTTTCCATTCCAATTACCATTTCCCAAGAGACACAGCCATTTTATTTTATATCCCTCATTTTAAGAAGTGCAAGTAAACAAATTATTTTTTAAAAGTATTAATTAAATATTCAGATTTTTGACATCTGAATAAATAGTGACCTGGATATTGGTTTAAAATCACTATGTGCAAGACTTAGACTGTCGTACTTTGGACACATCATGCGAAGTCATGAATCGTTGGAAAAGACAGTAATGTTAAGAAAGGTGGAGGGAAGTAGAGAGGAAGGCCACATGCTAGCTGGATGGGCTTGAGACCACAAACATGAATTTGCAGGAGCTGGGCAGAGCAGTAGAGGACAGGGGGGCCTGGAAGATGTCTCATCCATAGGGTCGCCATGGGTCGAGATCAATGCGAAGGCAGTTAACAACAACAAAACAACAAATCTGCTTGTGTATTGTAATACAATTATTAAAGCAAATGAGTGGGAAATGCTCTTATGAATCATTCTTGGTATATTATTTTTGCACACTGTATTTGAGATGACACCTTCAGTGTCAAACAGTGAATGTTTTTTTCAGTTGCCATAACTTCAGCAGTACTGTTTCAGTACCCTAAATCAAAGAGGTAAATTGGTAAAATACTCAAGGTGCTGGGACCACACAGACATTCTGCCAAACCTAGGAGGGTCATAACTCCCAAACACTCTTGGCACGCACAAAAAGGATTTCCTGAACACCCCTCCCCCCAATATTTCCTATGTTCCATCATCCACAAGAATGGGTCAGTGCTGTTTTAGAAGGCATTGTCACAAGAGTGAGACTAATTTTCTGTTTCTAATATTTCTGAGCTTTTTTCCTACTATTAAAACCAGGCATATTCCCATTGACAGAAGCAATTCCTTCAGTGGAAGGACATGACGGATGATCCCATCCCTCTCATTCCTTGACTGGAGATATTTTCTTTCTTCCCCTCTGCACTAACTAAAAATCTGTCTCGGTGTTTTCCAGACGTCTGGAGGAGATCTTGTGAAAAGGCAGAGGGAAAGAGGAATCACTGTTCCTTGTTTTGTTGACAAACAGCTTCTGTCAGCAGCAATACATAGTTGGACCTTCACAGAAATACACAGAATAAGTAGCAACATCATAAAAACTGTCAACCAACTTGTGCTCAGTTTGTATTCAAGTCATTAACAAAACATGATAAATCAATGTAAACAGGATTAACAAATACACCATGTCTGAGAGATACTAACTTCCTAAAATCCAAAAGTAAAATTGTTTCTTTGGACAAGTATCTGTATAATGGTGGAACTGTAACATGATGAGATGGTAGGCACAGCAGAGCCCTTTTCTGCCTATCTTAATTTGTTGGATGGGAAATTTGGGGGGATAAAGAGGGCACAAGTTGGAAACAACCTGAAGGCACACAACACAAACAAATAGAGTACGCTTGAATTGACCTTTTGAGAGAAAGTTGAAAAAGCAGCAAATGGTGGCAGGACAAGAAACTGGTGCCCACTGATTTTAGAGGGTACAGGTATTTTGTGATCTCTAATTCTTGATGGGAAACAAAACCCCACCTCTTAGATAAAACTAAAGTTAAACAAATTTGGGAGAAACAACCATATTTACCAACTATTTTTCATCAGTTGTATTGGAACTTTGGTGTTTAACCTTCCTATAAATAACTTTTATGAAAATAAAATTTGGATTTAGGAAAGTGTGGGATGGAGGATGTTTAGGGTTTTTTATTTATTTTGTTTTGCTTTGCTTTGTTTCACTTCATTTACTTTTGTTTAGGCTTTGTGCAATTGCCTTTGATTTTCTATATTTCTCAGTATCCATGTCTATGTTTCTTTCTGTACTGAGGAACGATACAGAATAAAATTGGCATCTTATTTCTTCTGTAAATTTCAGACATTTGTCAAAGGTTTTCATTCCTTAAATGCACAATGGCTCAAAATGTTAGAATACAAGTGTTTTTCATGCTTTCATATGCATTTAATCATTGTGACCTAGCAAAACGTGGGTCACATCCATCAGTCTAGACAGATTTTTTAAAAGGTAAAAGAATTGTCTCTTAAACACGTGTTGCTTATATGTCTGTCACAGTTGAGAGGCAGTAACAACGAAAAACATCTGTGCTACAGCTGTTGGGAAGGAAATCATCCTAGAACTGAGGAACTAACATTTACCAAAGTACCTTTTGTTTCTAGATTCACTTTTATTATTATTTGCAGGCACTTCAATATCTCATCAAGGCACACAAATGTGAAGTCCAGTCAGGGAACTGGGACAAAGATATTTCCTCTTTTAAGGAAGTAGCAAAAGGTGCTCTAGAGCTTGCACAAGGTATGTTCTCTATAAAATTTTGAAATAAATCATTGTTGATTCCAATTTTATTTTAGAGTGTCATTAACTAGAAAAACAAACTCTGGGAATAACTTGAAAAACATGGGGAAGGAGGTAAGGTGTTGTAAATGTGAGCTAAAACAAATTGTTACTCGGCACTAGCACAGACCATTTGCATCAGTGAGACAGAGTAAATATTGCTCTGACAAGTTCCATTGATTGACTAGAATTACTCTAGTTGGGACACAGTTGGATATGGCTGTGTCATTTTAGGTGTCTTGCCTCTGTGAAATTTCCGAACAGGTATGCTTCTAGTAAGCAGATGTTATTGGACTTCGAAGTACCAGCAGCCCTAGCCAACATAGCCAAGTGTGGGATTTGCAATCCAGTAACATATGAAAGAACACATTTTGCTCACGTCTGTTCTACATGTTCTGATCCTGGGAAACATTGACACAGATGCTTTGGAGGCCTTTTGTTGGTATTGAAAATGGAAATGTTTGAAGCCCCACCCCACAGTGCCCTACAAGACCAAACTAGCATATTGAATGTTGATAGGCTTGTCAAGGTTTCCTCTGCTCTGCTGTGCTTTGTGATTCAACCTTGTAAAGTTTTGAATATGTCTATTGTGGTTATTTTCCTGCTGGCAGTGCCACACCAAGATGGACATATCACTGTTTTTAAATCATCATGATGCCCCCTGGAGTAGTTTGCTGAGATCTCTCTACAAATCCAATGTGCCCCTTTCTCATATGGATTGTCAAGAAATGGATAACTGACCTGTCCATCAAAGAAAAAGCTGTGTCATTAAGAGAAAATCAAAAGCTTGGGGAACTCGGAAAACAAGATGTTAACATTTAATTAAGTACTGATGATGAAAATGATTTCAGCCTGTTGGTTCTGCCCCTTCCATCAATTTAGCTGAGTAGAATCTAAGTTTGTGTTATGAAACACAATTTCTCTACTGCTGAAAGCTAGTGATATATAATTTTTAATATGATAGCTAGTATGCAATGCCACTGGAATGGAACTTTCTTCATTTGCCACCTGCAGTTCTCAACATTGCCAGAAACCTGGCTTGGGAGGGTTTTGCAGCCCTCTGGAGCAGATTTAGGAGTCACAGGGGGCTGCAATGGGGAGGGAAGATTGTCCTCTCCCACTTCTGCTAATGGAAGCAGAGGTACCCTGTTAGATCCCAACCAGAATGTCATGATGGCAGTAGTGTCACTAGGGGTTGAGGGGGGTGCGGACCGCACCAGGCAACATCCTAAGGGGTGTATGACACATTTGCTCCTCAAACATCTACCTTTTGGCAGAAACGGACTGTGGCATTCATTTGCTTCCTTTTAAAATGATTTAAGAGATGATGGGAGTGGGGTGAAGCTCAGTGGGAGGAGAAAGAAGAAGCCCCAGAATTTTTTAAAATTAAAATTTCAAATTTCAAAATTTTATTTTTTTTAAATATTTTTTAATTCTTTTAAAATTTTCCTTTAAAACATCACATTTTAACCAAATCTTCACTTTGTATATGTAAATACACTTAGGTTGTGAATATGATATTGTAATTTGAAGATATAATTTTAATTTTGCTGGTTGTTTATGTCTCAACTGTTAGCATTACATTCAGTGGTATATGGTAACTATGATTTACAAGTAACATTAGTGCAGAAAAGCACTACTAAGGATTCTGTATGGTGTGAAATTGGAGACTGTCAATGGGGGGAGTGACACCATGAGTTATTGCACTGGGTGACACCAACCCTAGTGACGCCACTGCATGATGGCACAACATGATGGAAGTAGTACCTAATGTTGTGGAACAGAAGAGAGAGACTGGACACATAGTGTTGTTTTGGTATGGTATCCTTGTGTTTGAAGAGCGGGGTGTGAACAAATGCTTTAAGTATTTAATTCTATCTTTAGAAGGAGAAGTAACAGAACAATCCTACTGTAAGTGGGATTCATTGTCAAGTAAGTCAGATAGAATTGCAGTCCGAGATAGTGGGGAAAAGGCAAAACAGTCTAATGAACTTGGTGACCACAGAATACTGCCATACGTGGGAGATGGGGGTAGGGGTGGGAGTAGAATGGACTGTGGTATGGGTAGAGGAATGGCCTACTGATGCAAACTTTGAAAATTTTGATGCAAGTTGTGTCTATCCTCCGTATCAATACAGAACCTGGATGTTATGTAGCTGTGTTCACACAAAGAGAAAGTATTTGCAGTCTTGGGGAAACCTCAAGATTTTACAAAGTAAAAAACACACACATACAAACGTACAACTGAGGGACTTCAAATCAGTCAAATTATGGTGACATGCTTAGTGAGTATGTAATACTCACTAACTTGTGGGGAAAAACAAAATGAAGGAAGAATGAAATGAATATTGTAGAAGAGGGCTTTGCTGGCTGGAATTCTCAAGAGGAACACTCCACATGGCAACATTTTTTGCAAGCCCCACTTGTATTCAGATTAAATAAATAAAGGCAGATAGAGAATGGGTTGCTTTATGTCAACAACATAGTTTGTGGTATTTGGTAAGATCACAAAGTATGAAAAATAAACATTCTTATATGCTTATTATTGGAATAGATCCCAAAGAAGCTGATTTCTGGTTAACACAGAATAATTAACATAGAATGGTGCCGTTTCATTTGAACTTAAAGTAATTTTTTTGTGATGTCAATAATTCTGCAATCAAAAACATCTAGTCAACACCATGTTTTCCAACTAGTATATGGGTTGTCCTTTTACTGCAGTTAATAAAAGAGAATTTGACAGAAAACTTATCACCATCACCATGCTATGACAGGAATGGCCACCAATCATTTGTTTCACCTTTTTAAACTTCAACTTTCAGTGGCAATGAAGTGCAGCAAAACCAAGTCTAATTACCAAGAAGCACTGCAGATACTCTCTTCAGCTCGACTCAACTTGCGTGGTTTGACATCCAAAGCAAAGGTGAGAATGAGATAAGCCTCATTAAAGGGAGTATGGTGGTCCTTATGTCCTTGCTAATGTTCTTAAGAACCATGACGGTAATTCTTCTATTCTCTGAATCATAGTGGAATTATGATGTAAAAGAGTACATGTCTTTTATAACTATTGCTGTTTTTTGTTTTGTTTTTTAATGTTTATTTGTGAAAACTTTGCAGATCCAGTGCCTATAAATACACTTCACTTCTTTTTCTCAAAGACAGAGGGGCTGCTGCAGAGAGAACCTGCAAAACTAGAGATGCTCTTCAACCTGTTTGGAACTACATTTTCTGTGACTTAACATTAACAAACAAACCTAGTCATGTTCTGTAGAAACTCAAAAGAGTCTGCAGCCTATAAGATTAACTCACTGGGCTGCTTCTGTAAAGCTAACAGAGAATAGCGAGACCCTAAAGGCACCAGATCCTGCCCAATCTTGGAAGCTAAGCAGGGTCAGGCCGGATTAGTACTTGAATGGGAGACTTCCAAGGGATATCAGGGGCTATTTCAGAAGAAGGGACTGGCAAAACCATGTCTGAGTATTCCTTGCCTATGAAAACCCCATAAATTGACAGGTGACACACCATACACACACACACACACACACACACACACACACACAAAATATCTAATAGGCTGAAGCCTATTTCATTGTCTAGGCCCTGATGACCTTTAAGGTCATCTTCTTAGGTTTCTCTGGTCTTTATGTTGTGGTGTTTTTCTCACCAGGTGAAGATCTTTTTATTTTTCCAGCCTGTTAGCTTTTCAGTTATTACACACACACACACACTCTCTGTTGTTATCCTCTGTTGTTTTTACCTTGGTTTTTTTGGCGCATGTATTTTATTATATTAGTGCACTGTACAGATGGTGAAGACCTGTTCCCCCCACCCACCCTGTTTATAAGGCTTTGCATTCAGACAATATGTATTTCTTGTACTTCCTCTGGTTTGCAAATGGGAAGAGTGTCCTGCCATGACACAAAGTTCCCTCCTTCTAAATAGACTGACAGTATCACTTACAGAAATGCCATTCATTTGCTGTCCACAGAGTGACACTAGCATGTCATCTTTGGTAAGGACACTATCCAATGTAAGTGCCATGAAGGAGTAAGATCAGTGATTTTTTTGAAAATAATGAAAGTAGCAGTGTTCCCCCCCCCCCTCCCCTGATCAGTAGTTAGGATGGTTTTCTGGTTTAGAATAGTTTCTGTAATACACTATTTTAATTTTCTTGTGCAGCAGCTGTTTGCGGATCCAGTGAGTGGTGAAGTTTCCAGTGACCTGGCTGAAGAAGTGACAGCTATGGAGAACTTGATAATAGAACTGCAAGAACTTAGCAATCAGCTAAGGAATCAGACCTGAGAAAAAGAAGACAGTTTCCTGGAAGGGAAGGGACGCCTGGTACAGTTCATTGGCTACAGTTTGTGCTAATGAGCTTTTGGTAAATCAAAACACCCTAAGGCCCAATTCTAATAAATACTTTTCTACACAATGCAGCTTTTAATTGTGATCATCATTGCTTAGATTGTAAAGTATGTTTAAGGTCATGTCTGTTCATTTTCAATTTGGGTGTTGGTGTGATTTCTGCTGGCCTGGGTTTTGTAAAGTATAACTGACTGGTTTTTATTTAGAAGGCTTTTATTTAGGATTAGTTCTGCTCAAGTGCACAATGTAATTGGCTCCAGTCCATAGCTGTGTACTTTACCAATAGGCAAGATTAAGGAGTCGTGTTGATGTTGGAAGGGGGATGTTGCTTTTGTTTTAATAGAATCGGAGGAAGGTTAGAAAGATGTAGAAAATCAAATGACTCCCCTCTTGCCACTTAAAACAAATGTTATGCCTCAATAGGTCCCAGTTGTGCTTTTCTTCCACTTTATGATTTTCAAAACTAAGCATTCACAGAAAATGTGCAGCCCTTTCCTATAAAATGTAGCAACAATGGTACCAGAACAGAAGCTTCCCTGCATCCTAATTCCATCAGATCTTTTGTTTTCTGGAAAACTTTATGCAGAGCTTTAGTACTTTCCCTGACTTTTAAAGCTGTTTCTGAGGTTTATGTCCAGCATGGTTATCTGAGTTCCAGTTCCCATACATTTCTCACAAAATAGCATAACAATACCAATAGCAAACAAATGGGTTCTAGAGCAGATCAAGCCAGAAACCTCTCTGGGAGTCAAGATGACCAAACTGAGACTGTTGTACTTTGGACACATCATGAGAAGGGAGGACTCACTGGAAAAGACAATAATGCTGGAGAAGATGAAGGGAAGTAGGAAGAGAGGAAGGCCACATGCCAGATGGATGGACTCTAATAAGGAGGTCACGGGTATTAAGGGGTTGCAGGAATTAAGCAGAGTAGTGGAGGACAGAGGATCTTGGAGATGTCTCATCCATAGGGTCGCCATGAGTCAAGATTGACTTGAGGGCAGTTAACAACAACAAACCAATAGCAGCCTCTGCAGCTAAGGTGAAAATGGGTTGGATCCAATAACCTATAAATGAGCAATAGCAAGATCTACCCTTGTTAGTTCAGGCTAGCACTGTTTAGTACTCTGTCTTTTTAGAAATGGAAGTCACTTTTCCCAAAGAAACTTTTATGGCCTAGGCATGATGGGAGATTAACCATCTCTGTCATTTGTCTCCAGCATTGGATTAATCAGAGATATATTAGATGTATGATCTCTGAATGTGGAAATTTCCTCCACCCTTTCTTCTGCTAGAACTAATAAGCTTTAGTTTATCCTTTCTAAATTCATGTAAATCCTTCTTGAAGAAAGCTAGAATAGTGGCCATTATTCCTTCTCATGAACAGCTCCATAACTTGATTTTGGATTATGTTAATAAGACTTCCTCCTTTCTTTGTCCTGAATTTGCAGCAGTTGAGTATCTCAGGTTCTTCACATCATTCATAATTATATAAATTCCTGCTATGTACAGTTCTGGTTTTCTTTTTCAAACTCAAATCCCCTGGCTTCTGTTATAAGAAAGATTCTTCAACAAGCTGCTAATTTGGTTTCCATTTCTATATCTTCTCCTACTGTCAGGGCTGATAGAACTGCACACAGACATTTGTTCTGTTATTTTTTTTCAGTCTCTTTCCCAGTGGGTCACAACACTGAATGCTTTTTTTCACTCTTACAGCAGAATGAGTTTGCACTTTTTGGTGGTGCTTTCTACACTTGCTTCAGTAAGAAACCTGTTCATTTTAAGTGATCCGTATTTTCTTGTTTCTTGTTTTCAGGTTCTAAAGGTGCTGTCTGGCATGTATTTACTCTCAGTCCATTTTACCCATTGATATTCCTGGAGCTTAACTGTGTGCAAATATACACACCCAAATAAATCACTCTGTATATTCTTAGAAATAGCTGCAATGCCCCAAAGCAACTCCTTAGTTGTATATTGTATGTCAGCAAAGTAGCAGAATTTATCCTCTGGGATAAATGTTTGTACAGGACCTACAAAATGAACTTCAGTGTGGTGAATGGATATCTGGTGCTTCCTCATGCATTTTCACAGTAGCAAATGTGGATTTATCAGTGTTGTTGGAAGTGAACAATTTGAAGCTGGCTTATACTAACTCAGACCACTGGTCAGTCTATCTGTCGAGTACGGTCTTCTATGATTGGCAGAAGCTTCCTAAGTAAGCAACAGTCTTACCTTAGATCTTTTTTATGGGGGATGCATGCAAACCATTGCTTCTTCACTGTTCCTTCACTTCTTTGTTTTTGCCCTACATATGCTTAACATTTGCAGAAGTGCACATGCACTGCATTTTGTATACATCTAAAAAATGTGTGAAGAAGCCTTAAATTGTTAGCCATAGTTGGAATCAGGAAGGCTTTTCCCTTTCCTATTGCTCTTCAGCCTTTTGGGTGTACTGTATTATTGTTGTCTTCCAGAAACACTATGATGTTCTATTGTTTCCTTTTCTGTGTAGAGACAAAATGGTTAGGAATACTCATGCTACACAAGTCATCTGTAGATGTTCTGGGAACAAATGACCTTTCTAGCACAAGGTTTCTATAATAAGGCTTCTGCTGCAAGCATCCTAGAATGGTATTTTCTTCAGGAGTGATTATTAATAATCAGAATCAGCTCACAGGTGTAGTAAAACCTTTGTATCATGGGAAATTGTAACATTTGTATTCTCATTCAGTATTGTTTGCCTTTTTTAAAGCTTAAAACAAACCCTTCAGTACTAGATTGATGTGCAGGTTAAATTTGAGGAGACTGTTAGAGATCTGACAAAAAGGATCAGTCAGGGTAGTGTGCATTCAGCATCCTGGTGATGGATATACAAATGTGTTGATTTCTCAGATTTACAACCTTGATTTTATTTCTTCTTTTTTTCTACATTACTTTGCCATTTTTAGTGAGCTCAAATATTCATGTACATTTCTGTACACAGTTCCCCCCCCCCCCGCCATACATGCTTTTTTCCTACAAGAGCTACCCCTATTACTTTGTGCTTTATTTTCACAAAATATATATTTGGGGGTACACTATCTCTTAGATTATGGATTTTTGGTACAGTTTTTAAAATGTAGAATTGAACTACAAAATTTAGAGAAGTATGGATGTAGCTTCATAAGTATTTCACCTCTCAAATGGAGCATACTGAAAAGAAAAGTAAATTAGATGGACACCTGAAGGAATGCAGTAGAACAGGATCCATTCTTGCACAATCCTGAGGACGTCACTGATGTCACGTAACCCTGGGATCTTCTGATAGAAAATGCATTAGAAATGTTTAAATAAATAAATAAATTGCTAGTTCTGAAGATCAGCTTGCCAATATGACTATCTCTGCTTCTTCCCAACTTAAAACATTTGAGGGACTGAACCATGCACAGGTTTATAGAAAGCTCTGAAATCAGACTACTGATTTAATATAGTTCAGCATTATTTACTCTGACTGACAGTGGGTCCCCAGTGTTACACAGTAGAGCCTTCTCACCTGTACCTTGTGCTGTCACCAGTCTTTCTACGTTTAAACTACATCTTCTCCTGATATCTTGCATTCCACATGCAAAACAAAGCAGAATTACAACTTGGTCCTTGATTATTATTTTTTCCAGATTTCTTATTACAAACCATTGAAAATTGTTGTTCTTTTTAACATAATTTTGAATTAAAAGATAATCAGGGGAAAAAAGAAAATAAAAAAACTGGTAGACTGTGTGAGGGAACGTTGTTTCAGTTTGCATGTGAGAATCTTACACACTAGGTCACTGGATCATCTCTATGCAAGTGAATAAATGCATCAAGATATATTGGGCTTTGTTTTAGAACAATGTGAACACTTCAGAATTCTGGTGTTTAATATGCATAGCTTGGTACCAACTGCTGGTTTAAATTTGGAGATTCCTAGAAGGCATTCAGCACCTTTGGGATGGTGCCTCTTTCTGAAGCATGTAGGCATAGCCAGATGAATACGTACATGGAGAAAAGCTACCAAGACTTCAGGGCAACTCTGATCACATACAAACTTTGGGATCAAGTGGGAACCAAACTGGGCCTGCAGAAAGCTACGTTTAGGAAGGCTGGCCGGCCAGCCAGCAGGTAGTGGCAATTGATGGTCTTCCCTGCCTAAATCCAACAAGCTGTCAAGAGAAGTCTTCCAGAGGCACAGCAAGGAGTTAGGGTTATGTGTCCTGACATCATCTCCCCACCTCAGTCAGAAAAGGGACTCTGTTAAGCAATGCAACTGCCCAATAACACAATGGTGAAAACAGCAGACAGGGCAATGCTACAAAACCTTGGGATCTTAGCACCAATCCAAAATGCTGTGAACTGCTGGAAGGAGCTGAGTTCTCGGGAGAGCATTCTCAGGTCCCTTTCTGATCTTTCTGGAAAAGGAGCCTTCTGCTATCATTTAAGATGAGTGAAGACATGTTGAATTTATGGTGAGAGTGTGTGCAAGACTGCCATTCATCAGCTCCATACTTCTCTGGATCTGTAGCTCCCTGCAGCTTGCAGCATTCCATGAAACCAGACCAGAGATCAGTTGCAGAACTGACATAACTATTTACATTATAGAACATTCATTAACAGTCAGAAAACAAAGGAAACTCTATGCCAAGCCCAGCAATCCACTCAAGGCAAAAAGCCATAACTCCATCCCCAGGTTGATACTTTTATAGACATTTGCTAAACGGCTTCTAAACCCAGCCTTCTTCCTGTGTCTTGTGTCATGTGACCAGTGGTTCTCACAAAATTAGATGACCTAATTTGTTTTCTTCTTGTATCCTGTCTTCCCAGACACACTGACCTTGGCTATGTTGTTTTCGTGTAGTCCACCGGCTGGCTAAAACTTTCACAGCTATAACTTTCCCACATCTGTACATTTCCACTTTTGACTACAAATCCTAAAAAGACATTGGTCGTTCAACAAGTCCAGGAAGTTTAGAGACTTCCACAAAGCAGTTAAATCAGCCTAGTGCATCCCTCATAAAAAAGGGAAGGAGGAAAGAAGGGAAGAAATCAGATACGAATCTAGAATATTTCTGAAGAGCATCTGTACTGTTGACTGGATTCAAGATACAGCCATGTTAGCCTGTAGAATCAGTATGTAGAGAGCTAAAGTCTGTTTCTTCAGATGCATATTGACTGGATTGTTTGCTCTTTCTGTTGTCCACGCTTTTCAGGTTTGGCATAGTAACCTTGGTTGCCCTGACCAGTTATCTGCTCTTGAGGGAAAGGAGGGGGCTGCCACTTGTAGATCCTCCTGGATCTTTCAACAGCAACAAGGAATTTCATAACCCAGGACAGAGCAGCCACATGAGAAGTCTCTCCAATCATGTCCTCGCCAAATGGATCTGGTGGTGGGGTCAAGTAAAAGCCCTCCACAAAGATAATAAAGCTTGGGTAGGCTTTTCACCTAATGCTGTCCTGTGAGATGCCCATCAATTCCAGAGCTTCATAACTTAGTGCAATCCCCAACCTCTGCTTATATCATGCAAGGGAGTTTGATACCCTTCAGGACTCTCAGAGGAAAGAAATTAACTATTATATCACATATATTAATCTGTTTCTTAATGATTTCCAAAATTAAACAGGATGCACTCTTCAGTTATACTTTTTAAAGCAATAAATGCCCCAACAATAAAAAAAGAATTAAAAGCACACATTTTGCTTTTTTAAAAAAAGTATTTAAAAATAAACTGGAGTGGATCTAGGAAAAAATTAAACTAAACGGGAAATTGCTAACAAATCTATTGAATTGAAGTCAGTAAGATTACTCAGATTGGCTGCGGTATGTTCCAAAAAACATTTTAGAATACTCATGATGATAGGAAAAATATTGCTTTTAAATAGCATAGTTTTATGTTTGTCAGAGGAAGGATTAGTATAGAGAGGACACTTGATACTTGAAGTAAGCAAGCAAGAAATCAGGTCTTCCATTACACTATCTTAGGACTATGGTAAGATGTCCACAACTCTTGAGAAAAATGGGTTTTACCACTCATTTGGGAATCAACCCTGTTGAATTCTGCCAATAAAATTGGCTATAAAATCTATAGTGCTCATGAACTGAATGTTCTAGAGCAGGGGTAGGCAACCTTTCCCCTTTAAGGGCCGAGGTACTTCAGCTCCCAGAAGCCTCAGCCATGTTGGCCAATAGTCCCATATTGGCCAATAGCTCCTGGGATTCTGGGAGCTGAAGTCCCTCGGCCCTTAAAGGGGAAAGGTTACCTACCCCTGTTCTAGAGGCTTCAGGATCTTCGTGTATTCTTTAAAAGACTAACTTAATGAAAGTTTGATTCATTTGTTAATTTTCTGAGCAATGAGGAATCACCACTCAAGGGCCCTGTAAGATCCTTATGGGATTATTATTTGTTTGTTCTGTTTCTATTCCATCTTACACCTAACAAGCTGAAGGTAGCATATATGGATCTCTCATCCCACCTTATCCTCACAACAATAAACTTGGAATGAAGTTCAAACTTACCCAGCAAGTGACATGGATCACTGGGGAATAGAATTTAGAAAATTGACAATCTAAGTCCAACACTCTAACCACTATGCCAAATGAAGGGATATTGGTCATGCTTCCCCTCTACTGCTGCTGATGCTCATGCAGCTCAGAAGAGCACCCAAGTTGCAATGACAAGGCCGCTGCTGACATTGTAGGCTTGTCATGCCAGTTACAACTTCCTGCTTTGCTTCCTCCATTTCGCCATTTACGACAGGGCAGGGAGTAGGGAAAATCTGGCAGCCAGCTCCTCCACATTTTCCCCCTTGACAAAACTTTAGAAACACAAAGGGAATAAGGATGTCTCTAAGTACATACTTTTGCAGGAAAAGGCTTGCACTGGTTACTAACCATGACAGCTATGACACCTCTGAGAGTCAATCTGGCATAGTTGGACTATGACTCTGGAGACCAGGCTTAGATTCCTGCTCAGCCATGAAATCCATTGGGTACCTTGGGCAAGTCACATGCTCTCAGCCTCAGAGGGTGGCAAGGGCAAACCCCTTCTGAAGAAACTTGCCAAGAAAACCCCATGATAGGCCTTAGGGTTGCCATAAGTGGGAAACGATAGGAAGGTACACAATACCACCACATCATGATACCTGAAGTATCAGAAGCAGTATTGCTCCTGCACACCAGTTCCTGGGAAACACTTCAACTCAGCTCAGTAGGAGGGACCATGCCCTCCTGCTCTGGAAAGTAGAGGAGTAGTGGATGAGCCACAGGGACAACAATTAAAAGTGACCCCAGCCATGGCCATGAAGAGTTCCGTAGATGGGACCTACAGAACCTACCCATTTCCAGAGGAGATGCAAATGCAAGGTTTGACACTCACTCCCCTTCCCCTTTGATCATGTGTTGCAGGGGACCATATGGTCCAAAACATACAAGCAAACCTCCAACTGAGAGTTATGGCATATTGGTACAAGGATCCAAGACATAAAAGACTACCAAGACTCAACCTGGCAATTGACCATTATCTCTTCCTTCCAACCCACATGGCAACAAATTTAGTTCCAGACTTTCATTTAATGTATTATAAGTGACTATAAGGCTCTAGGTAGCTGGGTGAAATAAATTGGGGTAATTTCATTATTCCTTCAGATTGGAGATCATGGCCCAGGAAGAGAGAGAAGAGTATCCCAAATGAACAGATGGTGTTTCAAAAAGAAATATTGTCGAACTAATCATATATCTTTTTACAAGCTTGCATCTTAATTTCTGTAAGTCTTTGACAAGGTCCCCATGATATTCTTGCTAATAAGCTACTAAAATGTGGGTTAGATAATGCTAGTGATAACTGGATTTGTAGCGAGTTGCATGGTGAACCAAAAGTTCTGTGTCATCCTGGATAGAAGTGACAAGAAGGGGGCTGCAAGGTCCTGGACCAGGTGTTGTTCAACATCTTTAAAAATGACTTGGATGAAGGAATAGAGGGAATACTTATCAAATTTAAAGATGACATCAAACTAGGAGGGGTAGCTAATACTTAAGAAGACAGACTCAGAATTCAGTATGACCTCAGCAGAAGAACTAGGCCAAAATGAATTTCAGCAGGGATAACTATAAATATTCTACATAAAAGAGGGAACATTCAAATGTTCAAAAGTTGTATGAACAACATCTGGCTTGATGGCACTACATGTGAAAGTGATCTAACAAGACTACAAAGCATGACCAACCACCAAAAAAATAAAAAAATGGTGTTCAGATCAGGGGAAGTAACAATACTAATCTATTCTGTTTTGTTCAAACATAAACTGGAATACTGTGTCCCACCTGGACACTAGGTTGACAACCTAGAGTGTGTCCAGAAGAGGGCAACCAATATGGTAGGGTCTGGCAACTGAGCCCTTATGAAGAATGGGGGCAGGAGTTAGGCAAGTTTAGCCTGAAGAAGAGAGGTGATAAGATAGCTATCTTCAAATATATAAAGATGGAAGATGGAACAAGCTTGTTTTCTATTTTGCTAGAGGTCCCAAACCAATGGACTAAAATTACAAGATAGGAGATTCTATCAAAATATTAGGAAGAATTTCCTGACAGTAAAAGCTGTTCAACAGTGGAATAGTCTACTTCAGAAGGTGGATCCTCTTTTGATAGAGTTTTTTAAATAGAGTTTGGTTGGTCATCTGTTAGGCATGCTTTATTTGAAGATTCCTGCATTTGCAGAGGATTGAATCAGATGACCCCTGGGATCACTTCCCATTCTGTGATTTTATGGTTGATGGAATATGAGGATTTGGCACCATGCAAGTGTTGTGTGTAGGGATTTTCAGGGTAAGGGTGATGCTGTTAGTAAGAAAGAATAGGCAGAGACATTTTAAGAAACACTAGATTATTGTTATGTACATGTAACTACCAACTGTGAGGATAGTTTTACCAATCCCCTGATTCCCAGTATGTGGTAAATTGCTCAGTATATTGTCTATAACTGGCATGAAAATACTTCAAGAATGTTAAGAAAAGCCTCTATGAGATATTGTATCACACATAATTCAATATTCAGATCTAGCAGCCTCAGTAACAGTATAATACAACACAGGTTGTTGGGTTTTTTTAAAATCTAGAAGCACTTATAAATAGACAGGTTTCAGTCAACAAGAAGTTCATTCAGACATGCAATCAGATATAGTAACACACTCTTCATTAGACAAAAATTTCTGCTAATCCCTTGACTGTACTAATAAAAGAGTGATCCTGTTGACCAGAGATAGTGCTAGTTTTCTTTGAGCTATTCTTTGAGGCCAATAATAACTGTAGTGTACATATAGATTTCAAGCAAGTATTCCTAAAATTTGAAATATAAATTAGTTTATATTTAACATAATTTCATAATTTATATTGTTGCTGTGTGCCTTCAAGTTATTTCCAACTTATGGTGACCCTAAGGTGAACTTATCACAGGGTTTTGGGGGACTTAGAATGTGTGTCTCGCCCAAGTGGGATTCCATAGCTGAGCAGGGAATTGAACCCTGATCTCCAGAGTCTCAGTCCAATGATCAAACCACTACACAATGCTGGCTGAAATTTACCTAGTATCTATTATAAAGGTAGACATGAATGTCTAATCATAACCAACTGTAGGGGGCAGTGCTCATCTCCATTACTAAGCTCAAGAGCCAGCATTGTCCAAGGACTACTCAGGCGGTCATGTGGCTAGCATGACTGCACCAAACACCTTCCCACCGAAGTTATACCTATTTATCTATTTGCATTTGCATGCTTTCGAACTGCTGGGTTGGCAGAAGCTGGGACTATTGACAGGAGCTCACTTCATCATACAGCACCTGGGCCTCGAACTGCCAACCTTCCAATCTTCCGACTGTCAGAATTGGCATCTTAACCACTAAGCCACCGCATCCCATGTATTATGATGTAAGCCGCCCCGATTGACCTCAGATTAAATAAATATATGATTTAATATAATATTAATTTATATTACTATTTTGTATGATAATATTGATAACTTACAGGCCTACCTGCAATTGTTAGTTCTAACTAGAGTAAACCCAAATCAAAAGGAATTTACACCAGTATTGACTTAATAAATTCCACTTGATTCAATGGGTCTACACTAGTTGGGACTAAGAGATATAGGTCACAGGTGTGAATTGTATATCCCTCCAGGTGTTTTAAACTGCAACTCCTAACATATTTAGCCAGCACAGTGATGAAGAATGCTAGCCATTGCAGTGCAACATCTGCAGGGCCACATTCCCAATCTGATTTGAGTTATTGTGTTTTTCTTGGCGCAGGGTATTTAACAGAACCAGCATGCTTGTTGTGATTTGAGCATTTGACTACAACCATGGAGATCAGGGTCTCAGCCATAGAAAACTGCTGGTTGATCGTGGGCAAGTCTCAGTCTCAGAGGAAGGTAAAGGCAAATCCTCGGAACAATTTTTGCCAAGAAAACTGCATGATAGGGTCACCTTAGGGTTGCCATAAGTTGGAAACAAGTTGAAGATACACAACAGCAGGTATTTAACTATGTTGTAAGCCAGTTTGGATCCCAGTTTTGGGAGAATGGTGGGATAAAAATTAAATAAATAAATATTTACTAACAATATTATAATTGTGACAACTTACCATAGTTCCAGGCCAACAGCAGAGTGTCTTGTTATTTGTTATATTAGTGATTGTTATGTTGGTGACTTTATAAAAATATAAAAGATTCTAGAAAAATCATTTAACAGCCAGTGAGCTCTTCAAAAGAAATATTGTGATTACTAAGAGTCAGCAGGAGTTTCTCAAAAACAATCATGCCAGACTAATCTTATTTTTTTTCTTGGCAGAGTTGAAAGTTGGTAGATGAGGAGAATACTGTGGATGTACTATACCTTGATTACAGTAGGGCTGTTGGCAAGGTCCTTCATTATATTCTTTCAGACAGAGGATTTGTAACTAGTTGATGATCTGAACCCAAAGAGTTCAGTACAGATTTCTCTTCATCCTGTAAAGAAGTAACTAATGGAGTGCTACCAGGTTTTGTCCTGGGCCCAGCATTGTTCAGCATCTTTATAAATGAATTGGATGGTGAAATAAGTGGCTTGATTTTCAAATCTGCAGATACCAAATTAAGATGCATGTATAGCACAGGACCTGCATTCAAAATGACTTTGACAGATTGGATTGCTGGGTCACAACTAACAAAATTAATTTCAACAGAGATAAATGTAAGATACTACACTTAGCAGGAAAAATGAAATGCAGAAATATAGGGTAGGTGACACCTGGCTTAAGAGAAGTACATATGAAAAAGGTCTGGGAGTCTTAACAGCAGTTTAGGCAACTGCTGGATTTGAGAACCATAGTTACCCCTCTCCCAGTTAATGGTCAGACTTAGAACTTCATGGTAACACTTGCAGAGTGAGGAAAATAGTTTGGGTGACAGATGTGTGGTGAGGGGAGAGTATGGCAATTTCCATGGCGGCATCATCATAAAATTGTCAGCCCACCCATTTCATTCCCTGATTTCTGACTTGCTATAAACTCTAGTGACCTTAAAGTCTGAATCACTGACAGCATTCCTTGGCCAAATTCTGTTATAATGATCTCTGCAAAAGCATAGAAGGCAATACATGTGACAGCCAGTGCAGTGTTATTGATGCTGAAGCACTTACTTATATAAAAGGGAGTTGGAATATTTAGTGGCATGATAGCAAAAAAACACAAAAACAAACCTCTTGAGATAGCTGCCATTTTTACAATGAGTTGAATACCGTGTTCAGACTTAATTTTGCTGATGGCTTCCTGTATTCAATATTCCAGCACTTTCTACCATGGTCATTCTGATTTTTATTTTCCCATACACTTTATCTTTCTCTTTAAGGTCACTGTGGTGGCAGCTTTTTTCCATGACACTATGGAAGGCACCAGGTAGAAAAGGTTCTGATTGTCCTGATGCATAAACTGTACTCAGGACTAAGAGGCTGCTGTCAGAACTGAGTATGGAGAAACAGAATGGTTCCCAATTGGAAAAGGGATCAGGTAGGCTTCATATTATCATTCTATTTATTCAGCTTGTATGCAGAGCAGGATTAGATTCAGATGCAGAAGGGGTGAAGATCAGAGGTAGGAGCATTAACGATCTTCAGACAACACAATACTACTAGTAGAAACCAACAAAGACCTGAAGAAAATATTGAAGAGAGACAAGGAGGAAAATGCCAAAGTAGGCTTGATGTTGAACATCAAGAAAACAAAAATAACAACCAGAGAAGATCTGTAAGAATTCATCCTAGATAACGAGAAAATTGAAATAGTAAAAAAGTTCCCATATCTTGGATCAAACATTTATCCGAACGAAGACTGCAGTTAAGAAATTTGAAGAAGGCTAGGATTGGGAAGGGCAGCTATGAAAGAATTGGATATAATCCTGAAAAGCAAAGATATAATTCTGAACAATAAAGTGAGGATTGTCCAAGTCATTGTATTCACCATCACCATGTATGGATGTGAGAGCTGGACCATGAAAAAAGCCAATAGAAAGAAAATCAACACATTTGAGATGTGTTGCTGGAGGATTCCATGGATGGCCAAGAAGACAAACAATTGGGTTTTAGAACAGATCAGGCCCAAATTCCCTTTGGAAGCCAGGATGACTAAATAGAAGCTATTGTACTTTGACTCCATCATGAGAAGGCATGAATCATTAGAAAAGACAATAATGCTAGGAAAGGTATAAGGCAGCAGAAAGAGAGGGAGACCACATACCAGATGGATGGACTCAATCAGAGACCACAGGCCTCAGCCTATAGCACCTGAGCAGATCAGCAGAGGAGAGAGGGTCTTGGAGATGTCTCATCCACAGGCCATGAGTTGAGGTCAACTTGAGGGGAGTTAACAACAACAAGGTTTTGATACCCTAAAAGCACCAGATTCCATCTGATCCTGGAAGCTAAGCAGATTCAGCTCTGTTTAGTACTTGGATGGGAGACCACAAAAAAATACCAGGTGCTGTAGGTTATATTTGAGAGGAAGAAATTGGCAAAACCACCTCTTGAGTATTCCTTGCCTAAGAAAACACTATGAAATTCATGGAGTTACCATAAGTCAAGAAGCTACTTGAAGGTGCACACACACACACTCATGCACATTCACATATAGGTTTTGCTTTAGTTGGGCTCCCCAGGTCTGAATTGAATTGCTTACCCTACAAACTTTTTGTAGGACAAAAGATTGCATAACTAAATACATGGGAATGTTTAAAAGAAAAAGAAACCATCCCAAAAGCTGTCCAAAAGACTGTCATCGGTCTTTCTAGAAACCTTTTGCTATCATTAGTTGAGCTGCTGGTGTGTCACAGAAGCCTAGAAAGGGAAAGTTTGTTTTCATGTTTTACTTGTTATTAAAATTTTGATCCTCTGGAATACAGAGGATCAAAATATTAGTGTCAGTTCTTTTTGCTCTTCTTATACTATGTTACAAAATATTGCTAAAAGTGTGGTATGAAGAAAAAGTAGCTCTAAATACCCAGAAGCACCAGATCCCATCTAATCATGGAAACTAAGCAGGGTCAGACCTGATTTAATGATTTGGTTTGATTTGAATTGGAGGGATTGATTGGTTAATACTTGGATGAGGGACCACCAAGGAGTACAATTTCAATGTTGAAAATGGAGAGGGCAGCTATATTTTTTTAAAGAAGAGGGAATTGCCTGTTAACTAGTTATGGGACAAATAACATCTGCTGAAATTCCTTCTTCTACACAACCATTAAAGGTAAGTAGATCTCTCCAGTTGTTGTTCTGGCTTGGCTCTATTTTAAAAGAAGGAAGCAGCAAACCATCTCCAAGTACTCCTAGTCTAAGAAAGTGCTATGAAGTTCTTAGGGTCATTGTAAGTCAATAAGCAACTTGAAGAGACACACACAATTACCAAGAACACTGATTATAAGTCATAAAGCAGGGCAGAAATAAGAAGAAAAATAAAAAATAAAATGGATCACAAGACTTTATTGAGAAAGCAAGAACAGCTAAAATTATTCCCTAAGAAACAGCCAATTACTGCCAGATTATAGAGACACAGACATCTTCCATGAATCAATGTGAGAGGAAGGGATGGGTGGGGAGAGGTCTGTATTCCCTTGAAACTATATTAAGCCACTGTTAGGCTATATATGAACAAGCCTACTGACCAATACCCCTTCCTTTTGGTCCATGTGGGAACGAATGACACAGCAAGACACAGCCTTCAGAACATCAAAAGGGATTACGAGGCTCTAGGTAAGAAGCTGAAAGAAATGGAGGCACAGATTGTCATCTTGTCTCTTCTGCCAGTTGAAGGGCATGGTCCAGGAAGAGAGAGGAAAATAGCAGATGTCAACAATTGGCTCCGCAGATGGTGTCGTCGAGAACGATTTAGATTCTTAAATCATGGGCTCTGGTTCCATGAGGGCGGACTCCTGGCAAGGGATGGGCTGCATCTCACGCCAGTTAGAAGAAACGTTTTTGTCAACAGTCTCAAGAATTTGATCAGGAGGGCTTTAAACTGAATTATGTGGGGAAGAGAGACAGCTTCCTGGAAGACAAAAGGACTGGAAAAAATAGTCAAACTGTCAAAGAGGAAACAAGGCAAACAGTACAGGGACCCAACAGTGGGAGGCAAAAAAATGTGCACAGGCAGCAAGTAAGGGGGACATTTGGTCTTAGATGTCTCTACACTAATGCACAGAGCATGGGAAATAAGCAAGATGAACTTGAACTCCTAGCACACCAAAGTAAATATGATATAATAGGCATCACTGAAACCTGGTGAGATGAGTCTCATGACTAGAATGTAGAAATACAGGGGTATAACCTTTTCAAGAGAAAGAGGCCAAACAAGAAAGGAGGAGGAATAGCATTATATGTCAGGGATATTTACACCAGTGAAGAAATCCAGGACATCAATCCTGGAAGCCAGGTGGAGAGCATCTGGATAAAAATTAAAGGGGAGGGAAACAACAGGGATGCTAGTGTGGGAGTCTACTACAGACCCCCGACTCAGGCAGAAGAATTGGATGATGCCTTTCTAGAACAGATGACCACACACTCAGAAAGGAGAAAGATAGTAGTGATGGGTGACTTCAACTATCCTGATATTTGCTGGAAGTCAAACTCAGCAATATCCTCAAGGTCTAGCAAATTCCTCACTTGCTTCGAAGACAATTTCATTGTCCTAAAGGTGGAAGAGGCAACAAGGGGGTCAGCTAATTTGGATCTGATCCTAACTAACAGAGAAGACTTAGGGGGGTTGCAGACTGCCAGAAATAGTGCAAATTGAGTCCACTTTTAGGGTTAGGGTTAGGATTAGGGAATCATGGGAACTATATTTTATTGTGGCACCAGAGCTCTCTGACAGAGAAGGCTCAATGTCTCAGGGAAAAAAAATTCCCATGATTCCCTAGCACTAACCCTAACCCTAACCCTAAAAGTGGACTCAATTTGCACTATTTCTGGCAGTCTGCAACCCCCCTTAGTTAATGGGGTGCAAGTGGTTGGATCCATAGGCAGGAGTGATCATGTCCTCCTGGAGTTTATTATACAGTGGAAAGGAGAAGCCAGGCATAGTCAGACACGCATTCTAGACTTTAGGAAAGCTGATTTTACTAAACTTAGAGAAATACTGGGGGTGATCCCGTGGTCAGGAATACTAAAAGAGAAGGGCGTTCAAGATGGATGGGAGTTTATCAAAAGGGAGATACTTAAGGCACAATTTCAAACAGTCCCAATGAGGAAATAAAATCGGAGGTGCCTCAAGAAACCAGGATGGATGACTAAGGAACTTTCAACTGAACTAAGTTTTAAACGGAGCATGTATAAGAAATGGAAAAATGGGGAAATCACCAAAGAGGAATTCAAACAAATAGCTAGCATATGTAGGGTTAAAGTCAGAAAAGCTAAAGCGCAGAATGAACTCAGGCTTGCTAGAGAGGTTAAGAACAATAAAAAGGGCTTTTTGGGGGTATGTCCGCAGCAAAAGGAAGAAGAAGGAAATGGTAGGGCCACTGTGTGGAGAAGATGGCAAAAAGTTAACAGGGGACAGAGAAAAGGCAGAATTACTCAACACCTTCTTTGCTTCAGTCTTCTCAGAAAAGGCAAAGGGTGCTCAACCTGAGGATAATAGAGCGAAGGACAGAATAGGAGAATTTCAACATAGAATAAGTAAAGAGATAGTGCAGGAATACCTGGTTAATCTAAATGAATATAAGTCTCCAGGACCAGATGAATTACATCCAAGGGTACTAAAAGAACTGGCAAATGTAATATCGGAACCATTGGCAATAATCTTTGAGAATTCCTGGAAAACAGGAGAGGTCCCAGCAGACTGGAGGAGGGCAAACGTTGTCCCCATCTTCAAAAAGGGAAAAAAAGAGGATCTCAACAATTATCGTCCAGTTAGTCTGACATCAATACCAGGAAAGATGCTGGAGCAGATTATTAAACAGAGAGTCTGTGAACACCTGGAAGGTAATTCCATAATCACAAAAAGTCGACATGGGTTTCAGAGGAACAAGTCATGCCAGACAAATCTGATCTCTTTTTTTTTGATAAAATTACCAGCTTGGTAGATGAAGGGAATGCTGTGGATATAGTATATCTTGATTTCAGTAAGGCCTTTGACAAGGTTCCCCATGACATTCTTGCAAACAATATGGTAAAATGTGGGCTAGACAAAGTAACTGTTACATGGAATTGTAATTGGTTGACTAGCCGAACACGAAGGGTGCTCAACAATGGCTCCTTTTCAACCTGGAAAGAAGTGACCAGTGGGGTGCCACAGGGCTCTGTCCTGGGCCCAGTGCTATTCAACATCTTTATCAATGACTTGGATGACGGTATTGGGGGTATAGTTATCAAATTTGCAGATGACACCAAATTGGGAGGAGTAGCTAATACCCCAGAAGACAGGATCAAAATTCAACATGACTTGAACAGACTAGAAAGCTGGGCCAAAGCTAACAAAATGAAATTCAACACGGAGAAATGTAAAGTACTGCACTTAGGGCGGAAAAAGCACAGATATACAATGGGGGACACCTGGCTGAACTAGACTACATGTGAAAGGGATCTAGGAGTCCAGGTAGACCACAAGCTGAACATGAGTCAACAGTGTGATGCAGCAGCTAAAAAGGCCGATGCAGTTTTAGGCTGCATCAATAGAAGTATAGTGTCCAGATCAAGAGAAGTAATAGTGCCACTGTATTCTGCTTTGGTCAGGCCTCACCTGGAATACTGTGTTCAGTTCTGGGTACCACAATTCAAAAAAGATGTGGAGAAACTGGAGCGTGTCCAAAGGAGGGCAACTAAAATGGTGAAGGGTCTGGAAACCAAGCCCTATGAGGAACAACTTAGGGAGCTGGGGATGTTTAGCCTGGAGAAGAGAAGGTTAAGAGGTGATATGATAGCAGTGTTTAAATATTTGAAGGGATGTCATATTGAGGAGGGAGCTAGCTTGTTTTCTGCTGCTCCAGAGAACAGGACCCGGAAGAACGGATGCAAGCTACAAGAAAAGAGATTCCACAATGGAACACACTATCTCAGAGTGTGGTGGAGTCTCTTTCTTTAGAGGTCTTTAAACAGAGGCTGGATGGCCATCTGTCGGGGATGCTTTGATTGGGAGTTCCTGCATGGCAGGGGGTTGGACTGGATGGCCCTTTTGGTCTCTTCCAACTCTATGATTCTATGAATCTTCCACCCTCACCATCCTAGTTTAAAATCACCAGTCGGAATATAATTGACTTATTTCTGTAAAAATTCCCAGATCCAGGTTTCTTAGCTGTTATCTTTTGTGTGAGAGAGAAAGAGAGGAAGAGATGCTAATCCAGCCAATGAGAAACTAAAAGTGGTGTCTCCAACCAGTTTTACTATTTCCACTTGGCAAATCATGCATTTGACAGCAATATGGCTTTTTAATTTCCTGCCTTGCCCATGGTTGTTACCTTCCCTAATGATCTCAGTCCAGCTCAGGGTGTTATGTTTTACTGCCAAAGAGTGAGGACAGGGTCGCAGTGGATTAAGTTTCTCCTAAATGTTGACCTCAGTTAACACATCCCAGCAATGAAGTAGCAGTTTGCGTACATGGCTTGGAAAACCTGTCAACATGTACCACTGCTTATGTCAGAAAAGACATTGCCAGATCAGTTCTGGCCCAAATATTTTATACTCTTTTTCCAGAGCGAATTGGTTTTCATCAACATTTATGTTTCATTTTGGTTTCAAAGACTGTGTCTTTGTATATAATTCTGATAGTCAGTTTTGAGATGTGAGTAAAGGGAAGGAAGAGTTGGGGAGCTGAACATGTTTTCTTCCCCTTTTTATACACATCTAAAGGTAAAAATTGAAGGAACAAACTGATCTGCCTTCAGGAAGCTATATGCTAAATTGACCTTATTTATAATTTATTTTGTAGTTTTCATAACACTATCAAGTTTAAAATAGGCACTTCAGGGTTGTTTTCCCCAACATGGTGTCCTCCAGATCCTGGACTACAATGTCTATCAGCCTTAGCCAGCATGCTAATGGGAAGAGATAATGGGAGATAAGTCCCAAGCATCTAGAAGGCACCATGTTGCATAAGACTTGCTTCAGAATACAGGCATGCCTCAGTTAACAAAGCAGATGTGTTCCTAGACCATACTTCTTTATTAGAACATTTGGTACCAGAGGCAGAAAGACTAAGGATAGGTTCCTCCATTACAAAAAAGAAGAGCA
The DNA here is from genome assembly GCA_026167975.1 of Phrynosoma blainvillii. Lineage (NCBI taxonomy): Eukaryota > Metazoa > Chordata > Lepidosauria > Squamata > Phrynosomatidae > Phrynosoma > Phrynosoma blainvillii. The sequence continues at coordinate 67,446,069 of JANUYF010000001.1, read as the reverse complement.
GTTAAACATGTTTAAGCAAACTTTTTATTCAAAACAAAGAGTATACATAATCTGAAATCAAGCAGTAAGGTTAAGGATGCCATGGATAAAGAAACAATAACATCTTGAACTTTCTAGGGACCTCTTGAAGGCTTCTTCTATAATGCATCCAGGGTTGATCTTTTCTTTCACTAACCTCCAATTTTCTTATCTTTCCCAATTTTTGCAACTAGCACTATGCTTTTCTAACAAGATGGGGATAGCTGGTGAGGAAAGCTAGCTCTCTCTGTATGCTGCACATGGGAGGGTTTGTGCAGCAGGATTCCAAAGCAACAATAGTATTAAAATAGAAAAGAGCCAAACAGGGCAATTCTTACCTCCTTTTAAAACGGTGTTCACAGACATTATACACAGATGGCGAAGCTCCATACTGGTGGCCAACACTAGACCAGGTGCTGATTGTGGCACAGATGATGAACTACTCATATCAAAAATAACAGTAAAACTCAAACAGAGAACAAAACCAGTCATCATACCAAAATACAATTTAAACAACATTTCCACAGAATTCATTTGACAATATAAGGAATAAATTTGCAGTACTAACCATAATAGATCGTGAACCAGAAGAGCTATTATCTGAAGCCAGGAACATAATAAAAGAGGAATGCATAAAAACACTTCCAACAGACAAAAGGAAAGTTAAGCAACCATAGATGACAGATAAAATGCTACATGCAATAAAGGAAAGAAGAGAAACAAAACAAAAAGGAGATAGGAATAAACTAAGAACCGTGAGAGCAACAGTACAGTGGCAAGTGCACAAAAATAAGGAAAATTATTGCAGAGAAATAGAAGACAACAACAAAAAGGGAAGAACAAGAGACCTATTCCACAAGATTTGAGAAATCAAAGGAAAGTTCAAACCAAGGACCGGGACACTCTATGACAATAAAAATAACACAGTTCAAGACCAGAAAGGAATAAAAAGATGTTGGCTGCAATACACAGAAGAGTTATATAAAAGAGATGACAACATGAAGGACAAATGGAATGAAGAGCCATATGAAGCTGAACCCCAAAATCTAAAAACTGAAGTGGAAGCTGCAATAAAAGAAATGGCAAAAAACAAGTTTCCAGGAACAGATGATGTTCCAATAGAACTGTTGCAATCCACATTGACAGAGTCAACTCTAGTGCTAACCAACATATGTCAACAGCTATGGAAAACAAAACGATGGCCAACAGATTGGAAGTGATCGATATACATTCCCATCCACAAAAAGGGAGACACAAGAGACTGCAGCAACTGTAGAACCATAGCATTGATTTCCCAATGAAAAATTATGCTCAAAATTCTGCAACATAGACTCCAGCCACACATGGAGAGAGAAATCCCAGAGATCCAAGCGGGGTTCAGAAAAGGAAGAGACATCAGGAATCACATTGCAAATATGTGATGGCTAATGGAGTGTAGCAGGGAGTTCCAAAAGAAAATCAGCATGTGCTTTATAGACTATAGCAAAGCCTTTGATTGCATAGATCATGAGAGGCTATCGAACACCGTTAAAGACATAGGAGTGCCTACACATCTGATAGTCCTGATGAGGAATCGGTATTCAGGACAAGAGGCTACTTCAGAACAGAACATAGTTCCCAACAGAAACAGAATGATTCCCAATTGGCAAAGGGGTCAAACAGGGCTGCATCCTATCACCCTACCTATTCAACTTATATGCAGAACATATTGTAAGGACAGCAGGCTTGGACACTGAAGAGGGAGGAGTGAAAATAGGAGGAAGAAATATCAACAATCTGAGATATGCTGACGACACCATAATTCTAGCAGAAAACCTCACAGACCTGGAACAACTACTAAGGAAGATCAAAGAAGAGGCAGACTTATTGTTGAACATAAAGAAAACAAAACTAATGACCACAGAGAACTTACACACATTCAAACTAGACAATGAGGAAATAGAAACAGTAAAAGAGTTCTCATATCTGGGATCAAACATTGATAGAACTGGGTACTGTAGCCAGGAAATCAGAAGAAGATTAAGAATGGAGAGAGCGGCTATGAAAGAACTAGAAAAGATCCTAAAATGCAAAGACATACTATTCAGCATAAAAGTCAGAATCATACAAGCCATTGTATTCCCTATTACCATGTATGGATGTGAGAGCTGGACAGTCAAGAAAGAAGATAGGAAAATCAATGCATTTGAGAGAATGTGGTGCTGGAGAAGAGTGCTGAGGATTCCATGGACAGCCAAAAGGACAAACAAATGGGTCCTAGAACAGATCAAGCCAGAGATATCCCTAGAAGCCAAGATGACAAGAGACTGTCATACTTTGGACACATCATGAGAAGGCATGAATCGTTGGAAAAGACAATGTTAGGAAAGGTAGGAGGAAGTAGAAAGAGGAAGTCTCTTGCTAGATCAGGGACCGGCAACCTACAGCCCGGGGGCCGGTTAAGGCCCCAGGCCCTGGACTTACCGGCCCAGGCCGGAGGTTGCCGCCGCCACCGCCGCACACCACCACGCGCCGCTGCCCGCTGCCGCCGGAGCGCATTTTCGGGTGCGCTCGCGGCGATCACCATTTTGAAAGTCAAAATGGCAGTCACGACGCGTTTGCACATGCACAAGACTACTGCGCATGCGCAAACGCATCGCAACCGCCATTTTGACTTCCAAAATGGGGGTCGTGACATGCGCCGTGGCGGCTGGAGCTGCGTGCGCTACGGCAGCGGCCGCGTGTGCGGGGGGGTCACGCGTGGCGGAGGAGGGTGTGTGCGTGCACGCGTGAACGCACGCGCTGCCATCCCCCCCCTTGGCCCAGCCAAGACCTGGGCGACGGCAGACCGGCCCAGGTCTGAAAAAGGTTGCCTGTCGCTGTGCTAGATGGACTTTATTAAAGAGACCATGAATAAGAGTTTGCAGGAGCTGGGCAGAGCAGTAGAGGATGAGGGGGGGCTGGAAATGTCTCATCAGCAAGGTAACCATGGGTTGAGATTTATGGGAAGGCAGTTAATAACAATAAACACAGAAACAAAACAAAATAGCTGTTCTCTCACAATGGAGTAATGGGGGAGCTCTAATCCTTTGAAACCAGAGGCAGATTATAGGCTTGGTGTAAGTGGGGCAGGGAATCTGCTCAGGACTTTAGTCCAGACTTTAAAGAAGAGCACACAATCCCAAAATTCAGCACCTAGGTTAGTTCTTTCAAAAGTTCAGAGTAAAGCCTGGATTCATTTAGCTGAAGACTTGAAAAACCCTTTGAATAAATGTTAGTAGTTCTAACTAGGGAAGAAACAGGGACATTCAGGATGACTTTCTCTCCTCTCTATCCTATCTCTGGGCAGTGTTTAGGTTTTCCTGTTGTTGTTTTTTAATTCCTATTTTCCTCCCCTTGGTGGAATGCCTCAGGAATATGCAGTATAAATTTATACATGTAGAAGAAGATAGCGATTCCAGAGAGACGTTTTGTAGTCCATAGTTATCCATTGCAGCAATTTATTCTTTGTAAGAAATGAACTTTTGATTTTAAATTGGCAGAAATCAAATTTGACTTCTGCTGATGGAAATCCAGCACACAGAGTCAACTGTCCCAAGCACACCTGAAAATACATGTTAATAGTACATTCTACCAAATTCTCTTTTTCCCAATGTCAGATCCTCATTTTCCAAATAGAAAACACATTATCTTGCGATTCTGCATTGGACTGATAGACTGATTGATTTGCTTTCTGTGTACATGCCTATGCCTATTATTTCTTTTGGGAAATCTCTATTTTGTATACATTTTTGTGTGCACTTTTTGTACACAGATATTCACATTGACATATTTTCAAATATACACATTTTAAAGTAACTTGTATAAATAAAAGTTTATATGATATAAAACTTCCATTTTGTGTACAATTTTAAAGTGTATACATTTTCTTTGTTCTGTTCACAATACAAAGTTAAGAAAAGTATGATTTTGAAGACAACATACATGCTGTTTCATGTTTGAGTCCAGGAATGAAAGAATGAATGAATGGCAACTGGTTATGCCAAGCTCTGAAAGGACAATGGCTGGAATCCTCTATCAGCTGCTTAGGTAAATAAAGTTCGAGTTACCTGCACAAGTGAAAAGAAGCTGTTTTACCCCATTTAGTACTCTTACCTGTTGAAACAATGTATGTGACCCAAACTAGAAGAAACTGAAATGAAGCTGTGCTGTAGAGCTAAACACCAAAAGAAAATAATGCCTGGAGGAAGTGGCCAGCAAGCCACCTGCATCATTGCACACGCACACACACAAATGTTGTCGTCTCCCCATGAATTGTTTGCACATGCACATGAGTGGTTAGCTGCACCATCAACCCATTACACAACCTGTGAAGTAAGCAATGACAACAAACAAAGCAGACCGCCAACAATACAATAGATTTAATAATAACATTAACAAACTGACCAGTCCAGCAGGGGCCATGACAGAAGGTGGGGAAGGGGACATGTACAATGGGCTTCAATGGTTGTGCTGTGCCAATGTGTCACTGGGCACACTGATGTGCCCCATGGGCAGTTGATCAATTGTGCAATAAGGTGGCTGGTCACCCAGCTGGTTGCACAGGATGTCAAAGGGGCTGGCAGCTGAGTGGGATGATGGAAGTGATTGGTGGTTGCTGGTGACATGTCAATGCACTCATGTGCATGCATTTGGGGCAGAACAGAAAAAAATGCATGCCAGAGGTTGTACCTGTGAAAGGCCTGTTTGGGTCATTCTGTCCTTGCAAAAGGGAGAGGAGGTACAGGCTGCCTGTCAGTATTCAGCCTATTGTGGTAGCCAGTGGTGCTGTCAATAGGTTCTCCCTGAGCATCAGGAAACTCTGAGGGTAAGCAGGCTTTCCTCCTGTCTGCTCAGTGCCTTAGTTCAGTCTCTTTCCTCACCTCAAACCCGAGAGAAATACCATTCATCCACACTACAGTGACTAGCAGAGTAGACCTCCTTCTTCCCATGGAACTGATGCCTAATAAAGTAGGTTGGCGGGGGGAGTTATGATTGTGGCAATAGTGTCATTATCATGACCAAGCAGCAATCATGAATACAAAACAGTTACCTAGATTTATTAATATGTAAAGGGATAAAGCGCACTGGAACCTTGCTATCAGAGGCTTCTGCCTCCAATAAAGGTAAAGCATTTTTTTTCTAATATTGGGACTGATTGGCATGCTTTACTCCTACATCACTTAAAGTTTTTCCTGATGCAAAACATGAAGACTTGAGAAATTCAGCACTCTTTACCTGCATAGGAGCCTGAGGCTTCACAAAAGAAAGAGGCATGCTGGATTCCAAGGAAACATTTTCTTTGAATTGCAAATGGACATTAAATTTCTTTGGCTTGCAAATTTTTCCACTGACCGCATGGCCAAAGGGAGAGGAGCCAGCCTACAGATAATCCTCCCCTAACATCTGAACTGAGATCAGAAACAGAAAATGCAGGCCCAAGACTAACATCTTCAGTTTTTTCCTCCTGTTTGCCTGATGAAGAAGCCAGTGTGACTTTGAAAGCTTGCAACATGTAGTTGTGCATTTTGGTTGGCCCAATAAAGATATCATTGTTTGGATGTTTTTGGATATACTTAACTTAGCAGATGATACAGGACTGTAGCCTATGTAGATAGGCATGAGATATGATGATAGAGGCTGCAGGTAGGGTAGGGACGGGACTGGGTGGAAATTTGGGACTCCTCTTGTGAAGCAAGAGTGCCTTCCACTCACACAAAGGTCTTCACCCTTCGTCCTATCCAGCAGTATGAGTTGAGGTTGCCCACATCTAAATCCATAATTAGTCACTAGTGCATTCCTCTTCTAAAAAGGGCTGATTAATGTCTCTGTGAGCTGGATGAAGGTTTTGCATCAGATAGCAGGGAGATATTAAAACTGCATGAATTTAAGTGCTTTGCATGTGTAAAGATAGCCATGGTTGGAATGGCGATTTGCCAAGCTGTTCACTGCCCCCTCCCCAGGCTACTGGGTGTTCTGTTGGAGGTCTGTATATAGAAAACAACTGGCTTGGTTAAATATAAGGTGTGCTATGGCTACACTATTTATCATAACCTGTTAAAAATACTTGCATCCAACTGGTAGGACATAGTCAATCTGACATGAACAGACCCTGGCCAGGTGCAACATGTTCAAATTAAGATGTTTTATTTACATACTATTTGGAGGGAGAGGCACATAGAATGAAGGTTAATTGAAGGCCCTGGGATCAAATAACTGCTTATGAAAGCTAAACCTCCATGGGTCTGTGTTACTAGAAATATTTGACTGGTCTTCCTTTTACTTAGACATATTATTAGCGTAGGATAGCAGCCATTTAAATATAAAGAGTGTGCCCTGTTTCCTGGTTGCTGTTCTTATTGTCCAGAAAAATATCACTTCTAGGTTTTAGTACACCAGGTACAATATTTCATACCAGTGCATTGATATTAACTGATGATCAGCCCACTTCATGATTCATGCCTGCCTGCCTGCCTGGCTGTGGAATACACAAGATGAGTGTGAGCTTGTTTGAAAGCAACATTTTCAATATGGATTGGGCAGGCATAAGGAATGAAGAGTTAATAATATCAATATGTTACCAACTACAACAACAAAAAGGAGATGGCTGAATATGTTCTCTTGTGTTCCAGGAAAGTTCAGGACTGCAGTGCTGGATGCCACTGACAAAGATTTTATCCATGAAACCATTTTGGCAGGGATTTTATTTATTAGATAGTTTTTAAATCTTACAGATGCTGACTGTACAGAAGAACTCCACACAAATTGAACAAAGGGATGGAAAGACAGTTTGTCGGACTCAACTTGATAAAAAAAAAATAGTATTTTCACACCTCCCAAGACACGTTGCAGGAAAATGCAACCTTGGCTTGAGTAATCATACATTTGTGAGCTTTATAAAACATTTCTGAGAAAGTTTGGATAAAGCAATACCCATATTTTAAGATGAGACCAGTTGAAATGTGCTTAATTGGAAAGATATGTATGGAATTATGCTATGGGCAATGGGGAAAACTGAATAAATTAGATTACACAATTTGTCAGTAAATGTGTAAATTAAAAAAAAAAGTTTTAAAAGGGTGTACATTTCAATGTGTAAATTTCAGTACAGGAAGACAACAGAACTTTTCCCAACTTGGAACTCCACAAAATAGAGAGCGAGATGTTCATAGCTTTACCACACGTACATGTGGTGGTGGGTTTCCCGCCACATAACTGGAGGATTTGGTCCATTTACATGAAGTGATTACCCACCACCTTCATATATGGAAAAAAAACAATATAAAGTTTCAAACTGAAAGACATTTATTCACTCATGTTTTAAAAAAATCCACCCTTATTGGAAGCTACCAAATATGAAGCTTATTGTATGAGAGAAGAAAGCCAAAACAGCGCAGGAGAGTAGTGGCTTTCTCCCTGCCTCTCCATATGCTGTTGCAGCACTTCCATTCTCTTTCCCAAGGGAGACAGTCACAGAAGTGTGCCTTTTGCCAAATGGATTTTTCCAGCGTGACAAAAGACACACTTTTACAACCATCTTCCTCAGGAAGAGAATGGGAGTTCTTTGATGTTATGTGGAGGGCATGGAGAAATCTACTATCCACTCCATTTTGGCTTTCTTTTCTCATGCAATATGGCCTCTGCATTAATTTCTATATTCAGCACCCCAGTGGGTCAGAGTAAAAAATACAAGCTCCATGTCAAATTCTCCCTGCTCTCATAAAGAACAATATAGCACATGGACTACAATACTGTGCATTACCCTTGTCTCTATGAGTAAGCTTCTTTTTTAATTAATCCTTTTGTAGACAATTCAGCTGTATTGGTTTTGCTCCTTAAAGGGTGTGGTGAAACAATTTACAGCATGTTCAGAGACTCCATAGTGACTAAACACAGAGATCTTAGCTCACACTTGGATAAACTGTGCTGCAATAAAATACTCCAATAGTGTTGGCATAGCTGTTTGGGTAGAATACAAAAAAGCACATACTCTTAAAAGACAGCGAATCAATAATACAGTATTCTGTTCTGATTATTAAGTAAGATTAATGGGACATGCTTCCCCATGAGAGTATCAACACTGTTATGGTACTTTTGCAATAGACAGAAGGATAATATTTGGTACCTAGACAGTCCAAGACATATTGATAACAACAATAGATTGGAAATAGAACTTATTTATTTTGCAATAACCTATTGTGAATGATCAGCATCATCATTGTCATCTGCACTCCAGCAGAAAGCAAGTAAAAAATGGATGCAGAAACATTTCTATTTTCCTGAGTGCTATTGCTAATTCGCCTTCCTCAACTCGATGATTGAATTACATGAAGGGCAAGAAGTCTTATTCTGTTTTATTCTATTCTGTCTCAAGTGCCTTAAATCAGTTATCTAGCTTAAATTTATCCCACCATCCACAAGTTTCCACAAATCAAAAGAGGTACATCTATATGTTAATAATTCTCTGACATATACATGTGCCTCTTTCGATTTGTAGAAACTTGTGGGTAATGGGATAAATTTAAGACAGAAAATGGACTTAAGGCACACATGACAGAATAGAATGAGACTTCCCACCTTCATATAATTCAGCCATCCTTGAGTTGAGGAAGGGCAAATTTAAAACAGGACTCAGAACATGTATAATAATAATAATAATAATAATAATAATAACAACAACAACAACAACAATAACAATAATAATTTTATTTCTAGCCCACCCCTCTGCTAGGCAACCGGGGCGGGGTACAACATATTAAAACAGGCAACAGTTAAAAACATTCCCTCAACCCTCTCCCCAACCCACCCCCCTTCAAACTGAATTAAACAAGCTAAGATTAAAATACAATAGTACAACAACAACAAAAAAATATAATAAAAACAGGAAGCAGCAACAATACAAGGGAGAGAGGTGACAGTCACTCCGATTGGGCCGGGAAGTTATTCTGGGAAGGCCTGCCGGAAGAGATCCGTCTTTACTGCTTTCTTAAAGGCAGCAAGAGTGGTAATAAGATGGATCTCGTCCGGCAGGCCGTTCCATAGTCTGGGAGCGGTCGCAGAAAAGATCCTCTGGGAGGTCTGTGCCAGCCTGGTCTTCATAGGCTGCAGCAGATTCCTCCCAGAGGACCGAAGGGCACAGGGGGACTCATATGGGGAGAGGCGGTCCCTGAGATAAGATGGACCCAAGCCATGTAGGGCTTTAAAGGTTAAAACCAACACCTTGTACTGTGCCCGGAAACTAATCGGCAGCCCGTGGAGGGATTTAAGCACTGGTGTTATGTGCTCCCTCCTAGATGTTCCAGTGATTAACCTGGCTGCCATATTTTGCACCAGTTGCAGTTTCCGGGTTAGGCACAAGGGTAGCCCCATGTAGAGCGCATTGCAGTAATCCAGACGTGAGGTTACCAGAATATGCACCACAGTTTCCAGATCCCTCATGTCCAGATAAGGGGGCAGTTGGCATATCAGCCGAAGCTGATAACAGGCACTCCTGACCGTCGCATTCACCTGACTAGTCATGTGAAGCGACAAGTCTAGGAGTACCCCCAGACTGCGAACACAGTCATTAGAGGAGAGTGTGACTCCATCCAGGACTGGAGACTGTATTCCCAAACCTGGTTTCGGGCCTGTGATTGTTAGTACCTCTGTTTTGTCTGGATTTAACTTCAATCTGTTTTTCCTCATCCAATCCATTACCGCTCAGAGAAATCATTAAGAGGAGAGACGCCATCTGAAGTCTGAGTTGATGATCTGGTCATAGAAAAGTAATCTGGGTGTCATCAGCGTACTGATGACACCGCGCTCCATGCCTCTGAATGATCTCCCGCAGCGGCTTCATGTAGATGTTAAATAACATCGGGGACAGGATGGCGCCCTGAGGGACACCACAATTAAGCTCTATTTTAGAAGAGCAACTGTCCCCGAGCCTCACCCTCTGGGATCTACCCGAGAGAAAGGAACGGAACCACTGCAAGCAGTGCCTCCAATTCCTAACTCTCTCAGGCGATCCAAGAGGATGGCATAATCTATTGTATCAAAGGCCGCTGAGAGGTCCAAGAGCACCAGCAGGGTCACACTACCCCTGTCGATGCCCAGGCAGAGGTCATCGGTCAGAGCAACCATGGCAGTCTCAACTCCATATCCTGTCCTGAAGCCGGTTTGAAATGGATCAAGATAATCAGTTTCATCCAAGACTGCCTGAAGTTGTGAAGCGACTGATATCCTGAATCTGAGCCTACTGTGCCTAACTTTATGACAATGGAGCTACATTGCTGATACGATACACAGCTATGCTAGTGAACTGCAAAAATGCACAGCAGGGGACCCAACCCAAGATGTCCCATTGTGCAACAGGGGCTCCCACTGTGTTTTGGGACATGTTGCACATTAGGACATTGTTGTGCATCAAGATCTTCATGCAATGGCCTCACTGTTGTACAGTGGTCCTGATGATGATGTTATATCTCCATTCCCCTCTTGAGAATATGAATATTGCACATTGACACAATTCAACCTTAAACTATTGTGAGTTGGTCTATGATGACATAACATCCCTGCACAATGCCAACAATATATTTGCAAAATGCAAATTTTAAGTGGTAGATTATTATTGGAAAATACACCTAATGTTCTTAGACTAGAGCTCTCATCAAATTTTAAAATATAGATCAATGTTGTTCAACATGTGTAAATTGTTCCACCTACCTAACACATTCCTCCATAACACATGTGCCTCCCTGCATATGCACCACATTATTTATGTACATGGCTTATAGATGTATAAAAATCTGATGTATGAACCAGACTATTTGGAGCTTAAGGGCCTATGGATGCTTGGCTTAAGCTGGCTGAAATTTTCTTTGGTTGAGTGAAATAAACGTTGTGGTTTACTGAACACAAAAAGAAAAATTAAATTTAAGTAACTAGAAAGACACCTGAGCATAGCTGGTAGGGTAGGCTCATGGGACTCTGGGTATATTTGTTAGCTTCCTGAGTCTCCTACAGGTTGCTTTAGAAACAAATGCTGGAATTCACCATCACAGTTACAAATACGTAACTTAGCGTTATACATTTGTACCTGATTTGTAGTCACAATCCCTACATATTCAGTAGTGTAGGAAATATGTAGGGAGCATAAAAGTGCCCCAATCCTGATTTACTGGGCAGCAGCCACTGTGAATTATGGGGCTCTGTTCTGTCGATTGGGATGCAGCAGACTGACATTTCCACACACTTTCCACAAGTGATCTTCAGACTGAGGAGGAACTAGGATAGGAATGCTGCTTCTCACTGTCACACTTCAGATCAGGGATGGAAACATCAGTCAGCTGCTTCCTAATCAACAAGGGAGCAGATTCCCATTGCTCACAGCAACTGCTGCCTGATAAGTCAGGATGGAGGGGCTTGGGCCGGGAGATGCTACTTAGCTACCCAACCGAGGTTTTTATATAACTAAGTTCTATAGGGTGACGCAGGTCACAACCAGCATTTTGAATTGTGCCCAGAAAAGTAGTTAAATTGTGTGGTCCCCACAGTCAACCCTTGTTAACAATCTGGCTGTACCTTTTTGAAACAGCCAACATTTCCAAATACTATTCAGAGACAGTCCCCATAGGACATGTAACAGTGATTCCAATGGGATGACACAAGGGGATGTGTCATTGTGGCCAGATCTGACATCCCCAGGAATGAACTGCCAGCCACTGCTGAAAACAGAGCTTCCAGGTTGAGTCCAGGAGTACAACCAATCTGTGAACTTGCATTTTCAGGGGAACTGTAACTCCATCCAGCTCAGGCTGACTCCCTGCTCCCTGATCTGCCTTTCAACTGACTAGGAGCACCTCTATTTTATCTGGATTAAGTTTGAATTTGTTCACCCTCATCCAGTCCATTATTGATGACAGGCACCAGTTTAGAACCAAGACTGGTTCCTTGAATTGAGGAGGAAAGTAGTAGTAGAGCCACATGCCATTTGCATATTGATAACATGTGAGATAAAAGGGAGGAATCCAATTATGTTCACTACCAGAATGACAAGTGTCAGCAGAACAGATTCCCTGTCCAATTTTGCATCCCCAGTTTTTCTCTGGGGTGTTAAGAAACCCTCTGGAGCAGATTTATTGGGAGGAGTCAGAGAGCACAGGGGTATTGAAGGAAGGAAGAGCCAAAACGAAAATTCTGTATGTGATCAGAAGTCTACATGCACAAGACTTCATTAAACCCAAATCAGAGTGGTTTGGTGTTTGAGGGCTGAAACATGGAAAGACATGACTTTGTATGGTTTGGTGGCCTTAGGCAACTCATTTCTTCTTCTAATCTGAAGTCCAGTTTCCGACAGTGGTCAGCTTAATATGAGTACAGTTGCTCTCTGTAAGACTTCACTCCAAATCCCTTCACAACCATGCAGCTTCTTAGATGACACCTGGCTAGTAACTCGTCTTCAGTTTAACCAAAATTGGCATGGGAGAAATTATGTATGGAGCCCCCAGCTTCTTTCAGAATGGACAGGAGTCAAACTTTTTACTAGGGTGGTATGCTCCCCCTCAAACCAATTAACCCTGAAGAGGCATTGCCCTTGACAGAAAAGTTACCCAGCTTGTCATAAACTGGTTTTATTGTTTGTTTATTTTTGATGGTATTAAGAACCTTGAGTGCTAACATTTTAAATGGAAGGGCAGGAAAGAAGTGTATAATAGAAAACAGCCACTACATCACCACAGGTGGCTAATTTTTTGGCCAAAGTCTTCTAGGGTATAGTGACCTAGGGGCAAGAGCCAACAGTGGACAATAACTGGGTTTTCTATGGGTGCAACTGGAAACAACATTCTCCTTGCTTTCCTACACACACACACACCCAATACAGACACACACACTCAAAGACATAAAATCACAGGCAAGACTGCCACTGTCCTTGTTTGACAGGCTGTAGTGACCATGCTTTTCAAATGGAAGATACTGCACAAGGATTCTCCCCTTGCACAATCCTCCTCCTAGAGTACTGTAAAGGACTCCTGTACCTTTAATGGTTGAATAAAAGAGAGAATTTCAGCAGGTGTTACTTGTCATGCAACCAGGTAACAAGCAACACCTTCTGAAATTCCCTCCTCTGGCAACTGAACATCACTGTTATAACTTTACATGTGCAAGTCAGCTTGGCACAGGCACATAATAAGGAAGGCCCTGGAGTTGTTCATCACATCTTTTTCTCTGCTTGTAGATAGATATATGCTTTATAGGTCTATAGATAGACCATAGCTCTGTGCCAGTTTACAGTGCCACATTCAAACATGAGAGGGAGAGAGGGGCAGAACAAAAAGCAAAATTATAACAGACCAACAGAGATGCATTTGAGACACAAGCTACATATAGTCAATCATTCAGGATGTTTATGGCTGGATATTGCACATAGTCTATTTTTCCCCTGGCTACTCTGATTTCAGAAGCTAAGTAGGGCCAGACCTTATTAGTACTTGGACTAAGGAATACCAGGTGCTGTGGGCTATATTTCTGAGGAAGGCAAAGGCAAACGGCCTCTAAGCACTCCTGGCCTAAAAGCCAAAACAAGAACCCTATGAAATTAATGGGGTCACCATAAATAGACAAGTTGTTTTTTTTTTTTATTTAATTAATTTATACGCCGCCTTTCTCCTGGAAAGGAACCCAAGGGAGCTCATAGATTATATGGTTTTTAAAACTTTACAACAATTTTTTTTAAAAAAATAATTAAAATCATCTTGCTAAAACTGTATAAAATCACATAAGACATAGAAAAGCTAAAAACATAAATAGAGCACACCACACATATAAAAGCCTCCTTGACAAGAATTATATATTTTAAAAAAGCCTGCTTGAATAAAAATGTCTTTGCCTACCAGCAAAAGGTTAGGACCTCCAGGGAATTCCACCCCACCTTAAATAATCTCTTACATGTTTTTCATTCTTCAGAAAACATTAACCAACTATAAATGAGGAAAAAATGAAACATGTAATATCTTCTTTTTTAGGGAATATCTTCTTTTTTAGGGAAGAAGACAAAGTATTAAGTGTTTCAGCAGAATTTCATTGTTTCTTAGCTCTTGCACGCCAATTGTCAGTTGAACATAAGAAATGAAAAAAGGAGGTTAAGAAAAAGTAAGGTGAGCAATTCTGTTTGGCTTCAATATGAATAACTGTATCTTACCATAGGTTATCTGCTAAATTTGATACAATGTGTTTTTATTTTTAGGAATAGAATATTGAGCTGTATTTCTGTTCAGGACTATAACTTGGCTGTACCAAGATACTTAGTAATTCTGATGGTCACCACACCCTGCCATCAAATAATTAAAAACACAAAGTACTTTAAAAGAAGGAACAAAAATGATGGTTTTTTTGTTTTTTTGTTTTGTTTTTTTACTATTTCTGATTTAGCAACTGCACAAGTGTGATTGAAATTATTAATTTCTTACAGATGCATACATTCATCTGTATGTTTATCAGGCTGGCTGTGTGCCTTCGTCAGACCAATCCTCAATTTGGTTCATCTGAAATATTTGGATTTCGGCCAGTTTGGTCCCACTGGTTTCCACAGAACGATGTCATCTTAAATCAGAAGACTAATAATTTAAGGCAAAGAATTTCTCTACAAAATAAAAGCATTCTGTATTTGTCTTATCAAGCAATTTATTGAAAAGTGCTGCCCAATTTAAATGTGAAGTATTATTTAATGCTTTTTGCAATATACTTTTTCTAGCCAGTTTTGTTTTTAATAAACATCAGAAATCTCTTTAAGAATTGCACAGTAGTGGTGGTTATAGGAGCAGCAAGACAAGAAGAAATTTGTTTGGTCTTTTCTCCCAACCCCTCAGTTGCTCAGTTTTTGGCACAGAGTAAAGACATTCCTGTTCTGCTTACAGTTTGATCATTTTAAATTAGGGTCTGGAGCTAGTTTTACTCTTTTGGAAATTTGGTTGCTCTGCATTTAACTCTTAAAGTTCTTTTAATTTTTGTTTTCTACACTGACTTGAAAAACCTTACATCCAAAAGTTGGTCCACAAATGTTTAAATTAATTAATGATATGAAGAGATTATTGAAAGACTTTCTATATTTTCTTACATTCATTTTAAATCAGATATCTGATTAATGACTGGTTAATGGAACTGCTTATGTTGTACAAAAGCATCTGAAGTCCCTCGGCCCTTAAAGGGGAAAGGTTGCCTACCCCTGAGCATATGTTGGCCTTCCGATGCAGAGGTATATCTATTCTGATCAGCAAAAGATCACTTCCTTGCTTTGTCCTAACTGTGGGTGCATCCAGACTGATCAAAAAGACCAGAAAGTCCTAGATTTTTTTTCCTGTTCTTTTTCCATTTTATTCTGGAGACCCATACACATTTCATTTACCCCATAATATTTTCTGTCAGCTCCCGGTATGATCAGAAACTTTATAATAGCTTCCTCGGATGGTTTATTTTTGTTGTTGTGTAGCTTCAAGTCATTTCTAATTTATGGTGACCTTAAGGCAAACCTGCCATGGGATTTTCTTAGCAGAATTTGTGCAAAAGGGGTTTACCATTGCCTTCCTCTAAGGCTGAGAGAGTGTAACTTGCCCAAGGTTACCCAGTGGGTTTCCATGATCAAGTGGAGATTTATACCCTGGTCTCCCAGTGTCCTAGTCAAACCTTCAAACTGCTGCACCAAAGTGGCTCTTGGTTTATTGTATTTTAACCTTGTATAATATCAGAAAGAGAAGGATCAAAAACTGGAACTTAACAATGCCTGGATGTGCCTTGTGATCCTTAATTTTGTTGTTACTGGTAATCCTGGTAATTTTGAATTTAGCTTTACATGATAACCTTCTGGTAGCAGCAGTGATAGCAACTGGAAGACCATCTTCCTCTCTTCACTCACTAATGACTTTTCATGGTGGTAATTTGAGTTTCATTGTGCACAATATTGCCTATTGCAATCTAGCAATGGCAAGCTTCCTTTTCCTTAAAAAATATAATAAAGTACTTATCTCTACATACAAATTTAGACATCCTCCTGATAGCTCTATTTATCTCTTACTTATCCCATAGTGTACAGAAATAACTGAGGTATGAATAGCTTTTGAAAGCTCTTTGTTTTCACAAAGATAATCAGTCTGGATTCTGGAAAGCGATAAGAGTGGAAAAAATATTTATCTTAAGTCTTTGTTTTGTCCATGTAGTCCTATGTACAATTGTTAAATCCTAGTCAAAGAGAATGGCTTCCAAATACACAAGGATGGCATCTAAAGATCTGTGTAGCCCAGGATGTGACTTTCTTCCTTAGAGACAACAACAAATGTCTGTGGCATATGACTTCATTATTACTTCATTATCACTTTAATTCATTATCCCTGTTTTTCATAGTATATAAACATATTGCTGTAGTTTAAACCACAGATTTCAAAGTAGCGGGACATTCCCAGCAAGAACCAATCTCCAAAGGCCTGCTACAGATCTACTTTTTGTCTCCTGTTACCAAAGGGAAAGCATAGTAACAGTATGGTCACAATTGAAATCTTTTGAGCTCTGCTCCTGTATGATTTTAACATCTCTGCCTCATGAAAGCTTGCATCATGTATTTTGTGAATTTTGTTTGGCCCAATATTGCTGTTTTGTGGATTTTGAATATTATTGTACTTTGCTATACGGCCAACACAACTGCCCTGGAATATGTTTCTTTTATTTTAGAGGTTATTTATTTATTTATTTATTTATTATATCATCCTTCAAGAAGCTCAGAGTAGCACATATGGATCCCCTTTCAAATTTTATCCTCTGCTTTTAGGATATTGGTCTTGTATTTTAATAACTAAATATTAACTTTTCTGTTTTTCTCATATACGTCCTCTCACAAAGGCAGTGCAATAGCTATCAACTTAGTGTTGTTATTTTTATCCACCATGGCTAAAAAGGCAAGCTTTGAAGGTCATATAATCTTCCTCTAGGCTAAGATGGTCAGAGCAGATGTTCAAACCTCCAAAAAGGAAAAAAAGTGGGTGGCTGGGGGGGCAACACTATCAGGACAATTTTGGTCTGTATTCTTATCCTGGATTATTGGTTTATCTTTGACCACTTTCCATAACTTGGAATAGCTGTGACATTGTTCTTCTTGGGATGCCAAGTGACACTCAATCACCAACTGAAGATAACTATTACTATTGATTAGAAAATTTTGCTTATCTGTCTGCATATTGCTTTGATGCCAGCACTGTATAAAATAGGCCATTTTTTAAATCGAATCAGCTGTATACTAGAACAATATGACTGATGCTTTTTCTTTGTTATTTGATTCCTAAAGATAGTGTGGATATGTCGTGGAGATTTTGTGTGTATATTCACTGGTCACTGTCCTGCTTGTTGTATTTTCAACTCATGCCTTTTACAGCAATTTCCCTTATACCAGTAGTTATTACAATCAAGCCCACATTCTCTACGGTTCTTCATGTGCAACCGCTTTATGGCTGTAGCTGCGTGAAGTCTAAAATGGCTCACTTGCATCAAGGGGTGTAATTTGCAACAAGAGTTCATGCAACAAAGGAAGCTGAAATAATGTGCTCACCAATACACTTACCACTATACTCAGGAAGCATCCCATGGCAACTCAGGGCCTTTACAGACTGCCAGAAATAATGCAACTTGAGGCCACTTTAACTGTCCTGGATCAGTGCTAGAGAATCATGGAAATTGTATTTTTTTCTGGGACATTGAGCCTTCTCTGTCAGAGAGCTCTGGTGCCACAATAAACTCCAGTTCCCATGATTTCTTAGCACTGAGCCAGGACAGTTAAAGTTGCCTCAAGCTGGATTATTTCTGGCAGTCTGTAAAGGCCCTCAGTTGTGCAGACTCACACATTATTCCCACTGTGTGACTATGTCTGCACAACTGTTCCACAGGGAAGGCTTCAGAACATCTGAACCAGACATTGATTGATTGGGCCACCTTTCTCCCAGGACGTTATCACACGCGGGGTCTCAAAGCGGCAAGAAAGCGGCATGGAATCAATCCAGAACCATACCGGAATGGACCCCGTAGCTTCAGACGAGAAAGCAGCATCATTCCGGTATGGTTCTGGATTGATTCTGGTCGCGGCAGCTGTAATTCCTCTTTGAAAGAGGAATTACAAAGAACGGGGATGATGCTGCAATGCGCCGGGGATGGTGCAGGGATGGGCGGGGGTTTTTGCGACGTCGTGTGATCACAGGAGCAAAGGATCCGGAATGGGACGGGGATGGTGCGGGGATGGGACTGCTTTAGACCCCGTGTGATAACATCCCCAGAAAGTGACCCAAGGAAGCTCACAAATACAAACATTTAAAAAAACTTTACAATAAAAGTTTAAAAACAATTACAAACATTGAAAAAAAAAAACAGCATAAAACTGCATAAGTTAAAAACAAAAACACCTGTTATCTCACTCAACAGATCCTGAATGAAGCCAAAGATCTTTCATTGGTGTTTGTTGTTGTTGTGTGCCTTTGAGTCATTCCTGAGTTATGGTAACCTTAAGGAGAACCTATGATAGGATTTTCTTGGCAAGATTTGTTCAGAGAGGGTTAACCATTGTCTTCCTCTCAGGCTGAGAGATTATGACTTGCCTAAGGTTACCCAATCAACTTCCATGGCTAAGCAGGATTTGAACCTAGTTTGAATTTGGAGACTAGGGTTTGATACCCAGCTGGGCCATGAAACTCACTGGGTGACCTTTGGCAAGTCACATGCTCTCAGCCTCAGAATAAGGCAATGCCAAACCTCCTCTGAACAAATCTTGCCAAGAAAACCCCATGATGGTGTCACCTTAGAGTTGCCATAAGTTGGAAATGACTAGAAGGCACACAACAAACAACAACAACTGATATTTAGCTTTGTATTTTTATAAAACATTTCTACTGAGGAGTACAAAAACAGTGGCTGCTAACTTTTTCTATAGTGTGTTCATTGAAACCACTGTGAATTGTTTTTCTTCTTTACAAATTTACCGTAAGTAAATATCTACGTTTAGCATTAACGCTTGTTTACAATACTAGAGTTCAATACATGTTCAAAATCCAGAATTACAAACATTTGCATAGGTATATCACATACAGATTTGCTTGGATTATAGGTCATGACCAGATTCTGCAATTTGATAAATGGAAGCTAATAGTAGCCCATTTCTAAACACAGCATTTTGGAGCAATGGAGGTTTCCAGAATAACAATGTACGGTACCTGGAAAATATTTTCTTTTAATATATTGGCCTTTAGCAATCACACAGAAATTGGTTTTTAAATTGGTTATTTTGGAAGAACTTGGGGGAATTGCAAATCATCTTATTCGGTGCTAGCAAACATTATTTCTTTTGCAAAGAAGTCAAGCAATGTAAACATTGTGTTATTTTAATTTTATTTTCAGGCTTGAGTGTAAATTGGACAGGTGTTGGAAACTGGCTGATGGACTGTTGGTACAACAATTCCCACTCAAAAGGAACCAAATAGGTGACTAGACCAATAAATAGTGCATACCTACATTGTGTGTGCCAAAAGCCCACAAAAGCCAATGAGCTTGGGAAGCAGGAATACTTGCCAAGTTGAATTACACATAGGTGCACTGTGAGTGTACACACACAAGCCTACAAAAACATCTGGGGAAGTTGGTGACTTGGAAGCAATAACCCAATGCTAGCATGGACAGGCATTTACGGTACATTAAAAGTGCTTTATTGTTCAAATTAACAATACAATTCTATTGTGCCTGATGCTAGCAAATATTAAGTTAATGTTCAGAATTAAATGCTGAGAGTCAGCAGAGCATTCCTGCTGTTTTATGCTTCCTTGATCGTGCAGAGCAGCCCCAATAAATTTGGTTTTCTGATGCTGTATAGGCAAAGCAGCTCAAAGTGTTATAACAGTTTCTTGCCTTCTCCTCTTCAACTATGGAAAGGGCTGAGGGTCTCACTGAAGGCCAGTTTTTCAGACTGTAATTTTCTGAGATTTCTAAGCAAAATAGTATGGCACTTGAATCATGGTTGCATCACGGAAAAGATAGCTGAGGAAATGTTATTTCTGTACAGCAAACTGTTCACTATGGGCATAGAATTTTACATTTGATAGGACTGTTGCAGCAAGCAAGGAGACCCCAGGATATATTGCTGTGTGAGGCAAAAGACGAGACCAAAGCAAAGGGCAACAGTCTTGTTCCATCATGTCTAGAATTTGTCTGGACTTGTTGATGTAGTGGTATCTTCCACCACCTGAAAAAAACTTTCTTGATCCACTGTCAGAGGGGACACACCCAGGGAGATCAGATGTCTGCACCACCAAAGAGGACAAGGCACCACCAAAGAGGACTACAAATGCAGGATGTTGAAGAAAGTTTTAGGACATGACAAAATAAAAACTAAAAATGGATCAGGAGAGTAGTTGCTTTCTTCATGCCTCTCCGCATGCCATCATAACACTCCAATTCTCTTCTCCAGGGAGATGGTAAAAATGTGTCTTTTGTCACACTGGAAAAATCCACTCCACAAAAGACACACTTTTCCAACTGTCTCCCTTGAGAAGAGAATGGAAGTGCTATGACAGCATGCAGTGAGACATGAAGAAAGCCACTATCTCCTGTTCCGTTTTGGCTTTCTTTTCTCATGAGATAAGGCTCATAGTGGTTTGAGTACAACTCAGCCATGGAAACCTACTGGGTGACCTTGGACATACTCTCTCAGCCTCAGAGGAAGGCAACAGCAACAGCAACTCCCCCCCCCCCCCGAACAAACCTTGTCAAGTAAACCTCATTATAGGTTCATCATAAGTTGGAAACAATTTGAAGGCACACAACAACAACAACACAAATGTAAATATGCATAGGAAAGAGTTTTGAGTTCTTAAGTCTAGCTTACGATATAATTGACTGACTGGGTGGCAGTTATAGTACGTATATAACTTGATTTGGCAAAAAATTATAATTACTTTCTTTTGGAAGAAAAATTGTTATAAATGGAGTTACAAGGTCCTGAACTTTAAGGAACATCTGGACGATAAGAAATTTCTTTGCTTTGCCAGTGTGAGAGGAGCAAGTGAACAAATAAACAAACCAGTATGAACAGAAGAAACCAGCAACTTTTGTAAAACAGACACAATCATTTTGTCCACTAGTTTTTCTTAGTGTGAAGCAGACATAACACTCATTCCTATAAAAAGAGTTGAGAAAGGAAAGGAAGACTAGAAATTGTAAGAATCTGATGATGTGCTTATCTTTATATGAAAACAACAGCTTGTCTTAAAGATTGTATTCACTGCTCTTAAGTAAAATAAATTAATTCCATAGTCCATTAAAAAGTTTTTTAAAATGTTTTTATGAACTTTTTCATTTCCCTCCAGCCTTTACCTCCCTACTATTATTCATAAAGTCAGCTGGCCCTGCTTCAAAATATCTCTTGTGCATTGTCAATGGCATTTTTTTAAATATCAGAGCCTCTTTATTCTCCAGTGTCCCTCACAAATTTTAATCAAGGTGTAATAATATGTTTGCTCACAATTTTACTTCTAAAGAAATGAACCTGTGAGATTCCATTCATATATAATTGTATTGGCCCCTTTGAAATGAAAAATGATTATCTGCTTCTCAGTAGGGGAACATATCTGAATCCTGGCCTGGCCCCATGCCTTCTGAATGTAAGAGCAACACACCTTTGAAGCCCATAGCAACTTTATTATGAAGTCCAGTCATCCATATCTGGGTTAGAAAGAACATGAATGCATTTATTTCTTGCAGCATTTGTTTCTGAATGGGCATTCTGCTCTCAAATTACTGTGCTAAAATCCTGAAGGTCTTCATTGTTTTCCATTAGGCCATATAACTAGAACCCATGTCTTTACAGCACTTACCTGAAATCTGAAAACCACACAATATCATTGATTTTCATACTGATTTTGCCAACTGTCAAGGACCTTCAGTTGACCAAATTTCATATCCTCTAATATTTCACAGATGAAGACCAGGACACATATGGACAAACAATATCACAGTGAAGCCAAGAGGGCCAAAGTTAGGAAGAATACAAAAACTAGGAAAGGCTGCAGCAGTTTGCTTTTGCCTGAGCCTACTAGGAAAGCTACTGAGCCTACTTGGAGATGTCTTATCCATGGAGTCGCCAAGGGTTGACAACAAAAACTGAGAAGGACAACAACAAAAACTGGGAAGGACAAGATTCCACCTACTTTTCTCCTCTCACTGTCTGCTGAATTGAGTAAGTGCAAACTACCTTTGAACTTGGTTTGCAGCACCAAGTTCAAAGGTAGTTTGCATTTACTCAATTCAGCAGACAGTGAGAGGAGAAAAGTAGGTGGAATCTTGTCCTTCCCAGTTTTTGTTGTTGTCCTTCTCAGTTTTTGTTGTCAACCCTTGGCGACTCCATGGATAAGACATCTCCAAGTAGGCTCAGTAGCTTTCCTAGTAGGCTCAGGCAAAAGCAAACTGCTGCAGCCTTTCCTAGTTTTTGTATTCTTCCTAACTTTGGCCCTCTTGGCTTCACTGTGATATTGTTTGTCCATATGTAAGCAACTACCTTTGAATTTGGTTTGCAGCAACTGAGGACGTTATCACACGCGGGTCTCAAAGCGGCAAGAAAGCTGTATGGAATCAATCCAGAACTATACCGGTATAGACCCCACAAGACAGAAATTGCTATCAGACGCAACTAGCATCATTTCGCAATGAACGAAAGCAGCAGCATTGCAGTATCATTTTGGTCGCACAAATGTAATTCCCCAGGAAACCGGCATTCAAAAGAACGGGGATGATGCCGCATTGGGACGGGGATGGAACGGGGTTCTCTGTGACGTCGTGTGAACACACGGGAAAAGGAACCGCAATGGGACGGGGATGGGACGGGGATGGGATGGGTTTCTCTGTGACGTCATGTGAACACACGGAAAAAAACCCGCAATGGGACGGGGATGGGACGGGGTTCTGTCTGCTTTAGACCCCGTGTGATAACGTCCTGAAAGTAACAAAGTGGAAGAGGAGAGACATTTTAAAAACAGATGAAAATTGTTGTTGTTTTATTAATTTGTATCCTGATTTCACCCCAAAATTGGGATTCACAATTTAAAAGAACAATGCAATTTAAAATGTACAAGAAGTGCACACTGAAATGTAATTAAACTATTTACAGTATTAAAACAATTCACACTTGTTGAAAACTAAAATGCTATTAAAAAGGGGAGGAAGCTCTTAAAAACAGTTAAAACAATACAGATCCCCCAACCTGTTCTTTTAAAACACTATGTTTTTAAAAACCTATCTGAATAAAAATGTATCAACCTGCTGGTGGAAGGACAACAAGGAAGAGGCCATTCTGGGAGTTCCAGATTCTAGGGGCAGCCACCAAGAAGACCCTTTCTTATACCCACACAACTGTGTTTGTGATGGTGGTGAGACTGAGAGAAGGGCCTCTCCTGATGATCTCAGAGACCTAGCTAGCTCATACTGGGAGAAATAGTCTGTTCAATACCTGGACCTGAGCCATAGAGGTCTTTATAGGTCATCATCAGCACTTTGACTTGTACCTGGAAACAAACTGGCAGCCGTGGAATCATATAATTGGAAGAGACCTCAAGTCCAACCCCCTGCCATGCGAGAAAAACACCATCAAAACACTCTTGACAAAAATATTTTTAAAATAAAATTTCTGGAGAGTCTGGATGTATATTAAGGTAGTCCTTACTGCTGCTGTTCATATTTCATAGTTCAAAATATTTACATAACACTCAGATTTTCAGAAAACTACTAGGAGGTTCAATGGAGACAACACTAGCAAGACTACCTTGAACCAGTTTTCTCTAGTTACCTGGAATTGTTTTCCTAATTTTTAAAAAATCAAAATAATTCAATTCATGGAATATTCACGAAAGGGCACACAAGGGAAAAAGAATCCTTAAGGCTGTATTTTTGAGTCCAAAAAAATGTGCAGCCAATATGAGCTAGGAAGAGGAGAAAGAATAATGATGGAGAAAGCCCCCTTCCCACACCGAAAGAAGACAAGGGAAAGCTTAGCATCAATATGATTTGTAGTAATCCAGATAAAACAACTCTGCCAAGAATGATTTGGAGCAATAAAACATCTTGAAATGAAAGTCACTGAAGTGACAAATAAGCGTACTGACATAGCAAAGACAATGAAGGAAGTGCTGGAAAAACTTGGGACAAAATACCAAAGGGCAATGTCAAAACTTCTCACAAACAAATAGAAATTCTGGGCAATGTATGGAGTTCAGGTATGCTCTTGTATATGCATGTGCACCAGAGGGGGGGAAATACCATCATCTTCCTGCCAGAGATTTAAATTGGGGTGGGCAACACCTGAGAATTGGAGGCTGCATTAACCTCCATGAATCTTCCAAATGCTACAGCAGGAATCATTGCTGCCTGCATCACCATTATTATTTTTTATCTTTTGCCCCCCAAATGGCCCCTCACACTCCCTAGGACTGTGTTGGCAAACCTGTGACACGCATGCCATCTCTGACATGCGAAGCCATCTCTGAGGGCCACAGCAAGTAAGGGCAGGGGCAGGGGGCACATGCTTGGTCTGGCTCCTTGTTGTGGCTTGGTTTGCCTCAGGAGAATTGGTCCACGGCAAGAAGAGCTGGGAAGGTGCACATGGCTGGCCTGGCTCCTTGCTGCAGCCCGGTTCTCCCATGGAAAACCGAGCTTTGACAAGGAGGGGCCATGCATGGGCCTTCTGGGTGGAAATCCCACCCCTTCCAGATGGAAGGCCTGCACCTTGCTATGGGATTCTGGGAATTGTAGTTTTGTGAGGTGTAGTGAGGCCATCCATGGGGTTTTCTTGGCAGGATTTCTGCAGAGGAGGTTTGCCATTGCTTTCCTCTGAGGCTGAGAGAATGTGACTTGCCCAAGGTCTCCCAGTGGGTTTCATGCCCGAGCTGGGATTCGAGCCCTAGTCTCCAGAGTTGCACGTTCAAACTGCTGGATCTCTTTGTTCTTGTCATTGAGCTGTGCTTTCTGTGCTTTATTATGCTTGTTGTTGTTGTTGTTGTTGTTGTTGTTGTTGTTGTGTGCCACCAAGTTGTTCCCAACTTATAGGCCCAGAGCACCTTCCCTCCATTCCAAGCACTGGTACCTGGGAACCCTAAGGTGAAACTATCATGGGGCAAGCTTCATCAGAGGGGGATTTCCATTGCCATTCTCTGAGGCTGAGAGAGCATGACTTGTGTGTGTGGTGCCTTCAAGTCATTTCTGACTTATGGCGACCCTGAGGTGAAACTATCATGGAGTTTTCTTGGCATGTTTCATCAGAAGGGGGTTTGCTATTGCTAGCCTGAAGCTGAGAGAGTGTGCCTTGGCTTCCCCCCCCCCCCGAAGTTCCACCCCAAAAGTGACACCCCCAAAAGTCCTGCCCCCTGGCACCGGGTGACACCCAGTGTAGGAATGCCACTGAGTTTGGGCAGTGCCATCACTGCCCTAGGATATACTTGACTTCTGGTTAACTTCTTTTTTCAAAAAAGGGCTTCTCCTGGGTCTAAAGCAGCCAGGAGTGGTGGGAAACACAATCAAATTGGCCCTACATTGGAAAAAAGAGGGAGTTCTGGGATGTTCTAGGAACCCAAAATAGCTGTGGGAGGCTACACTTTTCCCACCCTTGATTTGAATTGGGGTGAATCTGGAGAGGAAGCAAAATCCTCAAGCATGGCTATATACCCTCCAACTGTCCTGATTCGGCAGGGACAATGTGATTACTCTTCTGTTGCCCTACTTTTTCATCTACTTTTAAAATGTCCCAGTTTCTCTCTTCTCCTTCTACTCCTGTCTCTTGTCCTCAACCCCCACTGCTGCAAACTGAGTTCATATTGCAAGAGTAGATTTTACTCAATTAATTCAGCAGAGAGAAGAAGAGAAGAGAGGGCAGAATCTTGCCTTTCCCAGTAGGCTCAGGCAAAAGGAAACTGCTGCAGTCTCTTCTGGCTTGAGTATTCTTCCTCATGTGCAACTTTTGCCATTTTGACCAAACTCTGGTGTTGCTTGGCTATATATGACCTAGTTTTCATCTGAGAAATGTTGGATGATAGGAGACTATTTTAGCTTTGCAGAACCTAGCATTTTAATAAGGCATTGCACACAGAGCAAAAATAGTGACAACAGTTTATCACAGTCAGTAACCAGAAGGAAGTTTATGGGGACAATTGGTGTGGATTTCCTCTGGGTGTGCACCCTGTGAGTCAGCTGAAAATTGGCTCAGCTGTCACTCTTACTCCATCTCAGTGCTTCAGCTTGCTCTCTTTTTATTTTTGAAGAACAGCAAGAACATTAGTGAGTATATTCATCCACAGAAAGCCACAGTGATCCATTCCTTAATTGCCTCTAGATAGGATTACTGTAACATGTTCCATTGGGGTTGTACATGAAAAATGTTTGGAAATTACAGATACAACACAGACAGTTTCTGTTTATGTTTTTTCCTAACCCTAGAGAACCAACTTGCATTTGGATTAAGAGCACTTCCAGAGCCTGGCATCAAAATCTGATATTTTCTCAGTTTACTTTCAAACCCGAAGACATTTTTATATCTTAGTGTGTACTGCATGGACATTCTGAGCACACCCATGTTTTTGTTTGAATTATTGAATTCTTGCTATGAACATAACCTTAAACCCAATTTTTACCATTTTCAAGATCTGAATTTCCAGTTCTGAAATATCACTATCTCCCTTGCTCATATTTCAGTTCTGCTACTCACCCCCATATGTGCTCATTTAAAATTTAACTCAAAGGTTTGGATGTTGAAATCGTGCTGTTTCCACATACTTCTCTACTTTTGGCATTCACCACAACATAGTTCACCAATCACACACAGCCCCATATGTACTCTATTTTGCAAAGCCCAAGGAGACCATTTCAAAGAGCAAAAGAGTGATCTGAGCAAACTAATGAGGTGATGGCAATTCCCCTGTCATATCATAATCAGTCCTAGGAAAGTATGTGTTCTATGGCTGAACAAATAAATCTTAATTTTTGGCTTGTGTACTTGTATGTCTGGGATGCAGTGGCTCAAGCGGTTAAGATGCCGACTCTGTTGATTGCAGGATTGGCAGGTTGGTAGTTCGAGGCCTAACTGCTGCATTTTGGTGTGAGCTCCTGTCATTAGTCCCAGCTTCTGTCAGCCTAGCAGTTCAAAAGCATGCAAATGCAAGTAGATAAACAGGTACCACTTCAGTGGGAAGGTAAACAGCAGTCTGTGCATTCATGCTGGCCAAAGATCACAGAGTAGTCTCTGACAACGCTGGCTCTTTGGCTTAATAATGAAGATGAGCACTGCCCCTATGGTTGGACACAACCTTGCCAATGGGGAATACCTTTACCTATATTTGTGTGTTTGAGCTGGGGGGGAATAAGGAATTGCCAAAACCATCTCAAAGTATTCTTTGCCTAAGAAAACCAAATCAAATTAATGGGGTCACAATAGGTTGACAGGTGACTTGAAGGCACACACACACACACGCACATTGATATTTCTGCTTACAAAAACATACACAGAACTTGGATCCTGTTCTGGGGGAACTCAGAATTGACAGGCAGATTGTCATTTGTTTTGCCAGTTTATAGGTACCTGCAGGGAGAGGGCAAATTACTTTCCTCATCTTTTATCACTCAAACATTCTTAAATATGAAAATATGAAATCCATTTCAACATATACTTATACGAGTCTTTTATACTTGTTTATAAGTATATGTATATTTATATACATATAATTATAAGCAACATATACTTATAAGAGTCCTCTGAGTGCACAGTGGAGCTTAATCCCAAGTAAAAGCATGTGGGAGGGGGGCTCAGTAACAATAGCTGTCTTAATATTTCATAGTGCTTGCTTATTTGGTACGCTTTTGATTGATAATTCTTAGGAAGCTCAACTATATACAAGTCTGAGGGATTATTGAGATGGTGAAAATAATCCAGATAGAATCTGTGTTGAACTGTTGTTGCCCCCAGACTCTGGAACGGCCTGCTGGACGAGATCCGTCAATTAACATCTTTGGACAGCTTCAAAAAGTCTGTCAAGACGGATCTCTTCCGGCAGGCCTTCCCAGACTAAAATATCCCAACCTTGGGATCTCCCCCCCCCCCCTTAACAGTGTCTCCATAGCTCCCCTTAGAACTGTAGTTACAGGGGTTTTAAATTGTTAGTATTATTTTCTGGTTTTAATTTGTTATTGTGATTTTAATTGATATATAGTTTAATAACTTTTTAAGGGGGGAGGGAAATATACTGTTTATGTTGTATGCTTTTAATGTTGTAAACCACCCGGATTGGTTCGCCAAAGGGCGGTATAAAAATAATAATAATAATAATAATAATAATAATAATTCACTTGCATTTCAAATGAATCTGATTAGGGGCTTTTTTTGGGGGGGGGTTGCCAAAAATGCACTTAACCCAGGATAATTGATCTCTAATTTTTCCCTGAGTTTTTCTAAAAGATTTGGATTCTCTGATGTGTGAATAACTGATGCGAATAGATCTGGGATAAATCAGGATAAAATTCTGCATCCCTTGAATCTGCTTCAAATACATTCGCATCAACGCCCAGTGCCCCCCATTCCTGCCCATGTAGCTTTATTTTAGAGTAAAGCCTTGCAGGGCAGGGAGAGAGAGAGCCCAGCACCCCTCATGTCCTTGCTGTGCATGGGTCCTCTCCCTCCCTGCCGTGCATGGCTTTAATGTAAAGTAAAGCTGCGCATGGCAGGGAGGGAAGGGCCTCTTTTGGTTCCACCCCCAAACCCCACCCACCAAAGCTCCACCCCTTGCACCGGGTGACATCCCGGTGTGAGACTACACTGGTTCCATAGTGTGAACAACAAACCCGGAGGAATGTGTACTTAAGATTATTCATATAGGACCTTTACAGACTGCCAGAAATAATGCAACTTGATTCCACTTTAACTGCCCTGGCTCAGTGCTAAGGAATCATGGGAACTGTAGTTTATTGTGGCACCAGAACTCTCTAAATAAATTGTTTCTGGCAGTCTGTAAAGGCCCATAGTCACACTAAAAACAAGAGTGGTCACAATTTTGCCAGATCATTTGAGAGGAGGAATAAGCCCTCCCTTGCCTTGTTTTTTTGGGGAGAGACTGAAGCCCCCCTGCCCTCCCTATTCCAAGGTCCACACACATACACCATTAACAGCACAAACATCTCTGGTATCTGCTGGGGGGTTGTTCCAGGACCCCCTGTGGATACCAAAATCCATGGATGCACAAGACCCATTAAATATAGCTGCATAGTAAAATTGTTTCCCTTATATAAAATGGCAAAAACAAGGTTTGCTTTTTCAACAATATATTATTTTTGAATATTTTTCAAGCTATGAATGCTTTAATCTGTAGATTAAAAAAAATCAGTGGATCCTTTCTGAGGGACATTTGAAATCTCTGGTCTAAATTTCACGCTTACAGAACAAGCTTGTGGGAGAGGAAAGCTCTAACGTTTCCCCCAATTATCTTCTTTGTGATGTACTGATTTCAGGGCTGCAAAAGAAACAAGGCAATTTTCTCCCCTGCACCTCCATTCCACCCTTCACCCACCACATCTGCCTTTTCTCAGAAGGCAGCATTCTTCACTGAAAACTAAATGATGTCAGCAAGCGACAAATCTGGAATTCTCTCTAGGAGCTGAATCCCAGCTGGGACAGTAAATCATTTCACGAGAATGCATCCTATTGAGAGGTATTTGTATCCAAGTCTCACTGCATTATGTGAAAGCACATTCCTCTTTAATAAAAACAAGGCTTTTAGTCCACATGACTTATAGTAGGCAGTCATAAAATGGCTACCTAATGCAATTTAACAAACTGGCAGTTCCATAATGATCAGAGTGACATTCCAGGCAGGTATATCGCTTAAAGGGTTGCTTTAATACTCAGAGCAAATACTAGGAGGTAATAGCTATTTGTGCAGGCACCAGGGCAGGAAAGAATATTTGCCTTGGAAATCTCAGCATGAACAGCATAAATATAATAAAGGCAAAAACACAAGTCTAGGGGTAGGTTTTATCAAATAAACTCTTGCACCAGGAGAGAGGAGTTAAATTGTTTAGAGAAGTTTTTTTGTGGGTTTTTCAGGCTATGAGGCCATGTTCTAGAAGATTTTATTTAGAAGAATGTATTTTGTTTAGAGAAGTCTTGTCTATCTTTCCTGAGCACCAGCCCTCAGGTAAGGAATCAAGGCTCCAGTCACAGCTTGCCTCAACTGTGCTGCCACTTCACTGGAGAAATTTAAGCTTATTTGCTATTGCTAAGGATCTGGGATATTTTCCTAAGCTATAAGTAAAGGAAGAATAGGAGAGGTCAGAAGAACTGCCACAGGTTGGTAAATCAACAAGGGAGAAATCCTGGTTGTTGTTGTTTTAATTCTATTGCAGGACACTCTTTAATTTGAAGATATCCTCTTTTTGAACAATGGTCTCAGTGGCGTTACTAGGGTTGATGTCACCCCTGTGTGACTCTTGGTGTTACCCCCATGGCCGCACTCCGTCACCAGCCACAACGTGGGGGTTAGCTGTCATGGGAATTGGGAATCCTAAACACACATCTATGATGCTACACAACCCCACACCAATGTTCATGACAAGAGCACACAATGGGCTTCAGAGAAACCCTATCCACAAAAACCCTCCTCCAACATGTTTGTCTTGTTGGGCACAGCTAGTCACCAGGTGCCACCCTTGGGGATACATGACTGACCCATCCAAGGAAAAAATGATGGCCATGGAAGATCCTGCTCATTCAGAGCAAGAGCAGCTATGGCAGGACATAGGTGGCAGGGGCCACCACAGAGGTAAATCAGCTGCCACCCTTAACTACTAGGACAGGGCCTCCTCAGGGGACCAGGAGTGCCACCACTGCCTCCCTGGTGATGCCATTGAGTGGTCTAGTCTATCTTGGAATCCAACTCTGGTTTAATGATTAAAAACTGTAAGAATTGAAAGGAGGGGGCATGTAGTTGCTCACCAACAGTTAGTACAGTGCCACCAGACTGAGTTGTGAAAGTTGAACTTTCTTTTCACTGCCCCATCTCTTAAAAAAAAAAAAACAACACACACACACACACACACACACACCCTATCATCTTACAATGTTCCTGCAAAATAAACATTAAGGAGATTATCGCATTAGCTTTGCTGCTGGGGTAGACCCAGGATGTAACTTTCTTAAGGAGGATATTATTGCATTCACCCATCACTGGGCAGTATGAAGCCTGTATGCAACCCAGGCTTCTCTCGCAGTTTTTCAAGAACAAGATTTTCCCATTCTTGCAAAGATGTGGGACAAGCCTGGAGAAGCCCGGCTTGTATACAGGCAATGGGTGAATACAATAAGATCTGCCTTAAGAAAGTTACAGCCCAGATCTATCCCGGCAGCAAAGATATTATTATAATATCTTATATCAACACACGTGCACACCAGAGAAGCCTGAAAAATGAAACATTTTCTTAAAAGCTATCATAAAGAGATAATTGTTAGTCCTCGGGGTGTGGTGTAGTTCTATCACATTAATTTGTGAGTTAAGTGCAATCCAAATGTGCAGTCCAAATTGTTGTTGTTATTAACCACTCTCGAGTTGATCCCAGCTCATGGCAACCCTGTGGATGAGACATCTCCAAGATTCCCTGTCCTCCACTGCTCTGCTTTGGTCCTGTAAATTCATGCCCATGACCTCCTTGATAGAGTCCATCCATCTAGCATGCAGTCATCCTCTCTTTCTACATCCCTTCACCTTTCCTAGCATTATTATCTTTTCCAATGAGTCATGTCTTCTCATGATGTGACCAAAGTGTGACATCCCTTCACCTTTCCTAGCATTATTATCTTTTCCAATGAGTCATGTCTTCTCATGATGTGACCAAAGTGTGACATCCCTTCACCTTTCCTAGCATTATTATCTTTTCCAATGAGTGATGTCTTCTCATGACGTGACCAAAGTATGACAACCCCAACTCTATCATCTTGGCTTCCAGGGAGATTTCAGAGTTGATCTGTTCTAAGAACCATTGTCTTTTTGGCTGTCCATGGTATCCTCAGCACTCTTCTCTAGCATCACATCTCAAATGAATTGATTTTCCTCTTATTCACTTTCCTCACTGTCCACCACTCACATCCGTACAATTACATTGGTATAATTTACCTTTAAGGAACCACAATCAGTAATGCTTCAGCAGTAGAAGAGAACTAGTATGGATTTGCTGCTTGCTTGTTACATGGTTCATTGATAAGTAAGCAACTTCTACACAGTGAGCTTTGAACAGTGACATTTTCTGGATTGCACTTTCTGGCCTGAACAAACAAGTCAAAAAAGGATGGCAGAATATATTCTAAAGATTCTTAGAATGTGCAAGTAAGCAAGACTAGAATGGCTTTTAGCCTTATTTTTATCCACTGTATTTTTTTTTCTTCAAGTTAGGACATGTGCTTGCTCCACAATTTGTCCTATTTATATGCCAGTGTTTCAAAGTTCAACTATTTTAGACTTCTGTACATGGAAAATAAGGGTGGCTCTTATGTTGTTATTCTGTGTTGGAAATAGGATATGAATTTTTAAAGCATGCAATAAAACAGAAAGACAGTTTACTATACAACTAATGGAAACATCTGAATAATGTTTTTCTTCTGTAAATAAAGCATGCAAACTAAATATTAAAACCCAGCTAAAGACATTTATGAAAAATTATCATAATGGCATGGAGCTTAAATGTCTGTATTTTGTACTGCAGCTATTTATTATTTCTCCATGTTTTCAAACTATGTTCAGATCCTCAGTAAATAAACATTAATAACTTAGAGCTCAATCCAATCTCCCCAAGTCAGCTGACTCTGGGCCAAATCCAAATCCTTCTAAACCTAGAGGTGTTGGAAATTACTGAGTACTGCCCTCACCATGAATTAACATTGTCTCAGGATTCTGGATGTCTTCCTGGGCTGGAAGAGGTTTGGATCTGGCAGTACAAAATACAGACAATGTAGAAACTCCCCCTACCCCACCCCATGCACACACACAAAAATACACATTTTGGCTTTCTATTGGCAGATTGTTATTTTGGTAGATATCTGAGATCAGTTGGCAGAAGGGCATTTCGGCCAATGGAAGATACTTTTGCCTAACCCCCCCCCCCCACAGCCAACATATATTTGAGTTAGGATAATCCCAGGAGACGAAGGGGGGTTGCAGACTGCCAGAAATAGTGTGAATTCAGTCCACTTTTAGGGTTAGGGTTAGTGCTAGGGAATCATGGGAACTGTTATTTTTCTGAGACATTGAGCCTTCTCTGTCAGACAACTCTGATGCCACAATAAAATACAGTTCCCATGGTTCCCTAACTCTAACCCTAACCCTAAAAGTGGACTGAATTCACACTATTTCTGGCAGTCTGCAACCCCCCTAATAGATCCAGATGGTTTCCTCATGGTTCTTGAGGATTTCCCTGTCATCACAGCAGACACATCTGTCAAAGCCCTGGTGGCTCTCTGCATCAGAAATATGGCAAAGGCAGTATTACAATCATTTCTGAGTCTCCCCTCTCATGGAGTGGAGCCAAAATAGCTCCTTGGTTCTTTAGGAAGTTGGCAGTGGCAAAACAAATGAAATGGCAACTGGAGCAATGTTGATGGAAAACTTGCAGTGAGGCTAACAAAGCACAGGATGGGGCTTATTTGAAGGCCTATATTGTGGAAGCATTTTCAACAAAACGCAACAAAACAACCACCGTGGGATATGCAAAAGTCCCAGGCAGCGATGCAGTTTTGAGTAGTCAGAGATATTTTACAGCCTGGCCCACAAAACAATTCAGATAACTTGACAGCCTGCAAAAAGAATTTGCTCAGAAATTTGCAGTCCTGAGTTGAAAGACCTAGCAAGACTCTTGATGAGTGGACCATACCCTTCAACTGTCCCAGTTTGGCAGGGGGGGTGCTGATTAATCCTCTGCTGCTCCACTTTTTCAGCTGATTTTAACATTTCCCAGTTTCTCCCTCCTCCTCCACTTCCCCCTTTTGTCCTCAGCTTACTTCACTTGCTGCAAACTGAGTTCAAACTGTAAAAGTGTTTTGCACTCAACTCAGCAGTGGGGAGAGGCAAGGAAGGGGCAGAGGCTTGCCCTTCCCAGTAGGCTCAGACAAAAAGAAACTGCTGCAGCCTCTCCTAGCTTTTGTGTTCTTCTCTTTCATTAATAACTTTTGCCGTTGTGATGACCCTCTGATGTTTCTTGAGTACATGCACCCCACTTTTCATCCGTGAAATGTTTGGATGGTATGCCAGAGCTCATGGAGAACTCTCATTCATAGGGTTGCCATAAGTTGAAGCCCACTTGACAGGAAATAACAAGAACTGCTAGGCTACACATGGTGTGACTGACAGTAGCCCCAAATATTTGTTTAAAATTAATCTCCACACAAGCGCACAAGCACATGTATTCATACATACTGCTTCTCCCCTGATCAGTTGCTGCCTCAGGTGACCCAGGTTGATTGACTCTGAACAATTATTATTATTATTATTATTATTATTATTATTATTATTATTATCCCATCATTCTCTCAATATAGGGACTCAATATAGGGATGACATAAACTGGATGAGAAAACACACACACAGACACACAGATACACACACATGGAAAGTAAAAAACAAAACAAAAACACCAGTGTTTTTTTCAAGACTGAATTAAAGTCAAATTTAATCCACATTATAGCCCAAAGGGTAAAAAATAAAAATAAAAATCTAGTGCTGTCCTGAAAAAGAGTAAACACTGCATGCCTCATGAGATGGCATGGGGCTAAGCTACTTTTGGAGCAGCAAGTAGACTCAGCCTTGATTTGCTTCTGTTCAATTAAAAGAAAAAACAATTTATTATATTTCTTTTTAAACCTGGGAATTCCCCTGAGCATGCTGATATGTTTCACAGCGACCATATTTTGGCTACAGTCCTGTCAGCGGTCACCACCTGAGTTTGCTATTAGAGGAGTTAAATTTTGTATTGCAAGTGGATGATAACCTGTCCTGTTTCTCACATTAATACCTAAAGTGGGAAAAGAACAAAAATATAATTTCCCCTACTGAATCTATAAAGCAAGCCTTACTCGTGAATATATCAGCATATGGCCAGTTTTAGTAATCAGTAAATGTCTTCAGAGTTCAACATTTTCCAGAATCTGTTTAAGCAGATGGACAGCTGGAACCAAACCATTGGCCGGATGACTCCAGCCATGTTTGTGCAGCTAATATTTATTTATTTTTATTTATCACACCGTACTCTCCAACATTTTACAACTTAAAAACCAGGATAAGTGTGTCCAAGCAACATCAGAATGTGATCAAGAGAACAATAGTTATTAATGAGGAAGAACACACAAGCCGAGAAGAGGCTGCAGCAGTTTGCTTTTGCATAAGCCTAGAGGGAAGGGCAAGATTTTCTGTTTACAGCAATTGAAGAACAAAGTGAGAAAATGCATGGAAGAAAGAGACACTGGGACATTTTTAAAGCAGCTGAAAAAATAGGACAGCAGAGTACTAACTGGGACTGGCCCTGCCAATCTGATAAGCTTATCTCACGGCACTTACAAGAACAGGAACGGAAGGGAACAGAATGAACGGAATGGAACGGAACAGAACGGGGGGAAAACACATTTTACTGCACGGGAGAATGCCACTGATGCCTCTGGGAGTCCCCAAGGCATTCCCCAGCCATTCCTGGCAGCCGATTTTTGAAGGACAGTTCAAAATCGTTCTTCAAAATCGACTGCCAGGAATTGCTGGGAAATGCCTTGGGGACTCCCGGCAGCATCGGTGGTGTTCTCCCGTGCAGTAAAATGCATTTTTGCTCCGTTCCATTCCTTTCCATTCTATTCCGTTCCCATTCTTTAAGTGCCGTGCGATAAGCTTATGAGTCAGTTGGAGGGTATGTTGTATTTTTATCCTGCACCCACTACAATGACATCATAATCTCTTTGTCTATGGAGGGCGATGGTGGGATTCTGACTAAAGAAGGTGGTTGTGCATACACAAACAAAGAACTCTTCTCCAGTAGTAGGAGTTTTCTTTTGTCTGAGATATTCACACTAAATGTCTGAACATTTCTCTCCCCTGGGAAATCCATTTAGCAATGAGGTAATCCATTCATCCCGAAATGCTGCCCCAGGACATGATTTTGAGTATATATACCACTACCGTCCTAAACAGTAGCAATTTGGTCTAGTCTGAAGCAGGACCTCTGCTAGGTTCCTCAATAAACTAGCCACTCTACTTGTGGCAGCGGCTATTGAGCCATCTCCATTCTGGACACCCCTTGATTGGAACCAAGCTTCAAGATAGGTACAGTATTACCCTTAGCAAGGCCTCAACTTTTCACCTTCTCCCACCTTTGCTTCATTAGTTCTTGTATGTGTGTATGAGTGTGTGTGAGAGAGAGTGTGAGTGTGTTGATGATTCCACTAATAAAGCTACAAAACCTATTTGGAATTGCACCTGAAGTTCTGTGTGATTTGGAACTGATATACAAAAGGAAAAAATCCAGGCTGAACGTTGCCTCAGCCAAGTTGTGTTTTTATTTGCTCTATTAAAATTCCCCTAAAATATATTAATTTGTGTGTGCTCTTCCCAGCACTCCCAGATTTTTGGGTAACAATACACCTTACTGGTACTATTATGCATTGCTGGTATCTCTGCTAATAGGTCTGAACTCCATCAGTTTAAAAGGAAGATGTATTATTTATTTATTTGTTTGTTTATTGGCTAAAGAGAGAACTAAATAACATAGCTATTGATTACTTACTATTAACCATCAAACAATTACCACAGTGGTGGGTTGGGGCTGAAATATAGAGACTGAAAAGTATAGCAGGGGTGGTGGATTGGTCTATAATCCCAAAAGTCCCCAACAAACATAGCAAGGGCACATATTATCTGTGAAATTTAGGAATTGAGCTAAACCCTAAATAGAGGGGACAGCTGTAGGTTGATCCCATGAAGGCAAAACATAGCAGAGCACATAATCAGGGAACAGGCTTACCAGGGAGAAGTATAAAAAATACAGATCCTGATAAATCAAGTTGTTTGGAGTATACGATAATACCATTAAAGCTTATATTGTAATAGAGGTAAAACTTCCTCCAGTCCAGGATGGGGTCACACGCTCCTCTAAAGACTGTGTTTGCAGTCTGGGGGTGCTCCTAGACCTGTCGCTTCAGATGATAGATCAGGTGAATGCGACAGTCAGGAGCGCCTGTTATCAGCTTCGTCTGATACACCAGCTGCGCCCTTTCCTGGAAGTAAGGGACCTAGAAACTGTAGTGCATGCACTGGTAACCTCACGACTCGATTTCTGCAATGCACTCTACATGGGACTACCCTTATACCTAGTCCGGAAACTACAATTAGCACAAAATATGACAGCCAGGTTGATCACTGGTTAATCTAGGAATGATCATATTACACCTCTTCTGAAATCTCTTCACTGGCTGCCTATTGGTTTCCGAGCGCAGTATAAGGTGTTGGTGGTTACCTTTAAAGCCCTACATGGCCTGGGTCCAACCTATCTAAGGGATCGCCTCCTTCCATACAATCCGCCCCGCACCCTTAGGTCCTCTGGGAGGAACTTACTGCAACTTGCAAAAACCAGACTAATGACAACCTCCCAGAGGACGTTTTCCGCTGCCACTCCCAGACTATGGAACGCCTTGCCGGAAGAGATCCATCAAATAACCAGCTTAGACAACTTTTTTTTTTTTTTAAATTTTTTTATTAATAGCATATAAAAAACAAAAAAAAACAATATTACAAACACTAAACATAAAACAGACATGACAAAAAACGGCCATATTACTAAACTAAATTACAATACAATTACAATACATACACATAAGCGATACTTCCTCCACACTACGAAGGTTTATATCTGTAACTATATATATATATATCTTTGACCTTATATATCCATTATACCATATCACAGTCAAAATCTAACCTTAACAAACTTTCTCCATTTTGTCCCTTATAAGAATAAAAATTTATATCAAGAAAGAGAATCGACCAGAGAAAATCTATTTAAATCCTAATATTACTTATCATTTACATACATATTCAATATCTAGAAAAATAAAGTTATCTTTTGTAACCAAGGATTAAACAATGTCTATAATCGTTTTTTTAATATATTCATTCCAAGGTTTCCAATACTCATGAAATAATTGCCAGGATTTATTTTGCACTGAACAAGTTAGTTTTTCTAAATTATATAAGTCTTGGACTTTGTTTCTCCAATCCTCCATTGTCGGCATTTCCCTTTTTCGCCAGAATTTCGCAAAGAGAATTCTCGCCGCTGTAATTAATAAAAAAAGTAATTTTCCTCTCTTTTTCCCTAATTCATTGTTTATAATATTTAACAAATACATCTTTGGATCTAGATTAAATTTTAAACCAAAGACCAAATTTAATTCTTTATTTATTGCTTTCCAAAATTTTTGTGAAGTCTCACATTTCCACCAAACATGTAGATAGAACCCTGTCTCTTGCCCACATTTCCAGCATAACGGTTTTTGTCCTTTATAAATTTTTGAAAGTCTAAATGGCGTCAGATACCATCTAAACATTACCTTATAACCGTTTTCTCTTACATCCATATTTAAAGCGTATTCCTTCATATTTTTCCAAGCTCTCGTCCAATCTTCCAAATTAACATTTTGATTGAGATCCTTCGCCCATTTTATCATATAGTTTTTCACAGTATTCTCTTCCATCTCCCATTCTTTAATCAATTTATAGTATTTTGAAATCATCTTATTTTTATCTCCTTTTAACAACTTATCAAAATTCTTTTCTGCTGGACCCAGTCTCCCTAGTTTTTCATCAGTTTTAAATCGGTCATACAATTGTTTATACGTAAACCAGTGTATTTCTCCACGTATCAATTTTAAGCTTTCATAGGATTTAAACTTTAAACTTGAACCATCCAAATCAGTCAGATCTTTATATTTAAGCCAATTTCCTTCCGTATATATATTTTTCATTAGAACCGCTTCTGCTGGAGATGCCCACTCTGGAATATTCTGACACCATTTACTTTTATATTTCAACCAAATTTTTAAACACACTCTACGAATATAATGATCATTAAATTTTGCGTCACCTTTATATCTGTCATAAAATACATATGAGTGAAAACCATATTGTAAATCTATACCTTCCAAATCCAAAACTCTTTGATTACTCAATAAAAGCCATTCTTGTATCCATTCCAGAACGCATGCCTCGTAATACCATTGAATATTTGGGAGCGCTAAACCTCCCCTGTCGGTTGAATCCTGCATGTCCAACAGTTTCACTCTATGCATTTTGTTCTTCCAAATAAAATTCAATATATCAGTATTCCAGATCTTAAAGATGTTATAATTTTCTATTATAGGGATATTTTGAAAAAGATAAATTAGTTTAGGGAGAATCATCATTTTAATTATAGCAATTCTACCTAGCCAAGATAGATTCAACAAATCCCATTTCCTTAGTTTTCCTTTAATTTCTTGCCAAATTTTACTATAATTATTTTTATATAAATCCGAATTCTTTTTAGTTAACCAAATCCCCAGGTATTTTATTTTATTCTCTATCTTAAATTCTGTAATTTTCTCTAATTTATCAATATCCTTTTTTGGAATATTCAAAAGCATCATGGTTGATTTTTTTCTATTAATTCGATAGCCTGAAACCTTACCATATTCATTCAGACATGACATAACTTCCTCCATACATTCTTCTGGATTTGCAATTGTCAGAACCAAGTCATCAGCATAAGCTCTCAATTTATAAATTTGCTTTCGAGTCTCTATTCCTTTAATTTCTTTATTATTTCTGATTTTTATAAGCAAAATTTCCAATGTTAAGATGAACAGAAGCGGTGCCAAGGGACAGCCTTGTCGTACGCCTTTTTGTATTTCAAATTTTCGTGTTCTATCTCCATTCACTAATATATAAGCTTCTTGATTTGTATATATTTTTTGGACCCATTTTAAAAAATTTCCCCCAACTTCTAATTTTTCTAAAACCGCGATCATGAAATTCCAATTTATATTATCAAAAGCCTTCTCCGCATCCAGAAAGACCAAGGCCAATTTTTTATATAAATTTTTTTGATAGTAGTCAATTATATTTAATAAATTCCTAAAATTTTGTTTTGTCCCTCTGGACGGAAGAAACCCATTTTGATCACTATGTATCCAATTCCCTAAAATTCCTTTTAGTCTTTTTGCTAATATAGCAGCCATCAATTTATAATCCGTATTTAGTAATGAAATTGGTCTATAATTATTAGGGTCCAATTTTTCTTTGTCTTGTTTCAAAATTAACGTAATATTTGCAGAACTCCATGATGGCGGTATCCGCCCGTCAATAATGTTGTTCATAGTTGTCAATAATGGCGGTATCAATTGAAAAGCAAAAGTTTTATAATATTCATTTGTGAAGCCATCAGGGCCTGGGGATTTAGATGATTTTGACTGACTTATCGCCTCCTCCAATTCCCTATAGGAAATGGGTTGATTTAATACCTCTTGTTGTTCATTCATAAATTTAGGAATTTCTATCTTGTCTAAATAGGATTTAATGTCATTTTCATGTGGAGAATTGTCCTTATATATATTTCGGAAATAATCTAAAAAAATTTTTTTAATTTTCGCTTGCGTTGTTACTATTTCAGCACCTTTTTTAATCTGATTAATCATTCTTTTGGATTTCTCTTTCCTTACCATATGAGCTAACAACTTTCCAGGTTTATTTCCAAATTCATAGTATCTTTGTTTAATAAAATTAATTTTCTTCTCAATTTGTTCCATATTTAATATAGAAAGCTGATTTTGAGTATATTTAATTTTTTCTCTAATTACCTGCGAGTTTGGGTCATCCTTTAATTTAACTTCCAACTTTACCAATTCTTTTTCCAACATCATCTCTTTCTGTTTTTTTTTTTTATTCCATTCGGCCACTTTTTGTATAATAATTCCCCTAATTACCGCTTTGTGGGCATCCCACACCATATGCATGGGGGTATCTTTGTTTAGATTTTCCTGAAAATAAAATATAATATGTTTCTTGATCTCCTCACAAATCTTATTATTTTTCAAGATAGCCGAATTAAGTCTCCAGTTATTTGTATGTTGTCCTAATTTTAACTCTATCATCACTGGGTTATGATCAGACCATATTTTTGGAAAACTCTTATATTTCACAACTTTAGGTAACAAATGAGCTGATATCCAGATCATATCCAGCCGAGAATGTGACTTATGTCTGTTGGAATAAAAAGTATAATCTCTTCCAGTACCATACTTTATTCTAAATACGTCTTCCAAATTTAATATTTCCACCATTGAAAAAAATTCTTTGGGTAGCTTACCTTGCCTTTTTTTAATAGGTTTTATCGATTTTCGATCAATCTGAGGATTCACCACACCATTAAAATCCCCAAGAATTATTATATTTTCATAGTCCAATTCTAATAAGGATTCTCTCAATCTCTTAAAAAAGATACTCTTATTTTCAAGGGGACCATATATCCCAACAAGCATATATTGTTTATTTTCAACCTGAATTTGAACCACCAAATAAAAACCTTCAGGGTCACTTTTAATTAACTTCGGATCCAATTTCGAGTTAATGTATAAAGTCACACCTCTTTTTTTAAACGGACAAGCCGCTACAAATTCCATTCCTAATCTGGGATTTCTTAAATATTTAACATCTTTATCTCTAATTCTACACTCCTGAAGGCAACAAACATCTAGCCTTTGTTTTTGTAAATAATGAAAAACTTTCTTTCGTTT
The DNA here is from genome assembly GCA_026167975.1 of Phrynosoma blainvillii. NCBI lineage: Eukaryota > Metazoa > Chordata > Lepidosauria > Squamata > Phrynosomatidae > Phrynosoma > Phrynosoma blainvillii. The sequence goes on along the minus strand of JANUYF010000001.1, from coordinate 67,404,170 downwards.
TTGTGGGGTATTCAAACCCTGTACATTTAGAGTGAGAATTTTAATTTGATTAACATGTCCCATTTTTAGCTTATTATATTTTCACAAATCAATTAGTGAATAAATTTAGTAAATAAAAGAAAAGGGGAAGAAAAAAAAAAAAAACAAAACACACAAGCTTCAAATTCAAATACCCAATCAATTACCTTATTATATCACTAGTGATTATATCACTAATCATCAAAATATTCTTCTATACCAATTGGAGAGCTAACATTCCCCATATAACCAAGATCTCTGTTACTTTCTCCTTTGGCTCTTCTTAATACTTCAATTTTTGATACTTTTGATGAATCAGGGTCTTGTTCTTCCTCCTCGTCATCTTGTTCCTCATCTAATTCTTCTTCTTCATCCTCATCACCATTATCCGAATCATTGGAGATAAGTTCGTCTCTTGGATCACTCAAAAGTTCAGCTGATGCAGCCGCTTCTGGAACATCTACCTTTCGTTGCACGTTGACAATCTCAGAGCTATCTTTAGCATCATCTGCGTCTTTGCTCCTTGAACCTTTTTTATGTCTACCCATTTGCTGCTTCACAAATTTATTAGCCTGCTCAGATGTAGAAATTTTTACCTTTTTTTTGTTCCACCAAAAGCTTAATCCTTCTGGGAATTCCCATCTATATGGGATATCTTCTCTTCTAAGGAGACTTATTAATGGAGCATACAATCGACGTTTCCTCAAAAGTCGCCCCGGGATGTCTTTCAGAATTTTAAGGGATTGTCCTTCAATTTGAAATGGTGTCCGATTATGTCTTGCCAAAAATAACTCCTTAGTTTGTCGTCTCACAAAATTTACTATAATATCCCTAGGCAGTCCTTTCTGTCTTGCAATTGCTGAGTTCACTCGAAACAGAGTATCTATTTCCAAATGCATATTTTGTAGGTTATATTCCAAAAATTCTGCCATTTTGGGTATTACTTTATCTACTAAATTTTCCTCTTTTTCTTCCGCCAAACCTCTTATTTTTATTGTCTTTTCCCTAAGCTTTTGTTCTAAAACAGCTATTTCATCCAAATCAGTCTCTCTTCTACTCTCGATCTTTGCCATTTGTGATTCCGTTTTATCACTTGTGTATTCCAAGATTTCAACTCTTTTTTTTAAGCCTTGCATCTCATTCAACAGGACATCCACTTTTTGATTAATCTCCTTAAGGTCAGCCCTAATTTCTTGTCTCACCTCCTTCTTAAAACTAGAGAACTGTGATGCAAAGTTATTTGTCATTAAGTCCATTTTCTCAAGAAGCAATTGACTGACATCGTTACTTTTGAGCTTTTCTACTGAAAGGCGTCTCTGGCTTTGGCTTTGTGAAGCCATTTTCTGCACTTGGGCTCTCGTTGTCATTATTAATAATTAAGAGACAGAATTATCCCCAGTACTTCAAAGCTTATCTACTCTGAAACCCCTGCAGGTGTTCTGCCAAGGTCAGTGTGTCTATATATCCAAAACAAGCCAAAAAAAAAAAAAAAAAAATGACACTGCAGCTCCAAGGCTAAACTCACTTGTAATCTCAAAAGCGAAAGTACGGAGCAAAAATAGCAAGGCAGCAGAGCTCCGAATAAAGAGACTTCCACAGGAAAAGAAACTACAACTAATACTTTAAAGTCTCGTCCAAGATCTTTACCAAAGAACCAAAGTTTCCAAACTCAGGATTTGGCATAAACAAAACCAGTCCAATCAAAACCAATCCTGACGCAAATAAAAAGGAACAGTCGACCGATGTTATTCTTGTAGTTCGCAGGGAACAAAGAGTTTAAATGGAAACATTCACTTTCTCCCCGCAAAGTATAAACTCCCACAAAGTTATTCTTCTTCGGTCGTTCAACCAATCAGATTTCTATAAATTCCAATAATGAATCCAAAGATTTTCTCTTTACGGAAAGCACTTTACTCTTTCCTTTAACTTCAAAGGAAACAAAAAAGGCAAGCGTCCTGAAACAGAGACCGGATAGTTTACCTTAGGTCTTTTCTATCTAACCATCCGTAAGTGTTGGTCTTCAAAATAAATCACATTTATAGACGAACCATTTTAAAATATTGGCGGCTCCCCTGCGGATATTCCATTCTGGTTATGGGATCGTGGATTGCTCTTGTGCCTTGCAGTCTCCGATCTGGAGTCCACTGTTAAGGAACCCCACGAACTTGTCGGCAGACTTCGTCAAGGCTTCCTCCGAGCCCCCTCCGAACTCCTTATTCCAAAGGAGCACTTTCTGGACCCCTTTCCTTGCGTCCAAGGGTCCAAGGATCACCACACCATAAGACGGACATCGGATCCCTAGCGATGTGCGTCTTTACGGGGAGCCATAGCCAACCGGAAGTCCTTAGACAACTTTTAAAAAGCTGTCAAGACAGATCTCTTCTGGCAGGCCTTCCCTGAATAGAGCACTCCAACCTACTCTGTGCTCTCCCCATTTTATGCAACCACTGTTGTTACCAGAAAAATTGCTAATTTAATATCATGTTGCTGTTTTAATAGGATGAATTCTTTTTTTAAATAGTATTGTATTTAATTCTTTTTAAAGAGGGTTTTTATTATTATTATTTTAATTTAGGCTATGTTTTATTTAAATCTATTTCACTCCTTGTAAGCTGCCTTGATTGTTGTGGCAGAAAGCAGGCTACAAGAATAAAGTTGTTGTTGTTGTTGTTGTTGTTATATTATTATTATTATTATTATTAAAACTTGTTTGCTTGTTCAATTTCTTTTCATTTATTAAGTTGTCTATTGTATGTTTTTCTTGCCTTTTATTTTTGTAGTTTGTATTTTTGTAGTTTGATCTGTTTGTATTAAGTTTTTTTTAAAATTACATTTTGTAAACTGTTTTGGTATCTTAACATGAAAAGCAGAGGTATAAAAATGTTCTAAATACCTAAATAAAATATGTCATAGGCTTAATACAACAGAAATTTCATACGTGCTTCAAATACGGATTTTTTCATTGCATCAGTTTCTATTATTATCTGGTTGATGTATTTATCTTCTGCATTGCAGAGACCTTTTCTACTACAATTTTGGGTAGTTTATATCTTGCATCATTATTCATCTCATAGTTTTTTGGGGGAAAAATGAATTGTAAGCCTGGCTTAATTTTTTTCTCTGTGACAATCTGGGTATGCTATGCCTACTCTAATACAGCATGCTGGGTAAGCAAACAAGATTTGCCCTTGCAGGAAGAAATGGGAATTCTATAGTGTATTAAAAATGTAATTCTATCTGTGATTGGCCTGGAGTGGGGATTAACTTTGTGAATTCACAAAAGTGACATCGCTATCATGTGCCACACTTTCTTGGCTTTGAAAAACCTCTGAGTAACACTGAGCAATTAAGACGCCCTTTTTAATATAGTTCTTTCAAGTGTAATCAGGTGAATAATTGAATAAAACTGAATGAAGGCCACAGCAGGCCACCCACAAGTCTGATGGCTTTTCAAAGTTGCTCAAAATAGATTAAAAGCCCAGGATGGGGGAGGACAATTTGCCATACAATGGCACTAATTATGCATGTCTTATGGAGAGAATTTGAGGCTTGGTTTTCTAGTTACATATTGCTCAGTACAGAGTTGCACTGTCATAACTTATTTTATTTAGCAGTTCAGCAGTTTGTTAGGACAGTATGGTGTAAATTTCATTTGGTGATATTGTTGATGTTGACATTGTTGCCTTGAATCTCATCTTGGAAGAAAGGTGGGATATAAATTAAATAAATAAATAAATAAATAAATAAATATTTGCCATCAAGTCAGCTTTAATTTATGGTGACCCTATGAATGAGAGACCTCTAAAAGCTCCATTTGTCAACAGCTCTGGCTTCCTTTATTGAAACAATCCATCTGTAAAGTGCTTCTTCTTTTCCTAGCAGTTTCCATTTTGTCAAGCAGCATTACCCTATGAAACTCATGAGGTTGTTGTGGTCACATCAGGCACATCTACACTGGCTGTTTAATCCCAGGGCCAGTCTGGAGCATTATGCCACAAGCTGGCCATGGACTGACCATGATGGTGACACCACATTGTCCACATGAAACAGCCAGGCTGTCACAGCATCAGGCTGACACCCATTAACCCATCCCCTTTTCAGAGCCATGGTTGCTTGCTTGCGACATAATTCAGCTATGCTTGAAGTAATGTATCTAGAATTGTACCATTAATCGGTTCTTAAGCATAAACAGTGACAGCTTGAGATGAACCAAATACAGTGGGTCTTTGGTATCTGCTGGGGTTTGGTTCCACAGGCCCCCCGTGGATACCAAAATCCCCCTGTGGATACTCAAGTCTCATTAAATACAATGGCACAGTAAGATGGTGTCTCTTGTATAAAATGCTTTTTGGACTTTATCTATTTTAAAGATTTTTCAAATTGTGGATGCTTGAATCCAGGGATAAAAAAAAATCTGTGGATATGGAAGCCTGATTGTATTCATAGCTCCCAGGTCCTCCCTGACTCTTCCCTCACCTTCACCTTTGTTTGCCCTGTGCTTGATTTTAGACAGTATGATCTTTGGGGTGAGTACTCAATTCCTTGTCCTCTGTAAAGAACCACTCACCAAGTGATGGTAGTGGTGATGATGAACTTTTAAACACTTTTATATGTTTTCATTGGTGTTTGAAAAGAAATACTATAAATACAAGTCCAGTGGGCCCTTGGTATCTGCTGGAGTTTGATTCCAGGTCTTTCAGTGGATAACAAAATCTGTGGAAAAGTCCCATTATATGCAATGGCATAGTAAAAGGGTGTCCCTTATGGAAAATGGCAAATCAAGGTTTGCTTTTGGGGGGGGGGATGTTTGGAATATTTTCAAGCCATGGATGGCTGAATCTGTGGGTGCAGAATCCATGGATACAGAGGTCTGACTGTACCATGAATAGCTACTGCAGAGACATAGACAATGGTAATAAGGTAGAACCACAAATCTTGGCAAGGTTTGTTCAGAGGCATTTTGCCTTGGCCTTTCTCTGAGGGTGAGAGACTGTGACATACCCAAGGTCACCCAGTGGGTTTCCATGGCCGAGCAGGGATTTGACTATTCAAAGCACTACACTACACTGATACTGATGTGCTATTATAGAGAACAGAAGAAAGCCATTTTCAAATAGTATTCCACTTCTGATCAATATAGTTCTTCAAGTTTGGCTATGACTTGGAGATAGTTCAAATGTAATTATTATTAGCATCTCCTGTAAATACAATATTTAAGATAACTTCAGTAAAGTCTTTCAAGTTCACATTAATGTGCCTTCTTCTTGGGGGCAATGGCTTATGAGAGGCAATTTCTATGCAATTAGCTTTAACAGGCAAGACAAAAGGTAAGATGATCTAGTTTGCTGGGCCAGTTCTTTTGATGAAAGAACCATTAGAAGACTACTTGACCTCTATAATTCAGTGGGATTAATGGCTAAACAATGCTACACACAATTTGACTTTAATAATGTCTAGCAGAGATTTGAGGAGGCCCCTGTAAACCAATAATCTTTGGTTACAACTGGATTGTATTAGTACAAGAAAACATTATTTTACAACTTTTTAATTAAAACCTTTCTTATTTAATTAATTTGATAAAGCCTGTTTATAAAAATTGTGCAGTTTATTCATAATAAATGTCCATTCCCTACTCTTCACCCTCTGGAGCTATTGCATTTGAAGAACTAATGAAGGCATATGAAGTGCTAACTTAATCCTATAAGATCTCACATGGCTCCAAATCTCAACAAATGATGGAACAGCTCTCCCATCATGAACCTGGCCATACCATGAGAACAGAATCTGGGGTCTTTTTCTACATACCTCCTATGAGAAAGACTCAAAAGGATGGAGACAAAGAAGAATTCCCTCCCCCCCTTGTTGCTAATGGAATATTGTTGTCAGATCAACCAACCTGGCCCTAGTGTTACTATCTTTTCAGTGCCAGGTCAAGGTATTTTTCTGCTCCCAGACACTTCATGGGATGAGACTGGCCATTTTCAAAATGGTATCAGGCTAAATGATAAAAATGGTGATAAAATTGTTCAGATTTGTTTCAGGGTGTGCTGTTTTGTTCATGTTAATCTTCTGTCTTTAAATGGATTTTAAATGCTTTTGATTCTATAGATTAAGTGTATTTTTAAAATTACTTCATAAGTTTATTTTGTTGCTGTTAACTGCCCTCGAGTCGATCTCAACTCATGACAACCTTATGGATGAGACATCTCCAAGACCCTCTGTCCTCCACTGCTCTCCTTAATTCCTCCAACCCCATAGACGTGACCTCCTTAATAGAGTCCATCCATCTGGCATGTAGCCTTCCTCTCTTCCTACTTCCCTCCACCTCCCCCAGCATTATTTTTTCCCAAAGAATCCTCTCTTCTCATGATGTGTCCGAAGTACGACAGTCTCAGTTTGGTCATCTTCACTCCCAGGGAGGTTTCCAGTTCGATCTGCTACAGGAACCACTTGTTTGTCCTTTTGGCTGTCTATGGGATCCTCAGCACTCTTCTCCAGTACCACATCTCAAATTAGTTGATTTTCTTCCTATCATCTTTCTTAACTGTCCAGCTCCCACATCCATACATAGGAATAGGGAATACAATGGCTTGTATGATTCTAACTTTTATGCTGAGTTGTATATCTTTGCATTTTAGAATTTTTTCTAGTTCTTTCATAGCACCCTCCCCATTCTTAGTCTTCTTCTGATTTCCTGACTGCAGTCCCCAGTCTATCAATGTTTGGTCTCAGGTATGGGAATTCTTTTGCTATTTCTATTTCTTCATTTTCTAAGTTGAACTTGTGAAAGTCCTCAGTGGTCATTATTTTTGTTTTCTTTATGTTCAGCATTAAGCCTGCCTTTGCACTTTCTTCTTTGATCTTCCTTAGTAGGTGCTCCAGGTCTGTAAGGTTCTCGGCTAGTATTATGGTGTCATCTGCATATCTTAGCTTGTTGCACTCCTCCTTCGTCTGTGTCCAAGCCTATTTTTCTTATAATATGTTCTGCATACAAGTTGAACAGATAGGGTGAAAGGATGCAGCCTTGTTTGACACCTTTGCCAACTAGGAAACAATCTGTTTCTACATGTTCTGTTCTGACAGTAGCCTCTTGTCCTGAGTACAGATTCCTTATCAGGACTATCAGTTGTGCTGCCACTCCCATGTCTTTAAGGGTGTTCCATAACCTTTCATTGTCTATGCAGTCAAAGGCTTTGCTGTGGTCTATAAAGCACATGCTGATCTTCTTTTGGAAGTCCCTAGTACACTTCATTAGCCATCATATGTTTGCAGTGTGATCCCTAGTGCCTCTTCCTTTCCTGAACCCTGCTTGGACCTCTGGGATCTCTCTTTCGGTGTATGGGTGGAGTCTGTGTTGCAGAATTTTGAGCATGATTTTGCTTGCGTGGGAGATCAGTGCTATGGTCCTATAGTTGCTGCAGTCTCTTGTGTCTCCCTGTTTTTGGATAGGGATGTATATTGATCACTTCCAATCTGTTGGCCATCCTTTTGTTTACCATATCTGTTGACATATGTTGGTTAGCACTAGAGTTGACTCTGTCAATGTGGATTGCAGCAGTTCAACTGGAATATCATCTGTTCCTGGTGATTTATTTTTTGGTATTTCTCTTATTGACGTTTCCACCTCACATTTTAGAATTTGGGCTTCATCTTCATATGGCTCTTCATTCCATGTGTCCTTAATTTTGTCATCTCTTTTGTATAATTCTTCTGTGTATTGTATCCAATGTCTTTCTATTTGTTCCTGGTCTTGAATTATGTTATTTTTATTGTCATAGATCATCCCAGTCCTTGGTTTGAATTTTCCTTTGATTTCCCATATCTTGTTCTTATTCTTCCCTTTTTGTTGTTGTCTTCTATTTCTCTAAATTGGTTGTTGTAGTAATTTTCTTTATCTTTCCACACAAGCCACTGTACTGTTGCATTCATAATTCTTAGTTTGTTCCTATCTCCCTTTTGTTTTTCTTCTCTTATTTTCTTTAAGTGTATATTAACATATTAATAACTTAAGTGTATTTTTTAAATAACTTTATAAGTTTTTAATTATATCTTACATGTACAGTATTTTCTGGCATATAAGACTACTTTTTAACCCAGGAAAATCTTCTCCAAAGTCGGGGGTCGTCTTATATGCCGGGTGGAGGAGGAGGAAGAAAGGGTGGCGCGGTGGGAGGCGGGAGGAGGAGGAAGAGAGGAAGTCCAGGTCAAAGGAGGAGGGGGGGAGAAAGGGGTGGCATGGTGTGGCGTGAGACAGGAGGAGGAAGCAGCAGCGGATAAGAGGTGAAATCCTATCCTCGGGTTTTCTTGGCAAGACTGGTTCAGAGGAAGTTTGCCATTGCCTTCCCCTGAGGCTGAGAGTGTGTGACTTGTCCAAGTTCATCCAGTGGGTTTCATGGCAGAGTGGGGAATCAAACCCAGGTCTCCAGAGTGGGAGTCCAACACTCAAACCTCTACACCATGCTAGCTCCTATTCCCATGTACTACCTATGAAACAATTGCAGACTTTTGTTGTTGTTCTTGTGTGTCTTCAAGTCCTTTCCGACTTATGGCAACCCTAAGGCAATCTTATCATGGGATTTTCTTGGCATGTTTCTTCAAATGGGGTTTACCATTACCATCCTCTGAGGCTGAGAGTGTGTGACATGCCCAGGGTCACTTACTTGGCCACAAATTGTACATACCCCAGAATGCATCACCTAGTATATTGGCAGTCCATTCCCCCCCAACACTTTCTCATTTTCTCCCGTCGGAAGAGGGGTCATCTTATATGGCGAGTATATCCCAAACTCTATATTTTAGCTGGAAAAGGTGGGGGTCATCTTATACGCCAGAAAATACGGGTATTTTCATCTGCACAAATATACCTCAATTAACAAAGGAAATGTTTCCTGGACTTTACTTCTTTAACTGAAGCTTTGGTACCAGAGGTAGAAATAACATGGGAGTTTATTGTATTACAAAAAACAAAAAACAAAAACACCCCTGACTTACTCCTGCCATGTTCAAATCTATTACAGGATGCAGTTGGGTATTATCACATGCAAAATGCCACTGATAATTAATTCTGCTTTAGAATTGTTAATTCTGTACCAGTGTTAATGGTATAACTTCCACACTGTCCACTGTAAATATACACTAAATTTAGCTAATTGCAGCAATGGCAGCAATTGCCTGTTTTATTATCCCTATGGTAGATATTATGCTTCTGTGGCCATTCAAATATGGTCACCCCTCCATTCTTGTGGACTTGAGATCCGTGGTTTTAAATATTCCTGGAGGGGCAACTTCCATTTAGATTAATGGGGTGCACCCCCCTGGGCGTGCTTAATTAAATATCAATGTATTAGTTAGAATTAATTAATATTAATTCCATCCTCATCCTCCTCTGCCTGGGTTTCTCTTCAGGAGAAAGCTGAGTGGCATAGAAGCCTTGTCTGTCCTTCTCCTCCACCCAGGCCTCTCTTCAGGAGAAGGCCAAGTGACAGAGGACCCTTGAGGGGCAAGTGTTTGCCCCTCTTCCTCCTCTGTCATCTAGCCTTCTCAGGAGAAAGCTGGGCAAAGGAATAGCCTTGCAGGGCGATCATTTGCCTGTCCTTCTCCTCCACCCATCCTTCTCCTCAAGAGAAAGCCAAGGCCAAGTGGTGGAGGAGCCTTGAAGTCATTCCACATCCTCGTGGGCCTCCTGAAATCCTTCAGCAGGCCACATTGTGCAGGCCTGCTATATATTACTGCATCCAGACAGGCTGTTAAGAAAATAATGTGGATTTTTTTTTTTGCATTATTATTGTTTTGGTTGTTCCATAATGTGTAATATATACAGCCATGTATCTGGAAACCAGAGTAAACCTTTTGGAAACTACAGCCTGAAACCAGTTAATCAGATACCGGTACTTGTTACACCTGCATTTTTCATGAGTACCTCACATGTGCAACACATGCTAATGGACGCTCATACAAATGAATGGTCCCAACTGGTATGTACTTGATCAAATTCAATATTGGATATCTTGCATTGAGAACAAGCATTCAGAGTTCTGTCTCAAGCATTGTACAACACTGAGAGACAAGATCTGAATCCTTTAGCAAGTCAGAAACTGTTAATTGCAAATGATGTGTTGCTGGTATATAGAACATTCACAATCCATCTAACACCTCTTAGAATACTGCAAGCTTGTTGAAAATGTATGGTCATGAGGCACAATATTTTACTTTCAACACTACTCCAGGGAATATTTTTTAAGGGATTGATTGCTAACAAAAATATTGTCCATGTATAGCTTAGAGCTCTAGAATCTTTAATATATGTTCTTTTATGTTATAATATTTTTAATGGAGGGTAGAGAATTCATAAAACTTGCCCTCTCCTGTGTAAACATCAGGGATATTTTGATGAGTGGCTGATTATCAGAATGGGCTGATACTGCTTATCACAATCAAAGTAATGACCCAAGTTGCCAACTTTTTAGTCACAATATGAGAATGAGATTCCAGTTAATGAATGGCTTTGGATAATTCCTCCCATTCATCTTATCATGTGAGAAAAGAAAGATGAAATGGAGCAGGAGAGTAGCACCTTTCTCCGTCACTCCCCTCGTGTTGTCATAGTCATAGCACTTCTGTTCTCTTCTCAAGGGAGACAGTCATAAAAGCATGCCTTTTGTTGAACAGATTTTTCCAGTGTGAATTATGTGCATAAAAATGTATTCAAATGGTTGATATGTATACAGGTCATACAATTGTTATAAAAGTGTTTGTTCATTGTTGGTTGATTTTTTTTTTTTTAAATACAATTTGGATCTCTTTTAATACAAATTTCAAAGTAAATGTGCAGATCTGGCCAAAGGTACTAGAGAAGATGAAGGCTCACTGTACGAATGCTTGGTATCTCTACAATGAGATTTTTTAAAACACACTGAACCTACCCAGACTACAGTAATTCTAAGGTTAGTAATCTGCATGGTAATATATTACTGCAGCATAGATCAAGGACAAATATTATGCCACATGCAGGTCACAAGTTAGTAAAATATTGTAACACCTCATTCCTTAGACAATTTATTTAAAATGAAGGTTTAATGCTTTTGATAGGACTTACTCTTGGATCAATCTGTGTCAGACTGTGGACTACTGAAAAATTCATGCTTGATTTTTAGAGGCTTGAGAGCCCATCACTCATCTGAGTTGAATATGGCCTTGATCCAAAGTTACTTGCTTTTATATTCTATTGATTTCAAAAAAGAGAGTTAAGACTATTCTGCATGTTTTTAATGTTGGTTTATTCAGTTTCAGGGGACTACATATCATTACATCAACCACACATTACAGATTTAAAAGTTAAGATAATTAAACATTAAACAAAATTTTAAATTGTTTCAAGAGAAATGGAAGCACCGAGTTTGATCATTCCAGTTTAAACTCTGGCAAAACTGCATTTTTAGTAGTTCATATCTTCAGTTTCTCTTCTAGCCATAATAGTAGCTGCTGAAGCTCCTAGATGTAATGCAAACAGCATTTGAGTATTTTGCTTAACTAGAAGACCCTCATTTAGTTAAATTCTCATATCTGAAAATGCTTTCTCCCTAAAGAGCTAGTCCCTTAATAAATGAAATGAAGCACAGTTTTAAAAAATTCTTCCCCTCTGGCTTTTCTCTCCAGCTCTCCACATTTTCTGTTGAAGAGCTGGCTGGGGCACAAATGTCATATTGACATACTTGGTGTGTTAACAGTCAGATTCATTGGTAGTTTCTTGCTGTGACTTGTACAGCTGGATCAAAATCACCAAAGGTTCATCCCCACAGGTCTCTCTGTTGATTTTAAAGCTGCACTTCTACAAAAGAGCCATGGAAGATGCAGGAACAAGGTCCAATTTCTTATTGCAAGTTGTCATCTATATAAATTCACTAACTTGTTTTTCATGCTACACAATATGGCACTTATACCACTTTCATTGCTATGGCTCCATGTTATGGAATGTTGGGATTTGTAGTTTTGTGAATTCAGAATTCAGGATTCTCTGCCAAAGAGCTCTAGAGCCTCACCAAACTGTAAACTCCAGGATGCCATAGGATGAAGCCATAGTATGTTTGAAGTGGTTTCAAACTGTTATAAATCTGTTGTGTGAAATGGGAGAATGAGGATCCAATGATGAACTTCCACTGAAGCCTGCAGTTTTCTACAAAACCAACAACCTGCCTTCTTTCTGAAGCACCGTGTATTCTAAAAATATTCTGGATGGAGTCTTGGAAAAGTCTGTGGAACAAGATTTGTGCATTTAGATGGCTGTTTTGGGAGGCAGAGGTGGAGAAAATCCCTAGTTTGCTGGAGTTGGACATTGTTGTACAACATCGGATTTTGGTGTATTGCCACAATGAAGAGTGGACAATGCTCAATAATTTCGTAGAAGAGGGTATTTCAGCAGATGTTGCTTGCTACCTAGTTGTGTGATATGTAACACCTGCTAAAATTCCCTCTTTTACATCACCATTAAAAGTATAGACGCTGTCTCCAGTTTTCAGTCTGGCAATCCTATCTATAATTGAAGACATTTGGTTAATTTATTTTACTCATAATATATACAAACCAAGTTTTGTCTACATACATACAGTGGTTGTATATAATATATACAAACCATAAGACAGGATTTGAGAACATGTAACCCTCCAGATGTCATTGCACTCTGAACCCCATTAGCCCTAGTCAATATGGCCAATGCTGAGAGATGCAATTCACCAAAGCCTGGATGATCACAGGATTCCAACTCAAGGGATAAAATATGTAAGCTTCTTTTACTCATTCTAAAATGTATACATGCCAATAAAAGACAGAGATCAGTTAAGCTTGTTGTATGAATTTATATGCACAGGATGGAAGTTTCAGACACAGTCTCAGGGTTTTTTTTATGTACTGCATGGATAAAGAATGTATCCTGAAGAGAATAAATCTCATAGAGAAAGTCCATGAACACACATGTAGTAAAAATATAGGAACTACAAATGAATACAATTCCTCCTCCAAGCAGTGATTATTAATACAGCGGGCCCCTGGTATCTGCTGGGGTTTGGTTTCAGGACCCCCCCCATAGATACCAAAATCCATGGATGTTCAAGTCCCACAGTAGCATAATAAAATGTAGTCCCTTATATAAAATGGCAAAATTAAGGTGTGCTTTGGGGATTACATATTTTTAAAATATTTTCAAGCCATGGATGGTTGGATCCATGGATATAGAGGGACTGGTCACCTGCAGAGGAAGAAGGCAAACTACCCATGAACAGAGCAAATTTAAAATGCACAGTTAGCATACATTCTTATTACAAAAATATGGTGAATGGCTATCAGGGAAAGAGCTTTCTCAATAATATTCCTCCATCTGAGAAATGCCCTCCCCAGAAAGGTCCACCTGGTGTGTCACATAAAAACAGAGAGAGAGAGATGCTAGATCAAGATTTTCCTCTTCCATAAGGCATTTAATCTTTGCTTCCTCATAAGTTTTGTAACTGGCTTTTAATTGTCTTAATATCTTAATACTTAATACTAACTTTTAAAAAAACAGCTATTTTATTGACAACTTTGTGTTCGATGTTTGTAAACATAAAATGCTGTGAGAGGTTTTCTCAGTACGGTGTATATATGAAGAGGAGGAGGAGGGAGGAAGAAAGAAAGAAAAAGGAAAGGACGAGTTCACCATACCAAAAAGTGATGCTACTTGGCATATGCCACATTGTCTGACAGTACCTCACCAATTCCTAGGTTCTTGGATAAAGATAAAGGTAAAGGTAAAGGTAAAGGTATTCCCATTGACAAGGTTGTCAATCCATGTCTGACCATAGGGGACAGTGCTCATCTCTGTTACTAAGCCAAAGAGCCAGCATTGTCAGAGACTACTCTGTGATCGTGGTCAGCATAACTGCACAGAATGCTGTTTACCTTCCCACCAAAGTGGTACCTATTTATCTACTCTCATTTGCATGCTTTTGAACTGCTAGGTTGGCAGAAGCTGGGACAGGAGCTCACCCCATCATTCTTGGATAGAATATGAATAATTGATGATTCAATGAAATTGAGATGACAATAATGGTGGTGATGATTCCTTTTACAAAGTACTTTGAAATTATTTTCTCACAATCATGTTCAAGCAACTTTTGGATCTTTTGAGTTATTTGTGGATCAAAGTAAATTCAACTGCTCATCTACAAAGCTTTTATCCTTTTGTTTCAATCGTGGAAACAAATTAAGGTGCATGTGCTTGCAAGCCTTTATGTGTTCAGATTTCCTAACTAAAATTAACAAATATTCTGTAGCTGCTATAACTGTATATGTGTAATGAAGCACAAATGTGGTTCAGGGTTTGTTCAGGGTTTGTCAGAGTACCAACTTAATGGTCTCAGATAGACAAGATGTTTTGCCAGTTAAATCTTGCTCTTGTGTGTGTTCAAGTCATTTCCAACTTGTGGTGACTCTAAGGGGAACCTCTCATGGGATTTTCTTGGCAAAATTTGTTCAGGGGGTTGCCTTTGCTTTCTTCTGAGGCTGAGAGAGTGTGACTTGCCCAAGGTCACCAATGGATTTCCATGGCCAAGCAGGGATTCAAACTCTGGTCTCAGGAGTCGTAGCCCCACACTGAAATGATTACACCATGCATGCTGGCTCTCTGTAAAATCTTAGCATTCCTTTAAAGAAATTCTCTTTGCATTTTATGATAAAAAATGGTGGCACAGATAATATACATCAGACCCCATTTTCAAAACTATCATTTGTAAACATATTTGTGTATGGTAAAAAAAGAGTGCAAAATTATGAACAGCTTCAATATATAAGTTTAAAAGGTAAATTTCCATATAAGTATATCTTCTTAAAAGTAAAATGTTCTGCTTTTAAATGCATTGACTCTGAAACATGTATTAATTTTAACATATATTTTAAACTAAGTATTATATTAATGGTGTGCTTGAGCAGATCACACACTCTTAGCCCCAGAAAACCAAGTGATAGGTTCACCTTGGGATCATCATAAGTCGGAAACAACTCGAAGGCACACGACAGCAACAACAAATTATATAGAAGTACAAACATTTTCAACTGCTATGAAAATCTATACCTGATGAGACAATACATGAAAAGAAAGGACAACTACATAGGATAGGAGCAGCCGAAAGTCAAATATAAGTAAAAATTAGTTGAAACCTGCTTAAAATGGTCAGAAAGCTCTTGTGCAGTTGCAGGAGAATATCTGTATGCTTCTGAAAGACGTAAAATAAATCCTGTTTGCAATGTGGAGTGGTGGTGTTTAGTGTGTCAGTGATTCAACCCTGTCTATTTTCAATATATTTCATTCCATTTTCCTTCACAAATCAATTGGCATTCAGTACCTCACTGGCTATTCAGTGATCATTGGGCTTTTTATGGTCCTTCAGCCAGTATTGCCTTGTTACTTGACTACATGGCAAACAACACCTACTAAAATTCCCTCTTCTACACCACCATTACTGTGACAAGATCTGCCTCCAGTTTTCACTCTTACAACTCAAAAGTGTAGGGAGTAATTTTGCAAACTTTGGAGTTGTCCTGAACCTGGTAATAACCTCAATTTTGGATGTTGGTGGCAGTGGTGTTACTAGGGTTGGTGTCACCCAGTGCAGGAACTCATGGTGTCGCCCCCACATTGACCTCTTCCCATTTTACACCATACAGAATCCTTAGTAGTGCTTTTTTTGCACTAATGTTACTCATAAATCGTAATTCCCATATATCAGTGAATATAATGCTAATAGTTGTGACATAAACAACTAGCAAAATTAAAATTATACCTTCAAATTACAATATCATACACACAACCTAAATGTATTTACATATACATAGTGAGGATTTGGTTAAAATGTGATGTTTCTAAAGAAAATTTGAATTTTAAAAAATTCTGGGGCCTCTCCTTTCTCCTCCCACTGACCTTTAGTCCACTCCCACCATCTCTTAAAGCATTTTAAAGGGAAGCAGATAAATAGCCCACTTCTGCCAAAAAGTAGGTGTTTGAGGAGCAGTGGTGTCATTCCCACATTAGGGTGTCACCTGGCGTGGTCCACACCCCCTAGCGATGCCACTGGTTGGTGGTGTTATTTTATAGCTATGTAAAGATCCAGCATGTGCAGAATGAGTTTGCCGTTAGTATGTAGAGTGAACATTTTATCTTTCTTTTTAATATTTCTGTCACACAATAGAACAAAATAACATGCCATTGTGTAACCCTAGAACCTAACTATGAGGAGGGAAAGCTATCTGCATAACATCTGGAGGGATTCTGCAAATGTGTGTTCATTCAGAACAACATTAACACAGAATATCTTTAATGCATGGGTCAAGTATTATATAGTTTCCTGCTTATTCCTTAAATGTGTTTATTTAAGACATTCTACCATTTAAAAGAAAGCAATTTAAAGCATCTCCTTTCTGATCCATTATGTCCACATTTTTATTTTTGCAGCCATTTAGAAAGCAATTTTGAGACTACATTATTTAGTAAAATGTGTTTAGACTTCTTGATTTCATAATCTCTGACAGTTTAAATACATTATCCTGATTTTAATGAATTTAATTACATGTTGAGACATAACCACATCTTTACTAACAATATTATAACAGTAAGAAAAATAGAAATAGGTCTTGCAGTTAAAGCCAGAGGCACATGCTTAAGATAGTGAATGTGCTTTTAGGGGTCTTACGTTTTCCCTGTTCTGTCCCTTAATTATTCCATTTGCCTTCTTGCATAAAGGAAGAATTATTTTTAAACATAGGCCTACATCAACATTGTTTGCATTACTAGTTTGTGGAAATTTTATACACACTCACTCACACACACATTGTTCCAAATGTTGTGGACAATTTTTCCAGGCAGAGGAAACCAGAAGGTGTGTGCATGCATGTTTTATGGCTCAGGGAAACAGAATTCCCCATGGGCTGGTCTGCTTTTTTTCCATTCTTCCCTTTAGACTTTTTTTTTTTTATATGTTTCACTCACTAATTTACTCCGCAGCACATTTATAGCCTTTTTATATTTAGGATTGTGTGAGCATGTAAGAAAGGCTTTTTTCCTTCCTGTCTAGAGCTACCATGTATTGACTCTGGATTTACTCTCATGTGGGTTGTTGTTTATGATACATACAGTTTAAAAATGGCTAGAGAGAACTGGTGTGGAGTTTCCCCCTACTGCTAGGCAAGAATGAACTGGCTGCTAGACTCCAATTATCTCAAATCTTTTATCAGTCTTGTGTGAAGATGATATATCGATGCTTTTCTGCACAAGAAACTATGAAAATGTACCTCAGAGAGGCCCAATTCATTTAATATTCCCTTTACACATTTGTTCTGGTTAGGAGAGACATGATGACAATTTTGCAGCTTCCTAGAACTCTATACCACTTCTTGTGTGGTAAAGTTGTAAAATTCTGGGAGAGTTAAAACAGTTTCAACTTTAAATATATTAAAGGTTTACAATGCAATCCTATGCGTGTTTGTGCATGTTTATGAATGTTTACAGTGCAATCCTATGCAAAGTTTACAGTGCAATCCTATGCATGCTTATGCACAGGTAAGTCTAACTGGATTCAGTGGGCTTTACTCCTATGTAAGTGTGAATAATGTTGCAGGGTTAATATCTATAGATTTTCCACCTAAAGAGTAACAGCTGCAGCCACCCACCCTCCACCCCCACCGCCAAGGCATACCAGATCCACAGCAAACTTGTTAGTGTTAACATCCTCTGCCCTGGTCTCACTGAAAATCACCCTCCCCCAAGATAGGATAACATTAGGGCATTCACAGTCTTCAAAGGTGATTAGCAGCTGGAGGAGGTGTCATGTTAAATGGAGCGTTGCATATTCATGGAAAGGTTCAACTCTCCTTCTCACATTCCACAATCCACGTCTCAACTGATCCTCCTGTTTACCAGTAATGTATTCAAGTCTTTTACTCCAAGTCTCAAGTCAAGTCTCAAGTCTCTATGTTCAAGTCTCAAGTCTCAGCGGAGCTTGTGGAACTTCCATGAGTGTTGACTTACCATATTCCCATTGATTCAGTGGGGGAAATAAGTGGTTTGTAGCCTAAGTGGGCACAATCTAGGATTACCATACATCCTCCTTTTCCCAAAGGTAAAATTACTTTCCAAATGGATTTTTAAAATGGCCATGGATGTTTAAAATGTTCACTGGTGCTTTGTCTCCTGGCTGCTGACATCAGCTCCATTGAGAGTTCAGCTAGGCAGTTGCTGAGGGTGGTGTTACCTGGTGTGAGGCAGTGGGGGGGGGGTACGGATGACTGCCTTGTGCTCCCCCCCACTGTCTGCCCACCCAGGCTGCTGCTGAGGAGGGTGCTCTGAGGTTTCCAGATCACCCATTCAGGGTCTGCCATGGATACTCAGAGAGTATCCATGCTGGACCCTGAAGGCACTGCCCCATCCCCAGCTGCTACAACTGTATTCTCCAGGGCCCCCTTGTAGAGTCCAGTGCAGTTGCTGGGTGAGTGGAAAAGTGCCAGCCATACCAGTTTGTCTTGGTGTACATCCCACTGGGTAGCATGCCCCTCTGGGGTATCTGGGGTGTAACCCAATGTGGTCCGTACTCCCCACACTCCCCTAGTGATGCCACTGCTACTAGGAGAAGTGATGGAAGCTGGCCCAGTGGAGTGCTCAGAAAGAGCAAAAAGCAACTTGGGGAGGAGGAATGGAGACAGACCCAGAGATGGAAGGTGAGCTAGCCAAGCAAGGCACTTGAGGGACCCTGTGGCTGTGTGGGGGTGATGAAACAAGGCAGCTTAGTGGAGTGATTAAGGTGGCTGGCAGAAGAGATGGGGAAGGAGGATAGAGAAGGTAAACTTGTTATTTAAATACATTGAAGGTTAGGACTATTTCTAGTAGCAATTGTCCCTTACATAGTAAAGATATTTAAAGTGAGAGTCATCATAGTGATCATTGGTCTGAAGTAGTCAGTTGGCAAATGTATCCTCTTTTTTGCTTTTGAAAATATGGTAACCCTACAGAAACAAAGCATTTTTTAATTTCAATCACAATTCAGTGAGGCTTGCACTCTACATGCACTCTTTAGCACTTATGCATTTGCACCTGTTCTGATCCTTAAGTGTATATAAAAATTGCTCACACAGGGTCATCTGAGCAGATAATCTGGGGAATGGGAAGAGCCATTCTGAACAGCAGGCTTATTCTGGAACTTTTTGTGCCAGGGAATCTGTGCCAAGTATCTCCCACCACGCCCTGGGACTTTCCACAACTCTGAGTATGTGGTTGCCTCAGAATCACAGTGAGTGAGCTTAAGTATATATGACATTAGCTGTGATTCCCAAATGCACATGTATATAGACATAATGGTGAGGCCATGTCATTTTTGTCTCACCCAGTCTCTTCAGATCTGCCAAACCAGGGTAATGTAAACAGTGGTTTGTGGCTTGGCAAAAGAAGCCAATGGAAAGCAAAGACTCAGTGGAGGTGCGAATCTTAGGAGATTATTGCACACCCAAATAAAGCATCCTTTCCCCGACGAGATAAAGTCATGTTACGGGTTACTATTGGATTTTATTGCATGCTAAAATGCCAACTCTGTCTTAGGGCAACTACAACTCATCTCCCAGCTGTGCTTAGCCCACCAATTTTCAAGTATGGAAGTTTCCAGTTCTTTAAAATCAGCAGGCTAAGAGCGGCTGGGAGACGGGTTGTAGTCACCCTGCGATAGAGTCAGTGATTTAGCGTGTGATAACAACTGATAACAACTTGTAACACGACCTTATCCCATCGGTAAAAGGACGCTTTATTTGGGCATGCAATAATCTCCTTAGAAAAGTTACTTTTTAAAAAGACAATTCCAGGAATTCCATGCTATTGGGAAGAAGGGGCTTCTGGGAGTTGCAGTCCAAAGTAATAGCTTTTCCAGATTCTAGAAATGGATGCATGCACCTGTGCACATATCTGTTGGCTTTAGTGCAACTGGTATTTCTTTGAATTGCAAGCATATGAAGCATATGAAAGCCCCTGAATATATGTAAATTTAAACATGTGCAGGAAACAATTGAGGAATAGCATTAATAATTAAAGGTAGCTGCTAACTTGCCATGTATTTTGGCTTTTTAGTACAAAGGGTTGAAACAGAAGTGTAACAGAGATGAAGTGGACAAAGCAGCAAGGTGCCATGGAAAGAGCAGAACCTAGACCAGATGCAGAGTGAACTCTTCCCTTCAGACAGAGTGACCAGAAGTCCTCCTTTTCCAGAACATGCCCTACATTTCAACCTTCTGTCCAGGAGGAATTCCCAAATGTCCTCCATGTTGGGCATGGCTAAGAAGCATGCATTTACATTTGTATGAGTGTTTTTACCTTTCATTTGGGAATGTTCTATATTTTATGGTGCCTTATCCTCCTTTGTGGTTAGGACATCTGATGACCCTGCCTTCAGAGTAAGTTTAAAGCCTCTCATGGGGGAAAGAAAGAGGCTTATCTGACAGGCCCATGTAGTGGCCCCATAAGCATGAAGGGAAAACAAGGGTAAGAAGCCCTACCTGCCATGTGCAAGCCAAATAGAGCCACCTTCTCAGGATTATGAATGGTGCTGGCTATGGGAAGGGTGGGGATGGCAGGCAATGGTATGAAGGCTATGCTGCACAGCCATGGAGGCCTCAGCATGGATGATAAAGAGGGGCTACATAGCAAAGGCCTTGATGCTGTACTGGCATCACATGGGACGTGATGGCAACAGCTTGGCATTATAGGGCATCACATGGGATGTGATGGCAACAGCTTGGCATTATAGGGCAGCCCAGAAGGAGTTATGCCTGTCCACATGCCAGCAGCCAAGAATACCACCTGACAAACTGGCTCATCCCTCAATCCATTTTAGGAGAAAGGACACTTGCCCTTGTGCTCCATGGTCTTCCTTGCAGAGGGAGCTTTCAAGTGTGAAAGTTTACTTTTATCCTATCCAAAAAGAATAGGATCCAGCAGCAATAGCCCAGCCTAGGTCCAAGGTCAAAGATTAGGATCTTCATCACATGGGGACAAGGCAGGTGGGGAGCATACTGGAGAAGTGTTAAAAGGAGTTTTTCCTCTTGGTAAAGAATGAGGTGTGTACCTAGGGATGGATAGGGTTGGGGTGGGGGTGCGTGAGACTAAGGAAATTCTGCCTCCCCATGAAATCTTCCTTCAAGTCCTCACATTTCTAGCATTGCAAACAGTGAGACCCTGAATATTATTCACACCTAGAAATCTTCTATTTGCTGTGTTCACATTCCCTTGATAACTTTGCCTGCCTCTTTCTTTGGATATCCAAACTGCAGTTCAAAATGCACAGCTGAAGTTTTAAGTTACTGAATGGCTAGAAATTTGGGAAATGAAGGGGGAAAAATCATTTGGGGGAACAGAATCTTATTTGGAAGGGTACTACCATTATTTCTCCCCCCACTATAACTACACCCCAGGGAGCAATGTCAACCGGAGCAGTTCTGTCATTTCTTTTTGCCCTTAACAGTCCTTTCTGATAGGATTGCACTGCTAATTGGCACAGTCTTCATTAATGTGTGCTCTTTGGCTGATCTTGCCCACTCAAACTTGATTGTTGGTATTATTAGCTAAGGTTAGTCTCCTGCTCTCACAAGGAGGGGTTAATTATAAAAAATGTTTTGTGTGACTGCTGGGACCAATTACCTAATGACATAATACACTGAGCAATTTTATGAAATTTGTATGCACGTAGCTCTGTATCACTAAATCTAGACCAGTCTTTATCAAACGTTTTGGAAAGGAAAGAGACACTGCAGTTATGGTGTTCCAGACATTACAGCAATTGTTTAGTATATATTTGGCTTAGACAAAGTTTTGCAGCTTTGATTATATTCCTAACAGTGATGCCAACATTCAACTGCTTTTGAACTATGAGATTGTGGGCATGCATATATTTAAACAAGTAGTTTCCTACATTCAGGTTACACCACAGTGTATTTAGGTATAATTGCGTATGGGTTTTTGGAGTCAGTCATATACTGAAAAGTGAACTTAAAACATATGCTTATTTTTCACATTACACAGTAGTGTGGTTTTTGAAAATCAGATCTATACACTCCTTTGAATTTCTCTCTGCAGGCATTCTAATTTAGATTCTATTGTATTTGTATAATGGCATTCTACTTAGCATAGTAGAAACCTGAGTAGCTAAATTTAGTTGTCCAAACTTCTTTGAGTTCATTGCACCCCACTGTACCTTTGTGCCTATAAAACTCAGTGCACATACTCTTGAACTCTTACTTTATCCAGACCTATGAATACTGCTTCCGAATGAATT
Organism: Phrynosoma blainvillii; assembly: GCA_026167975.1. Classification (NCBI taxonomy): domain Eukaryota; kingdom Metazoa; phylum Chordata; class Lepidosauria; order Squamata; family Phrynosomatidae; genus Phrynosoma; species Phrynosoma blainvillii. The sequence continues at coordinate 67,381,827 of JANUYF010000001.1, read as the reverse complement.
GCACAGCTATGCTGTTTGCTCCTTCTAAATAGATGGAAAGGAGGGGGAAAAAATCAGAAAAATGCTGGGAAAACAGTGGAGGGTTATAAATTGAAGGTGTATAAATAAGGCAAAGAGATTTCATGCTAAAAGCCTAATTTTGAAGCCCTTAGCTCTCCAGGTTCTGAACTAAAATGCCTCAAATACTTTTTCTTGATGGAAAGATGGGGTATAAATTTAGTAAACAAATAGTAAACAAATAATGAATGTTAAGATAAATAAACATAAAAAACATACTGGCACATACATAAATTAAAATTGATAAACTGAGGTGGGTGGGATATATTCATTTTAAGTCAATTAATTAAATATTTAAATAAATAAACTATGCAATCATAGAATCATAGAATTGGAAGAGACCACAAGGGCCATCCAGTCCAACCTCCAATGAGTTTATTCTGATGAATTAGCTGTTGTTTTCTGCAAGGTACGGGGAGGGACACAAAACAGTAGAGGAATGGGCAAATGTTAAGGGCTAATTATACTTTCACATCAGGAGGGTGATCATGGCTGGCATCCTGTCCAACACATGTCTCTGTATCCCTTTTTTGGTCATTGTGGAAATTGGTATTCTCCCTCTACAATGATCAAAATGCTCCCATCCCCCACCCCCAGAAACGCCATTTTACTGTGATAACCATTCAGTCATTGGTGAAGGGGAGCAGGGATAAGAGAAGTGTCTGACTGTGTCTCAGTAGCCAGATGCAGAACAATAACATCTGCTGAGATCTTTGGAGGGTCATGGGAGATCTCAGTGGATGGTGTCATTGGTCTGTATCTCACTGTGGGGACACTGCCAGATGCTTTGCTCATCTGCCATGGTCTCCACCATGCTCTTCCAATGAATGGCTGTGGAAATGGGCTTTCCCAGTGAAACAGTGAGCCCTAAGGGTGGTGAAAGGAGAGCTGTAGTATAGCTCTGACTGTTGAACTGTTATGCTACATTTGAGGTGATGTAGGATCTTGATCCATGTGTCCTACTTTATAGAGGACCACCATCTATCCAAAGAGTTTGTCAACTCCAAATCCAGTTACATCAAGAGTGCACTTAACAATCTCCACTCCCAATGAAATCAACATGATAGCTGTATTAAGCAATTCATATGAAGAGCCCTAATGAGGATACTGTACTTCATCTGCATCACACCAAAATGGGAAAGATAAAACATAATAATTACAAGGCACTTCAAAAATCAGCCCCTCCTAAAGCAGCAGAAACAGTCCTCTCACCAGGGCCCCATATCTTGAAGTAAGAAAGGTTATCCGTATCAACCTGGCAGCTCTCCCACAGAAAACTAAGATGGAAACAGTGTCTCCCTGGACAGAAGTCTGAATTAAAGAGCTAATGCTAAATATACTGAGAGAGAGAGAGACTCAGTTCCATTACATATGTTGTAAATCCTGAGTACCATCCCTCATTTATATAAATTTGGGGTCACCCACCACATGGAATTTCATACATGTTTTCCATACATAGTTGTTGTTTTGTTAAATCTGCACATTTACATAAGCATTTTAGATAACAGATGCATTTCTTTTATTCTTTTATTCTCAGTTATTCATATTTTGGAGAAATTGACAGTTTCATATGCATACAGTCAGTCCTCTCTATCCATGGATCTTTATCCATGGATTCAACCATCCATGGTTTGAAAATATTTTTTGAAAAATATAAATTCCAAAAAGCAAACCTTGATTTTGCTATTTTATATAAGATACCATTTTACTATGCCATTATATTTAATGATAATTGAGCAGCCACAGATTTTGGTATCCACAGGGGGTCCTGGAAACAAACCCCAGCAGATAGCAAAGACCTACTGTATTACTGTTCAGATGACCATCTCTGCTGCTATTCAAATCTTCCTAATTGTCCCCTTTCTCCTCCATTGACTGCCATTATCTCCTTCCATCTCATAGTGGGTATTCTCTGAAAAAGAAAGGGTGGGGGGAAGAGAAACCTTAAGACAAAATTGGAAAGAAATCCATTTATACCTAACAGTCAGAAATAATTATAGCCATCTGGTTATGTACAGGTTAAGTCTCCCTTCTCCGGAATTCCAAAATCCAAAATATTCCAAAAACCAAAACATTTTTCATGAGTGGCTAATTGCTTTCTGATGGTTCAGTGTATACAAACTCTTTTTAATGCACAAAATTATTAAAAGTATTGTATATAATTATCTTCAGGCTATGTGTACAGTCAGCCTTCTGGATCCATGGATTCTTTATCCATGGATTCAACCATCCATGGCTGGATTAAAGCAAACCTTGATTTTAGCATTTTAAATAAGGGATACAATTGTACTATGGCTTTGTATATCATGGGACTTGAACAACTACTGATTTTGTTATCCATAAGGGTTTCCTAGAACCAAACCCCAGCAAATACCAGTGGATGAGGTGCATATGAAACAATTAATTTTGTATTTAGACTTGGTTCTCATCTCCAAGATATCTTATTATGTATGCATATGCAAATACAGACATACCAAAATCCCCCACCTCCAAAATCCACATTACTTTTGGTCCCAAGCATTTTGGGTAAGGGAGACTCAGCCTGTAAAATAAGCAAAGGTTCCTATATCCATCTGCACTTTAAAAAACAACAACACCTGATGTTGAAATTAGTATTAGTATGTATAATTTCTTACTTCAGTCTTAAATGCTTTAGGGTCTAAATAGATGGGCAGGATAGCACAGGCCAAGCCCCTGCTATCCTGCCCCTGCTTCTGACCGGGGTCAGTCCCTGGGCCGGTGTGATTATGGGCAGATGTTTACATGCCCAGTTCCTGCCATGCCAAGGACCTGCTAATGTCATGCACCCCATAACTGTCTCAACTGTTGCATTTTCTCAGAAGACCCCTGTCCAAACCCCTAAGGGAAGAAATGGGTATCTGGCTACACCCACAAGGCCAAGTACCTCAATCCAACATCATAGGCTCAATGAGGATCTTCTAAGAAATCATGATGGCGAAGGCGGGTACAGGGAGTGCTAGGTTGTGCAGTGTGCTGTCTGTCACCGCAGAGATGCAAGGTAACTCCGTGGCAAAGAGCAGATCTTTATGCCCCAGGCTAAGGCCCCTTTGGGCCAAGATCAATCCAGAATGATGCAAACCATTAGCCCTGGATTGGGATTGGCCAATCTGAATATTGATCCAGCAGGATAGGTATCCAGATTGGCCGATCCTGATCCAGGGCTAATGGCTTGCATTATTTGTACAGGATGACATGAGGCTGGTGGAAGCACAGGGTTTTTGGTCTATGCATACTCAGTCAGCAGACTAAACTCTTCCTTTAATATCTAGTGTTGCTTGACTGTGTGTTGTGGTCACCCCTTCTCCATACATTCATTGTTCACTCTTTCTCCTCCATGTGTTTCACTTTCTGTCTCTTCCCTTCCATCACTATGCCCACTATTTCCTCACTAGTCTCTTTGTAGCCACTGTTCCTCCCTTTCTGCATGCATGCTGTACTACAATGCAATGATCCGCAGATGTCTTCCTGCTCTTCCTTGTTCTTTACTGCTAAAACACTCTACCTCATATTGTTCCCCTTAAAATGCTTCCCAATTTGCACCAACTAGTTTTGGTAGAGAAAAAATACTTTATGTTCTGGCTTAAACATCACTGTGTATTATGTGTTGTGTGCCTTCAAGTCATTCCTGATTTAAGGTGACCCTATCATGGGATTTTCTTGGCAAGATTTGTTCAGAGGAAGTTTGCCATTGCCTTCCTCTGAGGCTGAGTGCATGTGATTTGCCCAAAGTGGTTTTCATGGCCGAGTTAGGAGTCAGACCTTGGTCTCCAGAGTCCTAGTCCAGCACTCAAACCACTATGCCATGCTGGCTCCAATTAAACACTGCTACTGGTGTTTGATACTACTGAATTAGTATTAATGCACTGGATCTCATTTTCAGGCAAAGCAAGTGGAAATAGCCAAGCCCTGAGGACAAATGGAATCTTTCTTGCCCCCTCCCCCTCGCCATTGCTTCTGGCACTGGTTCCCATTTGTTATCTTCTAATGAGCAACAAGAAAACTGTTATAATTAATGAAAATAAGCCGACAAGAAGCTGAACATTTCCCCAGAGCACTTACGAATCTGTAACACTACAGATTCTCAGAATTATCACTCAGGCAGCTAAAATATTAAAATGTAACTCCACCAAAATCCCTAAGGGTATATTTTGGTTTATTCATCTTTACTAAAGGTCAACACAGTATTTTTCATCTGTCACAAGTGGCTAGACTGCACAATTCACACACTCTGAGGTGTCCTGGAAATTAAACTATAAAAACATTCCAAAAGCTTCTCTGGGATCATATAGTCTATTAGAATCCAGATTTGAACACCACAGAGAATTTAGTTTATTTGAATAATCAAGTGTGCCCTATAAATGTCAATGCTCCACTTTGGGAGCTTTCTACTTCAGCTGCAGTAATTCATGTAAAATCTGTCTCATGTAGTTTCTTAAATACATTTATTGATAAGCAGTTCCTAAACATGCTCTTGGACTAACATACTACTTCAGCCTAATATTAGTAAATTAGAGCCACCATGCAAAAGCACAATGGATAGATTAGGACATACATTAGAAGAGACAAATATACATATGTCTAAAATATATGATATCAGTTTCCACCTCTTGAATTTTTTAAAGAAAATTACATAAGAACAATGTCTGTTTCTCCTATATTGGCTGCTATGGAGACCTGTATAGCATATTAGAGAAATGAAAGCAAATTTATTTTACATAAATAATAATTAACTTGCTCCCAGTTCCAATTCTCTGGACCACTGGAAAAATCATGAGAATGTACTGGATATTTTAACATTTGTGTTCATTCTGAACATATTAAAAATAAAGGTAAAACACTTTCAATCAGAACATCAGATTTCAGCCTACGATTCTACTCTCTCCTTTCTTATCTGATTAAAGCCATCAAGAAAACTGGTAAAAGACCTGCTCAAGTTTGGGGGGTGGGGAAAGTACACAGACATTTAGGTCTTTAAACTATTAGCTAAGCTGAGGTTTTGTAAAGCTTACTTTAATGAGGTTGTATGAGCTACTCTGTTAAATATTTTCTTTCATCAGTCAAGCTCAGCTCTTCACATATTTATCTTAAATATCAATAAAATTGTTTTAAGATTCTGTGATGAAATGATCTTCAGAACCAGAGATAAGCAACTCAAAGACAATACCAGATTTAAAGGTACATGAGTTTTACAGTAGAGTGAACTTTTCCTTCAACCAATTTTTTTAAAAGGTATAAAATATTTTTAACAAAACATACCCAAAGTACTCAGTATACCCCCAAAAAGTGAGGGTCACACTAAGCATTTTTAAAAATGCATATTTCTTGCAATTAATCCACATTCCCTTCCACAATGGGATTCCCTCAGAAATATAACCTCTATTTTGTACAGGATGACATGAGATGCAAGGTAACTCCGTGGCTCCGAGTACTAATATTTTTGTTTTTTGTATCTGTTTAAAGTAGTTTTCTTTTTTTTTTTTTTAGAATATAGTACTTAAGATATCTTGATACACTTGAGATTAATACAATATATACATCTAGCGTATATCTAATGTAATTTTGTTGGCTTTTCTTTTCATTATTATTATCTATAATTTCTTATAAAAGTAAGATATATTTAGGAGTAGTTAATTTACGAGAAAAAATGTTTCAAAGGATAACCAAAGCTCCGAACATCAATCATAATATATAGTCTGTGATGTGGATTTATAATAGCTGAAATGATCAGGGATAATTATTCTAAGGTGGATGAACAACTGCAGTACTGTGGAAGAATTTTAGGTAGTATATGTATGTTTTGTGATGTTTTTTGATGTTGTTTGTTAATTAGTTATCTTAGTTGTTAGTTTTGTATGTGGTTTGTATTTTTGTTGTACGTTGTTTGTTTCGATTGTTGTTTTTAACAATTTGTCAATTAAAGAAAAATTCCAAAAAAGAAAAGAAAAGAAATATAACCTCTAGCAATCAGACTTGCAAATTAAACCCGCTTACTTTAAGACAGTAGCCATACCTCCAGTTTCTTTCCACTGTAATGCTCTCCCTCATACCATGCTCTCTCCTCATTCCCTCTGCTCCCTCCACTTTCTTTTCCATTGGGAAATCTACCACTGCCCACTCCTGTTGGTCTGTCCAATCCCATGACAGTGGTAGGGAGACTGTGGTACACAAAGTATATGGAAGGAGCTGTGTCTGGGGACCTATAGAAGGAACCACCCCAGGTGCTCTCTTTATTTCTGCAGGCTGGTCCTATGTGCACCTGCACAAATGTGGAGTCTGCTAACCCTTGGAGTCTCCTAACTCAGATGAGGAAGACTGAGGCAGACTGGAACTGGGTTTTGCCCCATGCAGTGGGGTTTGTCCTTGATCAACCATGGCACAGGGAGGTTTCCACAGATCCATATGGCATCCATTCTTATCCACTAAGCTGACTTCATGGCTATTACAAGTTGTTCATGCTCCTACCTGTTTTATGTTACATAGTTTTTTCTGGTTCTCTAAAGCATTTGTTTCCTCATACTGTCACATCATTCTAATCTCTCATGAATGAATATCCCTCATCCAGATTTCCAAAATCCAAAGTACTCCAAAATACAAAACTTTTTGAGCTACAATACAGGTAGTAGTGTGTACCTGTACTGTATTTGTGAGGCTGGAGAGAGATGTGGCTAAAGAGAGACTCAAGGATCTGTGAAATGATGGGAATCCATGCCTTCTCTCCAGTCTCATTATGTCTCATTATATATGCACAAATACAAGTATTCCAAAATCTGGGGGAAATCCAAAATCCAGGACACTTCTGGTCCCAAGCATTTCGGATAAGGGATACTCGATCGTATTTGTGAAGATTCTTCACAGTACATAAAAAGAAACACAGTATTATATTTGTGCCAGGAAAGAATGAATGGTCTGTTTTTCATGGGTCTCATTTCCTTCAAAGACGAGTGTAGGGACATGAGATATGTGTTAGAAATAAGAACATTTATTTCTAAGTAAGAATGTTCATTCTAACCTGAGAACTTCTGTCTGGGAAGAGGCACTGCTTCCCTCCCTCCAAGGGGAATCTTCTGAAGGAAGGGGACTGAGGTCTCTGTTTTGCATCTAGAAGATAGAATAGGTAAGCTGAACAACTCCCTCAACTGGAAAGGCATAGAAATGGAAAACTGAGATAAATGAGTTGTGTGCATGGATACATGGTTTCAGTGCCAGACAGAGAAAAGACTAATGGCAACAGTAGAAGCGGAAGAAGCAAGGAAATGAACTGAGTGTCCACATGTGTGTTTTCATATTCCACTGCCATGAAAGGGATTGCCCCTTCAGAGAGTAGCAGAGGAACAAAGACGGCATGAGTAGTGTCAGATGACTGGGAAAGGGAGGGCAAATATAGCACACCAGCAGGGTAATCTTCTTCTTCTTGTATGCTTTCAAGTCGTTTCTGACTTATGGCGACCCTAAAGGGAACTTATTATGGAGTTTTCCTGGCAAGATTTATTCGGGGTGGGGGGAGTGCCTTTGCTTTCCTCTGAGGCTGAGAGAGTGTGACTTGCCCAAGATCAGCCAGTGGGTTACCATGGCTGAGCAGAGATTCAAACCCTGGTCTCCAGAATTGTAGTTCAGTGCTCAGACCACTACACCCTGTTGGCTCTCCATTATTCATGCCCCCAGCAACTCCCACTTTGAGAGAAGTGATGCAACTGGAAGAGCCTGTGGACCCTTTCACATTGCACAGTTTTTACGCTTACTTTCCACTTTAACTGCCATGGTTACATCCTATAGTATCCTGGGGTTTGTCATGTGATGAAGCCTTAGGGCTTTCTGAATGAAAATTCTAAATTCCCTTCCCTATATTGCTAATCCCAAGATTCCATCAGATGTTGCCATGGCAGCCAAAGGGGAATCATAGCCCTATAACTGTGTAGTGTGAAAGGAACCCATGAAAGATTAGAGGCTATATGTCATGGGAACAAAAGGAATTTTTCTGAGGAGTAATGTATACTCTGATTTAAAATAAAACTGACCATTTTTTAAAAAAAAAAATACTGTCGTGTTCACAACTATGGAAAGTATATACCTGTGTGCCATTCACTGTCTAGGTTGATCCTGTATCACTTAGCAAGTCTGTAGATGCTTATATGTTTCTCTGTCCAGATATAGCTTTCTCTCTGTGTGCACATTATGTGCACATATTCAGGAATTAGCATCATAAAGTAAATAATGAACCCTTGGGTCAAATCTTTCCTACTTTCATGCTTGTTCTTTGAAAAATACTGAGAACCTCAATCACAAAACTCCAAAACTAGATGTCTCAGTTGATCTTTGCATCAGAATTCTCATGATGCTGCTTAAAGGGGGAAAGTTATCAACTTCTTCTCCTTTGGGAGTGAGGGTTTATCATAAATGGTAAGTGAATTCTGTTACAGTTTCCTTCTTTCTGTGATCAGTGCTACTTTAATTGAAAGATGAACACAATTACAACTTGATTATTATAAAACATAAAACGTTTTATGCTATGTCAGTATTAATATTGGCTTAAATAATAGTTGGGTAAGCCACATCTCTAATGAAGGCAGTTATGATCAAATTAAATTTTTGTGCTGCAGGCTATTTAGTTGAAATATTGGGAATGAAAACATTTTTTTCCAATATTAAAAAGCCATTTAATGTCTTAATAACCTTGGGTACAGGCCACCAAGATGTCTTCTTCAAAAAGCCACAGGTCAATTACCCAAGAGAGGTTATGGTGGAATTGGTGTTTGGAAACCATTTCCCCCCTACGGGAATGACATTGGGCATTATGGGTCTATTATTAAAGCAGAGGACTCCATTTGGAGAATTTTCATTTTCCCATCATAGAAGTAGCCATCTTTCTTTGTACCATCTCAGTAGCCTAGATGCTCTGTTTTACATTGGACAATTTGTTCACTAGAGTACTTTCTGTGTTGTGCATTTCTACTTGGAATCCTTTGAAGCTGAAACCAAAGGCTAACATTCCTACTTTTTAGAAGATGTGAGTGTACACTTTGTTCTAAAAAGAAAGTCAGAATTGGCCCCAACGCCTGGTCATTGAAACACAGATGCTATATTTTTGGACAGACAATATATTTGGGTTAAAAGATACTGTTTCTGTTAATGCATGACTCCAAAGGGGACAGATGTGTCAATGTCTGCATAGGAAAGAGTGAAAGTATCACATATACTTAAATTATACTCCTGAAATAGATTCAGTGAAAACTCAGAGGCTGTCTGTGGTATCCTGCTTCATATATTGGAATCAGAAAATGAGTAGCCATATCTTGGAGGACAGACTATGGTGGAAGACATGAATGAATCAATGGCTGTTCCCCACAGGTGGTCTTTCCTAGTGGTGGTTTGGATTAACAGTGGGAAGAGTGACTCATTGGCTGGCAGTGAGAGGAATGTGTGAGTGCAGGAAGATGTCGTGGGCATGCCTGACACCACAAGCAATATAGTGTTTGGGTCTGTTTGCTGTTAGTTTAGGTAACCACAGTTAATTACTATGGCAATTTTGAAGGTGGGAGTGGGAAACCTGGAGATGGCAGCTGTAGCTATTTAATTTTAAAAAGCCTGCTCAGGGAAAACTGCAAATTCAGAAAGCATCTTTGATTCTCATGAAGATCAAATGCCTAAAAATCTGCCTGAAATCTAAGGGGGAGATCCCTTTGTCTTACTAGGGAAAACAGGAGAACACTAGTTTTTTCTATATCCACATCCAAAATAGGTACTGAAATCACGTCAGTTGAAATTGCTAAAAAATTTAAAAGGGCTTCATGCAGGTTTGCTGGACTCCATGTTAATTGCAGTAGTTCTACAGCTAGAGGGCAAGAGACAGCATGGTCCAGTGGTTTGAGTACTGGACTAGGAATCTGGAAGACCAGGGATTGAATCCCTGCTCAGCCAGGAAAACCCACTGGGCAAATCATACCCTCTTAGCCTTAAGGAAGGCAATGGCAAAACCTCTTCTGAATAAATCATGCTAAGAAAACACTGTAATAAAGTTTGGGTAGGGTTTCCATCAACTGGAAATGATTTGATTTATTTTAATTATTTTGAAGTTTATAAAAAGTTTATAAAAAGAGAATGTAGAACAGAGGTAAAAGTCAGGCATTGGCCTGTACGTATGGGCCAAAAGTCCCGTGTTGCTCCTGGCCTGGCATCATCCCATCTGCACATTGCAGGCCATTAGTCCTGGACCAGGATCAACCAATATAGATACTGATCTGGTGGTCCCAGACTGATTCTGGCTCAAAGGGGCCTTAGTCTAGTCCAAAAAGACCAACAGTTTGCCATAGTTTTCAGGAAACTTGTTGGTGACTGGCAGCACACCAGATGACCCCACGTGCCCCTCACGTCTTTTCTGAAGGCCCTTGCCACAGTCTCTGATGTCGCTCTTATGGGTTGCAAGAGGGGTCTTCAGATAGTTGGACTGGATGGCCCTGGTAGTCTCTTCCAACTCTATGATTCTATGAGTGGCAGCAGGTCTATGATGTGGCAGCAGGCAGGCATGTAAACACCTGCCTGTCACCACACTGGCCCAGGGACTGACCTGGGTCGGAATCAGGGGCCGGATACTGCAGGCTTGGTACGTGAAATGAAACTTATGAAATGTTCTAACGAAAATCAGCATACCTCTGAGATGTGTATTTCATGGTCTGTGCTGCAGTTTGTGCCCTCATTTTTGCAGCAAGAGTGGAACTTCTCCATCTTCTGTTCCCTACTATGTAATCTATTTGGTTTTTATGTTGACCATCTGGTGATGTCCATGAGTGTAGTCTCCTCGAAGAAGTATCTGTCATGAATAGATTGTTTGCCTCATAAAACTTTATCAGTTGGTCTCCTGCTTAAGTTCTTGAACTGAGCCCAAACCTTCCTACTATCTTTGATTCTGCTCTGCTTCTTACTTTGACATTCCTATCACCTATGATTACCAGGCATTCCTATTTTGGTGTGTTGTCAGTTTCCTCCTAGACTCCATCATAGAATTCTCAATTTCTTCTTCCTCTGCCTCTGTGGTTAGTGCATATACTTGGATTATGTTGATGTTTATTGGTTTTTCTTGAAGCCTTATTGACATGTTTCAGTTGAACTTTATGTTATATCCTTTGATTGATTTTGCTACATCTTTCGTCATTATTAATGCTAAACCACTCTTTCTCCTTTTATTTTCTGAGCAGAACACTGTGTAGTTATCTGACACAAAATGTCCCATTCCTGTCCATTTTACTCACTCCTAATATTGCTATGTTGATATGTTCCATTTCCTTTTTTTCACTATATCTATTTTCCCTTGGCTCATGCTTCTCACATTCCATGTACCTACAACATGTGTAGCACAGTTCTAGAGCTTCTTTTCATTTATAAATGTGTCTGCAGTTTGGTTTATGGTCTTACTGTGTTCTTTGTGTCCTTTGCTACATCTCTATTTGTACTAGCCTTTCGTGTTGCACTTTTAGCTCTCTGTTTGTGTCCTGTCCCTATCTCTTGTTCTGTTCAGGATTGTCTCATCTTGGGTTTTTCTTGGCGAGAGGTTACCACAAGGAGGTTCCCTTTTGCCTCCCTCCATGCAGTACTAACAAAGCTATTGTGTCACTGCTGTAGTGTCTAAAAGATCCTCCACCAGTTTTACCCACCACTGCTACTGCTGCTCAGTAGTTGTTTTGCATACATCTTAGGATTCATTCCAGATCCTCTCCTTCTATTTCCTTTCGATCTTTCCCTCTCAGTATAACACCCCCTCCAGCTCTCTCATTTCTCCTCCAGTTCCACTCTCCTCTCTTCCTTGCCTCCCCAATCTCCCTCTTTTGGGGTCCATTCTCTCTATTGCTCACGTCTCTCTATGTGCTGCGGTTGTCTCTGTGCAAATATGATACACAAATATTAATGAGTAATACCTGTTCTAGATGATTATGTCTCTCAATCATTCTAAGTCTGTGTATTAATTACAGTGCAACAGGGCACATCATATCTACTAACTTTTAATTTAATATATTATTGTTGTTTTGGGTATGGTTTTAGAGAAAATGCAATTGTACAAAAATCTTTGTTCACTCTGACAGTGTGGCAGCATTTCAAGAGGGAGACAAATCTAGTTGCCTGAAGCCCATAGCTTCATTGGGTTTGGCAGATCCATCACTGATGATGGATGGAAGCATTAGATCTTGGCCAAGGAAAAACAAACAATATAATCCCTAAAGGCACTGAATTGTAGCAGCACAAAAAGGAGAAACTGACAGCCACTCCAAGCTGTCACCATCTTTTCCTCTTTTGGCATCCCATTTTTGATCATTTTAGCTAGAACCTATTTGGCTTGCTGAAACCCTTGACATACCTGTGTTTTTCTGAGGCTTCCATATTCATGTAGTGTATCCCACTGGGGAAAAAGATAAGACCTTGAACACTGTAACTTTCAGTAGCAAAAGAAATTAGTTTAGACTCAGCTTACTGATTTAGCTCTGTCTTGTATAGCAATATGTGTGCAATTAGATTTGTTCAACATAGGCATTTACATTTTCTACATTAAAATATCAAGAAAGAACAGCAGTATAACATCCTCATTGCCCAGGCATTCAGTGCTTTGCAGTTTAGCTGCCTGGGGAATTCTGAAATTCCAAAAAAGTAACTTTTGCAATCACTATCTGGTTCCAATTCTAGATGGTTGCCATCAAGAAATCTGGGATGAAAAAGTTATAACTGAATAGCTCCACAGGGTTTGTGCCCTGCATTCATGAGACAGGATGGCACAGTGATTGGATGGGGAGGCAGGAAATGGGGGGCACAATGAGAAAAACAACTGTATAAACCTGCATTCATTACATAGGGCCTTTGCAGACTGCTAGAAATAGTGCAAATTCAGTCCACTTTAAGGGTTAGGGTTAGGGTTAGGGAATCATGGGAACTGTATTTTATTGTGGCACCAGAGCTCTCTGACAGAGAAGGCTCAATGTCTCAGAAAAAAAAAAATTCCCATGACTCCCTAGCACTAACCCTAACCCTTAAAGTGGACTCAATTTGCACTATTTCTGGCAGTCTGCAAAGGCATAGTCTTACAATTTATGTGATATTGAATTAATAACATCATGAGTAATGGATAATCATACATTGTTATTTCTTATTGATGTTTTATCAGTGACTTTATTCACAAAACTGTAATGAAATCATTTTTGCCTTTATTCTGTGCACTCATCCTTGAAGTTATAAAAACAGATCAAATGAAAAGCAACAATGTTCCAGCCGCATTTTACCTGGAATTCATGAGTTGTTATACATTAAGTGCAGAAGATGTATCTACTTATATGCTACATTAATTGCATAACATGCAACAATGTCTGGGTTTTAAAAAAGTAGTTACTAGGGATGGTCATCTCCAGTTTTCATTAGAATTTCAGTTCACTTTGGTTGTGTTAACTGCTATCCAATAGACTTCAACTTATTGCAACTCTATGAATGAGAGACCACCAAGTCACTCCATGATCAACAGCCCAGCTCAGGTCTTACCATTACCCAGAGAACAGGTGAGGGGGGGACTAGGGGGTCCTCACCAACTGTCTGCATTACTTCAAATGCTGGGGAAATTAGTTTTGCAAGAGGCTTGGGTAATCTTTTGATTGTGTGCACCAATATATGCCAGTACTAACTGGGAGGACTACAGGTTTGGGGTGAATTAAGGTCTTATTTACTTAGAAAATATGCAGAGTGCAATCACACACATGCAAGATAGCAATTCACATAACCACAACATACAGAGTTAACCGAAATGGAAATATAGAAAAGGCGTAGCAGAGTTTTTAGGGATTGCAGTGGGGTTATAATTACCTGTCCATGAGAAGACCATGCGAAGCTGGAGTGGCTCAAATGTGTGTGTGTGTGTGGGGGGGTCTGAGTGATATAGAAAATACATAGAGTGCAGGCATGTATATAAGCTGGGCTGTGTGCAGAGGTTCCGTTGAAACCATATGAAACCCTATTTATTTCTTAAAGCTAGCCCTAGGCGGTGGACTATCTAGCCCAGTAACAAAGACTGAATGGCTTGTCCCAGGAATTGACAATGAGCATCTGTTAACTTTAGTGGAACAAAAACAGTGACTGGATCAGGATATCCCTGAGATGATGGATGGAGATGTTTGGCTGGGGACACAACAAGCAGAAAAAGATTAGCTTACTTTTTTGCTTTGCTTTGCTTACTGCTTTGGGTGCAAAGAGATCCTTTTGAAAGGAAATGCAGGTTTTGTTTACCTAGATGTACACATACCTTGGGGGAAATTATCTTTTTTTCCTGATAACCTGACCTAATGTTCTTGAAGGGTCATTGGCCTCTCAAAAACAACCTATCTCCAAATATGAGATATGAAAATATGAGGACCCCAAAATACAGTGTGGGGTATGCAGGAGTGCATAACATTGCACTCAGGGTGGTGGCTCTTGATTGAGTCTATCTATGTGGAATACAGTTTTACTCCTTTCCTACTGCCTTCCACCTTACCAAGCATTATTATCTTTTCCAGTTAGTCATGTCCTCTCATGATATGTTCATGGTACAGTAAGACTTCGGTATCTGTGGACTTGCCATCGCAGATTTGAGCATCTGTGAATGGCAAGCCCGCGTTGTCCCCAATAGCAGCGTATGTACATGGCTGCATCACCATTAAGGACAGCCCCCATTGTCGCCAGTGGCAGCATGTGCATGCAACCGCACAGCCGTTAGGGACAACACAACTTCACCTGACATACTCTAGTTCCCAATGGCAGCACGGCTGCATGCACTCACTGCCATTGGAGACAATGGGAATTGAGCATCCATAGAATCTGGTATCCATGTGTGTGTGTTCCAGAATGGATCCCCTGTGGATACCAAGGTCCCAATGTATTATAGTCTCTGTTTAGTCATCTTGGCTTCTAGGAAGAGTTCATGCTTGATTAGCTCTTTTGTTGTGTGCTTTCAAGTCATTTCTGACTTGAAATGTCTTGACTCTAAGGCAAACCTATCATGGGGTTTTCTTGAGTTCCCGCACCAGGAGAAAAGCTGGATATTAAATAAATAAACAAATAAATATTCTGGGGCTGAGAGTGTCATCTAAGGTCACCCAGTGCATTTCCATGACTAAGAAGGAAACTGAATCCTGCTCTCCAGAGTTGTAGTCAAACCACTGTACCACTAGGAACCATTGATTTGTCTTTTTAGCTTTATCTATAGAACTATTCACCAGCTGCACATTTCAAATGAGTTGATCTTCTTTCTATCAGCTTTTTTTTTTTTTTTTTGGCCAGCTTTCACAACCATACATATAAATGGGAAATAGGATGGCATGGACAATCCTAACTTTAGTTTTCAATGATATATCTTTACACTTCAGGATCTTGTCTAGTTCCTTCATAGCTGCCCTTCCAAGTCCTAGTCTTATTTTGCTATCTTGACTGTAATACCCATTCTGATTAATGATCGAGCCAAGGTATGGAAAATCTTTAACTATTTCTGTGTCTTCATCATCTGCTTTAAAGTTATGTAAATTATTTGTGATTATTATTTTTGTTTTCTTAATGTACAATTGGGAATGGTGGTGGTGCTATAGGGAAAATGTTCCATTGCTGTTGGACATGGTACCCATGTGTGTGTGTGAGTGAGCATATATCTTAAACTAACTCCTGAAAACCTTGGTTGGAGGGAAGTCAAGCAAGGAAACCTTAGAGCAGAGATTCTCAGGCTTTGTTTTACTGATACATGCTGGTTCCTCTTGATGGATTTCCTGACCCCAACCCATCATACAAAACTGAAAAAAGAGCTGGGTAAAGGGCCACTTGATGCAGTACAAACAACCCTGGAAAGAAACAATGTTTTCAAAGCATTTGTGTTTATTATTTAAATCCAACATGCTTTGGCCAACATGACTGGAAAAATCTCATTAAGGGCAGACTGATAAAAAATATTGTGGAAAGAACTGAGGTGACAAATGAGAGCAAATGGGCTGCATGCACCAACAAGCAGCTTATTCATGGCGAGGCAAAATTCTGTATGAATATTGTTCTACAACTCTGTTTTTCCTCTCTCCATATTCTAAAAACTGTGAGGAAGGAATATAATATTTGTTCTTAGAATATTACCAAGATAACTGGTGATAAATCACAAAAGTCAAGCTAGTATTACATCCCAGTGTAGTACAGTATTTTCAATTTAGTCCTGATTAAGCCACAAAACATTAGTACCTGATTTTGGGTGAGTCACTCTTTCAGCCTGACCTGCTTCACAAGGCTGTTTGGAAGATAAAGTGGGGAGGAGGAGGAGAAGAACTATGCATGCTTTTTTGAGCTCATAGGAGGAAAAGGGTTATAGAAATAAATGTAGGAAATCAGTAACATGTTTATAATTTATATGGTAGGTGTGCTTAATGAAGCAGTGTACCTCATCTGTGTCACAACATTTTGTTGACTAGGAATTTGTTGGAGACTACATTATAACTGAAGGAAGCTAACATAGTGATTTGAGTGTTGGACAAGGACTCCAGGAGACCAGAATTTGAATACCCATCCAACCATGGGAATCTACTAGGTGATCTTGGGCAAGTCAGTTTCTCAGCCTTACAGGAAAGCAATAGGTTTCCTGTATTTTATTCAAACTTCCTTTCAATAAATTTTGTGAAGTTGGAGTCAACCTGCAGGCACATAACAAGGAACTACAACAAGCAATATAATTAGCTTATTCAGTGGTTGCTATATTGGGTTCTAGTCCTCCTGATCACCTTGGAACAGAGCATCATAATTTTTGAAGATATATACTAAAAGCACTTTGGTGTTCAGGTAATGAGTGTCTTATCATCCCATTGCTAAATCAGTGACAACTTCACATATATGTGTGTGTGCCTTGATAATGACCCTTTCACATCACTGCCTGACAACAAGATTTGCTGACTAAAGCTGCAATCCTAAATATATACTTACCTGGGAGTAAACCACACTGAACTCAGTGGGACTTTGCATGTGGGTAGATACATAGATTGCTGTGTAGACTTCCACTTCTAATGCTGTAAACATATAGTTACTTACATAGTCACCTGATTCAAACCAAAATCCATCAGTGATATCTTTATAGGCCAAGCAAATGCACAATATACTTGTTGCAAGCTTTCGAAGCTCCATGGGCTTCTTCATCAGGCAAGATGTTACAAACCAAACAGGAGAAAAACAATTGGAGATGTTAGTTAGATGCCTACATGTTTTCAGTCTTAGTTAAGATGGTAAATGGTGGGGTGGATATCTTTCAGCAGTTCCTTCTTCTGGCCATGTGGCTATAGTCCAGGAAATTTAAAATCAATTTGGATCTCAACAGGAACACCTCTTTTGCAATCCAATAGTCTCCATTCCAGTGAGGCCACAGGCCTCTTTGTGGCAGAGAACAATGGATACCATTTTAACTAAAGACGGAAACAACATGTAGGCATCTAACTAACATCTCCAATTGTTTTTCTCCTGTTTGGTTTGTAACATCTTGCCTGATGAAGAAGCCCATGGAGCTTTGAAAGCTTGCAACAAGTATATTATGCATTTTGGTTGGCCAGTAAAGGTATCACTGATGAATTTTTGTTTGAATTTGCTAAATGGCCAACACAGCTACCCCTAAATGTTTTCTGTATAGTTCTCTGGCAATATGGATTCTATACGACATGGCCATGTTAGTCTGGAATATCAGTATGCAAAAGGATTTGGCAGCACTTTGGGGATTGTGTGAAAGACGCTGTTGAGTAGATTTCCCTAGACTTGGGGCCTTTCCAGACTGCCAGAAATAGTGCAAATTGAGTCCACTTTAAGGGTTAGGGAATCATGGGAACTGTATTTTATTGAGCTCTCTGACAGAGAAGGCTCAATGTCTCAGGAAAAAAAACAATTCCCATGATTCCCTAGCACTAACCCTAACCCTTAAAGTGGACTCAATTTGCACTATTTCTGGCAGTCCGCAAAGGCCCTTGGTTTACTTTTTCAGTCTGAGGAAGTCTCAAAGGTGCTACAAGAGGAAGTCGATCAGGTCTAGGAAAGCTTATGCTACAACCTCTTTCGCACAGTTAAATCTCAAAGATGCTGCAAGAGGAAGCCGATCTAGTTAAGCATCTAGTGGCCAGTGTGAAAGCCTTCCCTCCGCAGTCCCCAGAAGGATGCTGCCCATCCCTTGGTCAGGTAAGGCTCTCTGGAGGTGTGCAACTAGTTCTGCATTTGAAACTGGACTGGGACTCCCAAGTCCCGGCCCCCTTTGATCATTTTCCCAATTAGGAACGGCTCCCTGACGTCATGCCTGCTTGGGATTGGCTGGGCGGAGCTGACACTCAAAAGGCAGCCCCACACACCCCTCCAAACTTTTTAAAAAGTAACACCCCCCCTCCCAACTTTAGTCTCTGAACCAAAGGCTATGCTTCGCCTGAGCCTCTAAGGGCCCCCGCAGGCAGCCAGAGCAAGAGCAGCAGCAGCAGCAGAAGAAGGAGAAGGAGAAGAAGGAGAATCTCCCTTTGAAGCCCCTTGGAGGGGAAGAAAGGAAGCCAGAAGAAGACACACACACACACCCCTCTCTGCCTCAGCAAACCCTCCTGGAAGCATGCTTTCCTCTCCAGCCCCACAACTTTCTTCTTGAGCTTTGCCTCACATGGTGGAAGAGGGCTGGGGAAAGGAGCGGATGGGAGGAAGGACCTGAAAGAAAGAAAGAAAGAAAGAAAGAAAGAAAGAGAAAGAAAGAAAGACAAGGAAGGAAGGAAGGAAGGAAGGAAGGAAGGAAGGAAGGAAGGAAGGAAGGGGGCTGAGGTCCAGGAGGGAAAGGACCCCACTTTCCTGCTGGGGCTCCAAACCCCACCATTTCCCCTCTTTCTTCCTCTTTTGCGGGCTTTCTTTCTTTCTTTCTTTCCTTCTTTCTTTCTTTTGTTTGCGGCTGAGGAGGAGTGAGGCTCTGCTGGGGGCGTTGTGTTTGTGGCGGGGGAGGCCATGGCTTCTTCCCTCAGGTGGGCTTTCTTCCTCTTGGCTGCCTGGGCTTTCTTCCTCCCTTCGAGGCTGGACGCTTCGGAGAAGAAGAAGGGGGGCAACCTCCGGAGGGTCACCTATGTCCTGCGCCAGGAGCAAGCCGCCCCAAGCACCGCCTGGACCCAGACCCGGACCCGGACCCGGACCCGGACCGGTCCCCGGACGGCCAACATGGAGCCCCTCAGCCCCCGAGGGGGCTCCCCGACTTTGGAGAGGAGCCGCCGGACCAGCCAAGGCAGCGGCAGCCCCAGCCTCCAGCTCCGCCTGGGCCCCACCGTCCAGCTCCAGCCCAGCCTCGCCTCCTCCAAAGGGGGAAAGTTGGGGGGCCGCGCCAAGCCCCCTCAGCACCGAGGGAACAGCACCCAGGCCAAGCAGGCCCCCCACCTGCAGCAGCTGCAGGGGTAAGGACACCCCAACCCAACCCTGGCACCCCCTTCCTTCCCTCCCTCCCTCTCTCCTTCCCCGCCACCCAGCCTGCTCCAGTGGATGGCAGGGGGGTGGACTGGATGGCCCTTGGGGTCTCTTCCAACTCTAGGATTCTATGATTCTATGGGATGCAACCCAGCCTCAGTGGCTGTCCCACACTGCATCCCTTCCTTGCGGTACCCACCACTATCAACACCTTGGTAACCGGGAAGATGAAGGGTCTTGGGATGCAAAGGACAGGAAAAGAGGCTTGTTAGGGAGCTGAGGGTATTTAGGGGGGTTGCAGACTGCCAGAAATAGTGCAAATTGAGTCCACTTTTAGGGTTAAGGTTAGTGCTAGGGAATCATGGGATTATTTTTTTTTCCTGAGACATTGAGCCTTCTCTGTCAGAGAACTCTGGTGCCACAATAAAATACAGTTCCCATGATTCCCTAACCCTAACCCTAAAAGTGGACTCAATTTGCACTATTTCTGGCAGTCTGCAACCCCCTTAGTTAGCCTGGAGAAGAGAAGGGTTAGAGGGGATATGAGAGCCCTGTTTAAGTGTCTGAAGGGAATGCCATGTTGAGGATGGAGCAAGCTTGGGTTTGTTAGTATCCTGCGACAATCTCCTGGGACAAACTGCACAAACCGTTCTACTCCGCTGTCAAAACAGCTTCACTGACTTATTTTTCCCTATGAGGAGCAACTTAGGGAGATGGGTATGTTTAGCTTAGGGAAGAGAAGGTTAAGAGGTGATGTTTTCCTATGGAGAGCAACTTAGGGAGATGGGTATGTTTAGCTTAGGGAAGAGAAGGTTAAGAGGTGATGTTTTCCTATGGAGAGCAACTTAGGGAGATGGGTATATTGAGCCTGGGGAAGAGAAGGTTAAGAGGTGATGTGATAGCCCTGTTTAAATATTTGACAAGATGCCATGTTAAGGATGGAGCAAGCTTGTTTTCTGCTGCGCCAGAGAACAGGACCCGGAGCAATGGATGCAAGCTGCAGCAAAAGAGATTCCACCTCAATATTAGGAGGAACTTCCTCACATGAGAGCTGTTCGACAGTGGAACACACTCCCTTGGAGTGTGGTGGAGTCTCCTTCTTTGAAGGACTTTAAACAGAGGCTGGATGGCTATCTGTCGGGGATGGTTTGATTCTGAGTTCCTGCATGGCAGGGGGTTGGACTGGATGGCCTTGGGGGGTTTCTTCCAACTCTATGATTCTTATCTTTTTCTTTTCATTAATTTCTTTTCACTTGTCTTCAGATGTGAGTTACAGTTTTCCTTCTGCAGTGCCTTTTATTGTCTGCAGAATGGTGAGTCTAGTGGAGATTTTAAAGGATGTGTGTGTTATCCAAGGTTCATACTGTAAGGTTCCCATATGAGTGCACTGGCCATATTAAATTTGGAGTCTTGGCATTGTATCCACAGGTACCCAGTACCTGTTAGGACCATTACCTGGACTGGATTCTTAGCTTTCATTCCCAGACAAGTAAGGGCCTTTACAGACTGCCAGAAATAATGCAGCTTGAGGTCACTTTAACTGTCCTGACTCAGTGCTAAGGAATCATGGTAACTGTAGTTTATTGTGGCACCAGAGCTCTCTAACAGAGAAGTTTCAATGTTTCAGAAAAAACTACAATTCCCATGATTCCCTAGCACTGAGCCAGGACAGTTTAAGTGGCCTCAAGCTGCATTATTTCTGCCAATCTGTCAGAGAGCTCTGGTGCCACAGCAAGCTACAGTACGCATCCCAGCATTCCATGGCACTGAGACACGGCAGTTAAAGTGGTGTCTACCTGGATTATTTCTGCAATGTGGGTGTTGCCCCTGACTGTGACTAGCCATCTGTTGTGCAGTCTTCCTCTCATAGAGGACTTGGAAGCAGGATGACCAGGCATCCTCCTTTTCCCAGACATGTCCTATATTTCAACCTTCTGTACAGACGCAGTTTCAAAAGGTCCTCCATCTTGAGCAGGATGAAGAGGCATGAATTTATATTTCTGTGAGTGTTTTTAGCTTTTATTTGGTCATGTCCTTTATTTTTCTTAGCAGTGAGGACATCTGCTCACCCTGAATGTAGTGCATTCTCAGTGTCCCATAATGCATCCATTTGTTGCACCCCTACCTTGGTAACCATAGGATGATGAGATGTCCTGACATGACCAAAGCAAAGCTCAAAACACTCATAGAAATAGAAATTGATGCTTCTTAGTCATGCTCAGAATGGAGGACATTTTGGAATTCCTCCTGGGCAGAAGGATTAAATGTAGGACATATCCTGGAAAAGGAGGACCTCTGGTCACCTTGAATAACCAGGAAGATGAAGGGCCAACCCAGGACGCTAGTTGTTCTTAACTGCCCCACCCCCTGGTCAGTCCTGACCCATGGCGACGTGTGAATGAGACATCTCTAAACCCCTCTGTGCTGTGCTTCGGTCTTGTAGATTCAGGTCCCTGATCTCCCTGACCGAGTCTAGCCATCTGTTGTGATGTCTTCCTCTCTTTCTACATTGTTATCGTGGTGTGCTTTCAAGTCATTCCAGACCTAGGGTGACCCTACATCACAGGGTTTTCTTGGCAAGTTTCATCAGAGCTGGTTTTGCCATTGCCATCATCTGAGGCTGAGAGTATGTGACTTACCCAGGGTCACCCAGTAGGTTTCATGGCTGAGCCAGGGTTTAATCCTGTTTCTACTACCTTTCCTAGCTTTATCATCTTTTCTAATGAGTCGTACCTTCTCATGATGGAGCCAAAGTACGACAGCCTCAGTTTAGTCGTCATAGCTTCCAGGGAGAGTTCCAGGGTGAGTTGGAAGAGACCTCAAGGGCTATGAAGTCCAACCCCTTGCCATGCAGGAATTCTCAGTCAAAGCACTCCCAACAGATGACCATTCAGATTCTGTTTGAAAGCCTCCAAGGAAACTCTACCACTCTCAGAGGGAGTGTGTTCCACTGTCAAACAGCTCTCACTGCCAGGACGTTCTACCTAATCTTGAGCTGGAATTTATTTTCCTGTAGTTTGAATCTATTGCTCTGGGTCCTAGTCTCTGGAGCATCAGAAAACAAATTTGTTCCTTCTTCCACATGACATCCCTTCAAGGGATGATCTTTAACGATCTGTTCAAGGATCCATTTGTTTGTCTTACAGCTGTCCATGGTATCCAGCACTACATTTCAAATGAGCTGATTTTCATTTTGATCTGCTTTTGCCACTGTCCAGCTTTCACATCTGTCCATAGTGATGGGGAATATAATGGATTAGATGATTCTAACTTTAGTGCTCAGTTGTATATCTTTACACCAGGTTAGAGCTGCTTGCTATAATACTGCCTCATTCAAGAGCAGAGCTTGAACAACTCCCTTTTGGACTACATATCCCAGAATCCCCTAGATAGCATGGCTGGTGATCATAGTGGGTGGGAGTCATGGGGTTATAATCCAAAAATGTTTGCAAGCTCTGGGGTGGAACATGTCAGTGATTCCAAAGGAGGGATGGGACATGAAGGCCTGTGGTTTTCCAGGAGTAGAACAACAGTTCCCATAACTCCCCAGCATTGCTCATAGTGGCTGGGACAGATGAGAGCTAGAACTGATCAGCATCTGGAAGGCCACATATTCCTCACCCCTACTGTAATGAAATGGGAACATCTGAGACAGGAAAGGGAGAAATGATGGGAAAATCAATTTCCACAGCTAACTGCAGTGTTTCCACTGATGTATGTTCCACTGAGAATGTATTGGGTGAGAATTTAGAAATGAGAAGCAGAAGACCCAACCTTGCTACATGTTGAGTCTCCCTTATCTGAAATGCATGGGACCAGAAGTGTTTTGGATTTTTGAGGGTTTTTTTTGGTTTTTTGGATTTTGGAAAATTTGCATATACACAATGAGATACCTTGGAGATGGAACCTAAGTCTAAACATGACATTCATTTATGTTTCGTATATACCCCATACACATAGCTTGCACACAATATTCTAAATAGCTTTGTGCATGAAACAAAGTTTGTGTACATAGAATCGTCAGAAAGCAGAGGTTTCACTATCACATTCACCCATGTGGACAGTTTTAGATTTTTGAATGTTTTGGATTTTTGAATTCCAGACAAGGGAGACTCAACTTGTAATCACAGAGTACATAAGAGTTGGAAGGGGCCAGAAGGAGGTAATCTAATCCAGACCCTTACTTTATGGTAATTGTTTTCTGGCAAACTATTTTAGGTGGGTTAGTGAGTTCTTCATCTGTTCCACAGTCCATGCATATCTCTGGGCAGTATGTCCCTCTGTTTGCTCTTCCCCCACCCCTTTTTTGGCTTGTCATTCTGTGCATTGGATGTAATTTCTCTGACAGCTCTTGATGTATCTGAGGTATTGTGGTAAATTAAGATGTCACTAACACTCAGCTGACTCTAGCTGCTGCTGTCTCCTACCAAGGGCCACTGAAGTAATGGGGCATCTCAAAACAGGGCTGAAGGAATTTTAGGCCCTCAACTTGTTTTGGATGATAGCTTCCACAGTCCATTACTGTTGACCATGTTGGGTGTTGTTGGCTGAAAAATCCAGAAAGCCAAAAGTTTCCTATATCTGCTGTATACTGAGATCCAAAGCATGATTTGAACCTTTGAAATAGTGTCTGGGGGGCTTTTCTTAAAGGGTAGATTTAGTTATGTCTGAAGGTTATGAATCACTAAAAAGTATGAAGAATGGGATGATGCTGTGTAAGGGCATTTTGAGTTAATAATAGTGCTCAGTATCATTTTAAATGTCTGATAATTGGTGGAGGGTGGAGTAGTGTCATGTTCA
The DNA here is from genome assembly GCA_026167975.1 of Phrynosoma blainvillii. Classification (NCBI taxonomy): domain Eukaryota; kingdom Metazoa; phylum Chordata; class Lepidosauria; order Squamata; family Phrynosomatidae; genus Phrynosoma; species Phrynosoma blainvillii. The sequence continues at coordinate 67,357,536 of JANUYF010000001.1, read as the reverse complement.
TTCTGTTAATAAGGGTGTGTTGTTAGTCAGTATTTTGTGCATCTTGATGCAATTGTCTTCCTCCTCTTTCTACTAAAAAGGCCTGGTAATTTTTGGAGAAATAGTGTGCAACAGTATACACATATGAATCCCACCTTGAGTCTATTTGGGAAAAAGGTGGGACATACATTAAATACATTTCAAAAATAGAAACCAATGTTTGCTTCCCAATGGTTCCAGTATTTACAATCAAGGTCATGTTAATGTAACTGTGCACTGGAGCAGTTCCAAGAAGCAGCTTCCTCTTTCTGAGCATATGTGCTATTCTAGCAGTCATAGAAGTTAAATACATGAATAAAAGCAATATGGACAGCACCACCAAAATCACAATCTAAGTCTGTCTGATCCCTTGTTGTGAATTACTCAACCAACACACAAAATATTGATATCAGAAACACTGGGAGATTCAGGAAAGGACTAGGGGGGAAGATTATGCCAGCTACACTTTTTCTTTCTGCACTGGGCAACTCTACACAACTGTACTGTGAGAGGCCTGGAGCAGTTGTACCAGTTGAAATGTTGATAATCCAACCCTGTTCTGAGTAGTCTAAGAATGATGGATCCCCTAAAATGGTTCTCAATACAGTTTAACTGAGCACTAGAAACTATGTTTCTCCGAGAGGTAATAATGTTCAAATGATAACATGACATGCATGATTTAGATTGTTAAATTTTAATGGATTTATCAATGGAGATATTGATTGGTTTGATTGAATCTGCCTTTTTTGTCCATTGATAAGAACCATGAAAGAAAAAAGTCTTTGCTTTGTTTTTTGATTGTGGCATGGATCACATCTGGCCCATTTTAGATGAGACTCTGTACTCTTATGTGGGAGAGAAGGTGAGAATGACTCTTCTAAAATGGCACCATCAAATAGGTTATGCCTTGTATTAAAAAATAACCTTTAAAGATCCATCTGTTTGCTTAACTGGAGACACTGCTTAAAATAAAGTGAATCAGTTCTTTTTAAAAAAGCTTTTAACTTCACACTGAAATACTAGACTCACTGGAACACTTGACACCCTTTCTGAAATGCATATAATCTGTCCTAGGATTTCTTACTTGATAGGTGAAGACTGATTACGGTTAAAACTTTCTGTGCATTCTTAATTCTCTTTATTATTTTTACATGTCCATAATAAGGCCTTAATTATTGCAACCCTTTTTGCCATTTTCCTAGTTGTCCATTAACTATTTAGCAGTTTGTCCAATTAGCCTCCTTAACTTCTCATGCCTTGTTCTTGTGTTCATGGTCAACATCCAGGTTAATATTTTTAAATCTCTTCCACCTTTGTGAATGAGGGCCTGAGAGACATTCTAGAATAGTACTATCCCAGAGCCACTAGCTGATGATCCCTGGAGAGTTCCCGGGGGAGGAGGGGGAATCAAACAGTTTGGAGCCAATGGGCACCAATATGATACCAACCCCTGCCATATGGGGCGGGTGGGGGGAAGGTTACCGATCCCCTTTATCAGATAGCTTAAGATTTACTGTTCTAGAAGATCAATCAAATTGCAAGTATAGTTCAGGGTGGTCCTTGGGGAAATATCTATTTGAGCAAAAGTCCAAAGGAGGAGATTGTTTGCTCTGGGTAAGTAAACCTTTTACTTTGAGCAAGGTGGCTTGTGTGGCTAGAACCCTGCAAAGAAATGCACCAGGAAATTTTGGTGACTGATGCCGAAAATCCAAATAATGTCCATCGTGATTTTAAGAATATAATAGTTTAAAACTTGCAGGACCTAAGTAGAGCAGTATAGAATGGGGTATGTGTGTGTCTCGGAGATGTCTCATCCACAGGGTCGCCATAACTTGGGGCTGACTCGGGAGCAGTTAAAAACAACATCAAAAATTTAAACTCAAATATGCTGACATCTTGATCCCACCCTTTGGCCCTATTCACTATTAGAATGTGGCCCACAATAACTTCTCTGAATGTGGCCCATGCATCCTGACAGCAAGGTGGAAACCTTGAAAAGTCTCATTCTGTGGCATATCTCATCTTGTGCAGTGATAGCTGGTCTTGATCCTCTGACAGTTTTAGTACTGCCTCTTTAGACCTTTGTTTCCCTTTCCCCAGCAAGAAGAGTTAGCTGTCTTTCTCTTGCTGTGAATAGGGAGGTTTAGCTTTAGGGCCTCATCTTTGGGGAGGTGAAGAGAATGTAAACAGTGGAGACATTTGGATGCCTGCACTCTTTCTCATACTTATGTGGCCAAGAGGGATGTTCCTTTAAGTCACATGTAATGAAAGTGAGGTAATCACAGATAAAGAAACTTCTATCCACTCCCTGTTAGGAAGCACAACAAGCCAAGGAAGACCTATTTTCTTTGGTTAAGAGCTTGAAGCTGGAATGCTAAAAGAACAATGAGCGTCTATTCTTATTTAGAACATTTATAATTGCTCTCCCTCCCTCAGGCTTTAAACTCTCTTTCTCTTGCCAGCTCATAGCAGTCAGTACAGCTGGTGTCTGCTAAGCCTCCCCCCCCCCTTTAATCTGTTATAGTTTTCTCCTTCCTTTTCAGACTTTTCCACTTCACCTGTGTTTGGAGGTGAGGAATAACCCTTTTCCTAGAAGTCTCAATCCCCAGTAGTGAAGGGAGTAGGTTGAGCGTGCTGTTGAATTGCATCTGGGTATATTAAAATATGTTGCACCTGGTTGTTGATCCTTTCTTTACTGTTGCTGCAGGGTGAATGTCTGTGGAGGGCAGTGCTGTCACGGCTGGAGCAAAGCTCCTGGCTCGCAGAGGTGTACCAAACGTAAGTAGACACGTGCACTGCACAGTCTTTTTCCTTAGTGGTTGCTTCTATCCCGTGATTTAAAACAGTTCCAATCCTTGCATGTCCTAATGTTATGCAGCCCATTGATGACCAGAGACATAGCCCCATGCACAGATTTATCATCAAAAAGTGTTCTGTATCAGTTCCTCTTACACTCTTATTTAATAATAAATAAATGAAACTTTTGTTTGTATCCTGCTTTTCTACTATAATAGTAATCAAAGCAGCTTACATGTTAAAACAAACAAATACAATACATATTAACAATACATGATAATATATCTTACCTCCCCTTAAAAAAGAATTAAACTTAGCACAGTTTAAAAAATATAGAGTCTGTCAAAATCTATTAATAGCAAATGGTCTATTGGGCAGAGAGGTAGCATAATACAAGTGTAAGGGGGTTTCTCTGAAGATGCCAGCCACAGATGCTGGCGAAACGTCAGAAAGAAACTCTTCTAGAACATGGCCACACAGCCCAAGGAATTCTATTCAGGAAAGGCCTGCCAGAAGAGATCCGTCTTGACACCTTTTTTGAAGCTATCTTAGGACCTTTGCAGACTGTCAGAAATAATGCAAATTGAGTCCACTTTAACTGCTCTGGCTCAGTGCTAGGGAATCACGGGAACTGTATTTTTTTCTGAGACATTGAGACTTCTCTGTCAGAGAGCTCTGGTGCCACAATAAACTACAGTTCCCATGATTCCCTAGCACTGAGTCAGGGCAGTTAAAGTGGACTCAATTTGCACTATTTCTGGCAGTCTGCAAAGGCCCTTAGTTGGTAAGTTGATGGATCTCCTCTGGCAAGCTGTTCTACAGTCTGGGAGCAGTAACAGAAAAGGTCCTCTGGGAGGTTGCAGTTAATCTGGTCTTTATAGGCTGCAATAGATTCCTCCCAGAGGACCTGAGGGTGCGGGGTGGATTATATGGAAGTAGGTGATCCCTTAAGTAGGTTGGACCCAAGCCATTTAGGGCTTTAAAGGTGATAACCAACACCTTGTACTGTGCCCGGAAACCAATAGGCAGCCAGTGAAGTGATTTCAAAATAGGTGTTATATGGTCATTCCTAGATTTTCTGATGACCAAGCTGGGTGCCAGGTTTTGTATTAACTGGAGTTTCTGGACTAGGCACAAGGGTAGCCCCATGTAGAGCATGTTGCAGAAACCGAGTCATGAGGTTACCAGTGCATGTACTACAGTTTCTAGGTCAATTACTTCCAGGAAAGGGCGCAGCTGGCATATCAGCTGAAGCTGATAACAGGCGCTCCTGACTGTCGCATTCACCTGATTTGTCACCTGAAGCGACGGATCTGGGAGCACCCCCAGACTGCGAACACAGTCCTTTGAGGAGAGCGTGACCCCATCTAGGACTGGAGGTTGCAACCCAATACCTGGTTTGGGGGCCCCTACTGTAAGTACCTCCATTTTGTCTGGATTCGGTTTGAGTCTGTTTTTCCTCATCCAGTCCATTACTGCTTGAAGACACTGATTGAGAGGAGATATGCCATCTGTTGTCACAGCTGCTGACCGAGACTTGAAGAAGAATATTTAGGTGTCATCAGCATACTGATAACACCCCGCTCCATGTCTCTGAATAATCTCTCCCAGTGGCTTCATGTATATATTGAAAAGCATCGGGGACAGAATGGCGCCCTGAGGGACGCCACAATTAAGTTTCGTTTTGGAGGAGCGACTGTCCCTGAGCATCACCCTCTCGAATCTACCTGAGAGGAAGGAACATAGTGAGGGAATGTATTGTGATTTCATAACAAAGGGAAAACTGAACAACATGATAAGCTCAGATCTATTTTCAGCATGTAATATCCTTTTCCCTTCTCAAGATTTAAGAATTTAAGAAGTACTTTTGAGATTAAGGTTGCTACACCTTTATAAAACTTAATTTTATCCCATAACAGTTTCACAAGAGAGTGAGAATTCTGGTGCAAGTAAACACTACATAAGTCCCTTGCCATCATTAATATCTACAAATGGCTGCCCACTTTGAATTTCATCTTGCATAGAGGTCAGATTTCTTGTTGTTAATTGGCATCGAGTCGCCTCTGAGTTATGGTGTCCCTATGAATGAGAGAACCCCTGTCATCAAATGTCCTGCTCAGGTCTTGCAAATGCAGACTTCCTTGATTGACCCATTCCATCTATAATGCAGCCTTTTTCTTTCCTACCTTATTGAGCATTTTCGCTTCATCTCATGATGTGTCCTCAGTTTAGTTGCCTCGGCTTCTAAGCTCAGTACAGGCTTAATTTGCTTTAAGACCCATTTATTTGTCTTTTTGGCAGTCCATCTTATCCACAGAACTCTTCTCTAGCACCACATTTCAAATTAGTTGATCCCCCCTACCTGTCAGTTTTCTTCATTGTCATAGCAGTATATAGCCATATACTTTCATAGCCATACACAGAAACTGGAAATAATATGGCCTGGATGATTTTGACTTCAGTATTGAACGATATGTTTTTATACTTGAGGATGTTACATAGTTCTTTCATGGCTGACTTTCCAAGTCTTAATCTTCTGATTTCTTGACTGCAGTCTCCAGTTTAGTTAATGACTGAGCCAAGGTATAGAAAATTGTTAACTACTTAAAAGTTATGTAAATCATCTGTGGTTATTACTTTTGTCTTCTTAACATTCAGCTATAACCCAGTTCGTGCACATTTTGTTTTTGTCACCGTTTACTATTGCATCTTGTCTGTCCTTAACTGCTTAAAGTGCTTTGTCTGTCATCCAGTGAGGCTTTTCTTTCTTTTTTTTGCTAAAGATAATGGTTTGGGGTTTTTTGCATTTCCCTCAATCCAGACTCCTGTCTGTTATTAGACTTAGTAGTGCAAATCTGTTCTTCACATACTCTTTAAATTCTATAGACATTATGTTTTGGCACAGTGATTGATTCAGTGTACTTCTTTATCTTTATTGTCATTTGATATTAGCAGTTCATGACCTGTGCCTCAATCTGTTTCTGGTCTTGGTTTTGCAGACAGAATAGAGTTTTTCCATTTTCTGCTTCCAATTACATAGTCTGTTTGATTTCTATATTGGCCATCAAGTGATGTCTACATATACAGTTGCCTCTTTGGTTGCTTGAAGAATGTATTTGCAATGAGCAAAGTTTGGGCCTCACAAAGTTCAATCATTCACTCTTCTGCTTCATTTCTTGATTCTAGGCCAAATTCTTTAACAATGTTTATTTCTGCTTTGTTTCTTACTTCTGCATTCCAATTGCCTATTATTACCAACATGTCCTATTTCTATTTGTGAGCAATTTCCTCTTGAATATCCATGTAGAATCTTTTCATTTCTTCCTCATCTGCCTCTGTGGTGGGAGCATAAGCCTGGATTACAATTATATTAATAGGTTTTCCATGAAGTCTTAGTGATATTATTCAGATTTCACATTGTATCCCCTAACTGCTTTTGCTACATGTAGCCTCACTATTAGTGCCATCCCATTTCTCCTTTGATTGTCATTTCCAGAATAAAACACTGTAATGATCTGATTGAAAATTTTCCATTCCTGTCCACTTTAGCTCACTCACACCAAATATGCCTATATCTATGCATTCCATTTCTTGTTTTATGATTTCCCTGATTCATACTTCTCACATTCCATGTTCCTACTACATATGTTTTACATCTTCACATTTTCATCTCCATATGTCAGCAGCTGAATGCCCTTTTGGCTTGAGTCCAATTGTATCATTAGACATAGAGCTACTTGTCCTCTTCTCTTTCCCAGTAGCTAATTCAGAATCTTCTTATTTAGGAGTGTCATCTTCAGGTACCATTGCTTGTTTTACTTTGGATTGTTTCATCATAGAGTTTTCAAGATAAAAGGGGTGGTTTACCATTGCCTTCTTCTGCACAGTAGTAATTCCTTTAGCATTAGTTGAAATGCAACTGCCATTTCTCTAAGACATTCTACATCTCCCACAACGGCTGCTGCCCAGTAGCTGGCATGTTTAGTCTGGCTCCTCAGCAAAAATCTCTCTGACATGGAAGACCATACCAGCAGCAGTGCTACTAGCCCACTAATTCATATGAAGAAGTATACATAGTGTATCCAGTTTCCGTTGGCTCTGTGGGAAAGTTCTTTTGGGGGGGGGGGGGAATTCAATCCTTTAAATGTAGTGAAATTTAAAAAACTCATAGTCCCACATCCAACTTTCTTCCTGAAAGTCCCATAATGCTAAAATGAACAAGGAGGGGAAATGCATCTGAACTGTTGTAAATCAGTTAGCATGGCCAGGGTAGAAAAAGCTGCAGCTGTTGTTCATTTGCTTTGTTATCATATGTTAAAGTAACAATATGCAAAGGGATCTTGTAGGACCTCTGAAACTATCTGAGTGAAAGAAGTTGTAGCATATTAGCTTCTGTAGACTGCAAATCTGTGGAAGCAGACCAAGGGGGGAAACAGACGGGCGGCACGGGGCCGCCACGGGAAGCTGTGGATCGGGGCCGAGGCATCCGCATTCCTCGGCCCCGCGGCGCAGCATCCCTGCTCCAGGAAGGAGTGCTAAAATAGTGCTCCTTCTGCAAGACGCCGAAGGTGCACCGCAAAAGGCGTCCGGTGCACCTTCGCGCCTCTTCCGCTGCAGCGTGTGCGTACGCTGCAGCGGAAGTGTGTCGTCGGAGCGCTGGCCTTGCGGAGGGCCGGCCGCTCCGATGACGTTTTGGGGAAGGGGTTGGGGCGCCCAGCATGAGGCTGCCCCTCCCCGTCATAGCTTCGAAGATGGCGCTTTGCGCATGCTACAACTTCTTTCACTCAGGGCCTAAGCAGACTGCCAGAAATAGTGCACATTAAATTGAGGCACTGCCCTGGCTCAGTGCTAGGGAGTCATGGGAACTGTAATTTATTGGGGCACCAGAGCTCTCTGACAGAGAAGGCTCAATGGCTCAGAAAAAAATACAATTCCCATGACTCCCTAGCACTGAGCCAGGGCAGTGCCTCAATTTAATGTGCACTATTTCTGGCAGTCTGCTTAGGCCTTCAGTTAGTCTCAAAGGTGCTATAAGATCTCTTTGCATGCTGATATTCCAGACTAACATGGCTATGGAATTTATCACATGGAGGAACACTGGAAGTATAAATGGTGATTAACCTGTGATTAACCCACAATTGCATGAATGGTTTTCACACGATGTTGCATACAAAGTGCTATTATCCCATGAATAACCCGTGATTAACCCTCAATTGTGCACAATTGCGTGAATGGTTTTCACATGAGGTTGAGATGAAATGTAATTAAAGTGCCATTATCCCATGAATAACCAGGCAAGAAACAACAGTAACTTATTTTTGAAATTTTCCCATGAATGACTTTTTGCTGTTTCTTGCTGGTTATTCCCTGGTTTTTCACTTGCGTTAATGTCATTTTAAGCATGTTTTAATGTCAATTGGATGATTTTCACAGGTTAATCATTGTTTAAACTCCCATTTCCCCCTGTGTGAGAAACTCCTATGTTTCTGAATTCTACCTCCATTACAGTGGCTAATAATTCACTTAGGTTAACTGGGGAAAAGACTAATTTAATGGCCATCTGGTCCCATGTAAAGAATGCCTATGGCACTCAAGAACAGGCACAACATATTGGTGCTAAATTAAATAAAAGTGGTTAGGGAAAAATTCTGGTGAAATACTCAGTTCTGTTTCAAGAAAAGCTGAGTTCTGCCACTTGTACGTTAAATTTATTCTGCTTTGCTGGTCATGAAAGAGGGCGAGAGACTATGTAGGGCAGTAGATCTCCACTCTCATATCATTCAAATAATTGGCTTCTCCACCATTCTGTGGAGGAAAGCTTTGCCTTTCAAGCTTGTCTTTGTAGATGTAAGTGCTAGAAGCATTGATTTTTGTTTTACAGAAAAGAAGTGTCTTAAGGTAATTCTGCACCACTATTGTGTTCGTATGGTGTTGTCATGCTGTCATAAAAACACATATCAAGTGCCATGTACACTGATGGGGCTATATAAATAAATTGATGATTATGATGATATGCAGACTTATACAAAGGAAAAATATGCAACAGGTAGGGAAGAGTTGGTTGGCTGTGTCCCACTTGGCTAACACAGAATGCTCTTTTAGTTTGTCCCTGCAGCTGAAGCAACACTTGAGGCTCTGGCCTCCAGATGTCCCTTACAGACCTTTACCTTGCACAGCCAGCAGTAAATGTTTCTGTTTGTTTCAACATTTACATATGGAAACAAATCCAATAAATTGAGATAAAATACCTGACTCCTGGTATGTGTAAGGAAGTAGAAATACATAAAATATTTTTACTGGGACAAATTGTCATCTAGTGAATTCCATTTCGGCTCAGGCATCAAATAAGCCATCCTTAGTGTGTAACAAAGGGCCTCGGCAGACGACTAATAGAGTCGTCTTCCGGGCAGGGAAGAGGAGGGGCAGCTGCACGAGCGGCGCCCCTTCCTCTTCCTGAGGTCACCCTCGGAGTCGCCGGCCCTCCGCACGGCCGGCGCTCTGAGGATGACCTCACGCCACGGCGACCGCACGCGCCGCGGCGTTTGAGTCAGGGAAAGTGCGCCCGCCGCTTTTAGGGCGCACTTTCCCTGACATCTAAAAGGAGCTCCAATTTGGTGCTCCTTTTAGAGTCGCCGACGGTGCGCCGCGGTGCGGCTGCCGCGTTCCAGCGGCGCTCCGTCCCGCGGCGCACGGGAAGCTCCCGTCTGCTTCCCCCCAAACAGTCATTTTATGGATCTGAGCATCTGCTCTCAATGCTTATGTTATTACAGCAATATATTTGCATTTTGATGTGCATTCCTTAAGATCCAAGCTGAGATTAATATTGGATGGTTCACTCTGTAAGGAAAGAGCCAGTGGCTCATGGTTTTTACCCTTTCCATCATAAGGGACTGATATAGGATGAGGCAGTATTCTTTCTTTTCCTAAAGTTGCAAAATTCCACAAATACATTGATTTCCTGCAGACTTTATACAATGGGCTCTTAGTATCCACTGGAGTTTAGTTCTAGGACACACACACCCCATACCAAAATCCGTGGATGCGCAATTATATACAGTGGCATAGTGAAATGATGGTCTGTATATAAAATGGCAAAAATAAAAGTTTGCTTTTTGGAATAAAAAAAAAACATTTTCAAGTTGTGGATGACTGAATCCATGGATGCTGTTGATACAGAGGTCCAACTGTAATGCTTTTGTCTCCCTCCCATCATATTTTACTGATGGGAGATTTTCTAGTAAAGGATGAAATCAAATTGCTTGTCCCAACTGGAGAAGACTTTTGAATCACTGGAATTTATGGAAATGTTGACCTACCATGTTTCCATTGATTCAGGAAATCTATTCTAGGCTGCATCCTCACTGCACTAACAATGCAGTGTGACACGACTTCAACTGCAATGGTTCAATGCTATGGAATTCTGGAATCTGTAGCTTTGTGAAATATTTAGCCTTCTCTATCAGAGAGCTTTGTAGTAACAATTGCATTTAGAATAGAATCTTTATTGGTTGGCCTGTAACTCTTCAAGTGTTACTATTAATGGTTAACTACTGAAAGCTGGTGAGGACAGTATCCTAAAGAAGGGAGCAGAGCTGGCTTTGGATTTAGCTGTTCTTGCACATTTGGTAATTGTAAAGTCTGCAAGGCAGATTGTTTGTTGGAAAGGAGATTCAATCCTGAAAGTATGTTATACAGATTAGAGTTTTGAGAAGTTACCTTTTAGATTACACCTCCATCCCCATCCAGCACTGTCAGTAGCCATGCTGGTTGGGGATTCTGGGAGTTGTAGTCCAAACAAGTAACACTTAACCCTCTTTGATATCTTCCCTGCCATGTGTAGACTCAGCATACATAAAGAAAAGTGGAACTATGGGCCTTTACAGACTGCCAGAAATAGTGCAAATTGAGGCCACTTTCACTGTCCTGGCTCAGTGCTAGGGAATCATGGGAACTGTATTTTTTTCAGGGACATTGAGCCTTCTCTGCCAGAGAGCTCTGGTGCCGCAATAAACTACAGTTCCCATGTTTCCTTAGCACTGAGCCAGGACAGTTAAAGTGGCCTCAATTTGCACTATTTCTGGCAGTCTGTAAAGGCCCTATATCTGCTGGATTGGTGGGACATGTGGTAGTGTTTGAATAGAGCCTGTGGGAGCTCAGTGCTCCCTACATGTGGATGAAAAGGTATGAACAGAGTTCCTTTTATACCAGATCCTGGTGTCATTTTTCATATAGTATTGCCACCATGAGACCATAATTTTCATGCGGTGAGCTTTTCCGTTTTTAATGAGTTGTGATGTTCACCATATCCTGGAGACCCACTGGATAGCAAAACATCTCCAGGATGTGGTAAATTCCTTGTGGCTGTGTATTCTGAATAAGTATTTACCATGTAAAAAATGGCTGGCATTTAAACATTAACAAAACAAAAGCTGACAACAGGAAGTAAGTGTGCACATGCACTTCCACGCACATATTGTACAGAATTGATATTATATGAATGAGAAATCAATGTGTGTTACTTCTATAGTGTAGGACCTGCTATAAACATCTTCTCTATGGTATCTTCCTCATGCTGTTGCCATAATACTTGTATGTAACACTGGTCATATGTGGTTATCTGATCTGAATGAAGAGTTTCCAACCCCACACCATTCATTCCCGGTGCTGCAGTGAGAACTCTCAATTGCAATATGGAAGACTAATGAAATGATTGTCTTCCACACATTGTAGTGCTGCTGTGGAATTGGTTGCCTCTTGAAAAAGGTAAAATTTATAACTTCCCAGAAACTCCTGATTTGATAATGCTGTCACCTGCTACTGAAGGTGTGGAAATCTTTGCTAAAAGGGTGAAACTTCAAATTTTCCACATCTGGCTTCAAAGGAAAGTGGGACAGAAGAAATGTTTAATTGTTTTGTATGTTGAAAAGAACAGATACATTCTTATCAATTGATAACCTGAATTTGTTGTGCCTTCAGTTGTTCCACAGTTTTAGTAAGCCAATGTCTATAGTTTTCAGACTATAGATTAATGTAGTAGTAATTTTAATATTTATAGGATTTGTAAGAGCAAAACAAATTAATTTTTTGACTTCCTTGGGACAGATACATTTCCTAGTTATTTACAGGTGCAGACAGGCAGGTTAAGCGTTGCCTTGGGCAAGTCAGAATTCAAATAGTTTGCATTTGAAATAAGATGTTTTAGATTCTAAACTGCTTGTGTGGTGCAGTGGGAGTAATGCCACTTATCTCTTCTAGTACTCCACCCCCTTTCTGAAAAGTTATAGCAATTGCTTTCTCTATAAAGTGCTTTTATCTAAGTGACTTTCTTTTTCATAAAATACTGTACTGGAGTAGTGGCAAGGCTAATTTTGGAGAGCCTCTGTAAGTTAATTCACATTAACCAAATACCAGAGTTTATGTACTCTGTGTTTCTGTGTTAGGTTTGTCATTTATTTAGTATAAATGTGTTCTGTAAGGATCTTGCTGGTTTATTGAGAACAAGTATGGTGATTTAAGGATAGGAATGATTGAAAGACTTTGTGCAATGCCCGTGTTTCTCCGGTGAGGGCATTCTTTAAAATCCTAAATGTTATGTGATGGGATTGGGAGATAACTCTTTAATAATGCTCTCTGTGTGTATCTTAGGCAGTAATTGTAGACACACTTACATAAGAATATGCCCATAGCTCAAGGAAAGGTCCATAGTTCAAGACTAGAGCGCATGCTTCTCATGTAAACCTCTGTAAATTCAGACTGGGATAAATCTGTGGCTTGGAAAGAATACCATCTGAAGCTCTGGTGAGCTATTTTTGGTCATTACAAACTATGCTGGGCTACGCAGATGGGCAATGGTCTGGGTTGGTATAAGACACCTTCCTATGTTTCTCCTTTGAGGTATGTTTTAGGTTGGATTTTTAACTTTCTAGTATGAATGGATACTTTTGTTTAGAAGTCAAAGGCCTGAAATCACGGGTCAAATAAGGCAGTTTCTGGCCGCTTTGGGGTCATGGCGTTCAAATGACGCATGTCCTGAAAGTGGCCAGAAGCCACTGTGGCACCATGTTCTGTTCCTTTGGACTGGATTAAATCTGACTCCTGGTAGTGCTGGTTTGGGACTATGGTGGTGGCCCACTTCAGGAACGGGTCATGCAGTTGCTGCAGTCCCTGCCCAATTGCAGCTGGAGCAGGGTCTCTTCCAGGCCAAAGATATTTTAAAGATAAGGAGAGGAAAGTTTTAAAGGGAGCAATTGATCTTTCATTTTTCAGTCTTAACTAGTAAAGTGTCATGAAAAAGCTGAGTGTGCAGAGACAATTTTTATTGCGAAAATAGTTAGTAATGATCAGGATATAATCACTTTAGCACCCCAAGATTGATCCAATTCTTATATTTCAGGTTTGAGAATACCTGAAAACATAATTTTAAAAACAGTCTCTGAACTACTTTAAGAATGACAGTATTAAACATACAGTAATACCTCCATATCCACATATTCTCCTTCTGAGTTGTTTAACCTCAGTGTCAATTGATACACACCTTGACTGGCCAAATAGCATACTTATATCAATGTGTGGGGTTGCTGTGGACAATAGGTAGATAAAATCTAGAGTTATTTTATATATGAGAAGAGAATCACAAACATTCCCTAAAGTTGCTATGATGCTATTGGCTTACATTGATTGTGAATATTCTAATGCCCTTTTTATTATTATGTTATACATACATTTTGAATCCAGGTGTTATTCCCAAGTAGAATAGAATTGAATTGGTTGCTGAGTAGAAATGAATCATTGATTCAATTAGACTACTCTGGTTGAGACTAAAATCTGGATTTAGGCTCAATTTTACATTTAGGCCTTTATAATTGCCCTCATAGAGAGCCAGTGCAGCGGTTTGAGCATTTGACCATGACTGCGGAGGCCAAGGTTCAAATCCTTGTTCATTAAAGGAAATCCACTGGGTGACCTTGGGCAAATCACACTCTTTCAGGCTCAGATGAAGGAAAAGGCAAACCCCTTCCGAATAAATCTTGCCAAGAAAATCCCATGACAAGTTTGCCTTAGGGTTGCCATGAATCAGAAACAACTTTGGGGCACACAACAACAATTGCCTTGGAACAGTGATGGCAAACCTATGGCACACGTGCCAGAGATGGCACACAAAGCCATTTCCCCTGGCATGCAGAGGTGGAGAGAAGGAAGAAGAGGTGTGTGGCTGTTCCTCCTCCATCCCGACCCCCACCCCCCAGCCTCCAGTTGCTTCCAGTGAGGCAGCTGAAGACCGGGGATGGTGTGGGGGGAGAAGGAGGAAGAAGTGCTTGTCTATTCGGAGTGTGGTGGAGTCTCCTTCCTTGGAGGTCTTTAAGCAGAGGCTGGATGACCATCTGTCAGGGATGCTTTAATTGGGAGTTCCTGCATGGCAGGGGGTTGGACTGGATGGCCCTTATGGTCTCTTCCAACTCTATAATTCTATGATTCTATTCCCCTTCCCCCAAATGGTGGAAGTCCCACCCCCAGAGGGTAGAGGTTCCGCCTCCAGAGGGCAGAAGTCCCATTCCTGGATAACACCCAGTGCTGGAAGACCTTTTAGTTTGGGCACTCAGCCCCTAAAAGGTTTGCCATCACTGCCTTAGAAGATTCCTATCTGGATAATTCATCCTGTACCTGAGCTCTCTTCTTGTGTTAAATTAAAAGAAAGTTATTATGCTAATATACAATTTTTCCATATTACAGATTGGGATTGGGGGGCATTCTGGTTCTTGATATTTCACTGTTCTTTGTACCCCTCTGTTTTTTGGCTGTTTAGGGGAGATGGGGGTAAGAGATGCAAGAGTCCTTTTTTTACATCATGGTCTCTCTCTCTCCCTCCCTTTGAGCATCCATCTGAACTTACTTATATGTTACGTATTGTTTGTTCAGTTCCAGTTTCAGGGTCAAGATTGATGTTCCCAATGGGGATTTATGCCTGGAATAATGAGACAGCATACTTATAATGGGGAAGACCAGTAACCGTAATTTTTGTCCTTAGCTGTTGTGTACTTGTTTATGCAGCATTCTGTCTCTTGATCTGTCCATATGCTGCTTTTTCCAAGGTCATGAGGACAATAGGTTTTACCTTCATGCTATATATTTTGAGGAAATGAAGCATTTATATCCCTTCTTTCTGCCTTGGCGAGTCAAGACAGTTCATGACTAAAAATCCGTAAAGTAATTTTTAAAAAACTATATAGAATAAAACATATCAGACCTCATATAATGTAAACCAGGTAACAGTAAAAGTCAGGGTTAGGCAGTAATAATAATAATAATTTTAAATTCTACAGCATGTAGAATCAAGGAACAAACAGATCAAAGACCTGTCAGAACTGGAGCAAAAATCATGTGTAAAAGCCAGCCTTTGAATAGTGCTGGGAAACTTTTGGCCCAAAGAGGTTCAGCCAGATGTTGGTTTCAGGGAGCACATGACTTCTTTGTTACAGCAGCTCTACCTGCTACTGATTTCTAGGCATATATTCCCCCATATGATCCTGCATGGACTTTGTGATCTTCAGAATAGGTCCTTTTCTCTGTTTGCTACCCTAGGCATCTCATAGGCATCTCTGGTGGAAAGTAGGAGAAGGGCTTCTTGGTGGCTGCTCTCATGCTCTGGAACTCTCTTCAAAGATGTATCTACATTGCAGAAATAATGCAGTTTGACACTGCTTTAACTGTAGTTTTTTGTGGCACCAGAGCTCTCTGACAGAGAAGGCTAAATATCTCACAAAACTACATAACCCAGAATTCCATAACATCAAGCCATAGTTAAAATGGTGCTAAACTGAATTATTTCTGCAGTGCAGATGCAGCCCTGGAAAGGTTAGACTTGCTCCTTCCTTGTTATCATTCCATCAACAGTTGAAGAGGGTTTTTTAAAAAATTCTGATAGACTATTGAATGGAATTTTAATAGTGCTTTTTGCCTTTTTAATTGAGCTGCTTTAAATAGTTTTTAATTATCTACACCGATAAAAGCAAAAATTAACATTAAAATCTAAATAATTTTAACATTAATTTTTCTATGTTTTTACCCATATGTTTTTATCTGTAACTTTTAATTCTTATATAGTACACTGCTTTGAACCCCTGTTTTGGGAGGAGGGTAGATGAATAGAGGGATGGGGTTGATGATGGTTATGGTAAAGGTACCAAATGCTCCAATTTTCCCCAGATGTTAATTGTGCACTAGAACCAAATAGATTGCTTCCAAGTATAAGCAAGCCATACTCTCTCATCCTCAGAGGATGGCAATGGCAAAGCTGTCTGAAGAAATGTGTAGTCGTAGGCTTTCATGGTCGGCATCCATAGGTTTTTGTGGGTTTTTCGGGCTGTGTGGCCATGTTCTGGCCGTGTTCTCTGAAGATGGCAGCCACAGATGCTGGCAAAACGTCAGAAAGAAACTCTTCTAGAACATGGCCACACAGCCCGAAAAACCCACAAAAACCTATGTCTGAAAAAACTTTCACAAAAAATCCCATGTTAGGTTTTCCTAAGGGTCGCCATAAATAGGAAACAACTTGAAAGCACACAACAACAAATAAGCTTAGCATCCCAAGAGGTTTCCATAAACTGAGCTTCAGTGGTAGGCAGGATATGCAACATTCTTGATAATGTCAAAGACTGAGCAGATTTGAGATTCTAGTTTTCTGGCAGATGCTTATGTAGTTATGATGGTGTGCTGTGATTGGTTGCCAACTCAATTTGGATCCCACACTCTGTTTTGGTTAGGGTGGAGGTGGTCATCAGTGAGGCCGAGTTTATTCTAACTGAAGTGATAATAGTTATGTCAACCCTTTTGCAGGTAAAACATTAGATGTCTTTCAGGGTGGGAAGAAACTGTAGGTGAACATAGGACTCTGGCTAACTTCCACTCTTCTCCCATGTGCCCCAAGGTTTGCTGGGTTCCCCCCCCCCTCCACATGTTGTTTCTACCACAGGAAGGATTCAGCTGGTGGTAATTATCGCTGCTACAGATTTAGTGATATGCTATTATTATTTTTTAGTTCCAAGTAGCACTAAGCATTTTTATCACCCCTACATTTTACCCTGTACATTTATTTTGTTTTCTATTGGAGTGGACAGACATATTTGTGCTTCCCATTACCTTTTTCTGGATGACAGCTTTTGTAACTTTCTCTTTGATGTGGTCTGAATGAGAAAAGTGAAGTGGCCAGACTGAATTGTGTGAGCTGGACAGAAATATAATGACAATTAGTTAATTTAACGATGTCATTTTGTAAAGTTATGGCTAGTACTTTTTGAAAATGCTATGAACCTGATCAGAGCAGGTAATATAGCTTCCATCAGGCAGTTAGAGAGTTTATATTTCATTAATTGGTACAAGAAGAGTTGATACAAATGCGATCCTTCACAACCTCTGACCTGTTGAAGCAAATATAGCCCACCAGTGATATATGTTGGCCCACCAGAGCTATGGCAAGCCTTCTCAAAACAGCAGGATCTGAAGTTTTAGTTTGATGGGTCATATGTTCTACAGGCCTGCCTTAGTGTAACTCATTGCAGAGTGCAATGATGCTGAGAATGATAACAGTAATTGGAGACTGCTTGCATAATATGAACATGAGATCATTTTTTGGGATCTAGGGCAGTGTTTCAAAGTACTAGAAATGTTCTTGTGTTTCAAGGCACCAGAACAGTTCTATAGTGCAACCTTTGGGTAACAGTTGCATTTGTTGCAATTTTAAGTGTAATTTTCAAACAGCCAGAGATGCAGTTTTCTTCATTGTGCAATGTTGTCCAAATCTAAAAATCTACTGCTTTAATAGGAGCACAAGAATGGCAAAAAGAAGGCATTACTTTTCCTTCATTCCTAGAGGTCATGTTTATACAACCGTGGATGTCACTACAGGAATGCATCAGATGTTTTGAAATGAGCCAGTTAAGAATTCCAGCAATGACGCATACTTTTATTAGATGTGTATTTAGGACAAGAATTCCCTTTGCCTTCACAGTTATGATAAGGGCAAAGTCTGCATAGAAGATATAGTTGCAATATCTCATCCTCTAGTAATGCAAGAATTATAGAAAGCTTTCCTCACTAAAGTGAGATATGCTAAACCGAGATTGTTAAACTGTATCCTAAACTGTAATCTTGTGAGAACTGTAATTTTATTAATATATGCAGAATGCATTCCTTTATCAATGTTAAATGTTTGGCATGGAGAAATATGCAGTACTATTAAGCAAGCCAGGAGGGTGTAAACTGCAAAGCAGAACTGGGAGAAGGGTAAGAGTTGGAGTACCTGAAGGAAGTGAGAAGGAAATTGAGAAGCAGGGATCTTTAATAGGTGATGCATAAATAGGATTATGCATAAAAGAGTAGAAGAGCTATGTACAGTAATTGAAAAAAGGCACAGAGTGGTGGTGGTGGGGGGGGAGAGGACCTAGGAGAAAATCATCATAAGGCCTGGGGCAGGAAAAAGTGTGGAAGCCAGGGACAGGCAGCTCTGGATAAAATGTAGGTCATGGAACTGGAAGTCAAACTATGATTTTACACTTTGATTTAAGTTTAATATGAAAATATATGTCCATGGTTTTCTTACCTTAGTCTCAGTAGGAAGAAAAGGTTGTAATGTTGCTGAATTAATTTGTCTCAGATTTATACTGTTGTACTTACAATTGCAGAAAGATTAGGTTATTCAGATAAATTTAACTTGAATTTCAGGATTATGTGTACATGAAAAAAAATCTTCTGTAAGACTGCTGCAGGTTTATGCATGCACGTAGTCCCACTTAATCTCCCAAAATAAATGTGATCATTATATTACATTATGCAAAACCATAATTTAACATGTGAATGAATTTGGATTGTCTGTCCTTCCATTTACGTAATTTTTTCCCTTCCTGATTTGAAGCCAGTGATCATTTTTGCCATTTTGGCTGAAGATGAAAACTATAGTTTGTGCTTACCCCACAAGATAGCATTAGAAACCAGCATACAAACCATAGGTCCAAAATCCATTGCAGAAATAATCTTGTTTGAGACTGCTTTAATTGCCCAGGCTCAATGCTAAGGAATTCTGGGAACTGTAGTTCTGTGAGACATTTAGCTTTCTCTGTCAAAGACCTCTGGTGCCACAATAAACTACAATTCCTAGGATTCCCTAGCACTGAGCCAGGGCAGTTAAAGCTGTTTCAAACAGGATTATTTCTGCAGTGTATTTTGGACCTTATATAAAATGGCAAAATCAAGATTTGCTATTTGGAATTTATACTTTTAAAAATATTTTCAGGCCATGGATGCTTGAATTTGTGGATAAAAAAATCCGTGAATAAGGAGGGCCAACTGTATTACTTTCTTTTTTGTAAATTGCCTTGACGCCCAGTGTAGAATGGATATAAATAAAATGATGAATGTTGATGATGGATGCTTGTACATCTGTACTATACCTGCTTCTCTGGACACCTTAAGGATTTCTAAGCAAAGGCTTTTATTGTACAACCACTCTGCCTTATTTAATAAGGGATCAGGATGATGTCTTCAGTCTGTAATCTTTCCATGTCTTCCTATCTCTTCTGTCTTTTTAAACTCAGGACATCATTAAGGCAGGAAGAGATATGTCTTTTGATTGGTAGTACAGCAAGCCCTCTATTTTGAAGCACCCCAAGAAAACAGTTTAATATGCTAATTGCAAATAAGTGATAATGACTCAAACCTTTTCTTGGGGGATTTACTGTATTTACTCATTTAGTTAAAAAATTGACCCCAAAAATCTGAGTTGACTTATGCACAGGTCAATGAAAATATTGTACTTTAACTCTCATATAAATACAAACCATCTCCTGGTGAAACAAAAGAGTGTAATCTTCCCTGGAAGCACTGCCCCACCTCTGCTCTTTCATCTGTCCATTCTTCAGTGTGAACACAGTTATGCCTCCTGCAATTTTGTAAGTTCTTTGGCATTTTTTCCCTTTGCTTCATCCATTAGGTTTAGATCCTTTGTTTTATGACCCTGATTCTTACTCTCAACTTATCCATGGGTCATATCACAATCCATAATTTTGGCCCCAAAACCAGCGCCCGACTTATACATGAGATCAACTTGTAGTCGAGTATATACGGTACTATAATATAAATCCTCCAGCTAGGGGCGAAACAGATGGGCAGGAAAAAGCGTCTTGAAACTGCCTTTTCCGAAGCTGCATTGAAACTCCACCAACAGCACCTCTCGCTCCCAAGGCAGCTGGAGTGTGTATGTCATGACTACGCGGCACAGCTTCAAGCCGTACCACTGGGTACTAATTTTTTTTACTGTGCCCCCCACCATTCTTGCACACCTTCGCAGGAGCAAACCTCTGGGGACTGCCATCCCAGGACAGAGCATTGGAGCAGAGGTGTGCCCATGCAGATGCAGGCAAGGTACAATCATGCCCCCCCTTCACCCTATGACCCCTCTTTGGCTGTCTGTTTTTTGTATGTTGTCCTCATCTCCATGAGAGGTGTCAAGGTTTCTCTTGCATATTGCCACCCTCACCGCTTGGCTACGGCAGCTCTGTTCCTTTTAAATGCGCTCCTGCAAAGGGGCATTTACATTCACAATTAGGGTTAAGGTTTGGAAAGAGCACCCCTTTAGAGCTGCCCTGGCGTCAATGCATTTATGCACATGCAAAGGTGCACACTTTCTGGGAAGAAGCGGAAAAATCCAGCTCCTTTTTAGTCTGGCTTTTCTCCCCATAGCGTGGCTTGGATGTGCTTTCTGGCTGGTTTCAAGGCATGCATCGTTTAAATGTCCTGTCTTGAAGTTGACCTGAAATCTGCTTATTTTGATTGCCTGTTTTGCCCCCTAGTTAGTGCAAACTACTAGGATTGTGTTACCATTCACTTTGTTGTTCTTAAAAGGAATGATGCCTTTTATTTAACCCAGGGTTTGGCAGTAATGCATTCAGAATAACTGTGTTATCTGTAACGCAGAACTGTTCTTGGTAATAAAGGGCTATGACAATATTTTTAAAACTAACTGAACAGCCTGTAGCATCTTCCCCCACCTCCAGAACAAGCAATATTTCTTTATTTCTTTATTTTGAAACATATTTTTACTCACTGTGACAAAAAAGTGATAATGAGTAAGTTAAACAAGGGGCTCGATAAAAATAATGAGCAGCAAATCATTTCTAAAAAGTAATGTTCCAAGCTGTGATTTAGCCTGTAGACAGAATGCTGTTTCTTAATAAGTGATTGGCCTCTGCACTGTGAATTCTGTGCTGTGCCTTGCTGTCTGGCACTTTTGTACAGTTGAATAGATTCGTATGTCATGCTGAGGCTTGGAAGCTTGCTGCTTATTTTGTAACTGAGATCCTTGACCTCTGAGTGGTATTGCGATTCATCTGATACAGATGCTAATGTTAACCATCTAGTAATGTACATAACAGGACAGGTTCATTGAGGGTTTTAAACTAGTGTAACTTTCTTTTGACTTAGGTCACCCATATACCATCCAGGTTGTGGCATACACAGTTTCTGGGATAACTGAAAGCAGCAGCTGCAATTTACGAGTCTACAGGCAGCCATTTACAGCCCACTACTTGATCCATAAATTGCTCTCATCTTTAGATGCATGTTTCACAGTTTGGAGGCAACCACAAAGAGGTTCATTCCAATAAGAAGTATGCAAAACTCCAGCGGACCATATTAGGAGCAGCA